>JAECWT010000168.1:0-600000 GCA_018150885.1 Drosophila tristis
TGGATTCCCAATGCGAATAGTGTGAATGACAAAATATACCGAGGGTGAACTAAGCCTTTAAGAAATCGCACCCTACTACATATGTGTTTTCAAAGATCCCCAGGCACTGAAACTAACTTTTAATATAAGACTGACACAAGACATTTAAAACCAATTTCTGTCTGACTTGTATGCTAATCGGTTGAATTATTAATTTACTTTTTTAGCTGCCAAATTGATGCATCTGAATTAATGCAATTAGCTTACAGGGATTTATTCTAATAATTAAGCTGAAAATTAAACTGAATAAATAACTCAAGGTAAACCACAAAAAGTGAACGGATTGTTTCTGTGAAATTGGATTTGAACCCCTTGGCAGAAATTATGTTTTATCTCACCCGCAGTCTCCCATCTATTCATATATCTCCGATACTTGTTTTTGTCTCATTTATGAGGCAGACTCCCAGCTTATGGCTCTTAATCTGTATCTCTGGAGCTGGCAAAATCCATGCTTTGCATACCAAATAAGAAGTGTGTCGATAAAATGTTTAATGCTGGAAGAGCATATCAAAAATTTTGTTAGGGTTTCGACACTACATAAACATCATTTAGCAGCAATTTTAATGGTGGGAAAAGAACAACACCTAATATTCTGTCACGTGTCCATAGGGAGGCAATCGTTTATGAAATGACTCTAAATGAAAGACAAATTACATTTGAAAACTTAAAATAACTTTAATTGAGTTTACCAATCAAATGGCTCAATAAGCTTGACCAACAGAAATTAATTAAGTATATTTCATAAAAAATGGCTGCATTTCCAGTTGTTGTAGAAGAGTTTTTCCGTTGATGTGGCCCTGCAAGTGCAATGCAGATAAACGAAGCTAATTAGCCAAAAATTTAAAAGTTCTTAAAACACTTTCGGTTTCGTAAACCAACCATTTTGTCACGTTCCAGTGCAGGCGAAACAAACTTGGTCGAGGCTCCTGCTATTAGACAACGATTGCCTCCCCGTTATGGGGCTCCATCTATTCAAAGCCATAATTATCTCGGCGGCGCGACGGCACTTGTTAATTTTCGTCGGCAACTTGTCGAAAAGTTTTCGGGTACAAGGCTTCTCTCTCAGCGCCAGATTATCTAAATGATGTTAATAAAATGTTTAAGAAAGCTCTATGATATGACCTATGGCTAGACTTTAGAGGTTGCTCTACCCCAGCCATATAAAAATCAGAGATAGGTAAACACCTATCATCAAAGCCCTAATATTTGTAAAATATTTTGGAAATGGCGACTACTATTTGCACTCTAAATTCTTCAGTGCCGCTAGTCACTCCTCGCTATTCACCCGTACTAAATATAGTCAAAACTTTGGCTCTCTCGGGCTCAAGGAAAAGCTCATTAAAATCACCCAATACTTGCATTAAGGGTATCAGCATTAACTTTTTGTCTGTGCCAAACTACAAAGTTTTAGCGCCGAAAACTTGCACCTCTGACGTGGCAGGGCGGCTGCTACAGCGAAGAAAGCCAAGGCGGGTAAAAAAAGGGACATTTTCATATGACAAGGACCATACAAAGATGCAAGCAGCTGCTGTGCAGTATCCTTAAGCGAAGAAGGGCAAAAACTTTCAAACGCAGTTTGATGTCTTTCACATGCATCCATCCAGCCGGAGAGCCCGGCACACAGATGCTCTCTTACATTTTTGTGGTAGTTCGCTGTGATGACAAATTCTCAAGGCAGTTGTAAAGTTATGCTAATTTTTATAGCAAGGAAACCAACTAAAGGAGCAGCTTCTGGCGACAGGTTTTGAATTTTTGTAACAACAAAATAATAAAAATTTCATGACTGCATTACGATTCAAGTGACTCGTCAATTATATACCTCGTACTCAATTATATACCTGGTGCT
The DNA here is from genome assembly GCA_018150885.1 of Drosophila tristis. Classification (NCBI taxonomy): domain Eukaryota; kingdom Metazoa; phylum Arthropoda; class Insecta; order Diptera; family Drosophilidae; genus Drosophila; species Drosophila tristis. The sequence continues at coordinate 1,886 of JAECWT010000168.1, forward strand.
ATGTGACAAGAAGATAGAAGTATAAAGTGTAACTATCACTCCAAATGTATAATCGAATTATTAAATTAAAGTGTGTCAAGTCTGATAAACAATTCTTCAAAGTTATGAATGCCAAATGAGCTATGAATATAAAACATAAAATTTATATCTTGTATGAATATATACCCTTACGAGTATATACTCTTGAATCCCTCTTTTATACATTGAGCACCAGGTATAAAAAGTGTACAACATTTTGTTGTGCATTCGTTGGTAAGGGCTTTTGCAGGTGTTGCATCTACCTCACAGCTGTTTCTTTTACTAAAGTGTCTTCATTCTGTTAGTCCTCTTATGGCTGACACTGTTCTTTGGGTCGAATAAATTTCGAAGGTTCTTAGCTTTTGGCGTGCAAGGTGCAGAACGTGTCTTGGCACGTGACAGTGCAGTTGGTCAGCGAAACTCATGGACTTGAGTGCACATAAGCTTTAATGCTGTCAATACTCCTATAGCAAAAGATATGAAAAAGATACAATATAACCATTGTGGCTCAAAACTTTTGTTTTCCATTGTGTCCATGCGTAGAGCAACTAGAATTTGCAGTCCAGGCAGCAGATTCATAAACTAGATTTGGATCGGATTTTGTGTACCTCGTAATACTGTACCTTATACTGTAAATATCAGCAAGATTGAAACATCAAGATGGGTATTATGCCAAAAAATTATGATAAGTGATTAATGGAACCTCAGAGGCTAGACTTATGCCACTAATAATATTAAGACGTATCATATCAAATCTTATCTTAACATATCTTATCTGATAAAGATAAGAGAAACTTGTCTTCTTGGAGCAACAATATAATAAACTGATTGCCGGGTATCCCACAGTCCAAATAGCTAACATAGCGATCGTGCTTTATTTTTGTTGTTGTTCTGTTGCTCACAGCACCCTATGGATGTGTGTAGGTATGGAATGGAAACCCGCCTGGGTCTGGGTTAAAGTTATAGTAGTGTTTTCTGCGTATGGTAGCGGCAGTGGCAGTAGCAGGGCTAATGAGAATTGCCGAGCTGCCTGTAAGGCTTCAACTGCAACTTACTTGTCATTGTTGTTTTTATTATTGTTGCTGCTGAGTGTGTACAAAAGTTGTACTGAATTCATTATGAGTGCTGTAGTGGATGCTGCATAAATTATTTTTATTAATTTATAAAACTGCTGCCAGCCCCCCTCAAGTACAATTGAAATATGTTCGCATGCCCGCAGAACCAGAACCCCTCCATGCAGCTGGAATTTGAATGTAATCCCTTACCATTGCCAGTTGTTCCTTTACCTAAATGTGTTCCTGCTTTAATGTGTTCACTTCCGTGTTCGTTTTGAGCCAGTCAACTCAAGTGACATTTCCATCAGGCCAACAAGAAGCGGCGATGCCTAATAGTTATCTGGTAACTTGCAATATGTAGGTTTATTCAGGGGCAATAAGATAGCTAACACCTCCACAAGTTTTTCCTTGAACCCTAACTAATGGAGTAATTGAGAGCCACGAGATAAGCCCTTAAACGAACTGCAGCCAACCATATTTGAAAATGGATCAGAGCCCTGGCTCATGTTTACAGATTTAAGTCTAAGGTGCGAACTCATTTTCCATTTTACACTTCACTGCAGTAAGCTCACACACTCTTGCTGCATTGTGTGCATCTCTTGTTTGCTGAAACAACTTCGATATGAAGGAAAAGTGTCTTCAGGAAGAAAGAGGAGCAACTTGACTGCAATGCGACATTAACTTTGTCTAGACCTGGAAAATGGTGAGTGCTGACTTCTATTTTCGATTTGCATAAGCCAACCAGCAAGAAATTAAAGTGCTGGCTGTAGACCTCAAGCCTCCAAGGAGCTGCTTCAATCAATTAAAAATTAATTACGTTCCGAGATCACCGCTAACGTGGATGCAGTTGCCAAGGAAATTTCATATTTCCGGGGGAATATTTTTTCTGATGGAAAACGGACTTAAAGCGAAAGGCAAGACAATTTTTTATCCACAATTGAGTCTCAGCTTCCATAAAAGGGAAACTTATTAATGGGAAAATAATTTCATAATATTCTCCATATTTAATTTCCTTTGAATTTCTTTCTTTCTTATAAATCAAATGCTTTTTATTTCTATATGTGTCAGCAATTCAGGAAATTACAAATGAAATCAGATAAATGTAAATCGAACACCTAAAGCCGATAGAAAACAATAAATTTAAATCTTAAATTTTGTTCGCCTTAAATGCATAATCAATGCTCCCTTCTCATTTATTCATCAATTTTAGATTTAAATTTAAATTGAAATTTAAATCATTTTACGTTACACTTTTCATTTCAGGACTTAACCTATGTCCAACTATTTTTAATGCAAGAGGGAAAAACTGATTTTCATTAACCTCACAGGAAATAAAAGGGGTAACAGCAAACAAATGAGTAACATAATTAACAGTGGGAATGAAAATGAAATAACAAAAAAGTTAAACTGCAAATGGAAGTACGCAACAGAGGGAACCCACTGAAACAGAATGAGAGGCCGACTCGAGTAGACCATAAAAAAAGCGCCACGAGCACCACATATAGGGCGCCGGCATATATAAAATTTCTCACAATGTTGCCCCAAGGCACGGCACACAAAGTGCAAATAATACTTTGCATGTTAAGCTCCGCCGAAAATAAAGTTCTTAAGAACTTGCAATTGGCATAAAATAGTCATAAAGATGCACAAATTAAAATTGCATTAAAGTTCAATTACAGTGCCAACATATTTATGAATGTATCTTGAACCTGCTTGTTTGTGCAGTGCGTGTCAGAGATGTAGGTCCCACTTTGTCATATTCTTTAGAAAGAATCGGTAACATAGCGTCGAGGATTTCATTGCATTTCCCTATTGCTATATGCCAAACGACGCTGAAAATAAGGAATGATCAGATGGATTATTTTATAATTGTTGTCGAATACCTGGAATAAATACCTGAATACCAATGCCTTAAATAGGACTAATAGGACTATAAACTCTCTTGCTATATTTTTTATACCCGTACTCAAATAAGAGTCAAGTGGTATATTGTGGGTATATAGGCTATATATTATATCTGGCTATGTTATTTTGCTGATCAAACAATATAAGGGGTATATATATGTATATATGATACATATACATACATATATATACATATATATATATATATATTCTTGATCAGCATCAATAGCCGAGTCGATAGAGCCATGTCTGTCTGTCCGTCTGACCGTCTTGTTTGTCAGCCCGCCCTCTTCCGACCCTACAAAGAGTGAAAATCTGTGGCAGGCACAATTTTAAAGATACGATAAAACTAAAAACGCAGTATCGTAGAGAATGACCACATCTACCAGACTGTCGAATCTGAATCAGATCGGATCACAATTATAGCCAGAATGAAGAAATGATTTTCAGTTGCTTCCCCCATCCATCCAGCACTCATTCTCTTTCCCGCTCGCACACTCTACCTCGTTATGCATGCGATCGCCCTCTAGCGGAGGAGATGTAGAATATAAATGGTACATAAATGATAGAATCTAATATGTTAGATAATATAATATACTATAGATATAGATGTAGATATATAAGATAATGTAATATAAAAATGTAAAATCTAAAATTAATTACTAAAATTAATCTAAAAAAATATATAAAGCCAAAATTTCTTTATCAAAATATTTATAGCTCTAAGTGTAATAAAACACGTCAAACTCCTTTAAGCATTTTCTCTGCCTTAGTTATTATTTTAGCTTCATATTTGTTCGGGCCAGCGGCTACTTAAGCGTATACCATAATACCATAATATTAAATGTAGCTGTAACTAGTTGTATAAGAGTATCGAAACCTAAGCTTGTGTATGTCCCCAGCGTTCGGCAGTGCTGCTGCGCTCTCCCTGTTAAAGGGCGCTCTGCACCTGCCGCTTCGGCTCTTGCATTGATCGACCGTCGTGGCCCAAGTAGTTCTATGCTAATCTCTCGCCGCATAGGTTGCATACTGAACCCCGCTTGTGAACATTTATCTGGTTGGGCAAAAGAGCGAGCAATTGGCTTCAGCTAGCCGCCGGTATAAATAAACATTATAACGTTGTAAATCAAAGTCTTTAACTGATTTTTGGATAAATATAGGTGCCAAAAAAGCTTGGCATCTCAAACAATATTTATCCTCAGTCTGCTATGCTATTTGTGAACTTTCTCTTTGTCCGCGGAAATGAATTAATCTCTAAGTACATAACCATTCCCATAGATTCCAAATCGCTCGCCATAGTTTATCAATAACTCGGGAAGTGTCAAACAGGCAGACAAATACAAATAAATTTCAGCTGTCAACGGCTAGACACAACCTTTTCGGTGACTGGTCCATGAATGGCGCAAATTATCAGCTCATTTGTCAGTCGTCGCCACGAGGTGGAAAACAAATTACGCGACACTTTAACCAAGTCTTGTTCCTGTAAGAGAACAATTCTGTTGTTGGTTGCAGTGATGGTACGAGTATGAGTGCCAGAATACCACTAAAAGTGACTGCTAGGCTGCCTTAATTCCCACAAAGTCACGCACAACAGGCAACAAGACGTATTTGTTGGCCCGCCCTTGCATCGTAAGCGGCCTATGGTTTGTTTTTGTTTGACACAAGCCATTTGTCATCTTATTATTGGCCCTGACTGCCGCTGCTCCTGCCCAGTAAATGCTGCTAATTGAAACGTGTTTCAAGTCCAATCCTCTTTAAGTTTGGCAATTTCCTCCTTAACTTTTTATAGACAGGGGATCACAACCCTGACCTCAGCACCGCTGCATTGCGATTTTCGCCCTGTCAGTTGTACTAATTAAACCGCATTGCGCGTCTGTCAGCAGGCCTTGCAGTGTCCTTTATTGGAAAACGTAAGCGAAAATACAGCAAACAAAACAATACACTTAAAATAAAGTCAGCAGGGTTTGGGGATAATGTAACAAACGCTCGAACACTCTATAGTAAGATCAGCAAACATTTCTTTGCAGTTTTCAGAGTTTAAGTTCCTGTAAGTTTATATATACACAAATAATAATTGCAAAATTGTATTGTTATTATCAGTGCTGATTTTTAGCCATTAAGCTTCCCTCATTTCTTATTTAACCTTGATTTTCCTTTTTTAATTCGAATTCATGACAGATACCTCAGGTACCGTGAACTGAATCTGAAATCGACATTACTCCAGGCAAGAGTATAAAACATAATTACCAGTTGAATTTTAATGAATTTAATTTCATGGTTTGTTCTTCCCGGCTTGTCAGGTAGGGTTTTCATTTTCATTTTGTTGTCTTGACACGATAACAATGACATACAGGGTGCCATTTCGTTTAAAATGCAATCCACAATCGCCTGCAATGACCCAACCGAACTTAAAATTCCACTAAGCCGATCCATGAGGAGTTATGTAATAGGGCTGTTGTTCTCCACGAGTCGTTAAATCTGTGCACACATAAATTTACAGAGACGAGCCGTGGCAGCCGTTTCCGATTCTTTCTGTACTTGCCTTTTCGGATGAGGGCATTTGGCCGCCAAACAACATCTCACTTAGCGCAGAAACACACACAGTGAAGTGTAACATGATATGTTGACATTCATACATGGATGTGCTTCTGTGTGAGTTAATGGGTTCATGTGTGGGTGAGTGCGTAATTCAATAGCAATCCCAAGTATTTGAAATGCTCCGATGCGTAAAGATGCTGGGACAACACTCCTCTCAGATTATACATTCCACGTCGCCCATGCCCTTCCGTCTGCATCCGTCTTTAACTTAGCTCTTACTCTCATATTGTAAACAATTGAAATTGGATTATAAGAAAATGCCCTCCCGCTATCCTCTGTCAAACAGCATTAATTTCCATGTTTTGGTAATCCCGATATCTGGTACTACCCACTGACTAGCCCCGCTCTGAGGCCCCACTGCAACTGCATCACTTGGGGTCTGGTTAGGTAAATACTCGCCCTTCAAACGCTCTTCGGCAGCTGGCAAATAAATAAAGGCTGCCTCCAAAGTTCTACTCTGTAAATTATGGCCAATCCTGACAGCATTTCCAGCTGCAGCTGCAATAACATTCATCGATATGTCTTCAGTGGGAGGACTCGTATGTAGCATACATTTCGCCCAAGATGTGGCCAATCGACCGCAGAAATAAAAGTAAGGAAAGTAAGTAAAAACTTGTGCACTTTGATTTACCTGGGCGTACGCTGTGCTTTGCCGAAAGCTGAAACCCAGTGAAGGCATTTAAAAAGTTGTGGAACACAAACATTTAACTTTTCGACCAATGAGAAGAAAAGAAATAAACTTTTGAAACTGCATTGGAAATGGTAGGCAGCCCACGTGAGGAAACTGATCTGAGTTTATTGAGGTACGTAGCGTTCCTTTCTGAAACAACAGTAGGAACAGAACTACACTCTGATGGGTTAGTTAGACGAAACAAAGGAGACTAAGTAGCATTTTCTCATTTATATTTAGAAAAGAACTGAAAAAAAAGCTGAGGAAAGATAACAGCAGCAGAATAATGCCAAGTTGTCGCAAGGACACTAATCCATAATTTGGTACATCGATTCACAAATCTTTATATACTTCTAATAAAAGGAATGTCTTAGCTTAAAGTTAGAATATAGGGTTCCTGAGAGCATACTTCCAAAAGAGCAATTCTGTACACATATTTTCCATCATATGCCACACTCCTCCATAACTTTGCTGCAGTCTGCTAATTGGTGTAGAGACAGATAGCTTAGGGCTAACCAACACTTGAAACACAGAATTTCATTAAATTAAAAGTCAGCCAGGCGTTGCATCATCTACACGGCAACAGAGAGCCGGTCAGAGCCAACGCATATTTTATAAATGAATTAAATCTCTCTCCAAACATTTAAACTTGCCAAACCGCAGCAGCAGCAAAAAGGCAAGGCAGCAACCGCTGCACATAATAAAATTGGGTAGAAATATAAAATTTAAGCTACTGCTTAAAACTTTTGCCTTTAGTATAGAAAGTTTTTCCAGCACAGAACTCCAAATGTCCTCAAAAATTCTGGAGCAAGGACCGATGTATATGTGGGAACCTTCGCTTTAGCATTTAATACGGCTGACCTAAAGGCAAACTTAGAAAGCGAGCTCAATGAATATTTCAAATTGATTTCGTTAATTTGTAGTGTGGAATTTTTCTCCTGGCATTTAAATGGATTTTTGGATTTTCAAGCTCCAACACAAGCGCGGGTGACATTTTTCCAGACATCTAATACAGACCGCAGTCATAAACATTTTCCACAGCCAAAAGAAGACAAACAAAGTCACGGCCAGAGCATTGCCAGACATTTGACAACGTGGCTGAGTAAACAAAGATATCAGTTGCCATGGGATGTTTCGAGTACTGTGATAAACTAGGTGGTCATTTACCATTCTCGCTCTGTTATTCCGGCATTCCCCCACATACCCAGCAACAAGCTTATACTTTTATGGCATACTTCTAGGTGTCAGCCAGCATATGAGGCGGGGAATTAAAGCAATGCGATTGCGGAGTCCTGTTAACATGGCAAGCAATTTGTTGCACCCACCTAACCAGGAAAGTAGGGGCGAGTAGAAAAAAGCAACCCACCGTACTCTAGCAAATAAAAGGCTTAGTAAGGCAATATTTTCAAAATATGATGTGTTGTTTTAAACGGCTAAATAAAATATACCAAAAAGAAGTTTTAGAAACCAGAGTGGGGAATATAATATTTATATATTTTTAAACGTTATGAGAAGTTTTTTGGTACATGGAAATAAATTTTGTAAGTCGAACCTCCCCTTGATTGGTATTTTTGTTGTTAAAATGCAATACTGATATAAGCACAAACTTAAAATGTATTATTTTATACGATACGTATTTTTAATAATTTCCCACTTCATCTAGCTGCTCGCTTAAGTTTCTAAGCATGTCCTGTTGGAACATCGAGCAAGTTTGATCGCAGGAATCACACTGAAAATTCCCTCTGTTTTTAAACTCTGGTCTCTGTTAATGGTTTGAAGGCTCTTAACCGTTGTAAACTGCTTTTAACATGTCGTCCGATGAGTGTCCGCACTTCAGTTCGTCGTGGATTCTGTAATTGTGCGGTGAAGGGAGCGGATAAATCAGAGCAGAGTCTAGTGAAGTAAAATATTTGAGTCGGTAATTGATATCTTAAAATTTCAAAGCATACGTTTTATAAAGAATTAAATCATCCCTTACAAAACTTCCACAAATCTACAAAATATACACAAAAGGAATTCTTATTTAAAACAATAAAAAAGTGAGAATTAAATTGTAGGTGTGACGAATTGTCATTGAGAAATGTTATAAAAATCGGAATTTTTCAAGTCTAAACCACCAATATTTTAATGGATAGGAAAAATTAGCTAATTCTACAATAAAATTAAAAACATCTATGACAATACGCAAATGGAATAATAATTTAGAACCATCCAAAATTGATAATTAAATTTGATGTGTGACAAAATGTCAGTGAAAAATGTAATAAAAATCGGAATTATTCAAGTCTAGGCAAATTTCCTCCTTTATCTTCATGGAAAGTTAGTTTGAAGTCCTAATTCTCCACATAAAAATTGGTGTATGCAAGAACTACTAGACAAAAAGCTCTGCCAGAGCATATTTCCATTGAGAGCTATTTGTATTTATCTAATACAGCTCTCAGCAGCCGTATGAATCGAAGAGGAACGTGCCGATTTCTGAAAAAAAGGAGAAGGAACGTGTGAGTCGCTACACGTACTCAGTCAGTATATAAATTTGTGAGCTTATGATTGATGTAGAATTTTAAAATATTTTAAGTTTTACATTTTTTTCTACAGCTGTTATCTACATCTACAATGTCGATTGCACATCTAAAATGTAGATACATACACAATGTAGATTCTTCCTCTTCTTTACCGCAAAGGTCGCGAGTTGCACAGGGAAGAGTGTGTGCGAGCGAGAAAGAAAATGAGATCTGGAGGGATGGGGGAACCAACTGAAAATTAATTTCTTTATTCTGGCTCTAATAATGATCCGATCTGATTCAGATTCGGCAATCTGGTAGATTTGGACATTCTCTACAATACTGCTTTGTTATTTTTATCGTATCTTTAAAATGAGTACGGGTATAAAAAGTACAGGGACTCTGACCAAGAGACCAACATTTGACGCATTGCTATGGGGGTGTGACTTCAGTTGGAATGAAGGTGAAGCTGTCAAAGAAAATTAATCTTAGGCAGATCAAAAGAGCATTGGTTAAAAAAACGCCAGATATTGCTTTGATCTCGGCTAGATTTCTGCATCGGCATCAATTGCTGCTATCCCGGGTTTGGAAACTTTGATAACTTCGATGCATATATTTATTATTTAATGGATATTTCACACATTTGATGCTGCACTCTACCGAGCTATCCTTATCTTTTATATGTGGTTAATCTCCACTAAAGCCAACTGCTTCGGTTTTCTTATTTCCGTATTTCCTTAACGTGAAAATCCCCTTAAAATATATGAAACAGTTTCACCGCCAAGCCTATTGATACCCGTATCAATGCCAATTTTTAATTCGTTTCTGCTTCGTATAGGGCTTCAATATTTTTTTCTGAGGAGGATTAAACTGTGTATTTAATGCCATGAACAAAACGAGAGAGCACGATAAAAGGGAAAAGACCATCAATGACTTTGGGAAAGAAATAATTCTCTTTCGACTCTTTCGTTCATCACACAAATATAAATACCACAAATATTGAAGGCTTTCGAACCCTAGCCGGAACACCACATTAATCAATATGCATTCGGAAAAACAGCCCCAAAGAGTACAAATTTGTATATTTTATATGGATGAAGTTCAGAGTTCATATTTAATAACCAAAAGAGCAATGTATAAAGAGTCCATTAACCTCTGTTACTCCATCCAAGGAAAAATCCATTCCAAAAATGTTTATTCATTTATAACCTTGAACCGATCTATACACCATTGTTGTTTTTTTTTTTTCTATAAATCAGTTCTTGCTTAGCCTTAACGCATCTGCAGTGATTTATTGATTGCCATCGACCCTAAAAATAGGCAACCGTCCTCTTCCTTCCCATCTGGACGTTTCGGTTACGCCCTTAATGACGATGCGCTCATGTCTATGGAATGACGAGTGGCAAGTGGGCCCAAAGGGATAATAACCCTAACCATAAAAACCACACACAGTGAGGCACTAATAGGAGGAGGCCAGTGATTGGAGCACTTGTGCGAGTGCCACACGGCGTATGAGTAATGTGCTGCGAATGACCGCAAAGTTGATGGGTTGACGCCAAGTGGGCACAGAGTATTTTCCCGACTCCATTTTTGATGTGGCTCTTTTTTCTGTTGCAGGAAGTGAGGAAAAGCCAAGAACTAGTCTTCCCGGTGTGGAAATTGGAAAATCGGGAAACGATAAATGGAATAAAGTGGCAACTAAGCCTACCCCAATGGATTAAAACGGAAGTCGAGAGTCGTTTGTTCAGTGCCAGCCCACATCTAATCCTGCACGAAATTGACGTTTGATATCATGACACCCACACCCACTGTCACCTGCATGTCCAGCCATGAAGAAGGGTAACTTTTCACCAGCCGGATCCGTGCTCATGCATTAAACAAAAAGAGGAGCCAGTCCGAGGGACACACCAACCCAGAATCAACTAACCCACACACATGACCGCGTCAGGAGCGGCTGCCCGAACGTGACACATGGCGATGTACTTTTATGCCAGTAAGATATCTGCCATGGCCAGCGGGAACGCGAAAAATGTCGCCACCGTCGGCGTCGTCGCTGCCGCCACCCCAGCAGTAGCAGCAGCTCCGACAGCGACGACTGCTGCCTGGAGAACGAGCCAGTTCCATCTTTGGAGGCGACAAATGGTGGCGTTTTCTCTCTGGATGCCGGCAATCTGACAGCGGAGACAGCTTGCCTTGGCGTCGGCCCAGGGAGCTTGGGCATACGCTACAGGCGGCGACATAGCGCGGAGCAGTTGAATGCCTATGACTTGGAAATGGGGTTTCAGGTGAGGTGAGTGATTACTAGAGGACTCCGAACTCCATGCTTAAATCGTTTTTCATTCATATAATTCGATGATGTTCCGGATTGCTCTTGTTCCACAAAACAACTCAAAATCAATTGATGTTCTTTAAATATATTCTGTTATATTTATACCCGTACTCAAAAAAGAGTTAAGAGTTGTATTTGTGGTAGAAGTGGATGTGTGCAACGCAGAGAAGGAAACGTTTCAGACCCCATAAAGTATATATATTCTTGATCAGCATCAATAGCCGAGTCGATATAGCCATGTCCGTCCGTCCATCCGTCTTGATGAGCGCCGAGATCTCAGAGACTACAAGAGCTAGACACCAAAATTTTTTCCAGGTTCGTGTGATATCACACTGCTGCAAGTGTTTTTCAAAATTTCATCCCGCCCGCTTCCGCCCCCACAAAGGTTGAACATCTGTGGTAGGCACAAATTTAAAGATACGATAAAACTAAAAACGCTGTATCGTATCCATCCGTATCCAATTCATTCAGCAAAACAAATTTTTTTTTTTGTTAGCATTCTCTAAAAAATTTTTTAAATCAAAATATAATGTATAATATTACTATTAAACCCAAGATAACAAAATTAAGGAGTGTCAACTTAATATACGTACTTAAAGTGATTCAAAGCATTTTTCATTTAATTAATTTCACAAATAAACGATAGGGAAATCTTATGAATTCCCTAAATTGACATTTCAACATTTTAGGTATACAATCGGCGAAAGAGCAGGTGTTCTGCTCCTCGTTTAGTTGTTAATCCCAGAAAATACACTCGAATTCATCTATATTCCGACTTCTGGAAAACATATGCACAAACATCCATGTATCCACATTTTGAGGACGGACCCTTCATTATCTATTAATTTTCACTTTGTTTGTATGCAGCTAGCCGCAAAATCGGTTGGGCACAACCGTGTGGGTGTCGGTGACGATGTGGTTCAAAACAATGTAACGAAAATTCCGCACAAACGCAGGCAATGTGATTTTAATTTTGAGCTAATTAAACAAAATGGTTTGCCAAATGGCAGTTTAATAATAATTTTCCGTTTCTGTGCCAGACCCAGCATTTAATTTGCTAGCTAAATTGGTTTGGTTACATATTCCTACACCGCGAGAAAAGAAATTTTTAATTAAAAAAATATATTGACTGTTTTCATACTTTTTTACAGAGTTTGTTTTTGGGTTCCGGTGGCATTATGTAAATAAATGATAGAATAGTTTCCGGGCCATTGACCTCCCTCATCGAGGCGCTCATACCCAAGAATGTAATCGACTTAGATAAGGTAAGAATCATCTCTGCTCTTACATTTTGTAACTATTTCCATGCCTGCCATGCAATAAATTGTAATTGTAAACAAAACCAAACAAAAAACAAATATATTTTAAGATTACAAAAATAGGTGGTGAAATCATGAATATTTAATAAACGAAATCTGGAAAAAATCAGAGATTGTTATTTGGACAATCTCTTGTAGATCTTAAAGAGATTTCCTTGTTGTTTTCAAATACTTCCTGTTAAATGTAACTATCCACAAATATTATATTCACATGCAACTCCTTTATTGTAAACGCAACTGGAATAAAAATCAGTTCCTACTTATGCGCCATCCCTTAAAGCTCTTGAATGGCTGGCAAGTTGATTTTTCTGGCACGAGCCAAAAAACCACAAGCCAAAAGGTAGCCAACGGACCAACAGACCCCTTTCCGGACCCAAACCCAAAGCCAAACCCAACCTCAAGACCCAAACGCAGACACACCCAAAGGACAAGCAAAACATGGGACTGAATACAGGATATAAGGACAATCCTGCATGTAAGAGAGAGGATTTGGGACAACAAGGACTAAGTGCAAAAATAATTAATTCGTTGCAAACAAATCCAGAGATTATTGCAAATTTGATAGAGATGATGCTCGATGCCCTTCGGGAAATGCCAGAAAAGTGGGGAAAGCCCAGCAACAACAACAAAGATTAAAGCTTATTGCTGTTATCTTACAACTATGAGATCAGCATTTGGTATGCTCAAGGGTATTATTATTTTGACTATACGTTAGAAATACGACAAAAATAATTTCTGAAACTTGTTCAGCATCAAAAGCCAACACAATATCGCTATCCGTATGTTTATTTGCGTCTCAGAGACCAGAAATTACTACACTCCTACTGCAGTGAGAAAAATATATACATCAGAGTTTTTTTTAGGGTATGACAATGTCTATCCATTCGACTATATCGTTCCCTCTTGTTTCTACTTAATATGCTGCGTGGATAAATGTTAATTGAGATTTATTTTATTTGCTTGCAGGAATTTGTATTCTCGTTTTTATTATCGTCACGCTTATTTCTGCGTCCCTATGAACTGCTCGGTAAACTCTTGGACTCGGTACCTGATAGCAAATGTTTAGAATCATTAGTAGCCCTCTTGGCCGAGTGGACAATGAAGTTCCCCTACGACTACCGGGATGAGCGCATGATGAGCCATGTCAAGCATATCGTTGCCAGGTGAGCAGAAGAAAACTACATTTCCTCATTTCGTAATGAACTCAATCTCCCTCTTCCAGATGTTCCAATTCGCATTTGGAAGCCGTTGTCTCCCAGACACTGAGTGCCTTGCTAAAAGTTTGACTGATTTAGAGAGACATGAGGCCGACCTCCGTGCTTGCCAGCAGACCAACAGCACTACCGAAAAGGTAAGTGGAAGTGGGCTCCTGAAAGAGCAATCTGCCTAATCTCCATTTTAAATCATTGTCTTGTTTTCCATTCTTTGGACTCTTTTTGGGTGCCTGCACCATATCGTAGTCGAAACAACATTCAACTGTTCGACTGTTACGCAATACGCACAAATCGTCTGCCGGCTGGAGAAGAAATTGGCAAAGCACATTGGCGGCGAGGAATTTTTGGAGTGCACTGCTACTGCACATGATTCTGTTGGATAAACAGGTAAGTACTGGAGTAAATTCCGGGCTCAAGAAGGAGCATGCAGATTTTTTGCAAAGATTGATAACTGAATCTTAATTGAGTAAACAACAAAAAAAGCAATTACTCTTTAAGAAGTCAGTCCCAATCTAATGCAGAATTTTTCTCGTTGAGATTTTGGCAAATCTTTGATCGTTAAACTCTCTAAATTCCTGAATGCCAATTAATAGATCTCAAATGTTCAACCAATATCTTAAATGAACAGCACAACAGAACAAACCGCACATTCTTGAACTTAAATTTTCTCTCAATTGTAAATGTTTCCCTCTGCATAAGTCTAATTAAAAGCTAGAGGTCTTAGGTTACTGTCAGTGAAGAAACTAGATTCATTAGTGAAGTGACCATTTAAACAAAAAAAACGAGAAGGAACGTGTGAGTCGCTTCTGTGGACGCGACTCTCCTTTCATACCCGTACTCAGTCAGTGTATAAATTTGTAAGCTTATCATTTATTTGGAATTTTAAAAAATTTTTCATTTAACATTTTTGTTATCATCTAAAATGTACATTCTACATGTTCAATGTAGATTCTACATCTACAATGTGGATTGAATTATAATACCCATGCATGCTGAACATGCAGAGCACTACGTGTCCACGACCACGTCCACGGACTCACATGACTTTGTATGGAATATCAGGAGGCAAGCTGCCTACCCGACCATTCGTAACTGTCTCATTGACAGTTTGCCAGTTGGCCGTGTAAGCGGCTCGTTGAAACTTCAGCGAAGTCCCGTGGGTCCATCCTTTCCTGTAGGTTTTTTTTTAAAGATAGCAAGAGATATTTGGCATCTTTTGAACAAACTTGCAGTTTATGTCCAAAAAAAATATATATTGGCTGTATTTAAGTAACCATAACGATTCTGATGTGAAATAAAATATAAACGAGTAATATTGTAATACAAAATTAAATCATTAAAGAATTTAATGGTTATACTTTATTCGAATTTAATTGGTTTTAGAAGAGAGTAAAAGATCATTCAGTTAACTATAAAATAAGAGATGTTAAATCAATTTACGAAATAAAATCCTTTAATTACTACTTAAATCCAAAATTCCCTTTCCTTTCCCTTTCTTAGACCACATTTGAACAGCCCCTCGAGTACAAAATTTATATTTGTGTACTTGTTATTTCTTTCATCAACCCATGGAAGTACAAAGCAACTACACTGCTCTCAACCCTTATACATATTTCTTTAAATGTTTTAAACATTCTTCAGGAATTTTACTGCTTCAACATTACAACAAATTTTATTAATTTACACAGAAATTTAAATTTTCTTCTCTCAAAATACAAAGTACTACAACAAAGCAAAAGGCAAACTTAAATTCAATCAATTTCAACCCGTGACAAAACCTGGCGAAAATCAGGACCGACAATCAGAGGAACGTGCGCCGATATAAATTTGGGGAATAAATGCTAGAAATTAAAATTGACTAGAATTTTATAAGTAAATTACGGGGCAAGGCTGCGAAATGGATGCGTTCATTGGAGTTAAGGCACATCACTAATACTTCTGTTTTCAACCCAAATGGAAAATAATTGGAGAAAGACACTAATTCAAATGACATTTCACTTAAGCGGGAAGAACGAATTTCTACATGTTATTGAAGGATTTAAGACTAATGTTACGCTAAGTTTCATATCGTATGGGAACGTTCATAGTCGTAGTGTTATAATCGACCAAAAAGGACATTGCAAACGGCAGAAATAGCAATACTGAATCATGTGCTCCTGGATGTGGATGTGCATCTACCTTTGTGTGTGAATGTGTGCCCCTATATTCAGTGTAATTTCATGTAGTAAAAAGATAAAAAGCAGCGCTGGAGGCTCTTTTTATGCATAAGGAAAAAAAACGGCCTTTTTGTATGTCTGAACATGTAAATTATCTGTCGTACTCTCGTCGGATAAAACTTTCTTCTATGCATCACAAACTTCCTCTTAAAATTGTGCCTCCCATAGCAAAGGCATAACCATAAAGATTCTGCCTCATCCACAATGCAAGCCAAGGGATTCATTTTCCTTTTTTTCTTTTTCTCTTTGCTCCATCATTTTCTGTTAGTATTTTTATGTGTGTGTGAGCCTGGACTCCATTCCTATGTTATTTGCTCGTTGCAGCAGATATTTATGCAGCCTAGTGCATTTTGGCATAAATAATCTTAAAAGATTTCGTACCATGTTCGGGGTTGGTTCCGTCAGTATCTAGTTAAATATTGAAAGAAAACTAAAATAATATTCTCGTACTCTCCTAAATGGTATTTTTTAATTGAATTAGGTTGATTTTATTGGCTGTACTCTTTAGTAAATCCAACTCCGATTTTTACTGCCATTGTGTTAGGTTCTTGAAGTAAACTTTAACTTTGGAATTCTTTATTAAATATAAAACAAATTTGAATTAGCCATTCAGTTTGGCCTCCACCTCTGCCACATTTTCTGTGCCACGTTGTCATAACAACGAAAGTTTTTTGGCCTTCTCCCATCTTTTGTTTGAACAAAGGTTTACCTCTCGAAAAAATACACAGCCACAAAAGTAACCACAGTTTCGCTGCAGTTGGCCCAATTTCATCGGGCTTATACATACAGGCAGGCTCCGGTTTTCACTTGCAAAAAAAAAAGTTATTTACTTTTCAAAAAGACAGGCGCTCCCGCACTCTTAAAACGCAAGACTTTTACGTTTTCAAATCGGAAACAAATTCGCCACCGAACTGAAAAGTGAACGGCTTTTTATACATCTTAATTGAAAAAGAAAAAAATAGATGACTTAATGATGCATTGACATGAATTTTACGCCATTACATGTGCAATTGAGCTTGTGCCTTTTTGTAAATAATTTGTATTTAAACAAACCTCAAAATTAGATCTAAAAAAATCAGTCAGGTCAAAAAAAAACTAAATTCATCTTAACAGCTGTGGCAGCCCGATTTGGCTAAGATTTAAGATGGCTAAGATGTTAAGCATAACAGAGGCCTTTTTGTATGAGCTGTCACTAACGGGTGGGTATAACAGGAGTAAATTTGGCCCTGAACAGTACAAAGAGTAAACAAACTCACAAAAGTGGATACCAGAGCGCCTTGAAAAGAAAAGTATGACTTTTTGCTGAAAAGTAAAACGCAAAGTGAATGTGAATAATGTGAATGTGTCTGATAAAGTAGTTTTACTCACTTTTTTTTTGGCAAATTGCCCACACCTTTCGCCATCTTTTCAGCTTTCCTTCAATAAAGCTTGTTTTCATTAGAAACTTTTTAATTAGTTAATGGATTCCGCGTTTTTTTAGTTCACACTTTTGTGCGCGCCTTTTCTTTTTGTTTCAAGCACATTTTAACACTAGGTTTTGCCTTCCTTTTGGCATTTATAAATATGGACGAAGAAAAAATCAAGTTGAAAGTAATTTACTTAATTTTGGTGCATTAAGTGCCTTGGGCTTGTATGGCTTTGGCTTTTCACTATGAAGTTGCGTATTTTGTGAGGCACATCTGTTTTTTACGGTTGGCATGCACTATCTAATTTTTAGCACTTTCTGTGGAAATTGTGTTGGTGTTACCTGGAAGATGCAAGCCTGGCGAAGTCTAGAGGTACAAACTCCCTTCATTAGCTGCAAACCTTTGCATCATAGATGTACTTCTGGCTTACGCCTAAATTTCCCGAATTTTATTTATTATCCTCATTGTTATTTTATTGTACTTCATTGGAAAAGAAGAGAAATCACACTCAAAATAAAAAATGCAGGGCAGTTTCATAAATTTACAGAACTACACGAAATGGCACGTATGGATAGTTCTAGGGCGTGGGCGTGTCTAGATTCATTGAAATATATAGTGATTGCTGAAGTGCTCTATAGTGATTGCTGAAGTTTGTATGAGTGTCCATTGTGCGATGGCAAAGTGTTTCTGACTGTAGCAAACGTGAGAAAAAAGAACGCAAATCACAATCTGTTAAAATTAAGTCAAACGGAATAAACTATAGACTTATAAAAAAACAGCCAAAGTTCTTTCAATCAAACGAAGGACTCTGCATAAATTTTCGGAGAAAATTGTGAAACTGAAGCTAAATACCCTTATATATATAAATAAACGAATAAAGACAAAACATTAAAATATATAATTCAATTGTAAGGATAATTTCAAGAAGAAAATTATCTCCGTAAGGGATTCTTAGATAAAATCCTAAGTGGGATATGCATCAGCCTGTCCAGGGTCCTCTACAAGAAATGTGTAGATCTGCTGGAACTTAAGGTTCGGGGCTGTCCTTGAAATGACCGAAAGAGCAATAGGCAAGGTGGGAAATTTGATGACTCGATCCTGCTGTTGTTTTGGTTATTATTTATTGCCTTTATTCGTTTTACTTTGTTTACAATTCGATTTCTCTGTGTAGTGTCTTGAATTGGTGACTGCCTAGTGCAGTGTGTTGTGTTCGGGCTGATGGACTGCCTAGTGCATTCTCTTGGGTTCGGGCTGATGGACTGGCCCGATCTTTGCCCTTTTGTACAGATGGCGATCGCACCTGAAACCGTTATTTTCCGTGGTCTGTCTTTGACCCGGAAATAATTAATTGTTGCTAACTTATGATTATTGGGAGACAATTATTGTGGGGCGTGGTGAGTGGGTCGAAGCTTGGTGCTTCGTTGACAATTGTTAGTGGGTCATTGGGTTTAAGGAAAGTGTTTTGCTGAGACTGCATCGCAGTAGTTGAGGGCTGCAGTTGGGAATTTGGTTTAGAAATGAGATTTGGCTTACTCTGCATCGCAGACGAGGATAGCTGAGTGGTTCCAAAATATCGCCAAGAAGATGGTGACCGAGAAATTCGTGCTGTCTTCGCTTATTGCGAAATATTGCAAGAGGTGGGGTGTTTTTGTTGTTGAACGAGAGCTCTTAATTTTAGTAATTGCGTGCGTTTCTTAAGTCTATTTTATTTTCCGGAGGTGCTGACACTCCGCTACTTGTGGATACCGGGGCTAAGCCATGGTTCGTTGGCTCTTCGTATATCAGTTTGATTATTCTTCCCGACCAGCGTGGATGCGCTGACACTCCGCTGTTTGTGACGAGCGATGGCTAGAACCATGGTTCGTTACGGTACATACAATTTTGCGCTTATGATTTATGTAGAATTTAAAAAAATTTTTCATTTTAAATTTTTTGCTACATCTGTTATCTTCATCTACATCTACAATGTATATTCTACATCTAACACGTATATTCTACATGTACCATTTAGATTCTACATATTCTCCCCCAAAAGCATAGACTTTTACAACACACAACCACACACCAGAAAACAAGAAGGAAATCCAAAAACACAAAACAAATAAAATGTTGGGAAAGTAGGGGCAGAGCAGGGTCGCGTCCCATCAAGATTACAACTACAAATGATGTTAATTTATGGATTTCAATTTGATTACAGTGGAGCAAATTGCAAGTGACGTGCCAACAATTGGATTGCATGCAGCGACATGCCGAGGAACATGGTCATTTGTGGCAGAAACAGGCAATCGTCTGAAATGAACAGGGCCAACCACAAAGTCTCAAGACTGATAAGCAGGCTAAGGAGAAGTCATCCGCATTAATAGGCGGAGATGGAGCATCAACAGCATCTGAAGGAGGAGCTACCACATCAATGGACTTAGACGAGAGACCGTCGACAAGTACGAGTGCGAGTAGGCGACCATTGGATGGCCTAACAGGCATTTCCGGTATGAATGCAATGTCGGCACCGGAAACAGGGACAGTGACTTCGGCTGGCAATAGCAATGCGGAGCAGCCAACAACATCATCCCATGCCACACCATTACCGGGAAGGGCATTGGGCAAACGCAATGATTGGGTTGTTATTCCAGTGTTTGCCGATATTGTTAAATGGGCATTGGGCATGAGAACTGTTTGGAGCGGTAAGTTTGATTTGCCTGGAACCCTCCCAATTTGATTGATGTTACATCCTTACATAACCTGATGGTTTACGATACCTTTTCCACCGACGAGAAAAATTCAAGGTCCCGTAAAATCGTAGCACATTAAATAAAACAGCAAAAGCAAAAATCGAATGTAGTAAACGTCATATATTTGTATACGAAAAAATACAAGAATGTCCAATTTAATCGATTTCTTTCATAGGGAAAATGTACCTAAAGCCACATCGGCAGAAAAAGTGTGGTGTTCGAACAGTATTTAAAAACACAAAAGCCAAGCAAAATTGAGTGGTGAATAAATCTCTTGACCAAGGGGTCGAATGATTAATGTATTGACGCAACAGCATCCACAAGCAATTGCATTTCGCACTTGGCTTTCGTTTGAAAATATATATTCATCCGCACATTTATATTTTAACTTTTTTATCTTTTAAATTTAATTAATGTGCCAAGCGACGACGATATGAATCATTTTCATGGCAACTAAATTCGTAACAAAAAAGGCCTATAAATATAATTTGTCTTTTTACAATAAATTATTTTATATCATTGCATGGACGCGTTGAAGAGTGAAATCTCTGGCAGTAAATACACGTAAATTTATACATATATTTTTTTCTCTTATTTTGGAGCATACATTTTAAAGTTTGTGATGGAATTATGGGATGCACAAACAAGTTTATGAATTTTCTAGCCTTATGCTACTCGTGTTTTTATGTAATTTTTTATTTTCATTGTCTTTGTCTTTTTGTGCATTTGATCGTATATTAATAGTGCATTGTTTAGCAGTACTATCCCCTATCCCCTATTAAACCCACTGTAATTTGTGCTCTCAGCATTGTGCCACATATAGAGACACTCCCAGTGTAGAGAGAGCGCAAAGAATAAGAACGAGAAAAGAAAAGAATAAAATAAAGAGCGATATCAGTTATTTGGATCGAGCAGAGACGAGAAAGCACGCGTTGTGAATTGCTGTCCAGACTACAGTTGGAATAATTTATAGTTGGAATAATCTATTAATTATTCTACTGGTTCGATTTATTTACATTTTCATTATTAAAAAATTCTATTGAAAACTAAATTAAAATGCCGCGAAACCAGATACGTTTCTGTGTAGTTTACTATCAATAAGCTCATCACTGCTGAAAATGCATCCCATGATAATTAAATAAATGCCCAGAAAAATAACCCATATTCCTTCTGTAGTCCCGCCTTGCGAATTAGGCCCTTTGGGCCAAACAATGCCATGCCAATTGTGCTCGATCGATTTCATAGTTTGAAAAATGGTGTTCCACCTCGTCTGACAAGCACTCTTCAGACTTAGATCCAGTTTTCCGTTCGGTCCCGACCTCTTAAAATATGTTGCTAGTTTGGCGCATTTTTGTTCAATTTTAAACAAATCTTGAACTGCTTTGAAGGCTTTTTCCACTACATTTTTAAGAAGATGATTGTTTAACGAACCCTTTGTCAGGCCGTCTAACTCTGCTGAGCTAGCTCCCCGATCGTGGGGTTTCGCTGCAACGAACTTGTATTGGTGCCTCACCGACCAGGTAAACACGACGTGTGGGATTTATAATCTCCTTATTCGTATCTTAATCTACGCTTAGGGCTAGTTTAATATAATGTTGTATATATTCAGTATATATATATATAATATATAAATACATATATAAGAAACCATAAAACAACTGCATTGTGTTTATGAGTTGGCATGTGTCGGTTCCGGTTTATTTTTATGAACATCTTAACCGTGATCTGCTAGAGTTGAGATAACTGCGGGATAAATCAGACTTTATTCGCAGAGTAAATATAAACTGGAAAGTTCACATATACCCAGTCCACAGATGGCACCAACAAACATATGAAATAGCTCCAGAGAACAGGCAACATTCAACAAAAACTTCGTTGCAAAGGCAACAAAAATTTCAGCAAGGTTCATCACCTGTTGTGTTGTCGGAGAGTATAAACAGTTTTTTCGCTCAGTTTGTTTGGTTTTTCTTCTCTTCAGCAAGTTGAAATATTTTTCACGGAATGTGCACATTATAAAAGGACCTGAAGATATCCGCAAACTAAAGACAGATGTGGAGAAGGAAGAGGCTGTGTCAAGCGGGAGAAGCATGTTGCATTAGAGCATGCAACCTTTGAAAGCTGTAGCTACTTGCAAAATCCAAACCAGAAGCACAAAAAAGAGATATGAAATGGTAGCCGACTTTTTGGATATGTTCAGAGCTATTTGCTAAAGATTCAAGAAAAAGCGTTTATTGCAGTTACATATATACCGAAATATTTTCAAAGATTCAATCAAGGATTACAATGCTATTCACATATCTTTTCGAACTCGAAGGTATAAGGGGGTATAAAACCCACATCTGAAGCATGGAAAGAAATTTTCTTTGGATGTTGTGGCAAAACGCATCTTGGAACATAAAGAAATAAACGATAGAAAAAATATGGAGCAAATCATTTTTCATCCACAACCTAAGCCTATGCCTCGGGAGGGAAAACTTCATCGGTGAGTGCCTAATGTCATGCATAATGATGGAGTTAAGTGAATACAAAACGGGTGTGGAGTAAGGGAGCCAGTACCGAGCAAAATTTACTTACGTTTTCTATATGAATATTTATACTCTAAAAAATCTCTTTAACAAGGTTTTCCTAAAAAGATGTGAGAATGTTTGCAAAAAGCATTTAATTAAGGAAAAAAAAATATTTAGAAATGACGCACTAAGCGATAAATAAGATTTTAAACATATATTAGTCGTATTATAATTAAATTTTGAAAAAACTTACTCCTTAATGATTTGGATAGAAAAAATTACGTTAACCAGATTATTGACATCATTTTTATTTTTTATTTATTAAAAAAATATATTTTTGGATAATGTTAGGGAAAGCATTCCCCTATTTAAAAAGGCATTAAAAAAATACATTGCCTCCAGAGCAAGGCTCTTAAACATATTTTAGTCTGGCACATATTTTGGTTGGGGGAGAAATGTACTCCACAAATTAATTTCATGAAATAAATTAAAATAAAATATATAACAATAAAATTATGAATTAAAGTCTGTTTTGCTAGTTATTCCGTGAGGGTGTGGAACATAGCTAAAAAGGGTTGATGAGTCAGCTGCGTTTTGTAAAAAGTGCCAACTGTGAAGGCAACTAAAATTAAAAAAGGAAAACAAATGCACTCTAATGATGAACTGATTGCGTTGGTGGCGGCATATATTGTTGCACGACAAAAGGGAGGAATTTGCAGCTCTCTTTTTGGTTTCGCGCACAGTTTTTGCATCCAACTCTCACATTTCACTTCAGGAATAATTTTTCAACATATATTCCTGAGCTGTGTGTCAGGAATATCTCACTCAACACACGGTCCCGATAGGCAACTATCAACATAAAGTAAACGAAAAGTTCCTGCCACAGTTTTTTTATATGAAGATTGACAGGAATCTTTCGACTCCACGGTGCTATACTATGCTTGAAGTTGGAAGTTTGTTATTTGGTTTATGGTACATATTTTTTTTTATTTCGCATCGATGACAATCTTTTTTCTGGGTGTTTTTGACCCAAAAGCCAAATGGGTTTTTCCTTTCCATTCCAGCTAGTGCAGCTAGTGTAGTTGTTTAGCTAAGTCAACCGAGCATCTTCTAAGTCAGTTTCCTCAGCATATAACCAAACAAAAAATACTGTCCAGCAGCTCAGAAAAGTTTAGCTAAACTTTAAGCCAACGTCAGCAACGTAATGCAAACGAAGACCCCGAGAAAAATACGAATAAAAGTTTATTTCCAAGTTTTGATGCACTTTCGAAAACTGTATAAATAAATGTTGAGTTTCTCTTCTTTTTGCGAGTGCTTGATCCCCGAGTCATCTACATACATACTCGTCATACGCGAATACGTTGGATGGTAGATGCATTTTGAGTATATCCAAAATATTGATAAACAGAAAGAGGGCGATAGCATACATAACGAGGTAGAGTGTGCGAGCGGGAAAGAAAATGAGGAGCGGGTTTCTTGCTGGAGGAGGCGGGGGAAGCAACTGAAAATTAATTTCTTCATTCTGGCTTTAATTATGATCTGATAGATATGAAGCATTCTCTACGTTACTGCGTTTTTAGTTTTATCGTATCTTTAAAATTGTGCCTGCCACAGCATTTCGTCCTTTGTGGGGGCGGAAGAAGGCGGGGAGAAATGCTCTTGTAGTAGTGTGATATCACATGAGTCTGGAAACAAAATTTGATTGCTCTAGCTCTTATAGTCTCTGAGATCTAGTCCTTCAACAATACGGGCGGACGGACAGACAGACATGGCTATGTTGATCAAGAATATATATACTCTATGGGGTGGGAAACGTTTCCTTCTTTTACCACCAATTTAATATATTCTTTAATCTTTTTGAGTACGGGTATAAAAATGGCATTTCCTTGCACGATGATGGCTGTTCTATGCCAAAAGTTGTCGGTTTAAAACGTTCCGAGTATGAGCAGCGTTTATTATTCGACAGAAAGAAAAGAAGAAGTGATATACTCTTTCAAATAACAGCTTTAATCAACTAGCTGAAGTCACTTTGACTTTATAATCGCTTGCTGTACTTTGTTCTTTCCAGTTTTTTAATCATTTTTTCTGTTATCCTTTGGCCCCGGACTGGCCACTTGTACAGTATTTTCAGTTGATTTAAGCCTTTCGTGTTTCCATTTTCCCGTCAACAACTAAACAAGTGGTTATTCTCAGTTTCTCTCAGTTTTTATTCGCGTAATCTTTATGGCCGCATTCTTGCAATTTTTACCTGACAACAAAAGCAAAAAAGCAACCTCATGACCCGAGTGGAGCTCTTTTACGAATTATGTACACTTCTCTTCTCTTGTTTTTTTATAGCCCGCTCACTTATGCCAGAAATATGTTCGCCATGCGAGGAATTTTTTAATAACAATCCCTTAGCACAGAGGTAATTGTCTGCTAGCTGCTTGTCCTGGATTCTCAGTTTACCCAAGCGGTTTACTCAGTTAAGACTGCAAGGTAAACATGTCGGATTAAATGCAAACGAAATGTAGTCTGAAAAAGCGATCCCTAAAAAGTTAAAATCCTCATTAGCTTTCAGGGATGTGTGCTCCTTAAAATTCAACAAACATAGCAGTGCTCTAAAATCTAACAAGCAACAGAATAAAGATAAGATAAGATAAAATAAAATAAAGATATTTAAACGTATAAGCACTTTCTTTTGAAAAACCCTGCCAAACAATTTAGGAATCACTTAAGGCACGACAAACATGCTTTCGTAATCAAATGAAAGGATCACAAAAGCATTTAATTGTTTTTCCTTTTCGCTTTGTCCATTTCATGCTTTAGTTTATTTATTTTTAATTTTATATCATTTATTTTTCTGTGCAAATCTAACCATAAACCATCCACGTATCTGCGCAGTACATAAACTCTTGGTTACTCTAGTCACTCTCGCTTTTTGCGGGCATGTGGTATGGCTGGCAAAAGTATAAAAATAAGGAAAATAAAAAAGCACAAGCGATGCATCAAAAAAAGAAAGCAAACCATGCTCGGCGACATTGAGGCCCGTGTCTATGGGAACAGAATCTTCCTGTGCTGTCTGTCGGGTACTCCCTTTATTGCCTAACCAAGGGGCGAAATGCCAACGAGGCTGTGCCTCGTGGATGGGGCACGTCTCCTCCAGCATGACACAAGAACTCGAAAGGCATTGCATTAACATGTGCAAAGGAATTGCTTAAAATAATATTTGCTTTCGAGGGAATTTCGAAATGAAAATGTTTATCTTGAAACCACAAAATGCATTTGCAAGTTTCTCGTAAAATAATAATCATATCGAATGTCAAATGCCAGGACCACAAAACGAAGTCAAAGTTATGTTTAAATATACAATTGTTAGTGGCTTAAATGCACGGGTCCTGCATTCTATGGATGCAGGACCAACAAGTGCAAGGAATTTCCCACAAGCATCCACAATACTAGGACAAATATCTTAGAGAGCATGTGGCAAGGGTCATGAGTCATGGGCAATTTAAATGCAACTAATTTATATCCATTTGTTTGGTCTGTTTGGTCTGCTCTGTGCGTCTGTGTGTTATTTCAATTTTGCTCATTATGCCTCAGGTATGGTAATTAGGGCAGCAGCCAGTGCGTGGAAGCCAAACCCAATGCATATGAACTATTCATTAAAGTGAATCCTTCGGCCTGGCCTAAGAGCTTGCACAATTATCCTTAGCTCAACGGTAATGCAAAATCATTGACTTAGTCTCATAATCATCATTATTATCATCATCGTTGGGAAAATCCCTTAGCTAGCTCTGGGTCTTTTGTGCCCATTGCTTAATTGCTAAGCTAAATTATAAATTGCGTAAACATGGGAAATTCGTGCAGTGGTTCTATTAGTGCTAAGTGCAGAAATTTGCACATTCTAATATTGAATTATAAGCAAAGGATATTGATTCCAAGATAAGCAAAATAAAGAAAAGGAATTTCCAAAACAAACTTCCTAGAGTAGATGTTTAATGGATTTCAAAGATCATTAGAAGGCGGATGTCAAAATTTCGAAACGTTTCGACAATAAATTGGTACTTAAATTCACTGGAGTAAAATTAAAGATATCCTAGTCATAGTTACGGGTACGTATACTTCGTGTTCAGGTCTAGCGCAACTTTTGGTGATAAAATCTTTTCCTGTTCTCAGAATAAATATCATTAAATTTGCATAGTTACAAAAAAGGACACAAGCCATCAGCGACTGTTTAATCGTATTGTCAGTCAAATGTGGTGAATAAAAATTGGATTTCCAAAAACAATGCCTTCCATTTTTAGTTTTTCTTTTGTTCTAACGCGTTTGAAACAGTTGCCATAGCCAGTAGTCAGTGTCGTCGGCTGGGACCTGACAGGTCAGATAGATAAATACATATAGATAAAGGGAAATTTCAGTTAGTAACTGTCCTCGGCATACCCCAATACTCGCACCATCTACCCTCCTTAGCCGACTAACAGCAGCACGTTATTGGGCATTCAGCTGCGGGCAGATTTCATTTTGTTTTCTTCCTTCAGTGGGTGTGGAAAAATGACCATGCACTGTCCTTGTTATCTATCACCTGTCTGTCATTCTTCTCGGACACAACACACCCAGTTGCCCTCCTCTCCCTTCTGTTTTGAGTCAAAATATTTTACATTAGTTACGGCTGTCGGCCGTTGGGAGGATGCTGTAAGCGCCGGAAATGATGAGTTGATGCCTAACTGAGCCAGGAAATAAAATATATTGTATCTCGGGCACTGAGGAAAAAAAAATGTTTACGAAAAATTGTAAAATTTGTCTTCACCCCCTTCCCATCACCTTCCTGATTTCCACCGCAATCAGACAATCAAAACCAAAGCTTCAATTCCTAAAGCATACACACTATATATGTTCATATATAAACTGCAATCAACTTGAGGTTTCATTTTTTATTCCATCACAAAATATATATCACTGATATTTTGAGAATTTTCCATCTCCCAGGCGTTTAACCGCTTGTTTGACATCGTAAACTGTAAAAACAACAACAACAACAACAACTGAACCGAACAAAACTGAAACAAACCGAGCTGAACCGAGCCGCCTCACAAAATTTTCAGGCTCCAGATAAAAAGGCAAACCACACACGACTCTATTAAAACTAAACAAGAGGAAAAAGGCTGAGGGAAAATTTGAAGCCAAGCAGACCGCATGGGTTTTTCTGTTCCATAACCAGAGGCAACATTTCTTTCTTTGTAACGGGTGCTGAGTGGACAGATATTCGTATGGCAGGGGCTTTGCTGTTGGCACAACCAGGAGAGAATTTTCAGAGCATGTTCCATTCGGATGTTTTGAAGATTTTTCTGCTCAAGCATACGTAGAGTATGTGAACACAAATGCTATAAACTCACTGGGAGCCAGGGATATGGGATAGAGCACACAGGACAGAGAATGGCTAGTCAAGCGCACATCTGATGACCAAGCGTGGCTGCTTCCACAAACATTGTTATATTTTAATGGGGTTATAGTGTGAATTGGACATCACACCATTCCACTCTTCTCTCCGTTACATTCAACATCCTTCTCCACTTTCATACAGAGAAATGTACAATTATTTTGTTAACAACTTACTAAAGAACTAACTAACTAAACTAACTAACTAAAGTACTTGACCGCTAATCAAGTTGCTCCCCTTCAACGGTTTTCGGGACTATGACGATGTGTGTGCCTGATTGCCAAGAGGTGTAAACAAATCTCGGTTGAGAGTTCCTCTCCACATATTTATCCAGCTCCATCCCTGGGAATATGCAATAGAAATCCCTAAAGAGTAAAATTGCATAAATTAATATGATAATTATAGTTAAATTTGAACATTAAATTTAAATAATCTCTGCTTTAAACATTTTAACTGTAATTGCTCAAAAGTTTACTACTCTCTACGGGTTCGTGGTAAAAATAACTTAGCAAATGCCGAGCCCTCCATAGCATCGAATACGTGCAGACTGGAAATCTAGCCAACAAAATATTAGAATGTCAGTTGAAGATAGTAGTAGTCTTAAATACTCTTCGATTCATCAATTTTTATACCCGTACTCAAAAAAGAGTTAAGGGGTATATTAGATTTGTGGTAAAAGTGGATGTGTGTAACGCAGAGAAGGAAACGTTTCCGACCCCATAAAGTATATATATTCTTGATCAGCATCAATAGCCGAGTCGATAGAGCCAAGTCTGTCTGTCCGTCCGTCCGTCTTGCTAAGGCAGCCAAATTTGGTTTCCAGACTCATGTGATATCACACTGCTACAAGTGTATTTCAAAATTTCGCCCGCCTCTTTCCTTAACAAAGGACGAAAGTCTGTGGCAGGCACAATTTTGAAGATAATATAAAACTAAAAACGCAGTAGTGTAGAGAATGCCCATATCTACCAGATTGCTGAATCTGCATCAGATCGGATCATAATTATAGCCAGAATGAAGAAATTAATTTTCAGTTGCTTCCCCCGCCTCCTCCAGACAAAGACCCACTACTCTATCTCTTTCTCGCTCGCACACTCTGCCGCGTTCAGTGCGCGAGCAACCCCTAGCGGAGGAGAGAATATAAATGGTACATCTATAATCTACATGTTGGATGTAAAATATACATTGTTGATGTAGATGTAGATGTAGATAGCAGATGTAGCAAAAAAATGTCAAGTGTAAAATTTTTTTTTTTAATTCTAAAATTCTAAAAAATTATATGCTCAAAAATGTAAATACTGACTGAGTACGGGTATACGTAGAGTCGCGGCCCCAGAATCGACTCACACGTTCCTTCTCGTTTTTTGTCCAAAGGCTAAAAAGCTTAAGTTACCTTTTTACACTCACTCATGTTCGAGTTAAGCCTTCGGCGTTGCGAAGAGGTTCGGGCTATTTTCGGTTCTCGCTGATATTAAAATATTGACATTTATTTAAGGCAGCTAATTTCGGTACTACTGAAACAGACACACAAAATAGATGAAAAAATGCATTAGTTCACAGAACCGACTGATTAATTCTATACCCTTCACTAGCATACACGAATTTAACCGAGATATAGTTTTCATTTTCAGGTTTTCTTTATCTGCTTTCTATAAGAGATATGGACCTCTCGCCGTTATCGCAGTAGCTTGCTGCGGCACCCTCTGCCTTACGATGTTATCGTGTTAAAATCAGTCATTTATCCGCAACGATGATTGCCTTGATAGTTGTCTTGGTGCAGGAAATCTCTGCTGCAAAAAGGTATATGTTGCACAAGAAAAAAACACCATATGAAAATCGATAATTTCAGGTTCGATCAGAGTGGAAAATTTATATCCGCAATAAGCTGTCGAATAAAGTAGAAGCCGCGACTGGCACAAGTCCCTATTCCCAGCTCGGGATTGATGAAGTGAAGTATGGACCAACAGATGAAAAAAAAATATTCAAAGCTTATCAATATTTGTTATATTATTTTGAAATGTGATGAATGCGTTCTTTTCAAATTAAATACAAAATTTCTGGTAAATCGATTTAAATTTTATGGCAAATTTTACAGGCCAACAAAGGAAGTGTGCCCGCAAAATGTCGATACGAGATACGTTGGCGAGAAATGATCTCGGTGAAACCTATTCTATTATTAATCTATTATAAACATACCCCATAACTACGCCATGTTTATCCCTCATATTTAATTAACATTAAATCAATGTTAAAGGTACACTCTGCCACAGAGTACATAAATTTAACAGACAAACAATCCCAGCAGACAGTAAACATTTTTATGGAAATACTAATGTTTGGTTACGCAGCCAAAATGGGAATTTTAACTCGCTAAAAGCTTCTCAAAGCCAGTGTAGAGGCAGAAACAGATAGCGATACAGATGGAGGTCTAGTGTAGGTGAAAGTGTGTTAAGTGCTTTTGACCTGAGGGCAAAGCCAGGAAAACTCAACGGAAATTCCAAATTAATTTATGTAAATATTTAGGATGCAATGGGGATGGGGATATCTTTGGTGGCTTTAAATAAAGTATATTTTGAATGGTGGTTTAAACTCAACTGAAGGTTGAGAGGTCCCCACTGCACTGTTTCTTTGGCTAGGGCGGCTGTCAGGCTCGCTATAAGCCCGACATACATAGCCCGGTTTCGGCTGGTTGTGATACCGCTTGGAATCCAGTCCCTTTCTGCAATAACTTTCTGCGAAGTCAGCAGGTATCCCATCCAGATGCGCTAATAAAGTTTGCTATCTTTCTGGGACATATTGTGGAAATGTCCCAGAAATGTCTGAAATGTCAGCTATGAAGGGCGATCTCAATTGTTGTATCCTTCTTCTACTGAGAGCCGGAACAGAACAGTTGTTACACCGTTTCTTCCTCTTCCCCGTCTCCACAGCTACAGCAGAAACCATTTTAAGGGACACACAGCCTGTTTGCGTGAGTGCCAAAGGACTAATGCAGAAGGCTCTGAGGTGCGCTTCATATTTATGGTCGTCCAAGTTTGCCGAGTTATGCGGCATCGTGGTACTTGTTGCTCCAAATTGTCGGTTAGTCGCTTAAATTACTGCTTTATAATAAGCCTGCACGTGGCCATGGGCATACAAATATCCTCCTTGTCTTGGAGAACGGGGATTGTAGAGCCAGATCTGGCCAGCTCATCTGCTAATCTGCTTATAACAAATTGCTGGGCCATCTTGCAGAGATTTGCTTCAGTTTGAGTGATTAAGTGGTTTGATCGCAGCTTGGCTGTCACTATAGGTATTTAGATGAGTTGCCGTGACGGCAACTGTTTGGATGCAGTTCAGAGCTTCCCCGTTTGCGGTGACTGGAAGGCACTGCAGTGGTCTGGAAGCCTGGAGGAGTAGTAGCCACCTCCACCTCCTCCATACTTCCAGCTTCCAGCAGTCTCTAAAGATTTGTATGGTCCCTAGAGCCGATTGTCTCTGTGAGGAATAATTATTTCAAGGGAGTATCTGTGTACATAGGACGATTGACCTATGTGCAGTGACACCCATTGGTCTCAGAACAATTGCTGCCATTTCTCTGCAGGCATAGTACAGCATTTAGCGCATCATTTGGGGTGGTGCGGAGCGCCTTTCCCAGTTACTTCGTGAAGGTCTTTTTTGATAGTTCAGGCCACCTTTCTTTGGCTATAAGTATGAAAATTAGAATATTGAATACAGTTTTATTGTTATAGTTAATTCAATCTGCCATAGTCTTTCACCAGGGTATTACACATTCGAATTGCTAGACTTGTGTCTACCTATAGCTCTTATTAACTGCTTTTACCCATGCAAACAAATTGCTGTAAAAACCTTTACATGTAAATGGTATCAGAAACTTGCTATTTTTCATGTAAATTAATCTCAGCAAAAGTGCTGGTAAAAGTGCTAGCCAGGCAAATACATTGGAAATTAATGTGCCACACTTGTTAATCATTCGGCTCCTTTTTTGTTGCTGAAACAGTTTCAAAGGTATAATTTATTGAACACTTTGTTGCACTGGGCCCTGGCACGCAACTTGCGATTTCTCTGAATTTTGAGACTGGCAAATATTAAAGAAGAGCAAATAAACCAATAAATAAAAATACAAAAATACAAAAACAGACAATTGCTGCACCAATTCATTATATTGCTTTTTCGTATTTATTTGTTGTATTCAATTCAAGTCTCTCAATAAGACTGTCAATTGGGGCCTCAGGACTCCAATATGAACTGGACCACTCAAAGATGTTACAAAAGAACTGAATTAATAAAATAAATAGAAATCATGTTTTAAAAGAAAAACCTCGTAGAAAACCTAGTTTTCTATAAATTTATAATAAATATAAAATATATAAATTGTTGATGCGTTCTGCTCTAATTAAATCGATTTGCTTTTCTGATCTGTTTTAATTCTCTGCCCTAAAATCTGCCCCAAACAATGTTCTGCTCCACTTTTCATTGCGGAACACAATTATCCTTTGTTGATGATCGGGTCACCCTGCACAACAGCATCCACTTTTTCGTTGCGTTCGTGAACGTGCGTCCTGGGAGCTGCCGAACACTAAATACTTAATCTAAGTGCAAATATGCAACAGATTTATTTTGTTGAATAGTACTCCATGTCGGGCAATCCCCTTCGCCTCTAACTATAGAAAACAGTTGGCAGATAAACTTTCACAGAGCTTTCAATGCAGATGTCGGGCTAGTGCGATGTCATAGAACAAGTCATGATTCCATATGGCCTCTAATTTTTTTTCTTCATATATTTCCCAATTTATTTTTAAAATGTTTGGCTGAGTGTCCCACAAATTGAACTCCATCCCGTCCTGAGTAAATATGGAAATGTTTACTCTGGAGAATAAAGGTTGCCAAAAAATTCTATTTTGGTTAGTCTTGCGGTTTGCCTCCTGTTGGCACATCAATATTTATGAATGCAGACACAACTGTATTTGCATAATGGATTTTTAATTGAATTGGGGTTGCTAACACGAGACATTTCTCGTACCAAAATAATAAAAGATTCAAGATGATTGACAAATGATGTTATTATTATTTGGATGATTATGTTAAAGCCCTTCTATTTTCAGCATCGAATTGTTAAAGTGTTTGTATATTACAAATTTAGTAAAGTAAATTAAGAGATTAACATAGTTTCGTTTGCCATTTTTCTTCCTTCTTCATTCCATTCTTCTTCCTTCTTCATTTTATAGTGAAAACACTTACCAAAGTATTTATAATGCTGTAATATGCGCTGTTGGTAAGTTAATATCCATTGGATGATCTACCGACTAGCCTTTCCAAGTCACAAGTTCATGAATGCGAAAATGTCTATGACGAAAAATATGATACTCGTATGATAATCATGTTATCCTAGAATACACATCTGCATCTCATTACGAATCATTTCTGCTCATACATTCATAATGAGACTAAAGTAGTCGGAAAATCTATTTATGCTCCTTTTATACAAACACAAGCTGCAGAATATCCCACAGCTGGGACAATTGTACCGCAAGACTAGAGACTATTTGGTATTGTTGGCATGCACTTTTATTCTCCAACTGGTTCAAGGTCCGATAGAGGGATTGGAGTCAGACCAAAAATGTTTTGTCTAAATGGTTGCCTGGCAATGACGGTCAGGAAAAAATGTTTTGTGTTCCAAACCAAAGATGCATAAGAGAGTGGTAATCCTGGAAATGGCATTTAAATAGAAAAGTTCTCACAGCAAAACTCAAAGTACACTCTCAATGTCTTCCACAATTTTTGTGTGCCATTTCCAAGTTTAATGTGTTCCATTTATAAATGTTTACCTTCAATTGGTTGTTTACAACTCTCCTATTTGCGTACATTTTCCAGTCAATTTTCCGTGCCCAGGAGCAGCTGTTTGGAGTGCACTTTCCATCGCCACAAAACCCATCATATAAATTGGAAAATTTTCAACTGCTTGGGCATCAATCAGCACAGCCAGTCCTTGTTACTGTTGTTAGTTTTCCCTTTGGGAGGGAAACTTTTATAATTATCTTCGGAGCGGCCAAGATAA
This sequence comes from Drosophila tristis, assembly GCA_018150885.1. Lineage (NCBI taxonomy): Eukaryota > Metazoa > Arthropoda > Insecta > Diptera > Drosophilidae > Drosophila > Drosophila tristis. The sequence goes on from JAECWT010000168.1 coordinate 35,827, forward strand.
GTAATTTTAATCAGAGACTAAGAGAAGAGTGAAAGGTAATGATAAAATCAGAGAAAGATATTGGTCGAAGTAATCTCTTATCAAGCATACAAATTAAGGATCAACTTGCATTTTCAATTGCTTGTAATAAACTTGCCAGACTTTTTAATGTAAATGTTGAAGGGTTGGTATCTAAATTTATTAGTGAAAATATACAAAACTTTGTGCAACTTTAGTTGGACTCACAATTAGCCCTGGTCAATGCTAATCATTCCTTTGAAGTGGCTTTCTAAATTAATTCAGTCATTAGAGCTGTATGCCACACGAATCGAAGCAGCCTTCCCCTGCTTTTCCGCAGCAGAGTCGCCCAGTTGCCTCATGCATATTGAAATAAATTGTGTCCTAGAAAGTGTGATTAGAGATCCGATTTGATTGATTCCTATGCTCGTTTTAAGCTTTATGCAGCCGGAAACAGGAAGCTCAAGGAAAAGCTACACTCGTCGCAAAGGAATTTTGCAATAAAATATTGTACCTTTGCATAGCTATGCGAGGAAATTGTCGTCAAAGCAGCAGGTGCAGGAAATCTGTATGAAATTTATTCCTATTCACAGGAAGCATCAGGACAAAGCGACATCAAATCCGAAAATGTGGAAACTAATTTTTGTTTAATGTAAATTTAATCAAAACTAGTAAATAATAAGTTGGCAAAACATTCAAAGGATTTAAAAGCATTTCCCCGCGCAGAGCAATTATGACAACATTTCATTTTTTGGGCGAAAATTTAATTGGATTGAGTGCGCAGTTTCTAGAAGTTTTATGGCATTTGGCTGAAAAAAGCACAAAAACCAACACAAAAACACCACAAAATATGAAAATATGTGGGGAGGTTTACAAGCAAAGGAACTGGGAATGTTGACTCTTAAATATTGTATTATGAGACCCAGAATGTTTTCTGAATGTTTAATTTTCTAGTGGTTGTGTGATTACAGTGGACAAATTCTTCCGAATATTGGCATATTACGAGAGAAATTGTTGACTGATTGTTAGCTCTAATATAAAGTCGAATTATTTTTGATTTAAGCATCTGAATCTTATATCAAATAAAAGTGATATTTGCAAGTATTGTGTGTGTCTTTCAGACAATTAATTTCGTTTGTTTTTACTCTCTCGAAAAGTTGACAAAGACTTATGGCAATTTTTCTGGCGTCGTCTGGCAAACAGAAGCTCAACCACAACATCATCAATTTTAATAAAATCTTCTTTGTCTTTCGTTCCAGTCCCAGCATCACATGTGCATATGAGAATTTGCATCTTTGATGAGAAAAAGCGCAATAATCTTTGGTTGCGATGCAATGGGATGCAATATTTATTGTTAAGATGTAAAAAAGTACTTAAACTTAACTCGTTATATATTTCTCTTTGAGTACAAATGCAGTTAAGCGACATATGGGGAATCTAAAAACTATGAAAATCTGTAGCCAAAGTCAAGAAACTCAATACAGAAATGTCGCAAAATAGCAACATGAAGAGGCCCATCTTAAATTTTGACAGCATACATGGGGGTTCCTGACCCTAACAATGGTTGCAATAATAACTCCACAGCTTTTGTATTTGATGACCACTTGAAACGAGTACAACGAATACATGAAGTGAAATGAAACAATGGTATTGAGAGCTGTATAACAATTGCAGAGCTAATCAATGGGGCCATCAATGGACGGAAATAAAAGCAGGAGAGAGTGCAAGGGGAGTGGAAAAAAGTAAAGAAAAAACATCAAGAAAACAATCAAACTAATTGGAAATTTATACGCAACAAGGACACAGAAACACTGTGTAAAAATGGCAAACCAAGAGCGAAAGAGGGAGATAGGGAAAAAATTAAAATGTTTTGTTGGAGGAAATTTGAGCTGCTGGAAAGTTTTCCATAGTAAGCTTAGCGGCTTACTATGAAGGCAGTCGGAGGAACGGCTTGGGTAGAACAGGCATCCACTAACTTGGCTACTAATGAAACCACCTTGAAAGAAGAATAACCAGCAGCAGCACCACAGCCATTGCCACCACTGCAGTGGTGCAGGCAGTGCACTGCCTAATTCACACTTTCAGGCATAAAGTGCGAGTTTGCTGCACAGCAATATTCTGATTTCACTGCTCATACGACACGCGTGACAGACGCGCTCTACTCCAAATTGAATGTGAAGAGTGCAGACATTTGTCATTAAGCCGAAGACTTTAAAACTAATTTGAACTAAGATCATTTCATGTTCTAACTTAATGTGGATTTATGCTGTGAATCCTAGCTAAGTGAAACATACAAATATTACGAGTAAAGTCTATTTTCTAACGTTTTTCCTGAACTATTCTGCCAACTTGTTTGCATCTTTTCAAGATGATCAACTACGATTGGTGGGATGTGAGTGAGATAAGGCTTAGTAAAATACAATGCAAAGGTATTTCATGCCATTCCTTTAATGTCTTCAGGTATTTCGTTTTATAGTCCAACATCGTTAAGTCCAAAGAGATGTGCAATGTTTTCGCCGCAATTGACTGAAGCAGCAAGCAATGCGAATAATCCTTTTCATTTCTGACTCATCGCCAACTCTGTTTCCAGTCGTTATTGCGTTCGCTTTGTTCATTTTTATTTATTGCATACTTCGGTATTAATAGTTGTTGGAATTTTTATACTGTACCAAGCAAGGGCTGTTAAAGCACAATCTACCGCTTGAAATATCATATCAAGGAAGAGTTTAATACTGTCAGATGTGAGAGATCCCCATCATCATTAATATCTTTCAGACTTATGATTGAGTTGTTAAATTGGGTAGTAAATTAGTTAAGGCCAAAGGAGAGTCTTGTTCATTCAACTCGGAATTCGATGGAGAAACTTCCAAGAGATGGATAAACATTAAAAGGTCCTGCACTCCACCCCATCTTTGAGCAATTCTGAAATTATTTCCGAGCAACAGCATTCGAACAGATCACAAGTCCTCTCATCCCATCCCAAAAACCATTAACAGACCATTACACTGCATTGTAAATGTTGTCCTGCTGTGCAGCATTTAATCTCTTTTCCACGATTCAAGCTGCCATAATAATTTGATAAAAGAGAAAGTATTTCAACAAAAACATTTCAGATAAGATGTTCTCATTTTGACAGCGTCAAAGCCAAGTGTCTTATCTGCTTATCAATCCAGAGCCTGGACAATAATCCGCTTAGACTCTTTTCTTTACTGCTGAAAACGTGGCGTATGAGCTTCCTCGTGCGTCCTGCTATTTACTTTACTGCTGACTGCCGCACATATAAGAATTTATTATCATATTTTCAGGCTTTCACAGTGCCATACTGCCACTGAACCCCATCTTCCTCACCTAATGATGCAGAAATGAATTTCCCCGAGAAATTTCCATATAGTGATTTTGTTATTCTGCTTGACGAGCGAGTGATATTTTTGTTATTTCTCAGACTCATTGACTAATCAGGAATATCGAGACTCCACAAGAGGCTACTATGAAAAGCGACTCAAAACATCCTCACCAACAGCATCGCTAATATTTTAATTAATTTCCTCATTGAATGGAAATCTAATTCGATCAAATATGTATCTATATACATAAGTTTCCCATAGTGATACTTATCAATTTGCTGCTTAAGACATTCTTAAACGCGGCAGTCAAATATTTAATCTGGCTGCCCGGAACATTCCAGATTGATGGTAAAGATTTGTTGGCATTGTTTTAGCCGGCCTTGTTGGTGTGTATAAATTGCAACTCTCTTACCCAAAATCATTCCGAAGGAAGGGCACCATCTTGTGCAGTGCAGTGCAACTTGTGCAGTCATGCAATGGATTGGACTGAATGTGGAAAATCTTTGCTCAAGAAAGCAGCTGTGCTCCAAAAGCTTTCACTTGAACTTTTCTGGACAGCAGACTGGTCGTAGTCTGAGGATTGAGGCTCTTTCAAGGACTCCATCCCGCTCATTGTCTGTTGCTAAATTTTTTGTCTTGGAGAGAAGTCAGCTCAAATATTTTCGCTTGGCATTAAATATAGAACCAAAAGGGTCTGCCAGACCTGTGCTCAACAGCTAATCGAATATTTGAATTTTCTGTAGTAAAAGGTAGATGAAACGACCTTCTCAAGCGCCCTAAAGCCTGAAGATGTTACAGTATTAAGTGCCCAGTCTATATACAAATCAACCATCCAATCAAAAATAAATGTTCAGACGGAACTGTGATTGATTTTCCGCCATGCTCTTCGGGCTTAAGTGTTCACACATAAAAAGGCAAATTGAATCCCACAAGTGTGAGTTGAACTTCGGCTTTCTTTTGTCGATAAAATTTGGCTAATTTTTACTTTAAAAAGGTGCAAATAAATAATGGCAGAAGGCATTTTTTGCATGACTACATAAGTATGATCAACCTGTCTGCTCCTAAATTTATTTATTTGGTCAGAATTTTACAAAATCGTTAAACAATGAAAAGTGTATACCATCAGAGTAGTAGAAGTCTACCAAAAACTAAATAAACCTCTTTCAGCGTTTCTCCTATTCAACTGGCGTGCACTTTCGAGGGTGGAATAACTATTTAAATTCGTTTTTCTACTACCCTGTCAGCTACATCGAGTTCGATTAGCTAACAAAATGAACCTGCACTTGTCCTTTAATGCAGACATAGTCTCGAGTTAAATGGTCTCGACATAGAGTGGAATGCATGAATACATTCCGAGTGAAACTGAAATAGAATAGCTCTGGAGACGAGAATAGCTCGTTTCGTCAATAATAGAATTATAAGCAAATTTTTCATGTTAGCTATAAGTATTAACTATCTAACCACCTTCCTGTATTTTATTTTTAAGTAATCGAATTCTTCGTTGTGTTAAAACACACCTGATATGGACGGTTCATTAGAAATAACCAATGTGAATACATCTCAGGTCCTCAGAATTCTGGTGAAGCAAAAATCGGGTCTGCAAATCTGCCATATCAATGCACAAAGCTTGACAAAAAATTGACGAATTCAGACATATGTTTATCAACTCTGGTGTGGATGTTATATGTGTGTCCGAGACTTGGTTTGTCCCCGACTTAAGTGACTCGTTAATTGAATGTAGAGGATACAATGTATTTCGTTCTGATCGTGTAGGGCATGCCGGGGGCGTTGCAATATACATAAATAACAATATATCCGCAAAGCTCCTCTGTAAGCAAAGACCAGATAGTGCCATAGAATACATATTTCTAACGATCACCATCAAAAGAAGAAAGATGCTTCTTGGTTGCATATATCGACCAAATCAAAACATTGACTACTCAGACCTGACATCACTTATTACTGACATTTAATTGACTTATACAGACGCAATCCTAGCAGGTGACTTTAATTGTGATATTCTTAGAGAATCCTCATTAGCAGATAGCATGTTGAGTCTTGAATTAAATATAGTGAACCACCAGCTCCCCACACACTTTACAAAAACAAGAAACACACTACTAGACCTATTCTTTGTCGACAGTACTGACAAAATTCTACTATATGACCAACTCACAACACCAGGGTATTCAAAACATGACCTCATTTTCTTGACCTATGATTTTAATTCTGACTACGATAATTATGACAACTTTTACAGAGACTTCAAGAACATTGACCTTGAAAAACTACACACTGACATTAGCATTCTTGACTGGAAATCAATACATTATATGTTGTCTGTAAATTCTCAGCTTGCCCAACTTAAATCAAACATTGACTATCTTTATAGTGAACAAGTACCTATTAAAAGAAACACAGTCAAACGAACAGATAACTCATGGTTCAACCCGGAGATAAAGCTGGGTATCATCAAACGAAATGAGGCTTTAAAAGATATAAGACTGAAAGCCACTTTAATATGTACAAATCATTAAGATCAGACGTAACTAAACTAATATACTCTGCCAAGACCGCCTTCTAGTCGGCAAAGTTTAACAACGCTCTGTGTAGCAAGCAGAAATGGCAAGTGATTAAAAGTATAGGAATTGGCAAAAAAAACAAGAAACTCACTAGTTGACATGGACGTAAATGAAGTTAGCAAAAAAATTTTGCAAATAGTTGTACCGGACCCACCAACAACCCTGAACTTGACATCAGCGCCCTATAATTATACTGTTCCTAGCTTTAGTTTCTGTTGTGTTAGTCCCTGTTGTTCTGATGTTCTAGAATCCCTTCTTAAGATCAAATCAAATGCTACTGGCCTAGACGATATGAACCCGAAATTTTTGAGAATAATACTCCCCAGAATCATCGTGCGCGTTACTCACATTTTCAACACAGCCATTACAACATCAACGTTCCCGGAAAAGTGGAAGGAGGCTAAAATAATCCCTATCCCAAAAGCAAACTCTGCAGAATGTAGGGCAATATCCATACTCCCGACCCTGTCAAAAGCGTTCGGGACCTTGGTAGCTAAACAAATAAATTTATTTTTTACAGAGCACACATTACTAAACAACAATTAATCTGGATTCAGAACAAATAGAAGTTGCACAACTGCAATGATACAAATTGTAGAGGATATCCGTGAAAGAATAGACGACGGAAATGTAACGTTCCTAACTCTTCTTGACTACACTAAAGCTTTTGACTCAGTTGACCATCGCATCCTCATCGCAAAGCTTCGCGAATCCTACAACTTCTCTGACTCTGCAGTACGGTTGCTATCATCCTATCTGCTAAATAGGAGCCAGGCTGTTATTGCTGAAGGGAAAATGTCGTCCTTTGCCTATGTTAAGTGTGGTGTCCCACAGGGATCAGTACTTGGCCCGATATTGTTCCCCATTTATGTAAATGATTTGCCAATAGTATTGTCCGACTGTAAAATGCACATGTACGCCGATGACGTCCAATTAAATGTTAGTCGACCGTTAAATCGAATAGATGAGTGTATAAATGTTACCAATAGAGAGCTTGAGAAAATTAGTGCGTGGGCAACCAAAAATCGTCTATGCCTCAATCCAACGAAGTCAAAATGCTTGATTATATACAAAAACAAGAAAAAACTAAATCAAACTATCTTGAGACGTGTAGAAATATCAAACACTCCCATTAGCTACATAGAGAAGACAACTAATTTAGGCTTTATAATAAATAGTACTCTGTCGTGGGATGATCATGTGAGCAAAGCAGTTGGAAAAACGTATGGGATTTTAAGGGCACTTAATATTACCAAGCAATTTGTACCAGTAAGCATCCGGATGCAGATAGCAAAAGCATACCTAGTACCTGTACTCATTTATGGGATTAAGGCATTTGGAAACTGTGGCTACGCAAGCAGGCAAAAGTTGAGCGTGTGCTTTAATTATATAGCTAGATACATATTTAGATTAAGGCGCAGCGACAGAATATCTGCATTCTCATATACAATTTTCGACATGACTCTTTTCAAATGGATTGACTATAAGATGCTTACGTTCCTACATAAAATAGTCCTCACCAGATTTACCAATTCCGCAAGAACGAACAATATTATCACTATACGATATAGAACACTAAACTCTGAGAGACATTTCTTTGTGAATGTTATTCGCATATGGAATCATCTTCCACATCACATGAAAACAATACGAAACCTTTCACAATTTAAAACACAGTTAGGGGCCAACCTTACACTAGACTAAGATTTAAAAATCAAATTAAATTTAAAATAAAATAACACGAACATTACCATAAGAAAACAAATCAATATATGTAAACACTTATTAGTATGTCATATTAAAATATTTATTTAGATCTAAGTTTAATACCAAACTAATGCGACACCTAGTGACTAGTGCTCTAATTATAAGCCAATTGCTTGTAGCACTAGGAAATACAATAAACAAACAATACAATACAATAGCATCTGAATGGATGCGTCCTGGACGGACACTGAAACGGCAAAGGGCGGCAAAAGTAAATGCGTGAACAGTTGACTGATTCAATGAGTGCATGAAACACTCCGCGCATAGGCCGTGGGCTCTCAAAATCCCTGTCAGAATATCGATGGCTTCGCCTAAATGCAATTTTTAGTTTACCATTTAAAGAAGTTAAAGGTTTCAGAAGTTCTTAGTGTCAATAGAATTTACTAACCGACTGAAAATTCCAGTGTGGGCCATAAGTGGGGCGTCTTTTCAGCTGGACCCATTTGACACATGTTTGACAGTTTCAGTAGCAAGAAATCGATTTTGGCAGGTTAGAAAATCTCCAGCGGGGGACCAAAGTGCTTTTTGATAAACTTCCCCAGACCTTTTTAGGTCTCCATGGATTGGGCTAGAGACGTGTATCCCTCAAGAATGTTTCCCCTAACGAAGATAATATAAAATCTCAATTAGCTGTCGTGAAATGCATCCTAGCTCAGCGGCAAGCACTTGCTTTCTGGCTTCTGGTTCCACGTTTAAGGATGGAAGCCACTTAACTCTCAGTTCGAAGAAGTCAAAATGCAACCTCAAAATGTTCATAGAAAAGCTTCGGGCCTTGGGATAAATCTCCTTGAACGTTCTACCTCCGACCGCACAGCTGCGTGCCAGAGTACCCATCCACAAGCAAAAGTTAAAACTGTCCCAGCAACAGCTATATTCCACAAGCATGCAAATTTATCAGCTGGTGGCCTCCGGTTCTACCCAGGGTACTAGTTCTAGTTCAGGTCTTGGTTCTGTTGTTTCTATTTTTTTTTTTTAAGCAGGACCGCAACTGGTGGCAGCTTTAATAACTGCCAGAGCTTGTAGGACAAAGTTTGTGGCACAAATTGTACACAGATTGTAGACGAAAATCGAGCAGAGCTTGGGAAGTCTCCATACGTATGTTAGCAACTGCCTTGCCTGGCCGGATTGGTTAAGTCACCATATGCTCTGCGAACAAAATAAAAACAAAAATAGAACAAAAATATGCTGGAGATACGATACTCCATGGAAGATGGCTCTGCAAATTGTTGCGATAGTTAAATTAAGTTTGAGAAGTGCGAATGAATTGACCTTTCTAATAGACGATCTCAACGGAAAATTCGGGAATCAAGCTGCTGGAAATCGTAAATTATAGAAATATAGTTTGGTTACTTTGAAACCATTTTTTAGCTATTTGAAACAATAAAACTCAGTAAATAGTTTTCTTGTGGAGTCCTCTGATGGAAAACTACAAAGTCAAAAGAAATATTTCCAAGCTTGCCAAAAAAGAGTCGAACCAATCCAAAGGCCAGGAGCAGCTAGTTTTTTTTCTTTGTTGGCAGAGATTTCTATTTCCCACTTCATTTGAATTATGGCCTGGGACGGGAATGTATCTGTATATAGACATAAAACTCTTTGTCATCTTTCTGTACATCAGTGATTGTCAAAACCAATCGCTCTTTAATGTTCTCAAAGACATTCGTAAGACCAACTTCAGCTATAACTTATACCATCGAAAAGTTCCCTCATATCTCAGTTATTTATTCAGAACAGAAGAACAGCACCAGTATTCGCGTATCAGCTCACATAAATCGTATTCCAGAAAAGGTTGACGCAGACAATAGACAAATCGTCGTTTCAGTTTCCTGTTGCGTATGCTCTCTCCGAGAAGGATGTAAAGAAGTTAGATGGGCCAGGGAAAATCGGGAAGCGGCATACATTTTATAAGCTCCATATACGAGTATACATGATGAATGTGCGTGTTCAAGGAGTGCGTGTGTGTTGAAGGAGGGACTTTCAAACAGAAACATCGAGGTAAATAAAAAGGTATAAAGCCATGAAGTTGATGAATTGGCGCATTTAAATTATGCCCTTTTTCGGGGTATCGGCAATTGTTATTCAGGTGGCACAGCCAACGATAATAAACGGGCAATTTGGGGTAAACAAATCCGGAGATGTATGTCCTTATCACCTCCATCCGATGAACACGTGAGCCGCATTTGTAATCAGGTAACAGAAAAACAATCAGGGTAAATGTTTAGCTTTAAGGAATTGATATACCTGCAAAAAAGGTTCCTTCATAATTTAAATGAAAATTATCCCACGCATCTCCAACGGAGCTAATACGTTTATTAAGCATAACTTAGCGTAAATAAATCGAACTTCCGATCACGTGTATGAACAAAAATATAATCCCCATCTTGTTGGTATCTCATGCGTCACACATCACACGTCACGTATGAGTAATTACGATGAAATATTATTTAGGAAAATAAGACGCACGCGGACTACATGCAAAAAAAATGCATGCAATGGAAAATTCGTTCATCATTGTTTTAATGGTTATTTAAAATAATCTACCACCGTGAAAGTTTTTATAAGTTTAAAACACAAATATATTTGTAGTACCCTCAAAATCGCTTTTCACTTTTCGTGTGAATTACATTATAATTTAAGCATCCATTACTCATGCAGCATTAAAACTTATACTACAAAATAAAAATCTTTCCTGGTCACGACGTTGACGATGGCTTCATAAAAACTTCTACCAACTAAAATTTTTACTCTCCAAAGCAGTCAAGGAACTATTTAAAATGGTTTAAATAAATATAGGAGGTTGTCAACCGACATTCTCTATAGTCAACTTTAATAAATTAGTGGGGAACAAATTTTATTACAGGAGGCGAGATAAAACCAGAGGAACTCTACAGCTGTAAATGGAAATGACGCGGAAGCGCTCAGGACAATGACGGTCGTCCCCGATGACAGGGACGAGATTTGATTTCTTTAAAGTGCCTCGGAGTTACGGAAATGAAATTTCCATGGAGGTGACACCAACGACGACGACATCCAAGTGCTTCGAGCGGAAACGGAATTTTAAAGACAAACCAAATGGCCGAGCAAAATGGACAAACAACTGACGAATGCTAATCGCGATGGGAAGTGAGCAAAGTGTGTTTACTTCTTTCACTTACTTCAGCTTTCACTTTAAAAATTTACATTTATAACTCAAATTCTTTCAATCATTTTTTCCCGTGAACTGCTCAAGATTCATCGTAACGTAAAAAGAAATAAAACCATTTACTGCAAATTAAATGCAACACTGACACCGAAGAGGGATGAGCATCACATAGACAGAAAGCATTCTTGTCTTGAAAACAGAAAATGAAACAAAACGTGTTCCTGGTGGCAAATCTTTTGTGGTGTTGTCCTCCTCGGTCTGCTGATTTTGCAAACGAAACACGTAGGCAACGCACATGGTTGGCCAAAGACATTAGAGCGACACAATTAACCTTTTGAAGCAAGACGACAACTGGCCACTTAGGCCAGTGCTGGAGCAAAGATATACGAGTATATTCAAAAAGACTCTTCGACTCCGATCTATTCAACATTGGTTCTGTGTTGCAAAAAAATGATCAATACAATCCACTGCAGAGTTCGAGTTTTTAAACAGTCGTCTTCCCTATTCAGATATTTCAATTATGAAACATGTTGAAAAATGTCGGAAAATATAGTGCAAGGATTATTGTTAAGCTATTGAACGTTTTTAATAGCTATTGTTTTAGGGCCTGATTTTAATAAAAGAGCCGAGAAGGTTTATTATAATATCAATTTATTAATGTTTAGTAGCGGCAGTACGCTTATTGCTAAAGGTATAAAGACCGATGGTTCTGAAGATCAATAATTGACTGTGAAAGGGCAGGCAGGCCGAATTGCCCGTGCCCTAATGCAAGCGAGAGAGAGAGAGCAAAATAAGCGATAGAAGCTCGGGCTGCTGCTGAGCCGAGTACGAGCGATAGATAGAGAGGAAGAATGCGAGAGAGCAGCATATATGAAGAGAACGATAGCGAAAGAAAGCTGTAAACGAGATGCATATATAGACCACGATTCGTGTATCACCAATTGACCGAATATATGCGTATGTATATATGCGACGACAGAAAAAAACGAGAGATTGCAAAGGCATGCAAGTGCTGGACCAGATCATGACCATTGCGAAGGCAGACGGACCGAATTGCCCGTGCCCTACGCGATGCTACGAAATAGAGAGCGAGGGAGCCTATCGAGAGAGTGATATAGCAAGATAGTAAAGTAAAGGAGAAAGGTACGAGTCGACGAGACGAAAGAACGGCTTGCATAGGCTATTAGATTGAGTAATTATAAGCGGTTACAATATTTATATGCAGTGGGCAATGCAAATAGCAAACAAAGGTGAAATTACGTTATTTGCACCACTGGCTATTATTCGAGGAATTTCAGGCTGGGAAACCAGACAATTATTATTATTGAGATGCAAAGGATCAGACCCAAAATTCTTATCTCCTGCGCCCTGTGAATATAAAATCCATTTGGTCACTCTTCAATCTATTTTTTATCTCTCGACGAATGCAAAGCCGATTTCACTTTTCCGCATTTAGGTGTCATATAAAAATTAAGTGATTTTATCTATTTATTACACTATTTTTGTATATCCAACCATCTTCCGTTAGGTCTCCCCTAAAAAATATTTAATTGCAAAACTACGCTTTAAGTTTAATGTTAATGTATCTTTGAGACCCAATGGAGAAATGTTTCCGAAACCATGCAATTGAATGATGGACATTTGATGGAAGGGTCGCATCACGTACACAATGGATGGGTCAAAATTGAAATATATCTCAACCTCTTGTAAGATTTATTTGCAAACGGGCCTTTATTTCGCTTTATGGAACGGACAGGAAACAGACTTTCATCGCGATACCACACATTCTTAAATGATAAGTTATCAAAGAGCAGAAAAGATTCCATATCGTGTGTGCTTTTATATAGCAAAACCACGCTATGTATCCTTAAAATGATATATTCAGGAAATCGAGTGTGCGCATAATGCCTCGTCCCTCTTCAGTCAATAATTATAATCACACATTCTTAAAGTAGAATTTCCAACCATTTCAATTTAATTTATTATTCTATAGCTATCAAAGATTCCATCACATTTGGCGCCTCTGCGAGTAATTCAATTTCTTTTTTGTGCACAAGACTAACAAATTTCGAGAGCCTTCGCCTAGTGCTGCTTCATTGACGGCCAACAATGAGTGCTATCTATTCTTTCTGCAGCCCAGAGGTGCCATTACGGGTTTTCCCTACCATACCTCTGCTTCTGTGCAGTTTGGATTCTCTGTGCAATTGCTAGCCAAAAAATGATCGAATTTAATACGAGCTGGATGTTTTTCGCAGTTATCTTTTAAGCCAAAGGAAATTAATAAGACATTCCCATCTTGTCGCCAATTAACATCACTATTGTAGATTTTCGTAAATATATATATGCATAAAAATAAACTATACTTCACTCCACTCAATTTTGATGTCACATCTGATCCAGTAATTCTTTGTTTTTTTTGCAAACCGAACGGATGTCCAATACTTACATGTGGCATTTACACTTTTCAACATTATATTGGACGACGCCTGTTTGTGGTTGTGTGCAACACAATCGGGTTAAAATTGCGTATGAATAATTTAATATTTCCGGGTTTTTGTCCTCCCATTCGACCGCAGCACGGCAGACAACCGACCTGTTAAATATATGAGTGACATGGATATCGAATATAAGGACTTGGTAATTAAATATTTCCCATGCGGAGCCCTATGCCCGTACATCAAAGCCACAATTGGCAATAAATTCAACTGAGTTGGCTTCGAATTAATTGAAGTGACTATCTATGCATATCTACTAAAAATGAATCTGCCACAACTTCGATTTGCATCTAGGACGAAAAACGTTTGGGTAAAAGATAAGTTCTCGCCGTTTAATGTTCTGATTTAAAATGGGACGAATCGACAATCATTTTGAAAGCAGAGACTGGGAACCGATTTTTGTGCCATCAAAAGGCTTTAATAAAATCACACAGGAACTATGGAAATCGAATCGGATTTCAGAAATAGATAAAAATAGAATATATACTAACGATATGTGTAAGCATCCATGTAAAAGCAGAATTAAGTCCTGATTAAATATAAGTGCTTGCAGATCAATTTGCATTCACAGGTAGAACTATTCGCTGCTGGCTGTGTCCCCATTCGCTGCCCCAGAAAGCCGAGATTCTCCTGTTCCCCCAGGTGACAGCTAATGTCTTATTTGGTTATTTCACTCAACGGCTTATCTGGAAAATCTCGAGGATATGGTATCGGATATTGTTCTTTAAATGGAATCAAGCAGACTGTATTTATTCCACAAGAGATAAACTCGGAATATCAAAAAGCATCGAAAATTACCCTTCAGGAAGGGACCTTCTCAAACTCCAGCAATAAATTTAAATACACTAAACGTAGAAGACATATTTATTCAGCTTTTCGCTTGCGACTATTTGATCAATTGAATTTTTTCGTAATTCGTATTTTTAGGTGTACAAAAACTAATAAAAAAGATTAACGTTAAAAAAATTGAGTAATCGAATGGATAGAATGACTTGCATTACTATCAAAAGATAATTCTTATATTTCTCTTTCCGAATTGCTGCCACTGGAATGTGTTTAATATAAGTTAAAGTAGTCGAATTATACATGTGTAATTTGTCATTAAAATAAGCTGCTTATTCAAATGTATCAAATTTTCCACATTTTATTTATTAGAAAAAGCCGTCCAATAAAAGCATCCAACTGACTGATATAAAATGTTTTTATTGACTTTAATTGATATTCCGGAAGCTAGGTTGAAGAAAGGAAGCCATTAAAATAGCCTGCTGATTCAAATGCATTTCGTAAATTAAATCATAAAACTGCAAATCAACATTTCTGTAGCCATAAAAAGATAAACAAAATTTAAATGCAAGACTTGGGAATAATCTTTTGCACATAAAATAAATTTTTCCATTCCGAAGCCATACCAATTGTCAATAAGGGGTCGTTAATATAAAAACCAAAAATAATGTTTAGGTTTTATGATCCTGTAGAGTGATTTTGCACAATGCATCAGCCAATAAGATATCAGAAGGGTTTTCCATCTTCTTTTTGTATCTGTTCCTGCTTTCTTCTTTAACCACAAACGAAAGACACTTGTTAGGGCGCTGCTTTTATGTTTTAACAGAAAAGCATGCAAAAGGTCTTTAAGTGGTCAATACTTTTTTTATTTTAAGATAACTTTTCAGTAGTTTCCAGCAGTTTTCTTCGTCTTTTGGAATCGTTCAAGTGCCTGCTTAAATGGTTAAACTAGCTTTTAAAATATTCTCATTTCATATCAAAACATCCACTACAGCACAATCATATTTAAACTTACACTCGAACACCACAACACACTATGTTAAGTCAAGGGTAATAACTCAATAACTCATTGAATCGTAATCCCCTGGCATAATGTTTTGATTAGACGACCAACAACAGTCGACTGCGCAGACATGTCAAATGCCCGACTCAATTTACCGGCCTCTTGACCCTGGCCACAGATACAAACAAACCACATACCTCAATCAGAACATTGTCAACCGGACATTTACAAATTTGCGGCCAACAGAACCCTGTCCAGACCTCGTCCTGTCTCGCACTAATTGATTTAATTTATGTGGGTTGTCACGCATTGCTCCGTTGAAAAGTCGGTACAAATTAGTCTGATTTTATTTGACCTAAATTGAACTGAAAGGAAAAAACCAAGGCGTGCTTGGAATACACCAATATTGGGAAGGAACCAGATTTTGTTATAAAGGCTGTAGGAAAGGCTTTATTTTCTACACTGTTACCCAAAAGAATATTAAATTCTCGCCTTTAAGTGGTAAGTATCTCATTTCAATACGAGTATTCTGTATGGGGATAATTGATGAAAGAAATCTATGAAAAAGTAATACACAATATCTTTTTTGGGAAATACGTAGGGAGAAACGGACTTCTTTCATACTCCTTTTATTTGTTCTATATCTGCATACCGATTTCAGTCCTGAAAATATGACAGGTGCGGTTTACTTTATGTGCGCGGAAAATCAAATTAGTTGCAACTTTTCGCCTAGCAAAAAACACACGTAAATAATATTAGACCCTCATAAATGCCACAACCATATCCGCAGTCATAATATCAAGCATCGTTATTCGAATCGCTTTTGAGACTCTTGCAACAGCTGCCACAGCAATGGAAACTTGAAAATATTCTTTCTAAATATTTATTTTCAGGAGGGTAGTAAAATTAAGATAAATTTATCTCTTCAAAACCATATCTTCTTTGAGGGTGAAGCCAACCAACACACGTGCTTGGGGTGGCCCAAATTGGGAAAATTTCAGTAAACTTTCGGCTGTCAGGGTGAATGAAGGTACAGCAGATCAAAAGAGCAGTGGCATCAATTGCCCACCTGCCTGCCGACTTCTGCTGGTGGCGTTGATTTTGCATCAGCAAGTGGGTCTTCCAAGACATGAAAGGCAACATCAAGAAAGAGACAAGAGACAGGCGAAGATGCCTGGCAAACACTCAGGAAGCTAACTGAAAATAAGATTTTATGCTTATTTATATTAGCTGACAGCCAGCAGGTATCAGGTATCAGGACCACCGAAAAAATAGGTGCAAAAGTGAACAAATATTCCATATACGCGTATGAGTATAGCATACAAAATGTACATATATATCCACATTGAAAGAGGAAAGCGAAAAAAGTGGGCAACTACAATGTATATTTGACATCTAACATGTAGATTATACATGTACCATTTAGATTCTACATCTCCTCCGCTAGGGGTTGCTCGCGCACTGTTTTCTTGCTGGAAGGGCCGGGGGAAGCAGCTGAAAATTAATTTCTTCATTCTGACTATAATTATTATCCGATTTCATTCAGATTCGGCAATCTGATAGATATGGTCATTTTCTAGTTTTATCGTATCTTTAAAAATGTGTCTGCCACAGATTTTCATCTTTTGTTGGGGTGGAAGGGGGCGGGGCGAAATTTTGAAATACACTTGTAGCAGTGTGATATCACATGAGTCTTGAAACCAAATTTGGTTGCCCTAGCTCTTATGGTCTCTGAGATCCAGGCGCTCAACAAGACGGACGGACGGATGGACAGACAGACGGACATGGCTCTATCGACTCGGCTATTGATGCTGATCAAGAATATATATACTTTATGGGGTCGGAAACGTTTCCTCCTCTGCGTTACACACATCCACTTTTACCACAAATCTAATATACCCCTTAACTCTTTTTTGAGTACGGGTATAATGAATCACTAGTCGCTCAGTTTGTGGCAGTGAAAGTTTCGTTTTCGGTAGCTCGCAGAAGGTATCGTTGTCGGACCTTTTATAATATCTTTTGCGAGCCTTTTATGCTATCTTTTACGATACGATTTTAACATCATTAACAAGCCAAAAGAAATATTAAAAGTAAATTAAAAATAATATTTTTTTGCTCGTATTTTATTTTGTTCGGATATTTATTATTTAAGTAGGGACGGCACAAACGCTATTCCCGGCTAGCAAAATTTTCATAGACGAGTTATTCGTATTAGGAATAATCACAAAAGTCAACTCAGCCGACGTGCAATGAGCAAGTCTCACTCCGGAGGAACACCTTCGTGATCACGGTTAACCTCTACGCCTCTGATCGGCATCGGGGTTTCCATGTCCTCACAGCTAGAAGCAGTTGGGAATTATAAACCTATCCTACTGCTACCCAAGAATACTGTATAGTTTTAAGACTTGTCCAGTTTTCACTCAATTTTAATTCCGTTTGCGATAATTTTGTGCGACTTTAGTCGCCGCTTGGTTTTGGTACAATAAATGCTCTTTTCTAAGTCCGTCTGCGAACATTTAGCGAGACTTTACCAGTAGCTAGCTGTTTTCTCCGGTATGTTTTACTTTCTTGTCAATTTGTCACTCATTTTTTTTTGCGTAATTTTTGCGAGACTTAAACCTCCCCTGGTTTTTTGTCCGCTAAATTTTCTTTTTTGAGTCCGCTTGTGGACATTGAGCGAGGCTTCAGTCATAGCTCACGGATTTGTATCAATTCTAAGTCCGTTTACGAACATTTTGCGATAGTTCCGCTTTACTATCGTCTTGTGGTCCACTGGGAGGAAATAAGGATATGTCGCCGCTCTTTATACTGTTAAAGAGGTCGCTTTTGGACCTGACAAAAGCAAGTTGAAATGTACCGAAAAACAAACAATCTTCTGTGCCGTATTGCTCGTACTTTAATTATCTTTTCCACAAATTTTAAACGTATTCAGACATGATAAACTCAAATTATTTTTACCTGAAAGTCAATATAAAAGCTACAAAGCCTCATGCTGAGTTAAGCCATCAAGTGGCCAGTGGAAGTACTTCAGTAAGCATATGTACAAAAAAGTACCATAAGGTATATTTAATCAGTAAGATGTGTTGAGAGGTAAAAAAGATTTTGCAACGAGGAGAAACGAAAATGCATTGGATGGAATGTGTAATAATGTAAAAAGCATTCATCAGCAGGTGAATATTTGCTTACATACGTAATTTATATGTCCATTTAAATTCTTAAGCATAAGTCAAATATTTAAGTAGTTTTGAAAATTTAATTTCAAACAATAAAATATGTTCAGCAACAGGTATAATTTTTAAAGCGACCAATGTATAAGCAAAAGTAAATTATTTCATAGCATTCACATATACAGTCGTACTGACAGGTGTTTGCATATTGCCAGACTTTATGACAATTTAATGCATTTAATTTAAAAAGGAAAGACAGCCGAATGGCATTTCACAGACACTGCAAATTGTACGGTTCGGTTTGGGCTTACAATTGTTTATGCCAGACGACAGCAACGATATGGAAATTAAATGTAACTAATTTGCAGGTGTGCAGATGACATCTCAATTGTTCTTTGGGTATCCAGAGGCTAACATTTGGACACACACACACACGATACGGCTCTAGGCGTTTGGCCACGGCAAATAGAAGACCACTACTTGGGTAGCTGCACAGCTGAATAGTTGCTATAATTGTCCGAGTATTTGCCATCTGCCTTCTATCGTTGCACCCCTTCAAACTCCTTCTCCAACTCTTATCTGAGATTCCTTTTGCATCCTTTGGGAGTATACGCCCCTCACAGTTTTCCAAGGAGAAATAAATGAAAAAAGGCTGCAGCTCGCAATCGCCCGACTGTTAAAAATGCATATCCCCAAGGTGGCAGACCCTGCCAATGGCTGGGGAAAAGGAGGGTATCCTAACCAGACAACAGGCAGCAGAAAGCATTTGCCATGGCAACAGAATGACGCGTGTTTACAGTAAATGATTGGACCCTGAAGAGGAGGCGAAAAAAACAATAGAAATGGGAGGAGAACTTCACTTACGAAATGATTTTTGGCTTCAAATATTTTTAAGCGGATCCAAGACCCATAAATAATGTCAACAGTTGGTCCCTACCTCCAGGATGAGGCCACGGAGAATGACGGTGCAGCTGACAGTTCGACAGCCGCTGGATGGATGAATGGATGGAGTTGGTGCAGCAGCCTGCGGTCAGAGTCTGCCCTTTTGGCCTTATTGGATTGCAGTTGTGGCCACATTTATTAACCCACTTCTAGCCGCTGGGATTTGGCCACACTGTGTAAATATGCGAGACAGATGCCCATTTCCCAATACCATCTCACCTGTCCCATCGCCAATAACAGCTTATACTGCTCCCGAGTGCACTAGAGAAATTTCACTGCCGTTGATTGCAGCCACTACTCAGGGTTCCTTCTGATAGCCCTTTGATGTTAAGCCTGGGGCAGGTAAATATTCTTGGACGGTGAGTGTACTAAAGTCCGATATGGTGGTGCTCTCAGGAATTCTCGTTCAAGTTAAGTAGCTTTCCACAAACTTTCTCCAGTGAAGTTTTCTGCAAAAGAGATGGAATATCCGTTCTTTTATTGATTCAAATGCATTATGTTTATCAGATCTTTTACCGCACTACAAACACAATCACACTAAGAACTGCACAAACTTTGTTTCCATTATTTATATATGCGTATCTGTGCGGATTAACAGCTGCTGCTACTGCTGCACGAGAATAAAAGAGAGGAACTGCGACTGCATATCGGACACATTTTCCAATTTGCATGCTAATGAAAGCCGTAATCCTTGCACCAATATTTTCAACTTATGCGTGTGCGTACCCCTAACTTTACCCCTGACTTTAGGGACAGTTAAGAACATACGATATGGGCATATCAGAGCGCCATGTATGGGTCAAAGGTGGCGACAGTATTCAGTGGCTACACACCCGAATGGATTTTGTTCCACAATTTACATTAAACCAGGTACGTGGAGAACCAGACTTAAGCCCCTCGCAAAACAGAGAAAATAGTTGAATATTTGCATAGTTAGTTATTAGGTATTTTTTAATGAAATTATACATTAAATGTATTAACAGTGAATAGTTAAGAGAACCCATATTAAAAAAAGGATAGTTAGTTGAAAATATTTCAGCAGTGCGCAAAATTTGTTTGTAATGAGAATTAAGAATATAAAAGCACGGCATTGAAAGTTTTGTGTAACTTTTGTACCTTTTGTACCACGACCACAATTCCTCCTCCCATAAAATATAACTCTACTTTTCTTTTAGCTCCTACTTTTATCCAATTGTTTATGCAATTGTCATTGGTATTTTGTATTACTTGCCACGGATTTCAACTTTTTTGTGGCCTTGGTTGCATTCTTTTTTATTCATGGAACAAAAACCGCACTCAATTTATTGTGTCGTCTATGCCATAATTGCGATTTGGCTGTTAAGTGAATGCCATGTAACGAACGCAATCAAAATGTTGCCCATGGAATGCCATTCGAGTTCACATTTTTAAATTGCAAACCCCTACGGGCGTGGCTCGAATGGAAAATATGCGAAAGCAGCGTGTCATCCGCTATGTTAACGCAAAATTTGGCCTGTTGCAAGACAAAATAATGCCATGAAACATGAGTTGCCAAGGCATCACCATTAACAGAGCTGGATAGCTGGGATCTAGTAGGGAATGAAAGAGTCTGAAGAGCCCCACCCACATTTAGGGGTTGTGTGTAAGGGAATCTGTGCTAGATAATCCTTAAACTCACGGCTTAGACAAATATTTTATGCTCCATTAGTCCCTGTATTAGTCCCGCGTATTATGTTCAAGTGCTGCTAGCTAACTCTGCGTATGAGTTATTATACCCGTACTCAAAAAAGAGTTAAGGGGTATATTAGATTTGTGGTAAAAGTGGATGTGTGTAACACAGAGAAGGAAAATTTTCCGACCCCATAAAGTATATATATTCTTGATCAGCATCAATAGCCGAGTCGATAGAGCCATGTCTGTCTGTCCGTCTGTCCGTCTGTCCGTCTTGTTTGACGCCTGGTTCTCAGAGACTATAAGAGTTAGGGCAACCAAATTTGGTTTCAAGACTCATGTGATATCACACTGCTACAAGTGTATTTCAAAATTTCGCCCCGCCCCTTCCGCCCCCACAAAGGACGAAAATCTGTGGCAGGCACAATTTTAAAGATACGATAAAACTAAAAACGCAGTATCGTAGAGAATGCCCATATCTACCAGATTGCCGAATATGAATCAGATCGGATCATAAATATAGCCAGAATGAAGAAATTAATTTTCAGCTGCTTCCCACCCCCTCCTGCAAGACAAACACAACTCATTCTCTCTCTCGCTCGCACACTCTGCCGCGTTCAGTGCGCGAGCAACCCCTAGCAGAGGAAATGTAGAATCTGAATGGTACATCTATAATCTACACTTTAGATGTAAAATATACATTGTAGATGTAGATGTAGATAACAGATGTAGCAAAAAAATGTAAAATGTAAAATTTTTTTTTTTTTTTCTAAAATTCTAAAAAATTATATCTCAAAAATGTATTTACTGACTGAGTACGGGTATAAGTAGAGTCGCGTCCCCAGAAGCGACTCACACGTTCCTTCTCGTTTATTGTCTTGTTTAATGGACTTTCCCTTGATTTTCTGGCTTTCTGCAGGAAAATACTATGACTATGCAACAATTTACAGAATCTCAATTTTCATTAAATTTTGGACCAATTTTAAACCAAGTCTCTGAGAATATTGGGTCTCACATCCCGAAGCTCCGAAATCAATAAATCCAATCCGCGCAATCCAAAGATTTTAAGAAACGTAATAAAAATAAATAAATCTATAATAAAATTTGTGGCAGCCCTTAACTGATAGCCCCTTATTTTAATTTTCAAGCTGCAAAATTAAATTTTATTACTTCGAGAAACTTCACGACAACTAAAATTTGATGGACAAACGCAACCACATTTCCGCCATTCGATTCTTGGGAAGTCTGTTCTATTCTGCAGCCGCAGCATTAAATTTGATGGGCTATATTCCATAGACGCATCATAAGCTTTCATCGTTGTGGCGAAGTTCTCCATACACGTTGGAGTGGCATTCGAAGTTTATAAAATTAACACAACTTAAATTCACATGAAATAACTGGATGGAGAAAAAGGCTAAGAGAGTGAAAGAAGGGGCGCGTAGGGGAGTCCTGTGTCGATGCATCTATCAATTGTCATGGCACATAGGCCAAGGACATATCTAAAAGCCGCCAGCACCCTCGACACTTAACCTAGCCCTCTGTGCACTTATTTACCCAGTCAACAGTTCTACCATTCACTTAGGCATGGGGTTGGGAGGCCTAGTTCCCCCATCCCAATCCAAAGTTCCACTTCTCGACGCATTCATTCAAACACGGTTTGTATTTGAATTTCCTCATTGCATATTCAGGCGTTTCATGACTCCTCTCCCTGCCGCCAACAGCCAACTTTGAGCCAAAGCCAAGGCAAACACACACCACAGAATGCAGGTGGAGGGTGAAAAGCTTAGCTGGGGCTGGGCCGGGCCTGCGCCCATGCCATGGCCTTTGACACTTTTTTTTGGAGCCAGTTAACCTTGCTGGAGTGGCGGCTGCGGCCGCAATGTGGGTTAAATAATTACACGTTCCAATTGGCTCTACTCTGCAGAGAAACTGGAACAAGCACCGCTTTTCATACCCTTTGTCATTTCTTTTGTATTATCAACAATTCAGTTGCAAGAAGGAGCATCAGCTGCCAGGGTCAGTGCAACTGCAACTACCGACAAGTTGACTGCTAACATTATGACTGCCTTGGTGTCCTCTGCTTTTTGATGAAAGCCAAGACATTCTTTTGTTGACGTGACGAAAATTATTGCCATAACTGACATCTCAACCACGGGAGTCGTCGGAGGACAATGAAAACTGTTGGCGTCCGCCTTTCATTTTAATTTTACTCGTCATTGTCTCCATGGGACTTTAAACTGACGGTATCTTTCACTGGTTAAGCAGATGACAGGATCCCTCAGTGTATAAGAAGCGTAATTGAAAGAGAATCCCCATAAATATCAATTCCTTGGAGGGTCTTATAACTTTTTACAAGGACTTTCTCCTGCTATCATCCACTATGGGACAGAGCAAGGCGTAAATCCTTTCAAATAACAAATATTCCACCAGCACGGAGGTCAGGCATAATCCATTGAAATACACTCGATAAAAGGATTTATTAAATTGACAATACAAAATTGCTCTATTGAATTCGGAGTAAAAGAGGGGCAGTCAGACAATTTACTTTACTTTGATGTTAATGGGCACTTGCCCAGTCAAACAAAATTATCCAAGTGCCTATGCTGAGTCTGAAATTTCAACAGACTGTAACAACAGACAATACCGACAAAAACTCAACCATTTTAAAAATTTATGCAATTAAATATTCGGGTCTTCGCCTTTAAAGATAAGTGGGTTAACCTTTAAGCACAGTTTTTATCTTCTCTCTGCTGAAAATCTTTAAATATGCACTAAATGACGTACAATATGAGGTGAATCTTAGCTCACGTCCACCAGTCGGTTGCGTGCTTCCCACATGATCAATAGTCAATAGACACAGTCGTGCGGAAAAACAAGAAATAAATTACCATCCATCACCATAAATCATTCAGTTTATTCCAGCTACTGTAGGTCGTTTGTCTGCTTGGTTTACATGTATATTTGAGGACACATATTTGACTACACTCTGCGCCACATTTATCTCAAGTGTGACCCATAAACAAATCTGGAAAGAAAACAAACATAAAATATTATTGCACCCGAAATTCTAATTTTATTGGTCAGCTGAATTTGTGTATCAAAAAAGTCTTTGCGCTTCCAACGAGAGAACAAAAATTATCGAATCCATCTATATATAATTACTATCGACTGTCATTTGAAGCAAAACAGAACTCTCATTTGAACAGCGTTGCACAAGCTCCCTTTTATACACTCGTCCAACTGCCGCCAAGTTCCACGCCTAATGTTTAGTCATACTGGTACTCTTATGCGGTTCCTGCACTCCAGCCGCAGCCACTGGCATTAATGTAAAAAACTTAAGTTTTCAAAGTTGTCGCCGCTTCTCCTGGGGGCTGACTAAGGGCTGTTGGCTGGCTGCTAGCTGTTGCCACTGCCATTAGCAGAGTTTTACTCCCAGAAGCGTTAATTCACTCACATCACGCTGGTTGTATGCATAAATCAACGATGCCTGGTAGTGGGTGTACGAACAGGAGTATACGTACGAGTATTTGAATGAGTGCCAGCCTGGATTCCCATACCCACCCGACATTGGACGAAACTTTACGGCTCCAAATTAAGCCGCAAAAATCACCGTTAGGTGGCAGCGTCTGATGCTCCTGTTATGTGAAGCCTTCTTGTGTCGCCTTCCAAGGATAGCACGGATGGGAGAATCTCACCCTGGATGGAGCGTATATTTCCGCATTTGTTACACGGCTCCGTTTCACGCTTTTACCGCTTGTATCCCGAGTGATTTAATCCTTTTAGCTTAGAAGTTTTTAATTGTTACGGCGCTCTGCTTATTTGGTAAATTATAATGAGATTTGCTGGCGAGACTTTAGGTGGGATCAATAAAATTAAGCACCTGCTGTATCCTCGGCTTGTGGTCACTCGCTGAACTCAATTCAAGTTTACCTTCTGTCGCAGTTGCCCCAAAAACCCACCAAAATGGGTGTGTTCAGGAGTTGGGTTGGTTGTGGGAACAAAGGAATTGTATCCTCATGCAATTTTCCATTCGTACGAGAGTTTTTGCTGTTAATGTTTCGCGGTGTGCGGGCTTGTGTGAACTGGGAGGTGAAAAAGGGGAATAGTTTTGCTGCTAGAACTTAGATTGAGCCTGATGACTGCTGGCAGCTTCAAGCAGTGGGTATTTTCCTTACAGATCAAAATCGAAATTGGCCTGAAGTATTAGCTTAAGATTTTAAAAGAGAATTTAATTACTCATAATTATTAAATTTGTTCCTCTATTGGCTCAAGTAGAATTATAGGAAGTGGAAAGTGCACTTTCCTTAGAATTTATTAAGATTCATGTACAAAGCAAGCAAGCTTTACCAAAATGTAATAATCATGCTTTAATAAAAATGCGCCATTTTATTTGTGCGCCATGTTTTTGATTTATATGAAAAAAATTTGACAATTGGGCCCTTTATATTATATCTTCTTTTGCCTTATAAAGTTAAGAAGCACAAATACAAGGCCATCATGGCTCAAACTCAAAATCTTAAAAATGTATACATATTTTCATAAAAATATAAGAAATTTTTTATTCTTAATTGAAGAACATATTTAATGCGTTCCTTTTCACTTAATTGGTAAGGATATATATATCTATTTTTTCCCCATGATATATTCATTTGAGTTTTATATATGAGCGAATGAATAAAACTCAAAGTTTAATCATAATTATTATTATTATTATCCTAAAAACTGTTGAATTTGCCTAGCTTATTCTTTGAGCAGTCTATTGGTCTATTTAATTCTTCTATGCGGCTACTTTAAGTGGATGATTTCTTCGAGAAAAAAAAAAAAAAATCATTATTTACGGTCCTTGTAAATTCCTGCCGCAATTCCTTTTCTTTCCGTTAATGCAACGCTTCAAGGAAAAATCACAACGCTAATTAGATTTCACAGTGAAAAATGCTGTCCTCATTTTGAAATTGGATAAAGAGCCGAGAAAAGGAGAACAAAATGAACCTGATTCAACATATTCGAGGGGATTTGCAGCTTCCATTTTGTGGACCCACTTTAATTGGCAGTGGTGGTGAAGAAGAGAGGTGTAATCATATGGGTAATCATTCGACTGTCGTCACCTCAATTGCTTTGAATAGTGGATACGAAATTCAGCATTTAGCTGCAGATTGTGCAACAATTCTTTCGCCTGATCAGCAGAATATTTAATTCATTCCTTTGTGATTCTTGCAGGAGAAAATCAAGAAAAACTAAATGAAATCAAGGAATAAAAGCGTAACGATGGGGGAAGGTTAGAGCGTCCAATAAAGAATTTAATTAGCGCATAATCAGATGATGATTCGAGTCCAATGATTGATTAATCACACTCAATGCCTGTGAAAGGCACCAAAAGTTCGTGAATTTAAATAGGGCTCCTCAACCAGTTCGGTTTTTTGTTTGTTTGCTGTTTCGCTTTTTGGATGAGTGAGTGCACTGCATGGGAGCAATTGATGTGCATACACTCGCACTACTTCGGGTGCCTGCAATATTGTAATGAAAACATAACCAAAGCAGAACGAGAATCAGAATCAGATGAACATCTCTGCATGGAAAGTGTCTGCTCAACGGGAAAGCATCCAAAGCGCCCTATTGAACCACAATCATATGAGAGATAGGGATGGGGATGTTGCACAGTAGTTTTTAGTTTCTGTTCACGTTTTTGACATGAATAAATTGGTAAATATAAACGGGATCAATATGCTCCCCTTCGTGCTCGTTCTCATTCGTCATTCGTGAAACGAAAATCGGAAATGGAATTGCATCCCACAAAAACCATCAGAAGGAAAAAAAAATAGATGGATACAAAGTATGTAGAGTGTTTCAGAGAGGGGAGTGCAAAATCTGGCAAGACCACGCATAATCAATGGCTTGAAAGCCACCGGGATTGTAGCCACACTCTGGACTACATTTCTGCATCACTTAGTTGCAGTGCCATGGCGGGAATATGCTAATAGTCGAGACCTAACACAGCAGAAGGGCTATGCCATGTGAGATGTGGATGATGTTTTTTTTATGCATTTTTCTGAAGACAATGCCAACATCCTTAACCGTCCTGCCTCTACTGTGGCTGGCTTTGCTCTTTTTCCTTTACTCTTAGTCGTATTCAAGGATCTGAGGCTGTTTACCATTCATCTGAGAGACATTCGGAATGCGAACCATTTTTATGTTAAGGATTTGAAAAATACTTTAATAGTTGTTAAAGCATTTAATTTTGGCATAAATCATTTTGCTGAGCTGATTTTCTGTATGGCTAACTCATAGGAATGCTATAAATATCCAGGAGCATTCATATGATGGTTGCTGCAATAATTCCCAATGCAATTTCACAAACAGCTCCCACTCTTTGGACATCAAAGAGGAAAAACAGGTCTGCAGGCAAAGAACTGGAATGAAGATGTGTGTTTTTCCCAAGGTTTTTCACTTTATTTCTCCTCCCTCTCACTTAGGAGCTCCGCCAAGTGCGAGTGTTGATAGCCAGAAATTTATGTGGCTGGCCAGTTTATTTCTACCAAATGCTGTCTTGCGGGAGAAATATTATCCGTTATACCTGCTAAGGCAGACTCTCTCCTCTGTGAGTGTTAGAGTGGGTGTTGGTGCACAGTGTTTGGGTTGGCCCAGCCTTTGGCCAATGGGCCAAGAAATTACTGCCAGGTTTTGTTGGGCAAGGTGTCAACTGATAAGAGTCGTAAATAGGTTGTAAAAATAGTTTTAAATATTTTACTTGCTTTGCATTTATACGTTCTTATGGCAGGGTAAGATAACTGCTTAAAAATATATGAGGGATAGAGGCAAAGCACTGACCAAAGTCTATTGTTCCATCTCTGTTGATTCAAAATTGATTGGAGAAAATATTTCCCAAAATCAAATTAAACCCCATGACTAAAATATCGGAGTCTGCGTTTCTACCTCTTGCCATCAGTAGAGTGCAATTGCACTTAATTTGGTTTTTAAATCAAAAGCAAAGGCAAAAGCAAACCGAAAACGATGACTACAATCAGGCAAAGTGGAGTTTGGTTCCATTCAAACGAAATCGATACCCCTTGACATTATGGAGGAGCCTGACAGTGGACACGTGCATACTGATACACGCAAATGATATATGTAACACACCTTGGGTATTTGGAAGATTTAAATTAGTTTGTCAAAATTATTAGATTGAGTGTCTTAGATGTATGATTAGGAAAATGCACGCACTCGCTCTAGCATTCTTTTATTTAACTTATTGTTCTCTGACATTTATTCTCATGCAGAGGTTTGAGCAATAAATATTTATTACGAAAGAGCAGGTGGCGGACCTGGTAGCCATACTACTAAAGAACAATGAAAAACAAATAAAAAATCTGCCTTTCAAATAACAGATAGGCTTTTCCGACCAAACTCAAACATTAAATCGCTGTTGGTAAGTGATAGTAGTTCGAGTGCGAATAAAGTAATTTCAAGAGAACACTGGCTTTACACAAGCCCGATCCTCTCTTCACATGAGACTTCACAGAGATATAGTCAAAAAATTGTAATTTACATAATGTCTTTGGGTCCATCGCCATGACCATCTATTGTTAACTTCTGTTCTGCATCCGTCTTAATATTATCCCACATTTGCAAACTGCAGTAGGATCCCTGAATCACGCATATTCTTGTGTTATGGAGGCTCGCGGAATTATCCATGTGGCTGTAAGTAAATTGAAATGGCCTTAAGTCTCTCTCTTCAAGTGCAATTTTGTGTTTCATGAGAACATTTCCCCAAAATATATAGAAACAATTCTGAAAATTCATATTCTGCCTTGTGTGCAACACAAATTTATTTTAACTCTCTTCATAACAGATTTTGGGGCTCATTGTTCGCTTATGGCTGGAGGAAACTCTATATTTTGATAGTGGGTTCTAAATGTGCATTAAAATGAAAAATATTCTGTCTGAATTCGAAATTTCTTTGGGTCATAAATATGTGAACAACTCACATTATTTACTGCAAGACATTGAAGCATATGAAATAGAATTCAGACATGAATGGAGACACCGAAAGAAGTATCTTACAGACAGTTGAGAAGGGATATCTTCCTGCTCATGTTTGCTTACAGCACTCACAAAATAGTTGTGTTCCCGTGAATTTTCGTGCAACAACAGACACGTATCATTTCAACTTTCTAGATGACTTCACCAAGGAACCCCTGATAAGGCGACATAAAGGATTTGTTGGTTCTTGTACCCGGTATGTGCCACCTGATTCTACAGGATGAATATGTTAAGAATAAATATAATTTCACGCAACACTAAAAATTGATCATATTTTTATACCCGTACTCAAAAAAGAGTTAAGGGGTATATTAGATTTGCGGTAAAAGCTGCTGTGTGCAACGCAGAGAAGGAAACGTTTCCGACCCCATAAAGTATATATATTCTTGATCAGCATCAATAGCCGAGTCGATATAGCCATGTCCGTCTGTCCGTCCGTCTGTCCGTCTGGCCGTCTGTCCGTCTTGTTGAGCGCCTGGATCTCAGAGACTATAAGAGTTAGGGCAACCAAATTTGGTTTCAAGACTCATGTGATATCACACTGCTACAAGTGTATTTCAAAATTTCGCCCCGCCCCCTTCCGCCCGCACAAAGGACGAAAATCTGTGGCAGGCACAATTTTAAAGATACGATAAAACTAAAAACGTAGTATCGTACAGAATGACCATATCTACCAGATTGCTGAATATGAATCAGATCGGATCATAATTATAGCCAGAATGAAGAAATTAATTTTCAGTTGCTTCCCCCGCCCCCTACAGCCAGAGACACACAACTCATTCTCCTTCTCGCTCGCACACTCTGCCGCGTTCAGTGCGCGAGCAACCCCTAGAGGAGGAGATGCAGAATATAAATGGTACATCTATAATCTACATGTTAGATGTAAAATATACATTGTAGATGTAGATGTAGATAACAGATGTAGCAAAAAAATGTAAAATGTAAAATTTTTTTTTTTTTTCTAAAATTCTAAAAAATCATGTCTCAAAAATGTATATACTGACTGAGTACGGGTATAAGTAGAGTCGCGTCCCCAGAAGCGACTCACACGTTCCTTCTCGTTTTTTATGGCTCGATGGTACAAATATCCACACGTTTTTTGACAATGTGGGCCATTCACACGCTCGATTAACATTCAAGTGTTACATAATTGGAGCACGGCAAAAACAAGCAAAAACAAAAATATTATACATATATGTATGTATGTATATGTCTTGTAGAAATCGGAAAAATAATGTATTTTTCTTTTTTTATTGGTTCCTTTTCGGGATATTTTTGTTATAAAAGTTAATAATACAAATCTGCTCTCAGTTTAATTAAAACAAATCAGCTGTCTGGAATATTTCTATAAATACATATTTTGACATTGATTTTTTTTTTAGTGTGAATATGGAAATGGCAATCTGCAATTAATTTTAATGGTTTCTAAGATAGATTTCATTCAAAAGAAAATAAAAAAGTGAATCCTGCTATGTAAGATCTGCTTGATCTGCTTTATAATGCTTAAAATATATTTTGCGAAAATAGTTTCAGTGTTCATTCTAAGCTTTGAGTACCATCTTCATCCATCTTTAAAGCTTCCACAGCCTTCCCCAGTAGTAGTGGCATCTTAACTAGAGAATATCAATTATCACAATATGTCAAGCTGCCTGAATCTGCTGAAGTGAGCCACACCTCATACAGAACTGTGAATTGGGGAGCATAACTCTTTAAACGAATTTTGGGGAGTTTCGATAAAACTTTAAATTGCAAATACAATATTTGAGAGTTTCACACAATAATTTTATTGTGGCGAAAAACATTACAAAAACTCAATGAATCGTTTATTTAAAATAACATTTCAATATCAGTAAATTGAGGTAATTTCAATGCCTCGGGCAGATCATTCTCTGTGAATTTGGACGGAAAATTTCAACAAATCAACTCGACCAAATAAGTTCATAATTATGGAACTGGCAATGTTTGCAAACGTTTCAGTTGGGTGAACTTACAAAATTCTGTTAACTAGAAATATTTAATTAACCGCAGTGCAAACCCATTACATATCTTTGAACTACAGGAAAATTTAGTTTTGGCTCAAAGGGTCCCTTCGATTGCCATGTAAATTTCCTAATTGGCATTGGCTTCTGAAGTGCTTTTAATATCTGCAATTAAAATTCATTTACCATTCTCACTTTAACTTGAAAATTTAAAAAGTTTACCTAGAAAGACGAAAACGAAATGGTTGGAACTTAAAATAATCTAACAATACAAATGAAGGAACATTTATTAAAATACACACATCACCGAAAATAGTTTGGAAATATCTCTTTTAATTATTGATACACCTAAAAGTATTTCTTCGCCTTTAACATATTTCATATCCAAATTAATATTCCTACTTCTCGCTTCGTCCTCTGGTTTTTGTCAGGTTTTGAGTGTGAAAAATGTATTTCCCCTGGCGGAAACTTTCAAGCAACCTTCGACATGGTCTTGCTTAAATTGTGTTTATTGGTTCTTACACAAATTGATTGGCCAACTGGCCTTTGGAAATAAGGAAAAACTTTGACTTGGATAAGGCATACAAGCAGACAGCATACGCCAGACAGCAACAGAGACAGCGTACGGCGTAGGACGAGCACACACAAACTTCCCTACTGTAGCATGAAAACCCATTGCGACTCCCTCCCTTCCTCGACCTAATCCAGAAGCTACTGGAATTGTAAACTGCCTTTGGATTTTTGCCATTTCCACAGCAAATATCAGTCGGAGATGGCGGGGGAAGGAGACCAGGAATAGGACTAACCCGTACAAACAGACACACAGCCTAACAGGGGCTTGCATAAACACTTGTTTAGCCCGAAGTGCATTTGAGTGCCATGCCGATACCAGTGGGTACTCCAAGGCTCAGAACATAGGCCAAAAGAGACAAAGTTATTGACGTGGCCTAGTATTTATTTGTTTCTTTCGAAAAACTCGAGGGAGACTGGGCACTCGAACTTCCCAGCTTGGACAGCAGCGTAGCAACAGTCGAAAATATTCATTAAAATGCAGCTGATCATTCGAATTTCTATTACTTCAATGCAACCTGGGAATATAGGACCGAATCGTACTAAAGTCTGTTCATATCCGCCATCGCACTCGCCAAAGCTTGGCACGTGTCACGTTGCGGAGGGGATTGAATGATGACTCTGTAGCTATTTTGATGGCATTTTTGTGTGGGGTCTCGCCATAAAAGTCAGCTGGCCAATTCTTCTTTTAAAACTTGAATTTTTAGTCAACCAGCCATGTGTGTCTGGGATGAAGGGAAACTACTACGTGTGGAGGATGCCATAGGTTTCTATATACTACCGCAGCAGACAGCAGACACGTCTTCTTGCTCTCCCCCACAGTGATCTCAATTTACGTGATGGTTACCTCTTCAATACTTTTTTATCGTCTGCTTGATTGCACCAGAGTTTCCTTAACTTCTCACCATTGAACATTTAGCATTTTAAAAGCTTTTAGTGCACCCAAGTGACATTCATTGAGGCTGAAACTTCATTAGTGCTTCATCTGCCCCATATGTCAAGTTTGACGCATACGCAATGACTCCGACTCACACAGTCAAGTAAGAACCCATCAAATCATTATTGAGGTGCACAAACTGAGCATTAATAAATTGAGTTTGAGAAGGCCATTCTTGGTGCACTTCACTGGTGAGCCAATAAAAAGTGGGATCTATAAGGGCCCATTTTCAGTCCAAATATATCTTAAACATCCTTTATAATATATAACTTTAGAGGAGAAGGGCAAAGAAATATTAAATTATTATTTTAATATTATTATTACTATTTTCTACAGAAGTCAGAACTCTCGCAACTTGAAGAGATTTTCCCGTGAATTTCGTTATTATTATACGAGCCCCGACCACTATTTATTCGTACGGCAAGCTTTTTTAGCCATATGCAATGTTTAACAGACGATATTTTCAATACTAATGTAGATAACACATGCGAACTTTTTTTTCTCTGAAAGATCATTTTATTCTCTTAACCTTATAAACAACGAGAAGGAACGTGTGAGTCGCTTCTGGGGACGCGACTCTACTTATACCCGTACTCAGTCAGTATATACATTTTTGAGATATGATTTTTTAGAATTTTAGAAAAAAAAAAATTTTACATTTTAAATTTTTTTGCTACATCTGTTATCTACATCTACATCTACAATGTATATTTTACATCTAACATGTAGATTATAGATGTACCATTTATATTCTGCATCTCCACCGCTAGGGGTTGCTCGCGCACTGAACGTGGCAGAGTGTGCGAGCGAGAAGGAGAATGAGTAGTGTGTCTCCGGCTGGTGGAGGCGGGGGAACCAACAGAAAATTAATTTCTTCATTCTGGCTATAATTATTATCCGATCTGATTCATATTCAGCAATCCGGTAGATATGGTCATTCTGTACGATACTGTGTTTTTAGTTTTATCGTATCTTCAAAATTGTGCCTGCCACAGATTTTCGTCCTTTGTGGGGGCGGAGGGGGGCGATTCGAAATTTTGAAATACACTTGTAGCAGTGTGATATTACATGAGTCTTGAAACCAAATTTGATTGCCCTAACTCTTATAGTCTCTGAGATCCAGTCGCTCAACAAGACGGACGGACGGACAGACGGACAGATGGACGGACAGACGGACATGGCTATATCGACTCGGCTATTGATGCTGATCAAGAATATATATACTTTATGGGGTCGGAAACGTTTCCTTCTCTGCGTTGCACACATCCACTTTTACCGCAAATCTAATATACCCCTTAACTCTTTTTTGAGTACGGGTATAAAAAGTTTTGTTGTACTTCAACAACAACAATAATAACAAACATTTCTTTGAATGCTTTGCTTAACTGATAAGAAAAATTTGACCACTAATTATTCGTACGGTGCGTTAGCTTAGCTTAGAATTGAAAGAAGATCAAAACAAAAGCAAACTGTGTAACATAATTGGTTCAAATTAGTCAAAGTTTAGCAACGATGGCACGTGGTAAGCCGATTTGCAATGAAATAAGAAGTTTAATTATTGATTATTATAAATCGGGGAACACTTTTGGTGAAATAGCCAAGCAATTAAATCTGGCTAAGTCGTCCGTTCAAGGCATTGTAAACAATTTTAAGAAAAATGGCAATATTGAAAATAATATCGCAAATAGAGGCCGAAAATCGGCAATAACATCTCGCCCTGGCCACAATTGTGAAGTCTGATCGTTGACAAAGTTTGAGAAATTTAGCCTCTGATTGGTCTGATAAAATCGGAAAAAGTGTGAAGCGTGAATGGACGCGCCTGCAGTTGCGAGATATTGGATATAAGTTCTATAAAGTATGTATAGTGATTATATATGTTACATACTCAATAGCTTAAATTACTCTTAGGCCAAGGAAAAACCATTGCTTACGCTTCGTCAAAAGAAGAAGCGTTTACAATGGTCTCGGGAACGGATGTCTTGGACTCAAAGGCAATGGAACACCATCATATTTAGCGATGAATCTAAATTTGATGTGTGTGTCGGTTATGCGAGAAGGAGAATCATCCGTAACAAAACTGAAGCGTACCATAAACACTGCCTGAAAAGGACAGTTAAGTTCCCTGCAAGCATAATGGTGTGGGGTTGTATGTCTGCCAAAGGGGTAGGACAACTGCACTTTATTGAGTGGATACTTAACGCGGAAAAATACGTTAACGTATTAGAGGAAAGTTTGCTTCCATCAATACCAAAACTGGCTGACTGTGGTGAATATACATTTCAGCAGGATGGAGCATCATCTCATACTGCCTAACGAACCAAATCATGGCTGCAGTATAAGGAAATTGGGGTCTTAGATTGGCCATCAAATAGCCCAGACCTAAGCCCAATCGAGAATATATGGGGCATAATGAAAAGAAACCTAAGAAATGAGCCTCAAAGAACACTTTCAGACCTAAAAATAAAACTGCAAGAGATGTGGGACTCTATTTGAAAAGAACAATGCCAGAATTTATTAAAATCTATGCCAAAGCGTTGTAAATGCGTTGTAGAGGACAAAGGAGATGTAATACAATATTAATATTAAAAAAAATTATTTTTTTAATCAAAAAAGCTAATATTGAACGCACCGTACGAATAATTGATGGTCAAATTTTTCTCATCAGTTAAGCAAAGCATTCAAAGAAATGTTTGTTATTATTGTTGTTGTTGAAGTACAACAAAACTTTTTGTTTATAAGGTTAAGGAATAAAATGATCTTTCAGAGAAAAATAAGTTCGCATGTGTTATCTACATTAGTATTGAAAATATCGTCTGTTAAACATTGCATATGGCTAAAAAAGCTTGCCGTACGAATTAATAGTGGTCGGGGCTCGTATATCCACTGATATGCTTCAGGACGAATGGACACTTGGCAAGAGGAGACTTATTATTTCATTTAGTGATTTCATTCTTCCATTACTTTGCACACAAAAAAAATACCTCAGGGATAGACTTGGCTTTCTACCTCTCTTTCACGCATTGTCTACCTCTCACTCACTCAATTATGTATTTATTTTTACAACATTTTACCGCTATTGTGTGCGTGTCTTATGTTTTGTGGCAGGATGTAGTCTGGTCAAAGTGGCGTATGAATATTCAAGAATTTATACAAAGGATTGTTTAATTAAAACACAAGAGTGGTTGAGCCTTGTACGTCTCTTCAGTATTTAATTAAAAATTGTTCTGCAAATCTTATTTTAATTCCAGATACGGAAGGAAACAATCATGAAAACTGCAGCTCAACGCTCTCGTTTGACTATAATAAACATACCAAAGGGGAAAACAAAACCCAGAAAAAAGTTCCACACGATTAAAGCCGAGCTCATTTTATAATTCGAAAGTAGCTATGAAAATTACAGTCACACAAAAAAGTGGTTCTGAAAAAAAGTTACCTAAAATAAAAAAAAAAAATAAAAATAATAAAATTGGACTGGATTCCACTTACATCAAATATAGATTCTAATGGAAATTATAAATAACTCGTTAAAGGTAATCTTACAACATATCGTGACATTCGGATTTAAAGTAACATATTATTAATTCGAAAATCTGCCAACAATTTTGGGATTTAACTGCTTAACCTGCTTCTATTTGCAGGCAGCAGAAAAATGCTAAGACCAGACTGGGTCTTGGATAAATATTATGTTTGTGTCGTGGCAGACGGCAGACGGCATACACCTAAAAAAAAATGGACCAATACACACTTCATAAATATTTTTTTGCACACAAAGACGGCCAGCCAGAAGGCCAGCCATTGCCATTCCAGACAGAACAAATTTAATTCGATTTGTGTAATAAAAAAAACTCTATGTAAATGGGGAGGAAATGCAAATTGAAAAATACAAATTTGGTAAACAAATCGCAAAGAAATTATAGCCACAATAATTTTTGTAATGAAAGGAAAAAAGTCGACTTGCCTCTTGCAAAAAAAGAATGAAACGGATTTACAAAATGATTGGGCTAATTTTTGACAGCTATATATATACATAAATATATATATATATATATATATATATATATATATAAATTAATAAGAAATATTTTCGAAATGCAAAGGAAAAAAGTATTTCCTAAAACAATTTAAGGTTCGACTGTAAATGAGATTTTAAAAAAATCAGTCATTCAGTAAACTCCAACAAAAACACCAACCTTTATTCTTCTCAAAGTGTAAAGGGCTCTTGAAACAATGCTAATTTCAGGGGAGCTAAACAAAGGTTCCAAGCTCGTGTAATGTATCTTAAATACCCAAACAAGGAGAGCAACCTCCAGCCACATTGCTCTTAGCACCAGCACTCAGCCCTTAGCCAGTTGTTTGTGGAATCCCACCAGAGTGTCTGGGCAGAAGAATGGTGTCTGCGTCATCTGAGTAAACATAGCTATCAGTTACAGCCGGGATTCAGTGTGGGGACAGACCCAATCTCTGTCCGATTTTTTCGGCATAATGGTAAACTGGGAAGCCCTCTCTATGTGGGTGTGTGTCATAAGACGCTTCTAATTATGCAAAACTAAACAGTTTTGCAATGCGTCATGCGTTATGCGTTAATGCGTTAATGCGTCATAAAGCCCACACAAAAAGGGAACACG
The DNA here is from genome assembly GCA_018150885.1 of Drosophila tristis. NCBI lineage: Eukaryota > Metazoa > Arthropoda > Insecta > Diptera > Drosophilidae > Drosophila > Drosophila tristis. Next base: position 72,844 of record JAECWT010000168.1, read on the forward strand.
TGCTAGGGTTAAATGCGGAAAAAGGGTTCACAGGTACTAAAAAGTCAGATGTCTTTAATGTCAAGACTTTATCCGAGACTTAAGCCATTTTCCCTTATGGCTGCCAGATTTGTCATTACGCATATTTAATATTTTGTTTTTACTTCCAAGAAACAATTTATGGTTGGTCTTGTGACTTTTTAAATGAAAGATTCAAGATTCGAGTTGCAAACGAACGAGTTTGATGAGATATGAAATGTAGGAATCGGGATAGGGCCGGCAGTGCAGAGAGCGAATCGAAGTGGCCGCCAGAAGGTTTGTAGTGTTAAGCAAGCGAGAGTCAGCGTCAGTCGGTGCCAGAGTTTCGCGAAGTACACACACACACTACACATTAATTTACACACACGACATATTATACACATAATCATAAGCCAATTCCCATAATATTAAATAAAGGTACAACAACTACCACTATTATAAAACTAACGTCGTCTTGGGCTTTAATCCACATCAGTGCAAAAACCCTGGGCCACACATGAGAAACGTTGTGGCTCTGTTATCCGTAAGGAATTGGGAAATTTGTTAACGATTCTTATGGAAAATAGTTATAATCCTACAAATAATAAATAAAAACTCTTAACGAAGTAAATTTAAGCAGGGGATATATTTTATTTAACAGTTTATTGCTCTGCGGCCTAAGGAAAGAACATCAAATTAATGACAGCATCTGAAAAATTACTTTTCTCATTTGATTAATAGCCCCGAAACAATGACTAGCCGGAGAACTATAGCCCCATGGCTCGCAAAAGTGCTCATAATAGTCTTGTTCTTAACTTAAGGCATGTGGTGGCGACATATTTTGTGGCTACCAACAGGTTGAGTGGACTGAGAGTGCCGCACTTTAATTAGGAAAACGCAATTACAAATTCCTATGAATATAGCCGGAAAGGGTCGAGAGGAGGTTTACGATCAAATCAACTTTAAATTGTAAATTAAGATTAGAAAATCTGCCAGTTACAAGGAATATTGAAGGCCACAACCAGATGATGATGATGAGTTGAGGAGAGACGACCTCCTGTCCTGTCCTATGACTGAATGTTGTAATTCGGGTTTGGTTTTTGTTTCAGCTCGTTCCCCTGTGGGTTTCACAAGGACACGACACTTTACGTGACTTCTTGAACATAAATAATTAGTTTGTTGGTCTTCCCTGAATTTTAGCTTAATTCCTGGACCTCTCCGTCTTCCAGAATGAATGGGATAGAAAGGTGAAGCAGTCATGGGGCATGTCTTTCTTTAGTTAATGCCATAGCGCAATAGGCAACAGCTTACTTCCTGTCCTCTAATGCCGAATACAGCCGAACAATTCACTTTCGTACTCCGTCACATAAAATGTTTAAAGCGGAATGTTCGCCGCATGGAGCATAGGGATAAAACAAAGAATTAATAATCCGACAACTTACTAGCGAGCTCACCCCGTACTATGCCTTGAAATTCTTAGTGGCACTTCCGAGCTGACTTCCGCATTAAAATAACATAACAACGAGCCAGGCCAGAGAGCGAGTATCCGTTGTGCCTTTTTAGTTCTCTAGCACAAGTTTCACTTAACATTTCCTTTTTGGCTGCTGAAATAGCCAGCAAGCAAGCCGAAACGACAATGCCAGATACCTTTGGCCATAAATGTATCCACCTTGGAAGGACTCTCGTTCTGTCGATTTCTCGATGCCCTGTCTTGCAGCCATCGTTGTATTTGATACTAGAACTAACGTCATAATCAACGAGAAGGAACGTGTGAGTCGCTTCTGGGGACGCGACACTACTTATACCCGTACTCACTCAGTATATAGATTTTTGAGCATATAATTTTTTAGAATTTTAGAATTAAAAAAAAAATTTTACATTTTACATTTTTTTGCTACATCTGTTATCTACATCTACATCTACAATGTATATTTTACATCTAACATGTAGATTATAGATGTACCATTTATATTCTGCATCTCCTCCGCTAGGGGTTGCTCGCGCACTGAACGCGGCAGAGTGTGCGAGCGAGAAGGAGAATGAGTAGTGTGTCTCCGGCTGGTGGAGGCGGGGGAACCAACAGAAAATTAATTTCTTCATTCTGGCTATAATTATTATCCGATCTGATTCATATTCAGCAATCCGGTAGATATGGTCATTCTGTACGATACTGTGTTTTTAGTTTTATCGTATCTTCAAAATTGTGCCTGCCACAGATTTTCGTCCTTTGTGGGGGCGGAAGGGGGCGGGGCGAAATTTTGAAATACACTTGTAGCAGTGTGATATCACATGAGTCTTGGAACCAAATTTGGTTGCCGTAACTCTTATAGTCTCTGAGATCCAGGCGCTCAACAAGACGGACGGACGGACAGACGGACAGACGGACGGACAGACGGACATGGCTATATCGACTCGGCTTTTGATGCTGATCAAGAATATATATACTTTATGGGGTCGGAAACGTTTCCTTCTCTGCGTTGCACACATCCACTTTTACCACAAATCTAATATACCCCTTAACTCTTTTTTGAGTACGGGTATAAAAATCATGATCCTTAAACCTGTCTCACAATAAAATGAAATGTCCTAAGGAACAAAAAGGGATCAATACAACGACCCACAAGAAACGAACCAAACATATGGTTGCCGAAATTTTGAGTACACTTTCAAAACTATAAATTGTCTGCGTTGCAAACATCTAGAAAAAATCACAATACCCACTGAATATGCTAAACAAAAACACGACAAGACAATGTCCTAGCTGGTCGAGAGCAATTGTTTAACTGTCTGATATGCCGCAGCTTGAATTCTCATAAGAGGGCTCGCAAATCGTTGCAAATTAGATGTGCTAAAAGACGAGTGGACTAATGGAAATAATTTAATGAGATTTTTATTCCACATCTATATTTTTTTTCAGCAGAGCTGGCCCTTTTTTTAGACTCGAAAATGACGCTGACCAGCAGTTCAACAAGTAATGTAATGCATTAAAAGAACATATTTTTATGGGAACTTTTTAGAAGCTCTCAACAATTAGTTTCATTCAAATTGGTACGTTAAATCTATTCAAACATATATAATAACGATTTAATCCAGTTACAGCGAGGCACATTGTGTACATCCACATTGTATAAATCACCTATTTTTCGTTACCCATTTTTGGTGCCATTTTCCTGGCGGGTAATAGATGGAGGCTTAACAAATCTACCCACCCATAGCCACTGATTTGTGATCTCCACCTTAATACAGTTTTGGTATCGAACTACAAAATAGCTTTCCTTTTCTTGTTTTTAAAAATTTTAAGAATTAAATAAGAAACTTAACTACCTTCATTTTTTTCACTGTAATGTCGATTATGAAATATGCAAAGCTAACCTATCCATCAATTAAGTTATCATCAAGGGTCATTCAACCCTATATGCAATTTGCTGATTGATTCGCTAATCTGCGTGAAACTGGTTTCACACCCCAAGGTGCCAAGGGAAAATGGGAATCCGGAATCCGAGCACCCAACTGGATGATGAATGCGTAACGTTGGCAACTACCTGAGGGCCGGTGCGAAAGCTCCAAGTCCCTGGGTTGAATGATGATTGCTCTGTGCAAATGCATCCCCGAGGGTCAATAATCATACGCACTGGAGAAACATAATGCGAGTGTTGGTGAATATTTTATCTTCAAATAACTGGGCGCTGCTTGTTCAATATTCAGGAACTGCCAACTGAGAATGTTTGACATGCATGAAGCTGTCTGTTTCGCGGATATTTAAAGACCTAAAAAATGAAGACGAAAGTCTCCACTTAAAGTACAGGCAACGTAAGTAATGTCGGGCATTTCTCATGACCGCCAACCACTCAAAGCTGAAAGCCGCGTGCCAGAGACGCTGAACGGAGCAAAACGGAAAAAAGTAAGCAAAAAGGGTGGCACATAAAGACAAATTGCATGAAGGATAAAGGCAGCGAAGTAGCAAACTGCAGCAAAGGATGCCTGTCTCCCTGTATGAGTATGATTGGCACTACATACATATCTGTTCACTGTTCATGTATATGAATATCTGTGCGTCTCTCTCCCTGTTTCAGTGGCTGTCTGTCTTAGTGTCTCTATGTCTGTGTTATCTGTAAATGCCAACTGAATTGCCAGGCAAAAGGGAAAAACGCTCAAAACTATCGAGCGTCAAGATTTTGCCGTACTGTGGTTCTGGCTTCTGTGGTGTCGGCGTATCGAGATCCACGTTGAGTCCAGGCCTCACTTTTGCGACTGCTGTTGCTCCTTCCATCAATTTTGGTATCCGCTGCGTAATTGACATTTGATTAACGCATAACTCAGCTTTATGGGAGACAAAACCGCATAGGGTAACGTTGTAATATTAGCAAGAGAGAACTTAAACTGAACTTAAAATCGCTGGCCACAGTAACGTGTCCTTGTTAACACATCACAGTGAGCTGCTGGTCGGTTCCAGTAGGGCGAGGGTTCTTGCCGAAGTGAAAACTGTAATGGCTTTAATGGGCCAGCGGCATAATGGTATGAAGCCGACTAAATTTAATTTTAATGGCTGCAAACTTTTTGTAATTACATCAATGTCAAACTGATATTTTTAATGCATTCCATTCCAGCCTATTAATTTGTTGAAAAAATGTGAGAACATAAGGGAAATGTTTATACAAAATGGCAGTGTCTGCTTTCTCTTCTCGTTCGCTTAAAATGTGGTTGTTGAGGAATTAATCGCTTAGTTTTAAGTCAATATTCATTCATATAATAGTTGCCCTAATCATATGCTCGCGATTGTTTTGCCCGCTGTTCTTATTGCTTATGTCCAAAAACTTAACTGTAACGTTCTCACGCGTATAGCCAAAACGCGCAGCTGCACACGAAGACATCGATGTGCACCATATTGGTATTGGAGAGTCGCATCGCGTGATCTTCTAATTCCCTTTTGGGCTCGACTTTATTTGTGGAGTTGAGTCAGTACCAAATTATATTTGAGAGTACCCGCACGCGTATTCAGTACCGCCCCGATATTGTCGCCAACGCTTTGTATATAACCCGCTGTGCAAATCACATTTAAACCACTAATAAATGAATAAAATAAAAATACATACAGATTAATACAGTCCACTCATTCGCAACCAGTGGTTGCTGCAATGCTGAATATAATTGTTCCTTAAATAAGTTATGTTAAAAACATGTGTGATGTTAAATCAATCTAATTTTAATCAATCTAATAATGTATCAGAATATCCTTCACCATTAAAAAATATGCTTGAATATTCACCACTAAGAGACTTCGTATCCTTTAAGAAGTATTATGAAAGTCGTTCCGTTAAAGCACCTTCAAGTGAAAGAATATAAAAACTATATTATATCTCAGTCCCCTACATTGCAGCATCTGGACATTGTACCATTTTTTGGCTTGCATGCGCCTCAATTTAGGTATGCAAATATTGGAGTTCCTCTTGTTTGTTTCTTTACTATGTGGACATATTTTCATTTTAACTGTGATCTTGTGGCAAAACATGCCCGTAAAAAGGCAACAACAAATTTGTTACTATTATTTATAGTTCAACAAAATGTCTGAGGGTGTAGCGCCGCTATTTTTGTTGTTCAGTTTTAGTTATCTGCAGTACGTCAGTTTTGGGTGTAACAACAAACAACAACGCCAGGAAGCGGTTTAATTTTTTCGGTTCAATTTTTCAAATGTAAAGCGGAAACGCGTATTTTACTTTTACTCTGCCTCGACCAGAACCAGAACCGGAATCGCCAAACCTATCAATCTATGCACATTGAATTTCCAGGAACTGTCGGTTCGCGTTGCTGAGAGTTTTTGTGTTTTGAAAACTCTATGTCCATCCCTGGGTTTTTTCCTATCACTGAAACTTTCTTTAGCTTCTGCTTCTGACCCTTTACCGACTGCTATGCCAAAAATCAATGTAGTTCCCGCCAAGCTGCGGTAAAATTGCTCAACCTCTGCTCTTTGTTGTCCTTGCAGGTTTTTATCTGCATTAAAGTTCGATATTTAATTAAAACTTGCAATTAGTAAATGGAGTTTTTTTTCACTTATGCTTTTTTGTTGATTTTGTGCCATCTGACAAAAAGTTTTGATATATCGCATTGTATGGCTTTGGTTATCCAGCGAGAGTTTTCTCGGGTCCTCCAACTCATGGATAACCAAAGCTTTGAGTAAATAAATAGCTTACTAATGTTTATAGGTTTAAATCATGCAATAAATAAACCACTTGTGGATATAACGAAAAGTTGAAGTGTAAATAATGGTATATCATAATTGAATTTTAATTTGAACATTTTAAATGAAATTAGTTGATTGAAAAATGTTATAAATTTATTATAATTTTTTTCATTTACGATAGCAAAAGCAAGAAAAGTAAACATTCATATTTGTTTAACTATATAAAATATTCCAAATATAAATTCATTCACCACAATATCAGAGAATATGAGCAATGTGAGGGTGAGCAATGTGAGCAAATATAGCCAAAATATATGAAAACTGCGTGCTCTGCAAGTTTTACTATTTTAAATATTCAACCGTTTCTATTTTCATACTAAAAAAATGTTGGGAAAACGAATACAAATACAGATAAGCTTAAAAAATAAGGTTATAAACCATTTAAAAGCCGAAAAGTAGTTTTAGAGTTATTCAAACCATTCTGTTTTTATTGAAAGACTTTCGCAATAGTTTGCAAAAGGAAACAAATATTAAAGAGCATTTAATAGATTTAAATCTCATATATGGGGTATTCTGGAACCATGAAAACATATATTTTTTTATTCAATATGATATATTTTGGCTTTATTTAGTCATGTGGGCTGTTAATTAACACATAAGCTTTTAATTAGAACAATGCGAACTGTCCCATTCATCGACAGGTAGTTTTGAATTCACTTTGCTAAAGTGCTTAATGCGTCTATGACTAATTTGTTAGGAGTCGTTTTCCTGAATTTTATTTGTAATCAATGGTTGATGATTCGTGTAGCTGTGATAGTCTTACTTAGTGTACATTTTATTTGTTGAACGTTTTGATGCAGAACCCTTAAATGGATTATGATATCCTGTTTAAACTCGATTATTAATTCAACAGCTGTTTACATATTTGTGTTGTCATAGTTCCTATATATTTTTAGCAACTAAAAGCAAGCAGAATAAATATCAGAGTTTGTATTCTGCATAATAAACAACTGACACATCGACATTGTTTCCATATGGGGAAAATATTTTTGAGGGGATTATGCTAATAAGCTTAGACAAAGTTTTTATATCCCTTAAAAGTTGAATTCATAAGAAGTGAAAAAAGTTCCACCTTCTTTACTTATGTGAAAGATAAAAAGTGTATTTTATTCCAAATACTCTTTGAAAGTGCGCGTCTATATCCTGCAACCAATCTAATAAATACCTAATACTGCTGATCAGATTACTCGCTTTTTAATCATTACTCTCCGTTAGACTTTCTCCTATATCCCTTTATACTTACACTGCAAACGACAAGTAAGAACTATCACTACCCTTTTTTGACTACACTCTGAAATGCCAGCATATGAAGACCAAACCAAGAGTTTCCATATGCGTGGCTGACATTATAGTGTCTGCCATTTCCGTGACTTGTTAACCCAACGAAGACGATATTACTTTGACATCATGTAAAGTCTCCATCTAAATACAAGTATATACATATGTACGCATATGCACATATAGACATTCAACTGCAAATATTTACCAACCAAAAAATATTTCCCTCAAAAAAGATGCAATAGTAAACGGAATCTAGCAAGTGGAATGGCAAAATAAATGAAAAGAATATGTATAAATCTTAAATAAATCTTGTCAGATATTGCAACAGACAGACAGGCAGACGTACAAACAGACGGATTGATTGTTCGTATTTATTGCCAGACAACTTCAGGGAAGCGGAAAAGCTGATGATTATTCCACAGAGGGAAATGTATAGTACGTAAACTGTCATTGGACCCAAAGAGTTTGGTGTGTGGCACTGCGATCTACACTGATTAAATTAAGAGAAACAAAAGTCGCAAAGGTTGAAATGATTTCTGCCGATCCGGCACTTGACAGCTGCCGGTAGAGTTAAGTCGAGAACATTTTGGGCAAACTTTGCCATCAGATTTGTCATCAGATTTCAGGAAAGGAGTGTTTGACCACTTGACTCACATTTGGTGGCTGGGTGGTAAATAGTTTTTGGTAAAACTAAAATATATTTTTTATTTATTTTTGGACCCGGTGAAGGACCCCGCCCCACAGGTGTTTGGTCAACACAGACACACACTCACCTAAACGCTTATAAAATATTTAGTGACAAGCTCAGCACAAACATACAAGTTGCTATTGGGGGCCGAATCCGTCCTGATATACCTGGAAGTAATGGACCGAGAGTGTGTCAACACAATCAGCATCATAACCGGTAGTATGTATGGCAGTGGTCGTTGCCCCTCGAAGGCCTACAATAAAAGTGGATTAAATGTAAATATGTGTGAGATTGCCTATTGCGTGACGGGTTCTTAAGCCTTCACGCAATGTCTTCAAGAGGGACTCGAACTCGAACACAAATTAATCCCTGTACCATTGGCCCTGGCCCCAGAACCTGTCCCTCCCATATCCTTTTGGATATGCCCAATCACATTGGTTACATACCGAATTAGGCAGGACAAATGCCAGCCTGGTTCTAGCAATCTCGGGTTAGAAGTTACGTGCACTTACGTTTATCCATCCTCAACCTTTTCTATACATAAATGTGATGCCCCGGAATGGGCTGGGTGTAGGACTGGTCTATCTATCGGTGTCGCCAGCAATTAAATTGACTTAAATTAAATTATTTAAATCTTAACTTTGCCAAGCTTCAGCATGCGTCTGTAGATTGGGGGCTCAGAAATTACTTGACTTAGCAGAATGTAAATCAGGGCGAAATATTTTAAATATAGTTTCTAAGTGTCGTATCCTCATGCCAAGATTTAATAGAGAGCGATTTGATATTTTGTTGATACTAATCTCTAACCCTCATTGATAAAATCATGGGAAATCATGGGAAGTGATTAATCGATAGTAAGTAGAAACTGCAAATAACTTTCATTGCGTGACAGACTCTCATGCACACGGCATATCTATTGGCACTTATTTGGTGGTAAGCCACAAGCAGCTTCCCTTTCAATGATTTTCACGTCCTGAAGGTGAATTGGCCCTAATTTAATTAACACGCCTTTTGTTTTCTTCGGGTGTACGAGTATACCCTTCCCTTGCGCACAGTCTTCTTGGCCAGCAGAGAAATGAGCAGCCAACCCACAAAGGCCATGTCACAGGCAAACCAAACAAAAGCCGAAAAGAATGCCGAATACTCGGTTGCAATGGTTGTGGTAGATGTCGAAAGTCGAGTCGAGACAATAAAACGCTTTTTTATGGCTCTTTTAAATGCTTCGCGCGAAGACATTAAAAAGTCTTCAAGTTGGTTATGAAGTTGGGCGTTTGTTAGATGGGATCCCCATTCTTTGTTTCTGCTTTTATGCGAATGGAAATCACAGTTTGACTTGAACTCGTCATGAATAATGGTAGTTATGGAAATGAACTTTGCTCTGGACTCCGGCACTTGTACATAGTCTGACGAGTGCATTGAACTTGTTGAAAATTCCTTTGCTTGAAATCAGTTTATCCACTGAATTTCTCACACCCGAAAATAGACACAGGAGCCAAGGGGGCTCCGCATCGCTGAGAGTTTGCTTTTTCCATCATCCTCATTATTGGCGCCATTCTGTGGCCGTCTTCGGTCCTTTGGCACTCGGCTGACAGCCACCAGAAATTGCTGGAAAGCTTTTTCCGCTTCCTACTTATTCATATATTTCACTTTAAGAATGTACAAAGGCCTGACTCTGTCTGGTCCCCTCGTTCCTGAGGCGTGAAATGCGTGTCGAAAATGAAAGTGTCTACGGAGGAGTTTTCCGTCGGAGCACTAGTCGAAAGTTGAGTGTTTCGCCTACACAGCCGAGGGAGAAAAGACTGAATTCAAGTTTTGACAGTTTAGCAAAATATTTTCCTGTCTCGTTGAAATTAAATTTGTATTTCTCCCTAATTGTTTCTGCGCAAGAAGTTGTCTCTTTTCCTCTGTACTTTCGAACAACACTAAACACTAAAATTTGATTAAAAAAACAAAATTATAATATATAAATCGATTTTATGATTGCCTCTAAATAAATATACTACAATTTACAGGACTGTTAATTTATCATAAAATATTTTACATTTGTGCCAATTAAAACTTTTATTCTGAAAAAAAGGCGAACCATCTGAAATATGTTTTTATATAAAAACTTAACTCCAAACATTTTCTTTTGAGCTCTCGAAAAATGGAAAATAAGCTTTCTCTCATTCTCTTTCGAGCTAAAGGATTTCTAATATGAATATTTTTATTTATATTTATATATTGGCCAAAAATCCCCGTTGTCGTCGTGGTCCATGGAATTCCAACCCGAAATGGCAATTGTCTTACCATTTTATTTCTTTTTCCGTATTTTGACCCCTGACTTTTCGTGCATTTTCTGTGTCTTATTCGCTTTCTTTGATACAAATGTTACATTTTATAATCCTTAAAATATAAAGTTTCATCCTACCTCAAGCTGGATTTACATGAAAATTTTGTCAAGGAGCACACAAACTGTCAGAGAAACTTTCGACTTCGCCAAGAAGTACTTGCAAAGCGGAGATAAATTCAAATAAATTGTACATTAAAGTTACTTTTATCGTTAAATTATATTCTTTAATTAAATGAAGAAATGGCGACCACAATATGGGATTGTGTGCCTCACATTACTTACTTAAATTATTTATTATTTATTTATCGTAATACAAGCCATACCCTGTGACGAGGGTTAGGACAATAGAACGATACAATTTTAATTAAGCTTGAACTAGAATGAGGGGAAGGCGTTTTGAGTGGAAGTGTTAGATGCTCTCACAGATCTTTTGTTTCTGTATAGATTCAAGGTTTTGGTTCTACATACCACACCCCTTTCGTTCCCTGTATTCAATAAAAGCTTTGTGACATAATTATCCAAAAAACAAAAGCCCTTATCAGCAAAACTCAGGTCGCTTAATGGTGTAAAGGAATCTTGACCTTTTTTACGGGCGAATTTATACTTAAATGTAAACACGCTTTTTAGTGTCTGAAATGAGTACTTAATTCTGGACATGGAATAAATCTGATCAGAATACTCATAACCCTTGAAAGAGCACAATGAATGAACTCTACACACTAAACTCAACTGCCTCCCACGCATCCTTTTATATTTTAAATTCAGTTATACAGATGTGTAGGCTGTAGAGGAGAGTGGGCCAAAAGCGTAAATATTCGCGACAAACTCAAATGCAATTTTTTGGCTACACGACTTGCATTTTGGCCAAGCCGATGCTGTGGCTGTCAACTGCGCTATGCCGTTGATGTTTGTTTATGGGCAGCGCCTTTCATTAGTGGCCAACTTGATGGCTGTCTGGCAGGAATGGCTGTCAGTATTATGTCATTTGTAGCCCACGCCCTGACAGCGGCGAAATGTAATGCAATGAAGCCAGAAAAATAGCGTAGATTGCGATTCAAGTTCTCTGTCTCCTTGCCTACCATTTTGGGAGTGGTTCCGATCATGACATCTACTCTCTCAGCATTTCAATTTAAGTGAAATCAATTGTTCGTTATGTCATAGCTGTCATGGTATTGTATTGGTCTCAGTGAGCCATAGACCTCTCACACAATGAATTCCACACAATTTACTTTCTGATAAAATTTCTATCTACCATATCAGGTAAAAGCATCAATAATTTCCCATACATAAAGTTACACCTCCGTTGCTTGCCACCACTCTGACCAATCTGACCATTCCATTTCCTCGTTTGATTGATTTCGATTGTTTCGTGTCCAGCGGATGGCATCGCAAACTCTCATTTCCATTCAACTTTACTCATCGCCATATCGACTGACCATACAAAAGAACTCATAACTGTCATTGTTATGGCATTCGGCGTGGTTCAATTGTCCGGCAATACTTTGGCTCATATGAAGCGTAGCCCTCGACTTCTGATGAACTGCACACAAACATTCGAATGTGCCGTGAAAATCAGAAGAGACGGCTGGAGGATAAAACGTTTTTGCAAAAACTATAGATATCTGACGATTGTCAGCAAGCCCATTTATCAGGCTGTGCGAAGTCGTTGCATGAAACTGTTTTACTGATGAATGCAATTAAGCGTACTATAAAATTTTTCTCCCTTTTTTTTCACAGCTCTAGCCGAAAGAGTGCTCCATGAATGAAATTCTTTACGGCAGAAGTTTTGAGTGAAGCAAAGTATTCTACATTTAAATCTGGAAAACCTCTTTACAGTATAGTAAATGACATTAGAAGCGCCGTGGGGTTAGGCCGATTGTATCCATCACAATGAAATCAGCGAGATGGCCCGAAATCCTAAGTAACAAAAAGTGTTTTTGCCCAGAAAAAAGGAGAATGGCCCGCAACAAAAGGAGCCGAAACACTCACAGAAATTGGCCCAACTAATAGCATTATTGAGTAGAAATGGCAGGCGGGAAAAAAGTGGTCGACAGCCCAAAGGCATTAGAAACCAATTTACTTGTGTGTGCGTACGTTTTTAGAGAGAGAGCTATGGAGGACGAGAAAAATAATCAAAATCAATTGTACTGCTTTCACTGGAATAAGGGAAACCATTCGAACAGAACTTTGAGGCTAAGCAGCGTTTGATTTTCTTATCGGCCGCTAGAAATGAAACTTTGTTTTTCCCTCCGATCCCTTTTCTCGATTTACAACCCTGAACTCAGTGCTTAAATGGCTGCACTTTTAGTGCTTGACTTCGCCGCAAATGTTGCTACAAATAAGCTTCTCACTGAAGCCCATTCCGCCTCGAATCTCCGAAATTAAAGAACATTTACATAGCTCAAAGGTCAAGCCGACATTAACAGAGCCAGCTCCAGACCAAGGCCCATCTTCCTGTCAATGAGAATGATGATGATGAGTGGAAATGGAAATAAATTGATGTACAAATTAAAGACAGACAGAAAACAAATGTAATTTATTTCTATATATTTTGTATGAACTTTTAAAATGGCCAACAGTGTAATTTGATTCTCTACCCGACGCCAGCGAAAGTTCGGTTTATGATTGTCAGCCAGAGATCTTTCATATGTACATATGTATGTAAATGTAAATTTATATGTAGGGAATGAATATATCCTTCGGATCCAAACAAAATAAACGCTTGCAAAGTGCCCTTTATGGCCTTTTTCCATGAAAATAATTCTGTTTCTTCTGTATACTTTTCTTTCGACCATTCATAGTTTAATTTTAAATTTATTTAACTAGCTGTCTTGTCGTGTAGTCAACCAATATTTTCCGTTAAAATGGATACATTTGTTTAATAACTTCTGTTGATGCTAATATAATTGTATGATAATTGGCGATTTGAGAAAATACTCGGACATTGTGCTCCTGTTAACAGTGGTTCTCCTGTTAGCTTATGCCCTGCAATATGCAAATGGGGCGGGGCTCATGGAGGAATCATGGGGGTCTGATGCTATTATTAGACCACGCGTAAACACCCTGAGCTCCAGATAATTCTGTTTGATACCTTATGACAGGCTTTGTGGCATTAATGTCAGGTTATCTAGTTCCCCATGGGCATGTCTGGGGCTCACTCCTAATTAGCAGTGTAATTAACGCATTCGAATGCAGTTCCTTAGGGAAGTTTCAAATCAACTTAGCTTCACATTCTGGATTCTGTTCTGTTGAATATATTCAAGACCTCACATCATTATTTTCGCCCGCACTTTAACTGCTCAATTTAGCTGCTCAAACGTGGCATAAAAATACCTTCACACCAAGGCTCTCCCCATCCTCATAGCCCTTCCTCCTTTATGATTGATGGGAGTCAGCCAGGAATTGATGTCATTCATGTGACTGCAAATTATCTCCGCATGATTGATTAACCTTTCTCCTTTTGTCAATCACAGGCAGCTCTCCCACTCCCACGCAAAAAAATACTTTAAGAACTGAAATTTCATGATTTTTTTTGATCCCACATTAAACACGCTTCACTGATCGGCATTCACTTTGCAGTGATGTCTGTAATAAAGCGGCAGACACTTAATTATAAATGCAGTTATACTCAATAGTGTTAAAATAATTTACAGCAGTTCTTTTGCTGCTGCCTAAATAATACCATTAATGAGAAACATAAAAAATGCGGCAGATAACTAAAATGTAAGGGCATTAGTTATGAAAATAAATAAAATTAAAATTGTGAGTTGGCTTCCAACTCTTGAAGAATATATTCAACGAAAATAATTTATTTACCAATGCTTCTTATAAAAGTTTTTTCAATAAGGAACACTGAATATTGCAGGTTTCGGAAGGCATATTATCTCGTCGATATATGTACATATGTATGTTTCCTTGTACCTTTTCTAATTCTCTCCACTATCTTAGTTTGATTATATGTTTTTCCAACACCAAAGACGCCACAAATTTACATTCACAATAATTGATGCAATGAAATTACAATCCATTACACTCACCGTTCAACTTTCACACCTGTTCCAATACATTTGCAATTGAAAACTACGAGCCCGTATAAATTATTTATAAAATTAACGTTGCCTATTTAAAATGCAATTTAATTCCTTGCAAGGACAATGACAGAGCAATTTCCTCCTACAGATAGTCCTGAAAAGAAGTCGCAGAAAAAGGATTCAAAGAACAGGGCCAAATTATACGGCGCTCTGTGCCGATGTCATGTCCACGGCCCAGGGCCCGTACCGGACCAAATGAATTAATTAATTTTTTAAATGCTTCCCCGGTTTGCCAACTTCATCTTACATGCAAATTTATTGGTATTTTTTTACCGTGTGGACAGGAACACATAAATTGAATAAAAATAAAAAATAAAAGGAATGGCACAGGTCTGCTAACGAGGTGCCCAAGTAGCCTCGTGTTTGAGCATAAACAGGTTTCTAAGATGTCACTGAATGACATCGTTCCCTGGGACAACAAACCCAATGGATTCCCAATGCGAACAGTGTGAATGGCAAAATGTACCGAGGGTGAAATAAGCCTTTAAGAAATCGCACTCTACTACTTATGTATGTCTTTGCATAGATCCCCAGGCACTTCAACTTAAACTAAACAAGTGCACAAGTGCATGTCTGAATTGAATGCTAATCGATTGAAATATTTATTTGTTAACTGCCAAATTGATGCACCTGAATTAAGGCATGTTTTAACACAATTAAGCTGTAAAAATCAGACGAGGTAAACCAAAAAAAGTGACGAGAACTTTTTTGTGAAAGAGGAATTTTAACTCCTGGCAGAATTTTTGCTTTCTCTCGCTCCCAGTCGCTCTAATTGTTGTCTTTGACTTATTTATGAGGCAGACACACAGCTTATGGCACTCAATCTGCATCTCAGGAGCTGGCAAAAGCGATGCCTGAGAATTTCAATCTCAGGTGTATGGCCATGATGATTGGCATTTGCTTGCATACCAAATAAGAAGTTTGTCACTAAAATGATCAATTTTTATGCTGGAAGAGCATATCAATAAATTTGTTGGGGTTTTGAAACTACTTAAACATTATTAAGCAGCAATTTTGATGGTGAAAAAAGAACAACACTTAATAGCTGTCACGTGTTCATGGGGAGACACTCTAAATGAAAGACAAACTGCATTTGAAAACTTTAAACAATTTCAATTGAGTTTACCAATCAATTTGCTCAATAAGCTTGACCAACAGAAATTAATTAAATATATTTTACAGCAAATTAATTAATTAATTATTTATTAATTAAATGTATTTTACAGCAAAACTACGTTTGCCTTTTCAACTGCTCCAGAAGTGTCTGGCTATGGCCCCGGCTTTGGCTTTGGCTGTGTTAAAACTGCTACCATAAACCAAACTTTTCGTCACGATCCAGTGCAGGCAGAACAAACTTGGTCGAGGCTCCTGCTATTAGACAACGATTGCCTCCCTGTTATGGGGCTCCATCCATTCATAATCATAATCATCCTCGATGGCGCGACGGCACTTGAAAATTTTTGTGGGCCATTTGTCGGAAAGTTTCCGGGGCTAGGCTTCCCTTTCAGCGGAAGATACAGATCACAGAAAACTGTGATATGATATGACCTGTACATTCAGGGCAACATTCCAGAAAATAGTGGCTTGAATAGAAGAGGATGCCCTTGGCTAGGCCATTTAAAAATGTGAGAGTTTACCTATCATCAGAGCCTGGATATTTTGAATGTGGCGGCAACTATTTGCACTCCAGATTCTTCAGTACTCCTCGCATGTAATTTTAGATTTTTGGATACACCCCAGCCCCGTACTAGTACTAGTTAGAGTCAGAACTTGGGTTCTCTCGGGCCGAAAAGCTCATTTAAATCACCCAAGACTTACATTTAGGGGACCAGCATTAACTTTTTGTCGCTGCAACCGGCAAACGGCAAAGTTTTAGCGCCGAAAACTTGCACACACCTTCTGACGTGGCAGGGCCAAGGCGGGTAAAGAATTGGGACATTTCCACATGACTTGGGCCATACAAAGATGCAAGCAGCTGCTGTGCAAGCGAAGAAGGGCGAAAAGTTTCAAACGCAGTTTGATGTCCTCTACAAGCATCCATCCAGCCGGAGAGCCAGGCACACAGATGCTCTCTTCCATTTTTGTGGCATTTCCCTGTGATGACAAATTCTCAAGGCAATTGTGAAGTTATGCTGATTTGTATAGCAACAAAAGCAACTAAAAGAGCAGCTTCTGGCGACAGGTTTTGAATTTTTATAACAAAACTAGCAGACCCGCGCGCTTCGCTGCTTACTAAATGCATTTAATGTTTAGGAATTCATCGAAATTAAACAATGATAATCAAAAGCAACAAATATAATTTCACAAATTGCAATTTTTCATAAATCAATTTTTGTATACAAAAAGGTATAAAAACAAAATCTATCATAAAATGTTCTGTTCTACAGAATGTCAAAAAAAAAAATCAGATTTTTTGACCAAATTTGAGGTTTTTTTCTGGTTAATTATTAATTTTCGAGGAACCTATTTATAGAAAAGTAAAAGCTTTTGCAGAGAAACAAAGCCACATACTCTGGCTATCATTAAAAAAAACTGCATGCAATTTGGGGCACTCGTTGCGGAGAAATGAAATGAAATGAAATAGGCATTGAAACACACACTTTTGGACAAAACAAGATTTTTTTGATTAATTTTTAATTCTTGATTAACTTATTTATAGAAGACCCCACCCCACTCCATATTGACTACCTGAAACCACCCGCAAAATCCGCAACTCCACCCGTGGACCAACTCCAAAACATTTCTAAAGACCGATACGAAATTTTTACGGCAAAAACTGTTTTCTAGGCTCTGTACGGAAGTCAGCACTCAGATCAAATCTGGTAGATATGGTCATTCTCTACGATACTGCGCTTTTAGTTTTATCGTATCTTTAAAATTGTGCCTGCCACAGATTTTCGTCCTTTGTGGTGGCGGAAGGGGGCGGGGCGAAATTTTGAAATACACATGTAGCAGTGTGATATCACATGAGCCTGGAAACCAAATTTGGTTACCCTAACTCTTATAGTCTCTGAGATCTAGGCGCTCAACAAGACGGACAGACAAACAGACGGACAGACGGACGGACAGATATGGCTCTATCGACTCGGCTATTGATGCTGTTTAAGAATATATATACTTTATGGGGTCGGAAACGTTTCCTTCTCTGCGTTGCACACATCCACTTTTACCACACTTTTACCCGTGTCCGGCACGGGAGTCGTCGCCATCTGCTTATGCTAATAGTCAGACACATTACCTTGCCAATAAAATGTTGTGGAGCCCAGGATATGGCTGGGGAAGAGCGGCCCAAGCCGAAGAAGTGCATTTTATTAACGTTAAACAAAACCAAGCTGTCTGAGCAGAGTAACCGTTCGGAATGCAGTGCACACCTCTGGTCACACACTGGCCGCTCGAAGAATATATGACATTTGTTTGCTGGCAAATGAGCAAATGAGCACAGGGTTTGTACGTGGACATGTTACTGGCAAATCGAAACAGATTCCTATGTGAAAAAGTACATTTGGGGATCTGCTTTCTACGATTTAGTAGGCCGATTGTCACAGTTAAAAACAATATTCTGAGCAGACTTCTCTCAAATAATATTCAACAATTATTAGCCAGCAACGACAACACATATTCACACCAAGCTAAGAAATAAAAGTAATCATGGAAAAAGTCACAACGAAAGGTAAAAAGAACACTGAGATATCACAGACACAAAAGCCTCCACCATGGCAAATCAACTTGGATGCAAGCGCTGGCGAGAGGTCTGAGCGTATGAGTCTCGCTGAGAGGTCGAATCTCAAGCAATGGGTGGCGGGTGTCTTGGGTGGTTCTGTCAACAAGGCGGACATGGAGCTGCGTTCGGGTGTCGTCTTCTGCCAGTTGATCGACCAGATCTATCCGGGCTCCATCGATATGTCGAGCATCAAGCTGCATGCCAAAATGGTGCACGAGCGGTCGCACAACAGGGACCTTCTCGTGGTGGCTCTGGTGCAGCAGCAGCCGGAAATGGATGTGGCGGAGATCACTAAGAGGCTGGGCGGCACAGGCAAAGATTTGTTCGCGTTCCTCAAGTATCTGCGGGACCTGCACGTGGCCACAGTGCCAGCGAAGCCAGAAGTTGTCGTGGTAGCTCCACAGATGAAGAAGCCAAAGCCCAAGAAGAAACCCCTGGCAAAGGTTGCGCCCAAAACAGAGACAGCAGCCGCCTCCTACAATCGCTGCGATACCCTGGACAGTACTGAGACCTGTGTCTCGGAGTTTCCAACAAATGGACGGCAAAATAATCTCATGGAAATCCCGGACGAGCCGAAACCCGTCGAGTCCATTCTGCAGAAGCTCTTCAATCGCCAGGACTTCAAGCGGGCTCTTGCCAGCCATCTGAGCGCCTTGAATGAGTCCACTTCGGACGAGGACGACGAGGAGACGATCGATGCACGCCGCCAGCGTTGGAAAGGGAGTTTTGTCGACATCTTAATGGCTTTTAGGCAACTGACGAAAGCAGAGATTGAAGCCAGCGGCGGTGCATGCACGGAAGAGGATGTCCTGCTCGAAATCATTGACGATCTTCGCAAGCTGCGCATCGAAATCGAGGACCACTATCCCGATGGCTCTCGCAAATCTCTTTTAGACTTATACTGCGCCTTTATTACGGGCTTCAAGAAGTTTGTGGGCATCTATGGCATCTCCGCGGACACCACGACTATCCCCGCGGTGATGGAGGACGAGGTGATGCCGGCAGATCGCTATCCGCATCTCAAGTACTGGAAATCGTTCCGCCTATGGCTCCTCAAACATCATCCGCAGACGATGGTGGATGACAAGAGCATGGAGCATCTGCCAATGCGGGCCAGAGGACAGACCTTGCCGGATCTGATGCTGACGACAATGACAGTCCGCCCTGAGGAGCCAGCAGATCCCAGCACTGTCCCAGAAGCACAGGAGCCTGGTCATCCCTTGAAGTCTTGGATCTCGATGGAGGAGCAGCAGCAGCAGATCTCTGCTCAGGGAACAACAGAAGTTGAGACTCCTCCCGGCAATGACAATTGCCAGAAAGAGACTCTCCAAGAGAGCCAAATTCGAGCACCTGAGCCACTGTCGGAACTCATTATCCTGCCAGCAGAGGAGTCCTCGATGGAAGTAAGCTGCTCAACGGAGGAGCAGGCGATCCCCCAAAAGACAGAAGTCGAAAAGGAGCCAGGGATAATGCCAGTTAAGACTTCTTCTGTATTATTGGAGAATCCAAACTACAACATTGTGCCCTTTGATGCTAGAACTCAGCCAAAGGAAGTCAGGGCCATGACAGCCCAGCTTCCGATGGGCGAGAGCACTCTGACATTCAAGAATCCTTAGTCCTCGCGTCTCTTCATGTTTTGGTTTTCTTTGGCAGCTTCGGCTGCCCCAACAAGCAAACACGAGAACCCCAAGAAGCCTCTAGAGCAGGAGATCAGTTGGCATCGCCCACACACTCATTCTCCTCCCACCGATACACATAAACACACAGGAATGCACAAGCAATAAAATAAAATGGCAAACATTTGCCTGGAAGAAGTTGTCCAGGTACTCGTGGCGATGGGCTCTTGATTTGAGTTCTGTAAGATACCAGGATCGAAAGTTGCAAGAGAACATTTTTTATTTCTAAACAGATTTCGTCCTACGAGTACAACTTATTGGGTTGGATCTCTTTTCCTGTGGATATGTATCAAATTACAACCACAGAACCAGCATCAATAAAAACTAACCATTTCAAAGCCCGGGTCGGCCCTATAATATATATGATATAACTATTATATTGGTTTTATTTGATTTAAGTACTATTTTTATATATTTCGTGCATGGGCCACCTCTAAGAATTTCGTACAAGAAGTTTCTATAGATGGTGTAAGTGCTAATATTACAATTTATAGTAGTTTTTTGAACGTCTATTTCATTTCATTTTGTGTCATTCTGTAGAACAGAACATCGTGCATTTGTGCACGCGTTGCGGAGATAGCCGCTTGCACACAGATTTTTTTCTACAAATTTATATTGGTGCAGCATCCCTTGGTCGGTTGAGCGGGTGGGGGAGCTGCCTTTCTGCCTGTGTTCCGTGCGTAACAGGCTTCGCCTTGGTGTGGCATGGGCCACTTGATGGTGCAGTCATTGCAAATCAACGTACAGACAAAAATAATACAAATTTCAAGACTGCATTACGATTCAATTACTTAACTACAAAAAAAAGACAAAGCGGATCTGAGTAAGTAGGGTGACGCGACAATTAAATACCTGGTACTCAGTGGAAGCTGTTGAGGATTTATAAGAAAGAATGTGAGCTTTGGACCTTTTTCATAAGCTCAGTTACATTTGAGCATAATTTTAGGGGATTTTAGAATTAAAAAGAAACGCATTTAACTTTTTTTATGGGAAAGGAAGATAGAAATCGATAGAGTGTAAGTTGTACTTCTAATTCGATATTTAATGACTATCATTCCGAAGTCAGCAATTGCATCATCGAATTATTTGAAGTCTGTTAAGTCTGATCAACAAAGAATACCAAAATAATTTTTAATCTTGAATAAATAAATTTTAAAATATTTGCAATGAATATATGGTCATTTACGATACAGCGTTTTAGTATCTTTAAATTGAGTACATACCCTTAGGAGTGAATACACTTGAATCCCTGTTTTATTTGTTGAGTACCAGGAAGGGGCGGGGCAACATTTTGTTAAATTCACAGTGTTAAGGGATTTTGCAGGTGATTCATCTACCCATGACCACAGCTGTTTCTTTTATAGTCTCTTTAGCGTCAATCAAGACGGATTCAGATGACAGACGGTCGCTCTTATGGTCTGACACTGGCTTTTGTTGGACGAATAAGATTCGAGGGTTCTCAGCTTTATGGGGTGCGGAAAATTTTCCTTCTCTGCGTTACAGTGCGGTTTGTACCACAAATCTAATTTGCCCACTTAACTCTTTTAATGAGTCAATATTCCTCTATAAAAAGATAGAAAAAGATGGACACTAAGCTAAAGCTTTGCGGCTCAAAACTTTAAATGTTTTCCATGGTGTCCAGGCGTAGACCAACTAGAATTTGCAGTCCAGGCAGCAGTTTGAAGGAATATGTAATGCTATCATCCAAGTAACATCTCACATAGCCTTAGGTTATACTTTGAATTTGTTGTATTTGTTGACTCCAGGTCTAAAAAGGAACATTTTGATAACTTGGGCATATTTTCACCACACATTTTTGCTGATTTTTTTCCGTTTTCTGCTTCGGATGGTCCTCGTATGTCTGACACGTTTTTTGCTACGGTAAGGACAGATGCTTGTTGCAAGAGCTTTTTGCATTTTTCTTAAACTTTATTGGGGAATACTCATCGCAAGGCATACGCCTTGGATACGTTCATCACTTAGCTTTGACATGGGTACAAAGCGAACACCCAAAGTTCGGCAAACAGCACAATCAGATTGCCCGACACCAAGGAAATGTGTTTCCTTCTAGCCATTAGTATTAATATTTCAAGGCCTTCGGGTGCTGTCGCTCTCTGCGCCTTCCAGTGCCCAGTGTCCTCTGTCTCTATCCCCAGCAAGAGGCAGTGCAAATTTTTTTGTTCTATGAGATGGCCTATTCGGGTAGCGTAACAAGCAAATTTCTGTACTTGTCAGCTGCTGCCAGAAGTAGTAGCAGAAGGCGGAGAAGGAAAAAATACGTTCTCACCAAATGAGGATGATGTCTCCCCATACATGCACACACTCCTCGATTTCTCGCCTGCACTTGTTTCATAAACTAGATTTGGATCGGATTTTGTGTTCCTCGTAATGGAAAGGGTATACTGTAAATATCAGCAAGAATGAAACATCCAGCGGTGTATTATGCCAACAAAATAGTTCTTTCTGTGTCGCTGCCCTAAAGGAGAATGGCAGCAGCAGTGGCAGTAGCTCGGCTAATGAGAATGCTGAGCTGCCTGTAAGGCAGTTCAACTGCAACTTACTTGTCATTGTTGTTCTTGTAATTGTTGCTGCTGAGTATGTACAACAGTCTTACTGAATTTATTATGAGTGCTGTGAATGTGGCTGCTGCATAAATCATTTTTATTAATTTATAAAACTGTTGCCAATTGAAATACTTTTGCATGACCGCAGAACCAGAACCCCTCCATGCAGCTGCAATTCGTATACCCTGCCATACATTTTGCCAGTTGTTCTTTAAGCTAAAGGCTTTACTGCTTTTATGCAAAAGAAAAGGTTTATTTGGGCTAATTTCCGTGTCCGTTTTGAGCTAGTGAACTTAAGTGACATTCTGTTTCCCTCAGGCTAACAAGGATCGGCGATTGTTAATAGAGTTATCTTGACACTCACCTTAAGAAGTTTTAATCTGAACACTGAGTTGAGCGCCCAGCGAAAAGGCCTTAAATGAGTTGCAGCCTACAATCTTTGCAAATGGATCTGAGCACTGACTCATGTTTACACATTTTAATCTAAGGTGCGAACTCATTTTCAATTAAACACTTCACTGCAGTAAGCAAACACACTCTTAGTGCATTATACATATAGACAGCTGACGTGTAAAAGCTATGCTGCAACAACCTCTATGTAAAGGAAAAGTTGCTTGAGGAAGGACGAGGAGCAACCTGACTGCAGTGAGTGACATTGACTTGTTATAGACTTGGCTCCCTAACTACTATTTGTAATTTGCATAAGCCGAACAGTAAGAAATTAAAGCACTGATGTCGATGGAGTTGCTCCAAGCAATTTAAAATTAATAATTACTTGCCCAGAGACGACCTCAAAGGTGGATTCAGTAGGCAAGGAGATTTTCTCATTTCCGATTGGAATATTACCTCTTTTTCTGATGGAAAACTTTGGACTAAAACGAAAGACAAGATAATTTTTCAATTACAGTTGAGTCTGAGACCTAAAAAAATGGAAAATATTAATAGGAAATTAATTTCCTTTGAATTTCTTTCTAATGAATCAAATGCTTTTTTTTTAACCAGGAACTTGGAATTGGAATTTTGTGTCAGAAAAAGGAAATTGCAAACGAAATAAGATAAGTGGAAATGGAACACTTAAGCGGATAAAAAATTACAGAAAATAATAAATTTAAATATAAAGTTGGTTCTCTTTGAATGCTTAATTAATACCCCTTTTTATTTATTTACCAATTTATTTTATACTATAACTTAATTCCCCCAAAAAAAAAGCCACATGGTGCTTTTCATTGAAGGCATCAACTCTTGTCCCACTATTTTTAACGCAGGAGTGAAAAAGTGCTTTTCATTACCTCCCAGGAAATAAAGGGGTACCAGCAAACCAAACGTAACATAATTAACAGTGGGAATGAAAATGAAATAACAAAAATGTCAAACTACAAATTGAAGTACGAGGGAAACGGAATGAGAGGCCGATTTGTGTAGACCGTAAAAAAGGCGCCACAAAAACCACACGGAAACCGTTTTGTAGGGCGCCGGCACATATAAAATTCCCTCACAATGTTGCCCCACGGCACGCCACACACAGTGCAAATAATAATTTGCATGTTAAGCTCCGCCGAAAATAAAGTGCATAACAACTTGCACTGGGCATAAAATAGTCATAAACGGAATTCGCTCAGTCTTCTGATGTCTGCTCCATTCTGCCACTGCCCCAGCTGCTGCCGGATACCGCTGGCCATGGCACTATGGGAAATTTGACCACTTCTTCTGGCCAAAACCCATTTTTCAAAAGTAATTAAAATAATATATTTGTTGACCTGATATATCCGAATAACATTGATCTTTCATGTTATGCAAACAAATTAAATTAACAGCTGTTAAAGTCAGCTGTTTGCTATCGATAGGCGAATGTTGGTGCAAAAATTTGTTTTTTCGTCTTGTAAAAAGGTCTAAAAATTTATAAATTCATTAATTTAAGTGATTTCTTTACAAAGGGATCGATTCAGACAGGTACCATGCATGGTAGAGGCTGCAAAGTATCGCATCGGGAATTTTGTATACCCGTACTCGAAGAATTAAGGGGTGTATTAGATTTGTGGTAAAAGTGGATGTGGATGTGTGCAACGCAGAGAAGGAAACTTTTCACACCCCATAAAGTATATAAAGTATATAGCCATGTATGTCTGTCCGTCTGTCCGTCCGTCTTGACGAGCGCCTATATCTCAGAGACCATAAGAGCTAGGGCAACCAAATTTTGTTTCCAGACTCATGTGATATTACACTGCTACAAGTGTATTTCCATATTTTGCCCCGCCCCTTCCGCCCACACAGAGGACAAAAATCTGTAGTAGGCACAATTTTTAAGATAGGACAAAACTAAAAACGCAGTTTCGTAAAGACTGATCATGTTTATTGCCTAATCTGAATCAGATCGAATCATTATTATAGCCAGAATAAAAAAATTAATTTACAGTTGCTTCCCCCGCCCCTCCAGCACTCATTAACCTTCTCGCGCATACACTCTGCCCTGTGCAATGCCCGACCTTTGCGGAGAAGATTTTGAATATACATTGTAGATGTAGAATCTACATTTTAGATGTGTAATCGACAATGTTGATGTAGATAAAATATGTTACAAAAAAATATAAAATTTAAAATATTTATGTAGAGTTTCATAAATCATAAGCTCACAAATTTATATACTGACTGAGTACGGGTATAAAGAAGAGTCGCGTCCACAGAAGCGACTCACACGTTCCATCTAGTTTATTTGCTATTTGCACACACATACACTTCTCTCGTTTCTTACTTAACCTTGATTTTCCTTTTTTAATTCGTATTCATGACAACTCCCTCAGGACATTACCCCCAGGCAAGAGTATATTACCAGTTAAATTAATTTTAATGAATTTCATTCCATGGTTTGTTCTTCCCGGCTTGTCAGGTAGGGTTTTCATTTTCATTTTGTTGTCTTGACACGAGAAAATGCAATCCACAATCGCCTGCAATGACCCAACCAATCTTTAAATCCCGCTAAGCCGAGTTATGTACCAGTGTTGTTGTTCTCCACGAGTCGTTAAATCTGTGCACACATAAATCTCAAGCAAACACCGCTTGAGGTTCTTGCCTTTTGGTTATAAAACTTCCAGTCTATATAAAAGGGTCAACATTGTGACTTCATGTACAGAGACGAGCCATGGTAGCCGTTTCCGATTATTTCTGCACTTGCCTTTTCGGACGGATGAGGGCATTTGGCCGCCAAACAACATCTCACTTAGCGCAGAAACACAAACAGTGAAGTGTAACATTATATGTTGACATTCATACATGGATGTGCTTCTGTGTGGGTTAATGGGTTCATGTGTGGGTGAGTGCGTAATTCAATAGCAATCCCAAGTACTTACAGTGCTCTGGTGCTGGGAAAACACTCCCCACATCGCCCGAAACCCTTCCGTCTGCATCCACCTTTAACTTAGCTCTTAGTGTCAGTCATGGCGGATTAAGCAATTGAAATTGGATTAGGCATAGACTAACCCGAATTCCCGCTAGCCTCTGTCAAACAAGTTCAATTTGCATGTGTTGGTAACCCACTGACATGCTGCTTCCAACATTTATCGATTTATTTTCAGGGAGAGGGCTCACATCTAGCATACATTTCGTCCAAGATGTTGCCAACCGAAGGAAAGTGTTCCTCTGCACCAATCTCTAATCCCTTATGTAGTCCAACCATATGTCCATGGATATAGACTTTGAACAATCGCGTTTAAGTCTGAGTCCCAATGCGGGAAGGAAAAGCGGCAAAAAAATAACAGCGGAATAATGCAAAGGGTCCATAATTTTTTACATCGATTCACAAATCTTTATGTACTTCTAACAAAATGACAGTCTTAGCTTAAAGTGAGAATAGAGGGTTCCTGAGATCATACTTCCAATAGAGCGAGCAATTCTGTACACATCTTTTGTATCATAAGCCACACTCATCCATAACTTTGCTGCGTCTGCTAATTGGTGTAGAGACAGATAGCTTAGCGCTAACTAACACTTGAAACACAGAATTTCATTGAATTTAAAGTCAGCCAGGCGTTGCACATCATCCACACGGCAACAGAGAGCCGGTCAGAACCCGAGCATATTTTATACATGAATTAAATTTCTCTCCAAATATTTAAACTTGCCAAACAAGTCAGAAACCGCTCCACATAATAAAATTGGGTAGAAATATAAAATTTAAGCTACTACTTAAAACTTTTGCCTTTAGCATGGAAAGTTTTTCTGGAGCAAGCACCGATACATATGCGGGTCCCTTCGCTTTAGCTTTTAATGACCCAAAGGAAAAATCAGAAAGCGACCTCAATGAAATTTTCAAATTGATGTCGTTAATTTGTGGTGGGTATTTTTTCTCCTCGCCCAGACATAAACAAGCACAAGCGCGGGTGACATTTTTCCAGACATCTAACACAACCCGAAGTCATAAACATTTTTCACAGCCAAAAAGAAGACAAACAAAGTCAGGACGAGAGCATTGTCAGCCACCTGGCAACGATATCAGTTGAACTGCGATGTTTCGAGGACTGAGATAAACTAGGGGTCATTTACCATTCTCGCACTGTTATTCCGGAACTCCCCCACGTACCCATCAACGAGATGATCTCTTATTTGTATGGCATACTGCTAGGTGTCACCCAGCATATGAGGCTGGGAATTAAAGCAATGCGATGGCATCGTCCTGTTCACATGGCAAGCAATTGGTTGCGCCCAACTAACCAGGAGTGCGAGTAGAAAAAAGCAAACCACTAACAGGTCGCACTCTAGCAAATTAAAGGCGTAGTGAGGTAATATTTTACCAAATGTGCTATGGCGTTTTCAACGGCTACATATCATAAACCTTAAAGAAAGTGTAGAAACCAGAGTTGGGAATATAATAGTTATATATTTTGAAACGTTTACGGAAGGTTTTTGGTATAAGGAAATACATTTTGTAAGTCGAACCTAGCCTTTATGTGTACTTTTGTTGTTAAAATGCAATACTGATATGAGCACAAACTTCAAATATATTCATTTATACGTTACTTATTTGGGATCCATGTCACTTATTCACATTTCAGCATTTTCATTAATATTTTGAGTAATTTCGCTCTTCATCTAGCTGCTCGCTTATATTTCTAAACAATTTAAATGTGGAAGCTGTGCTAGTTCCACACAAGCGAACCACTAAAAGACATGTCCTGTTGGAACATCGAGCAAGCTCCATGGCAACATGCTCTATCAGGAATCATACTGAAAATTCAATCTGTTATAACATTTGAGCTCTGGTCTCTGTTAAGGGTTTGCTGCTTTTAACATGTCCTCCGATGAGAGTCTGCACTTCAGTTCGTCGTGGATTCTGTAAGTTTGCGGTTTAGGGAGCGGATAAATCAGAGCAGTCTAGTTATGTGAAATATTTGAGTCGGTAACTGATATCTTACATTTTTAAAGCATATCTTTTATAAAAAATTTAATCATACCAAACAAAAAGGTTCACAATCTTCAAAAAATACACAAAAGAAAATATAGTTCAAAACCATCAAAAAGTGAGAATTAAATTTTATGTGTGACGAATTGTCATTGGAAAATGTTTTAAAAATCGGAATTATTCAAGTCTAAACCACTTCCCCCAAATTTTTTAATGGAAAGCAGAAATTAAATAATTCTTCTACAAAATTTAACAAATGTACCAAAAATATATAAAGGAATAATAATTTCAAAACAACAAAAAGTGAGAATTTAATTTTATGTTTGACGAAATGTCAGTGAAAAATTACATACAAATCGGAATTCAAGTCTAAGCCAGTTTTATCCATTATTATAATGGAAAGTGAGTTTGAAGTCCTAATTCTCCACATAACAATAGGTGTATGCAAGGAATACCACACCCAAAGCTCAGTTAGAGAATATTTACATTGAGAGCTATTTGTATTTATTACATATCGACTACAGCTATTAGCAGCCGTATGAATCGTGGAGTAACATGCCGATTTCTGAAAAAAAAACAAAAATAAAAATGAATTTAAACTACTGTAAATGTTCCTCAACGGGCACAAATAAGTACATGGTTCCGCCCGAATGGCTGCGCCAGTAAGTATGCAACGTTCGATTAAGTTGTAATTTCTGAACTCACACACACTTCCACAAATTAAGAGGTTTTTATTTCTTTATACACTTGCTGAACGATGAATTTGGAACGTATAAAGAATTT
The DNA here is from genome assembly GCA_018150885.1 of Drosophila tristis. Classification (NCBI taxonomy): domain Eukaryota; kingdom Metazoa; phylum Arthropoda; class Insecta; order Diptera; family Drosophilidae; genus Drosophila; species Drosophila tristis. Next base: position 101,607 of record JAECWT010000168.1, read on the forward strand.
TCATTGATTTTTATACTTCACACGCAAGTGAATAAAGCCGATATCCATATATCTTGGAGCTGCATACATATATCAAGAAAGGTTTCTCAAAATTGACAATCGACATACATTTTCTTATTCCTATTCCATAATTAGCAGATAATTGTTAATTGAAATAAATAAATAAATAAATTTACGAGTTTGTGCCAAAATTTTCAGATTACAGTTAGCATTAACCGGCAATGTCGATAGTGTTTGGTGCCTCATTGCCTCCGATTCCCAAAATGTGCCCGAAACTGGTTTGCCACAGTCGCGATAGGCCTTTTCGCATATATCCACGAGCGCTTATTTGCTGTTTCCATTTCCGCTTGCAAAATGCAGCTCGGACATTGCATCTCATTTACTTATGGCTGTTAAACAGTAATGCATTTTCAATTAATGAAATGAATTAAGTCGAATTTTCTATTCCTAAAAAGAAGCAAAAAATTAATATAAATTAAGCTCAAATATAATCAGCATTAGTCTCTTTTCAGTCTAACTTAAAGTTTCATTTTAAACATCTATACATACAAAACCAATGTCTGCCGTTTTCCCCCTCCAAACTAATTTTCATATTCCATACTCATCCGCCAGAGCGGCAGAGGCCCATCAATGTTGCTAGCATTCTGGCCAAAGAGATTGATGATGGTGCCAAAATGCTTTCAGACTTCAAGCCGATTTTTTTTTTTACGGCTGCCATATAAAGTGATGGATAAGAAATAAGCATGGCTTGGGTTTCGGTTTTATTGCGGTCGCCTGGTTGTGGGCCTGGTCGATGCGGTGTGATTGTAGTAAATTATCTGACAAAACAATTTAAAAGTCATCAAATAGATTTTGTTGTCGCTGGCACTGTATTTATTTCGGGAGGACCCACATCAAGGTGTGAATAGGATCCTGGTGGAAGCGGGCAACTCTCTCTCACAGTTTAGAGCTGACCCAAATGCGTTTTTATACCCGTACTCAAAAAAGAGTTAAGGGTTGTATTTGTGGTAAAAGTGGATGTGTGTAACGCAGAGAAGGAAACGTTTCCGACCCCATAAAGTATATATATTCTTAAACAGCATCAATAGCCGAGTCGATATAGCCATGTCTGTCTGTCCGTCCGTCTGTCCGTCTGTTTGTCTGTCCGTCTTGTTGGGCGCCTAGATCTCACTATAAGAGCTAGGGCAACCAAATTTAGTTTCCAGGCTCATGTGATATCCCACTGCTACAAGTGTATTTCAAAATTTCGCCCCGCCCCCTTCCGCCCCCACAAAGGACGAAAATCTGTGGCAGACACAATTTTAAAGAAACGATAAAACTAAAAACACAGAGAATGCCCATATCTACCAGATTGCTGAATATGAATCAGATCGGTTAATAATTATAGCCAGAATGAAGAAATTAATTTTCTGTTGGTTCCCCCGCCTCCACCAGCCGGAGACACACTACTCTATCTCTTTCTCGCTCGCACACTTTGCCTCGTTATGTGCGCGAGCAACCCATAGCGGGGGAGATGTAGAATCTAAATGGTACATCTATAATCTACATGTTAGATGTAAAATATACATTGTAGATGTAGATAACAGATGTAGCAAAATAATGTAAAATGTAAAATTTTTTTTTATTCTAAATTTCTAAAAAATTATATGCTCAAAAATGTATATGCTGACTGAGTACGGGTAAAAGTAGAGTCGCGTCCCCAGAAGCAACTCACACGTTCCTTCTCGTTTTTTTTACGGTCCAACATTGAAAGTCAAAGTAATTTAATTTCGGTTGCTCTGTTACGCCTCTTTTATGACAGTTTTCTTGTTCCTTTTTTATTTCATTTTTCCAGTTTTTTACCCTATATGGAATGAAAAAGTACACTGTAGTTGTCAAAGTAAATGTAACAGGCAGAAAGAAGCGGTTTCGATCCCATATTACTTTTATTCGACATTCTTAGACACTCGTAGCATTCGGAAAATCAGTACAAGATATGGGAAGAAATATTAGTTTTCAGGCGATAAGGGCATGTATTCCGTCTTTCCACATATGCAAACATAGAGTATTAACTGGAGTTTTATATAAACTATTCTATAGTCGATTCATTTCCCACAACTCGCAGTCTTGCTATTTTGTATTAAATATATTTTTATTTTTAAGCTGCTTCCAGCCCTGCTGGAAAATGGGGCATAGATGGGATGGTGTCGAGCTGCCAGTGGTCTGTAGCTTGGTAGCCAGGGAAATATCAAGTGAAAAGTGCTTTTTTAACTTTGCTTTCACTAAAACCTTACAAATGGTGCCAAGTTAACAAGCTCGGAGACAATGTCAATGTAATTTGAAATGGACTTTTATTAGCGGACTTTTCCTCAGTTTAGTCCGCAGACAAAAGCGTAAAAAATGCTAATTAAATCTAATGTAAATACCGATTGTCCAGCACAGCAGGAAAAAAGTGAAACAGAAAGTGAGGAAAATTACACAAAAGTTGTATTTGATTGAAGCACTTTGACTGTGCAACGTGCTGAAATGATGGAATGATGGTTTCGTGATAAGAAAGATTAACAAATTTGCATTTTTTAAATAAAGATATTTATAAACTGAAGTTCACTGGGAATCTATTTAGTATACATTTTGTTGCTTAAGAATTTTATTTGGTAAAATTTTACAGTACGCCATTGCGTGAAGATCAGAAATTTTAAATAAATTAAACAATATTTAAATGTATAAATATCCTATACAGCAATTACTGGATAAACCTTACGACTGTCTGCCAAATGCAATAAAGTGATAAAAATTGTATATTAAAGCTTTGGCTTACAAATCTAACACCAATCAGAAATAATTTAATCGTTCCCAAACTATTTATATCCATTCAAAATGAATCTCTTAAGCCAAAGAGTTTTAAACAAATTCTTCCAACTTCAATTTGCGGTTCCCATTTTGTTGGAGTAACGCTAAGCCAAGAACAGCGGAAATTCTTTGCCACATTGCTGATTTTGTTTGTTGTCTGGTAAGCTAAACTGTTGCCACTTCTGCCACTGGCACAGCTTCGTTTGTTGCCCCTCTTGCTGCTTGTTGACAAGAGCGACAACGACATCAGTTTATTTTTATCAGTTTTATGCTAATAGATTTGAGGACACTTGAAGCAGCTGCTCCTTGTCCCCGAACCACCAACTGTCGACTGGGACTTGCTTGGAGTGTAGCCAAGTTCAGATTGGTCCTAAAATATGCAACGCATTTGGGTGTTTCAAGTATTCACAATCAAGCTGAAAATATTTCAAATTATTGTAGGTGATTATTAACAGTGTGCTGTGGTTAAAATTCTATTCACTCAATGCCATGGCACACAAACAGAGACTAATTTAATCCATTTGTGGTGGACTAAGCAAAAACAGCAGGCTGCCTTCCGCAGATTTATCCTCCTCTTATATTAGTAATAATGAAAATTCGCAATGGGGGAGAAGGCATACTCGGTCAAGGAGGGATAACCATGAAGCGAACAACAAGTGCAGCAATCAGCTTGTTTTGCGCTCATTTTTGCGGCTGGTTGAATGTTCGACTTTCCGGAAACTTTGTACTTAATTTAATATTCGTTTAACAAATGCATACTTTGGGATTCAAGACCAGACACATCCCCGACATTGTTTTAAAACCTTTACCTTTTTCAATATAATTGTTTAATTATGTTTTGGGTATGGTTAAATCTTTTTATTTACCAAAACATCGTAGAAAGGGGCATCGCTAATGGGCACTTAAACGTAATTAAATTTGTTAGTCGCATTGATATTTTACATTCTTCGATATATTTTCCTTTCCCAAGGCACTGCAGGACCCTGCCTCCATATCCCCTATATCCCACCCTTCTCCTGAGGCTCTTAATATCATCCACAAACTAAAAGAAGAACTTTGCGTTGTCAATATTAAAATTGAAAACATTTCATTGACCAGCCTTCCGCATAGATTTCGGCTGTCGCTGTCGCTCGACATGGTTGGCATTATAATAAGCCTCTGTCCCAAATAAAAAGGAATAAGAATGAAAGATATATTTCTTTTTTGTCTATAGCCCAACAATGTGGGCTGTCCAGAAAGATATGGGCGTGGCAGGCATAACTTGTAGTTAACTGTGTACAAGTTTTTGTCGAGTTTATATCATAAGTTTTGTGTGTGTTCCGCTTTTGTTACGCTCACTTGAGCATGCTACTGCCCCAAAATGTAGGCAATACAAAATGTAGATACAGCCTTGGTCATATAAATAGCACACAAAAAATATTAAATTTTTGAATTGTTTGCCCGTATACTATGTGGAAGAGTGCACTTATCGTTTGTGATCAACATTTTTAAAATCGGATGTAAAATAGTGTCCAAATGATCGATCGATATATTCTGTATAGGTTTGTGCTATTTATATGACCACAGCTTTATGTGTACAAATAAGGGAAAACCCCGTCTCACACATACAAGCACATAGACCCGCAGTCATAGATACACCAGAAGCTATATATAAATATATGTACATTTCCGTACAGCAAGCTGGAATATTGCAGAGATAGGCCACACATATAAATATGTATGAATGCTTATATAAAAGAAAAACAGGAAAGCTGAACCCATATAATATGACGCAGATTGTATACCCTATAACACCTTAAACTGAAAAAAAAATCAGCACAGGCTAAAAAAAATGTTTATTTATTGGTTACAAGATTATTATAGAAACAATTAAATAATTTCGAATATATGTAAGTCTAAGGAATATTCCTTCAGCAGAAACATGCAATAGCAGACTGATACTGATTGAAGTTGGTTCATCCATATTTTATCCATATTTTTCACCAGCAATATGAAATGGTTATGAAATTATTGAGTCCTTCACAAACGTATAAATAGATACATTTAAATCTCAAATAACCAAGAAAGGATATACTAAATTCCGAAACTAAACAGAGTCAGTTCTTGTGCTTACCATAATACGACCCTTTTGGTCCGTATATTTTACTGTGTTCGTGAGGGTTCAAGATAATTTGGAACATATTTTTTTTAAAGATATTTCTATCTCAGATATAGGAAAAATTGTAATCCATCTTTGGTGCCATCTTGTGAATTTTAACTGAACTCCCAGAAAGAGAAAAAAATATAATTGAAAATAAAAATATTTCCACTTGAAAATACTTTTTTTGTTTGCTACAAACGTAGATATAACCAAAATCATATATACTCTTTAAGGGCATTCGAATGTAAAGTAAATGTAAGCAGCATGAGGAATAATTTTGAGCCAATTATAGTTTGAAGATTTCTTTTAGCACATTCTCCCTTTCAGATTTCCTCTTCAACTGCAATTTCACAACTGTTGACTGGATTATGCAGTTTGAGGGTTTCTGCAACATTTATGCATTTTCGAATGTAAATGTGGCTTGTCCTTGTTTTCATGATTCACTTTGACTATTTTGACTACTTTGACGATAGATATTGCTTTCATTTTCGATCGATTTCTTCTTCCGGCATTGGCATCAATTGCTGCCAACCCGGATTATAAACCTTCGAGGCACAGGACAGATGCGAGAGTGCACTCTCAATAGGAATATCCAATCCACACTTCAGTCGCTGCCTTTTGCGATTCATTTGTCTGCATATATTTATTATTTAATAGATATTTCAGATATTTGATGCTGCACTCTGCCGAGCTGTCGTTATCCTTTGTGCTTGGTTAAAGTCAACTGCTTCGGTTTTATTATTTCCGTATTTCCTTAACGGAATGCTTCAAAATTTTCGACCACGTGAAAATCCTCTCATAATATATGAAACAGTTTCACCGGCAAGCCTGTTGATACCGGTATTAATGCCGATTTTCGATTCGTTTCTGCTTCGTATAGGGCTTCAAGATTATTTTCTGAGAAATATCACAAATATTGAATGCTTTCGACCCCTAACCGGAACACTCCCATAAATCAATATGCATACGAATAAAAAACAGCCCCAAAGATTACACATTTGTCTATTTTAGATGGATGAAGTGCAGATTTCATATTTATAAAGAGTCCATTAACTTCTTTTACTCTATCCAAGGAAAAATGTAGGCCAAAAATGTTTCTTCATGGATGGCCGTGAACCAATCTATACATATTTGATGATTTTTCTTGGTATAAATCAGTTCTGGCTTAGCCCTAACGCATCTGCAGTGATTTATTGATTGCCATCGACCCAAAAAATAGGCAACCTTCCTCTTCCTTCCCATCTGGACGTTTCGGTTACGCCTTATTGACGATGTGCACATGTCTATGGACTGATGAGTGGCAAGTGGGCCCAAAGGGATAATAACCCTAACCATAACCACCACACACACTGAGGCAGTAATACGAGCAGACCAGTGATTGGAGCCCTTGTGCGAGAGCCACTCGGCGTATGAGTAATGTGCTGCGATTGACCCCAAAGTTGATGGGTTGACGCCAAGTGGGCACAGAGTATTTCCCGGACTCCGATTTTGATGTGGCTCTTTTTTCTGTTGCAGGAAGTGCGGAAAAGCCAAGAACTAGTCTTCCCGGTGTGGAAATTGGTAAATCGGGAAACGATAAATGAAATAAAGTGGCAACTAAGCCTGCCCCAAAGGATTAAAACGGAAGTCGAGAGTCGTTTGTTCAGTGCCCGCCCACATCTAATCCTGCACGAAATTGACGTTTGATTGCATGACACCCACACCCACTGTCACCTGCGTGTCCAGCCATGAAGAAGGGTATCTTTTCACCAGCCCGATCCGTGCTCATGCATTAAACAAGAAGAGGAGCCAGTCCGAGGGACACACCAACCCAGAATCAACTAACCCACACACATGACCGCGTTAGGAGCGGCTGCCCGAACGTGACACATGGCGATGTACTTTTATGCCAGTAAGATATCTGCCATGGCCAGCGGGAACGCGAAAAATGTCGCCACCGTCGGCGTCGTCGCTGCCGCCACCCCAGCAGTAGCAGCAGCTCTGACAGCGACGACTGCTGCCTGGAGAACGAGCCAGTTCCATCTTTGGAGGCGACAAATGGTGGCGTTTTCTCTCTGGATGCCGGCAATCTGACAGCGGAGACAGCTTTCCTTGGCGTCGGCCCAGGGAGCTTGGGCATACGCTACAGGCGGCGACATAGCGCGGAGCAGTTGAATGCCTATGACTTGGAAATGGGGTTTCAGGTGAGGTGAGTGATTACTAGAGGACCTCCGAACTCCATGCTTAAATCGTTTTTCATTCATATAATTCGATGATGTTCCGGATTGCTCTTGTTCCACAAAACAACTCAAAATCAATTGATGTTCTTTAAATATATTCTGTTATATTTATACCCGTACTCAAAAAAGAGTTAAGAGTTGTATTTGTGGTAGAAGTGGATGTGTGCAACGCAGAGAAGGAAACGTTTCAGACCCCATAAAGTATACATATTCTTGATCAGCATCAATAGCCGAGTCGATATAGCCATGTCCGTCCGTCCATCCGTCTTGATGAGCGCCTAGATCTCAGAGACTACAAGAGATAGACACCAAAATTTTTTCCAGGTTCATGTGATATCACACTGCTGCAAGTGTTTTTCAAAATTTCATCCCGCCCGCTTCCGCCCACACAAAGGACGAACATCTGTGGTAGGCACAAATTTAAAGATACGATAAAACTAAAAACACTGTATCGTATTCCACCCGTATCCAATTCTTTCAGCAAAACAAATTTTATTTTTTTTGTTAGCATTCTCTAAACAATTTTTTTAAATCAAAATATAATGTATAATATTACTATTAAACCCAAGATAACAAAATTAAGGGGTGTCAACCTAATATACGTACTTAAAGTGATTCAAAGCATTTTTCATTTAATTATTTTCACAAATAAACGATAGGGAAATCTTATGAGTTCCCTAAATTGACATTTCAACATTTTAGGTATACAATCTGCAAAAGAGCAGGTGTTCTGCTCCTCGTATAGTTGTTAATCCCAGAAAATACACTCGAATTTCTCTATATTCCGACTTCTGGAAAACATATGCACAAACATCCATGTATCCACATTTTGAGGACGGACCCTTCATTATCTATTAATTTTCACTTTGTTTGTATGCAGCTAGCCGCAAAATCGGTTGGGCACAACCGTGTGGTGTCGGTGACGATGTGGTTTAGTACGATGTACCCAAAAATTCGCACAAACGCAGCCAAAATGTTTTGGCAAATGGTAGTTTAATAATAATTTTCCGTTTCTGTGCCAGACCCAGCATTTAATTTGCTAAGTAAATTGGTTTGATTTTAGTTTAAATTTTGCTGGCCCATATATTGACTGTTTGCTTACTTTTCGACAGAGCTCTTTTTTGGGTTCCGGTGGCATAATGTAAGGGAGAGGGCCCTGTTGTGGACCAGGTACTAGTTGTGACCCACCCCCCAAAAACTTGGACAGCAAGCAGATGCTTCTGATCTGAGTATTGGGGGTCATATTCGGTAACAATACGCAGTTTTTGTGCTAATACCGAAACAAATAGCTGCTTTGGTCTAGGTGCTGTGAGCATAATACAAAAATTGGGGAAAAAAAAACTTCAAAGTAAATTTTATTATTTTTCAAGTGCGAAAAAATTAATGTAAATTTTGTCCAAAAATTGTAGTATTTCGTTTTCCTTGTACTGTGGTCATTGTAGCTTGTGAATTGTTTTCGTTTTTAACCAAAATATATGCACAACATATTTTTTTGGTTTTTTTGAAAAATTGTCTGTTTTGCCCGGCTATGACACACGCCTTGATACCTGTTGTAGACATCCTGTTTTTTGTATTTAATGCGTGTATTTGGTTACGAAGCTGCATAATATTGTTGTTTAAGGTAATGTAGTAAAAATAAATAACATTTAGACCACTGTACATCTTCGATAAGCTGCCTATCACTTATGGAAGAAATTGGTGCCCTGCAAAGGGCTACACCACAGAAGCCTTCGAATCGTGATAGAAAGCCGATGGAAAGCTCCGTGCTTAATTTTCCTGAATGCATTATTTCTTTGAAGAAAAATGCAGCTAAGAAAGATTCGAAGCTAAAAAATATGCAGGAAGCTGTTTCTGCCCAGAAAAAGCTTGGACGAAGGCATCATTAGCAGAACCACCAGCTAAGCGAACCAAGGCTCTTTCGGACGAGGATTTTTGCATTATCTGTCTGCACCTTCTGCCAAGATAATTAACCGCCGCAAATTCCGTCGAATGCAATATGCGTGCAAATAACTTAACTTGCAAGCATTGCGAGTCTGATTACGATGATTGATGTTAAAAAGTCTTATCCTTCTTTTTCTTTAAGCCAGTCGGCTCTTAAAATAAATAAATTTCCAATTTCTCGTTATTTGTGGACATTTTCTTTCATATTTTTTAATTTTAATTTTTTCTCAAAAAAAGGTTACTTCACTAAATTCTTGATAAAATTTTTCTGAATCAAGGAATCAAACTGATAGTTAGCTAATGCCTCTAGCTTTAAATTGGTACACATATGTTTGTATAATATACAATTAGTCAAAAGTTATGAGGCAAAAACAAAACTATTTCCACAACCGGGCCCTCTCCCTTACATAAATGGTAGAATAGTTTCTGGGCCATTGGATCAGGGAGTCATAGAGGCGCTCATACCCAAGAATGTCATCGACTTAGATAAGGTAAGAATCATCTCTGCTCTCATATTTGGTAACTATTTCCAATTTAAAAGAAATCAAATAAAAAAGAAAAGAAAGCATATAAATGGGAAATGAAAAATTAATATGCATTTGCAACAAAAAATTCTAGTAAATATTGCGAAAATTCCAACAATTGATTAAATAATAAATGCATTTCCCTTATACAACAAATTGTAATTGTAAACTAAACCAACAAAAAACAAATATATTTTAAGAAAACAACAAATAGGTGGTGAAATCATGAATATTTAATGAACGATATCTGGAAAAAATCACAGATGGTTATTTGGGCAAATTCTTAAATTTAAAGCAAAGGTGAGTCTCTTATAGATCTTAAAGAGATTTCCTGGTTGTTTTCAACTACTTCCTGTTAAATGTAACTATCCACAAAAATTGTATTCACATGCAACTCCTTTATTGTAAACGGCAAATGGAGTAAAAATCAATTCCTACTTATGCGCAAACCCTTAAAGCTCTTGAATAGCTGGCAAGTTGATTTTTCTGGCACGAGCCCAAAAACCACAAGCCAAAAGGCAGCCAACGGACCAAGACACAAACCCAAAGCCAAACCCAACCTCAAGACCCAAACGCAGACACACCCAAAGGACAAACGAAACATGGGACTGAATACATGAACAAGGACAATCCTGTATGAGAGAGAGGGGACTTGGGACAAGGACCAAGTGAAAAAATAATTAATTCGTTGCAAACAAATCCAAATCCAGATTAGTGCTAATTTGATAGAGATGATGTGCTATGCCCTTCAGCAAAAGAAATGTTGGGAAAGCCCAGCAATAAAAACAAGGATTAAACCTAATTGCTGACATCTTCCAACTATGAGTTCAGCATTTGGTATAACTTATGCTAAAGGATACTATGATTTTGACTAGATGTTTGCAATACGACAATAGACCATTACCTTACCGCACGAATGAGGAAAACAAAAACGGAGATCAGAGGCGAAAGAAAATTTTTTATTCAAAACTTATTTTAGGATATCACATTGCCTATCCACTTGACTATACCGTTCCCTCTGGTTTTTATTATGCTGCGTGGATAAATGTTAATTGAGTTTTCTTTTATTTGCTTGCAGGAATTTGTATACTCGTTTTTATTATCGTCACGCTTATTTCTGTGTCCCTATGAACTGCTGGGTAAACTATTGGACTCGGTACCTGATAGCGAATGTTTAGAATCATTAGTAGCCCTCTTGGCCGAGTGGACAATGAAGTTCCCCTACGACTACAGGGATGAGCGCATGATGAGCCATGTCAAGCATATCGTTGCCAGGTGAGCAGAAGAAAACTACAGTACTGGCAAAAATTCAAGGCTGAAGAAGGAGCATGCAGATTTTTTGCAGAGATTGATAGCTGAATCGTAATTGAGTAAGCAGCAACAAAAATAAATTACTCGTTAAGAAGTCAGTCCCAATGTAATCCAGAATTTTTCTCGTTGAGATTTTGGCAAATCTTTGATCATTAAACTCTCTAAATTCCTAAATGCCAACAATTAATAGATCTCAAATCTTCAACCAATATCTTAAATGAACAGCACAACAGAACAAACCGCACAATATTCTGTCTTAATTAAATTGTACGCGTATTCTTGAACTTAAATTTTCTCTCAATTGTAAATGTTTCCCCTCTGCATAAGTCCAATTAAAAGCTAGAGGTCTTAGGTTACTGTCAGTGAAGAAACTAGATTCATTAGTGAAGTGACCATTTAAACAAAAAAAAACGAGAAGGAACTTGTGAGTCGCTTCTGTGGACGCGACTCTCCTTTTATACCCGTACTCAGTCAGTGTATAAATTTGTAAGCTTATGATTTATTTGGAATTTTAAAAAATTTTGCATTTAACATTTTTGTTTTACATCTGTTATCTACATCTACATCTACAGTGTCGATTAAACATCTAAAATGTACATTGTACATCTACAATATGGATTGAATTAAAATACCCATGCATGCTGAACATGCAGAGCTCTACGTGTCCAGGACCACGTCCACGGACTCACATGACTTTGTATGGAATATCAGGAGACAGGCTGCCTACCCGACAGTTCGTAACTGTCTCATTGACAGTTTGCCAGTTGGCCGTTGAAACTTCAGCGAAGTCCTGTGGGCCCATCCTGTCGTGTAGGTTTTTTTTTAAAGATAGCAAGATAATTTGGCATCTTTTGCACAAACTCGCAGTTTATGTAAAAAAAAAATAATATATTGGCTGTATTTAAGTAACCATAACGATTCTCATGTGAAATAAAATACAAACGAGTAATATTGTAATTAAGAATTAAATCATTAAAGAATTTAATGGTTATACTTTATTCGAATTTAATTGGTTTTAGAAGAGAGTAAAAGATCATGCAGTTAACTACAAAATAAGAGAGAGATGTTAAATCAATTTACGAAATAAAATCCTTTAATTACTACTTAAATCCAAAATTCCCTTTCCACTTTCTTAGACCACATTTGAACAGCCCCCTCGAGTACAAAATGTATATTTGTGTACTTGTTATTTCTTTCATCAACCCATGGAAGTACAAAGCAACTACACTGCTCTCAACCCTTATACATATTTCTTTAAATGTTTTAAACATTCTTCAGGAATTTTACTGCTTCAACATTACAAGAAATTTTATTAATTTACACAGAAATTTAAATTTTCTTCGCTCAAAATACAAAGTACTACAACAAAGCAAAAGGGAAACTTAAATTCAATCAATTTCAACCCGTGACAAAACCTGGCGAAAATCAGGACCGACAATCAGAGGAACGTGCGCCGATATAAATTTGGGGAATAAATGCTAGAAATTAAAATTGACTAGAATTTTATTGAATTTTTCTGGTAAATAGCGCTGCGAAACTTTAATTGGAGTTAAGGGACATCACTGATACTTCTGTTTTCAACCCAAATGGAAAATAATTGGAGAAAGTCATTAATTCAAATGACATTTCACTTAAGCGGAAAGAACGAATTTCTACATGTTATTGAAGGATTTAAGACTAATGTAACGCTAAGTTTCATATCGTATGGGAACGTTCATAGTCGTAGTGTTATAATCGACCAAAATAGACATTGCAAACGGCAGAAATAACAATACCGGATCATGTGCGCCTGGATCTGGATGTGCATCTACCTTTGTGTGTGAATGTGTGCCCCTATATTCAGTGTAATTTCATGTAGTAAAAAGATAAAAAGCAGCGCTGGAGGCTCTTTTTATGCATAAGGAAAAAAAACGGCTTTTTTGTATGTTTGAACATGTAAATTATCTGTCCTACTCTCGTCGGATAAAACTTTCTTCTATGCCTCTATGCCAAACTTCCTCGTAAAATCGTGCCTCCCATAGCAAAGGCATAAGCATAAAGATTCTGCCTCATCCACAATGCAAGCCAAAGGATTGCTTTGCCTTAAGAAATTATCTTTTTCTCTTTGCTCCATCATTTTCTGTTAGTATTTTATGTGTGTGTGAGCCTGGACTCCATTCCTATGTTATTTGCTCGTTGCAGCAGATATTTATGCAGCCTAATGCATTTTGGCATAAAGAATCTTAAAAGATTTCGTACCATGTTCGGGGTTGGTTCCGTCAGTATCTAGTTAAATATTGAAAGAAAACCAAAGTAATATTCTCGTTCTCTTCCAAATTTTTTGCTCATATTTTTGCGCATATCAATTGAATTAGGTTGATTTTATTGGCTATATTCTTTTGTAAATCTAACTCAGATTTTTACGGCTCTTGAATTAAACTTTCATTTGGGAATTCTGAATTAAATATTAAACAAATTTGAATTAGCCATTCAGTTTGGCCTCCATCTCTGCCACATTTTCTGTGCCACGATGTCATAACAACGAAAGTATTTTGGCCTTCTCCCATCTTTTGTTTGAACAAAGGTTTACCTCTCGAAAAAATACACAGGCACAAAAGTAACCACAGTTTCGCTGCAGAAACACACAACAAAGATGAAGACGCGAGAGAACGGCTGCATGGGCTGCTGCCGTGCGGGAGCATAAGTTTGTAGGTAGATGACAATTTTGTACAGTGGGCAGTGCAAACAACGAACAATAATAAGGATTTACTCTACTGCTGCACCACTGGCTATAATCTATGCATTTGTCCACTATTTGGCTGCGTAACCAAACAAATACCAAATAAATATTGGAATTCTTTTAAGATATCCTTGGGTCACACCATTAAATGGCTAAAAATCCCCGATAAGTATTCCCATGAAGGCTTTAGAAATCCTAATTAATACGTTATCAGCGAGAGGCCAAATGCCGCTCATAAAATACGATCTCTCTTAGGAGGTGGCGTTAACCCGTATCAGACGTGGAGGCCAAATAAATCTTTCAACTAATCACAATTGAAAGTAACTTAATATCAAAAAAAAAAAATACGATCTGAAGCTTTTCGGCGTAAATTACAAACATAAAACTCACACAAATAAAACCATAATCTTTTGCATCACAAACCAGAAAACAAGAAGGAAACAAAAAAGTCAAGGCCGAGCAGAGCCGGGTCCTATCAAGATTACAACTACAAATTATGGACTACATAAACGTCATTTATGGATTTCGATTTGATTACAGTGGAGCAAATTGGATTGCATGCAGCGGCATGCCGAGGGACATGGTCATTTGTGGTAGAAGCAGGCTATCGTCTCAAATGAACAGGGCCAACCACAAGGTCTCAAGACTGATGAGAAGGATAAGGAAAAGTCATCCGCATCAATAGGAGAAGATGGCGCATCAACAGCATCTGGAGGAGGAGCTACCACATCAATGGACTTAGACGAGAGACCGTCGACAAGTACGAGTGCGAGTGGGCGACCAGTTGGCCTAACAGGCACTTCCGGTATGAATGCAATGTCGGCACCGGAAACAGGGACAGTGCCTTCGGCTGGCAACAGCAATGCGGAGCACCCACCAACATCATCCCATGCCACACCGTTAACGGAAAAGGCTTTGGGCAAACCCAATGATTGGGTTGTTATTCCACTGTTTGCCGATATTGTTAAATTGGCATTGGGCGAACGTGAGAACTGTTTGCAGCGGTGAGTTTAATTTTCCTGGACCCCTACCAATTTGATTGCTGTTACATCATTACCTAACCTGATGTAAAACGATACATTTTCCACCGACGACAAAAATTCAAGGTCCCGTAATCTCGTAGCACATTAAATAAACCACCAAAAGAAAAATCGAATGGAGTAAAAATCACGAAAAAGTATCGTGTACCAGCATTTATAAAACACAAAAGCCACACCAGATCTTGGCCAAGGGGTCGAATGATTAATATATTGTCGCATCCGCATCCAAAAGCAATTGCATTTCGCACTTGGTTTTCGTTTAAAAATATATATTCATCCGCCCATTTATATTTTAATTTTTGTATTTTTTAAATTGAATTAACCGCAGAGTGGCAAAACAAATGATTAAGTGGCAAACGACGGGGATAAAAATCATTTTCATGGCAACTCAATTCGTAAAAAAGGGCTATAAATATGATTTCTCTTTTTACAATATATTATTTTATATCATTGAATGGACGCATTGAAGAGTGAAATCTCTTTCAATAAATAAACGTACATTTATACATATGTATATTTGTTTTTCTTATTTTGGAGCATTTATTTTCAATTTATTTTAAAGTGTGGAAAAGCTGGAATTATGGGATGAACAAAAAAATTAATGAATTTTCAAGCCTAATGGTAATTGTTTTAATGATATTTTTAATATGTTTTGTCTTTTTTTTCATTCCATCGTATATTAATAGTGGAATAAATTTAAAGTTGGAGTTTTCTATTAATTATTATGCTGGTGTGATTTATTTACTTTTTAATAATTGCAAAACTTTATTGAAAACTAAATTAAAATGCTGCGAAACCAGATAGGTTTCTGTGAAGTATCCTATCAATAAGTTCATCATTGATGAACATTTTTCATTCAATGCATCCCATGATAACTATATAAATGCCCACGAAATTAGCACCGCCATGCAAATCAGTCTCTTTTCGCCAGGCGATACCGAAAGGAAACAAACAATAAAATATGCAGCGGCAACCAGGACACAGTGGTGACAATTGACCGATGTAATTAGGCACGCTCGCACCCCAGTCAAACCGTAGAGTAGTCTCGGCAACATATACGGAAATATAATCTGAGCGCAGTAAAAGGGAAACGATGAAATTCCTGTCGACTAAGACATACTGACATTTTCTTTGTTTTTTTTTTCTTTCATCTTCTTATAGTCTGAGAAAAGCAATTCCATTGCAATATTTGTATTTCGTATTTTTATTATCGAGCAAACATACTTTTCTCGCTTGCTGCTACTCACTCATTCGTTCGTTTTTTCCACCTCCTCTCCTTTTTGTGTATGTAGCTTACAAAATGGCCACTTCAATATGGCGGCCTTCGATCGGATTGCGGCCATTGTCGGCGCATTCACGAAGCACATTCAGGCGATGAAATCAAATTTTTCCACATTTTGCACTGGCACTCGGTGCCGCCAAGTGTTTTGGTAAGCGTAGCAAGGAGTTCATTTAACCAGAAGTTTTTTAATGGATGGAAAGGGGAACTTGTGAGTCTTTAAGGCATACAAGTATGTGTATATTTTAGTTATAGGATTTTTAATACAGTCAAGAAAAATAGTGTACACAGTACTTGATAGGCTCCTGATTATTTCACGCAATTGAAAACTTATTTTTGATTTTGAATCTACAATCAACTCATAAATATATTTTAGAAGCTTATTTTTTACTTTCCTTACTAGACAATTCCTTGGAGACTTAAAGAAGATACGTTTTCATTTGTATACATACATTTGTTTACATTTTTCAATTTTAATTACTGTATTTTAGATATTCAGGTTTTCCCTCAGTAAAGTGTATTTCCAGTCTCGGTACCTCTCGGCAAGACAAATTTTGTTGTCTTTCGCTTCTCAGTTTTGTGTAAAGGTTAAGTGCAGTGACCCGCAGGCTGCTTCTTTAAGTGTACTGCAAGTGGCAACATGTAACCCTCTGCTCTATGTGCGTACGCTTTCCAGTTAAATTGTTGTAAAGCCTGAGGGAAAAATTAAATGTATTTTCTTCCCAGTGGCACAAAGGGTACAAGAGCGGAAATTAAAATATAAGCCAAAGAAATATGCAAATTTTAGGAGGGAAAAAGAACAAAAATCTTAAACAATACCAGGGAATCTATAGTGTTTCCGCTTCCTGTATATTCAAGTTTCATATCCAAGAAGATCCTTTCATTTATGAAATAGCTCCAGTGAAGAGGCAACATTCGTCAAAACTACGTTGCAAATGCAAAAAAAATGGTACACCCCGTGTTGTGTTGTCGGAGAGTGTAAACAGTTTTTTCGCTCATTTTGTTTGGTTCTTATTGAATCCTTCTTGAAGCTGTCGGCAATGCCCAGCAAGTTGAGGTAATTTTCACGGAATGTGCACATGACAAAAATACCTGAAAAAATCCGCAAACAAAGACAGATATGGAGAAGGAAGAAGTTGTGTCAAGCGGGAGAAGCATGTTGCATGAATATTACAAAAAACCGAGTTTGGCGGCTGCAAATTAAGATGTATTTATACGACGAGAAGGGGATGCGAAAGAAGGGACATGCGCTCGACTTGGATGATATTTTTCGACCTATTTTTCTCTACGGTATAATATCTTATTAAGCCTAACTATGGTATCTATCTATGGTAGCGAAGCGGTCCGAATTTGCCAAGAGCGACAGAGAGCTTTATTGCGCTTCGCCCTCACACTAGACTTCAAAAATTAAACAAAATAAACCAAATAGCGGCGTAGCGCGACAAGCAGGCAAAAACATAAAAAATGAGAAAGAAATTACAAGTATAAACTCAGGCAGAGTTTAACCTTCCACATTTGAAAGCTCTAGCTAGCATAAGGAGCATAAGAAATAAATTTAAAATGGTGGAATGGGTATGTTCAGAGCTATGTTCTAAAGATTCAAGGATTACCAATATCTTCTCAAACTCGAAATACCTTTTGTTATGGTACAAAACACATATCTGAAGCATGCAAAGAAGTTGTCTTTGGGTGTTGCGGCAAAATGAATGTAAACTTATGGAGCAGAAAATATTTTTGGGCTGTGTTTATTTCCAGAAAATTTAGCATCCTCATTCTACTGACCCTAGGACTGAGCCTCGGGCGGGAAAACTTCATCGGTGAGTGCCTGATGTCATGCGTAATGATGGAGGAAAATGAGATTTATGAGGAAAACAGTAAACGGCTGTGGGACCTTCTGGCTAACAGAGTAAAATCTACTTACCATTTCTCTTCTATAAGCATATTTATACTCTAAACAGTCTCTTTAACAAGGTATTCTTACAAATATGTGAGAATATTTGTGAAATGGCGTCCGCCATTGGCTTGGCCGATCCAGCTCTGGCACACTCGGCTGCACTCTCGTTGCCCGCTATGTCGGTATGACCCGGAACCCACGTGAGTGTGATCGAGTGCGCGCTGATCTGGTTTAGTGCGTCCACCGTATCACGTACGAGTCTTCTAGTGGTCTTGCAGGATACCAAGGCTTTGATGCTAGTTCCTCAGAGATGATTCCAGTTCCTGTCCCGTCGGCCGTCTTTGACCCGTCGGTCAAAATGGAGAGTCCGTTCTGACCAAGGGCTGTGTTACTCTTCCATTTCTACCTGTCCGGTATGTGTCCTTTAAAGTTTCTTTTCCATGAGAACTCTGAAACACAGTAGTCACTCCCCCCGGCCGTTCCACCGTCGTCCTCACGGGGTATAGTGGCGTGACCATAAGGCGATGGCTTAAAAAACTGCGCAGCTAGTAGCCTAGCTGCACTTGTCTCAGCCTTGCACTTAAGATGGAGGTCTATCGGTTCCACGCCTAGCATGGTGTCCAGAGCTGCCTGTGGATTTGAGAGATCCGGTGACCCCAACGCAGGCTGTCCGTTGGACTCTAAGGAGGTTCTCCAGGTGGGATTTGGTGTTAGCCGCTTCCCACCATACCATTCCTCCGTATGTCCAGATGGGTCTTATTATTGTTGTATACATCCAGTGGATGCTGTGCGGCTGTAAGCCCCATGTTCGTGCAAAAGTCTTCCTACAGGTGTAGAAAGCTGCCATTGCTTTTTTTTCCTTTCCTCCGTGTTTTTCTTCCCGGAGAGTTTGGAGTCAAGGATGACACCAAGATACTTGCCTTCGCTCGATAACTCTAGAGTCGTGCCACCAATTGCTGGCAGTTTGAAACTCGGTAGCTTATATCTTCGTGGTGCTGCTCTTACATTCTCTCACTAGTCTCACTCGAGGAATTTTACTCCCTTATGATTTGGATAAACAAACAATTAAGGGAACCAGATTATTTATATAATTTTTTTTTAACTTAAGAAATATATATTTTATTTGAATATATGTTAGGGGAATGTTTTCCCTATTAAAAAGTACACTTCCTCCAGAGCAAGCTCTTGAATATATTTTAGTCTGGTAGAAATGGGGGAGAAATGTACTACAGAAATCAGTTTCATGGTCTGGATTGTTTTAACATGCTTTACATGCAACCAAATTAAGAATTAAAACAGTTTTAAGTCCGTGGGTGTCCTCCATTTGTTTACAGCTTTTGGATTGACACAAGTTTTAGTTTAAAATTGGATTTGTTATTGTGGTTATATTTGTTTCTGATGTCGTCTTCATGTCAAACTTGTTTTTCAGTATGTCTTCGACGCAAAAATCCAAATGGGTTTTTCCTTTCCATTGCATTCTTTTGCAGCTAGGGTAGTTGCTCAGCTAAGTAAACCGAGTATCTTTTAAGTCAGTTTCCTCAGCATATAACCAAACAAAAATACTGTCCAGCAGCTCAGAAAAGTTTAGCTAAACTTTCTGCCAAAGTCAGCAACGTAAATGCAAACGAAGTCCCCGAGAAAAATAAGAATAAAAAAAACTTATTTCCAAGTTTTGATGCACTTTCGAAAACTGTATAAATAAATGCTGTGTTTCTCT
The DNA here is from genome assembly GCA_018150885.1 of Drosophila tristis. NCBI lineage: Eukaryota > Metazoa > Arthropoda > Insecta > Diptera > Drosophilidae > Drosophila > Drosophila tristis. The sequence goes on from JAECWT010000168.1 coordinate 121,220, forward strand.
TCTTTTTGGAAGTGCCCAAGTCAGCCTGTGGATGGTAAATGCATTTTGAGTAAATCCAAAATATCGATAAACAGAAATGAGTTTTATACAGGAAGATCTAATTATATATCTTTGGCTTTTTTATCGTAGCTTCTTTAGTATTGCTCATGTGAAAAATGTACGTTTTAGGTATCAAAGAAAATGCCGATGCCAATGATATGACTTCCTTGATTGTTGAATCAACGGAATAGAATCTGTGGTATGACATCGAATTTGTGGCAGTGAAATAAATTTCAAAAATGTCATTTCCTTGCACGATGACGGCTGTTCTAAGCCAAAAGCCGTCGGTTGAAAACGTTCCGTGTTTAGTTTTCGAAATTACTTCTAATGTAATGAATGCTTTATATATATGTATATTGAGCCCGTGGAATAGCTCCGCCACATCACTTTAAAAGCAGCCAACGGAAACGGAGAGTCCTTGTTGCTGTCAGTTGTGACGTTGCTCAAAAAGTAAAACCCAAACTGACCAACACAAAAACTCTATGGTTAAGAATTGTAAGGAGATGTATGAATACTTGTAGAATATATTCTCGCTCTTCCACAGATAGCGAGTCACAGGAAGACAAGAAGAATGGATATACTCTTCCAAATAACAGATTTAATCAACTGGATTGACTTCATCACGTTGACTTTATTATCGCTTGATGGACTTTGTTCTTTCCAGTTTTTTCATCCTTTGTCTATTATCCTTTGGCCCCGGACTGGCCACTTGTACAGCATTTTCAGTTGATTTAAGCCTTTCGTGTTTCCATTTTCCCGTCAACAACTAAACAAGTGCATTATTCTCAGTTTCTCTCAGTTTTTATTCGCGTAATCTTTATGACTGCATTCTTGAAATTTTTACCTGACATAACAAAAGCAAAAGAGCAACCTCATGACCCGCGTGGAGCGCTTTAACGAATTACACTACTCGACAAAATTGAACTTTTTATTAGCCTAAAATAGCCTGAACCAAAATGACTTTTTCTGATAGATTTCGGAATTTCAAATTTTTGTAGAAAAAAAAATACAAGATTTAAAAAAATTCTTAAAAAAAAACTACACTATAAAAAAAACCATAATTCGTTAAAAAATTGTAAACCCCGAAATATACAAGAAAAAGTTATTTTGGGCCACAGCCTAATTCTAGTGTTGAGTAGTGTTATGTACACTTCTCTTCTTTTATAGCCCGCTCACTTATGCCAGAAATAGGTTCGCCATGGCAGGAACTTTTTTTAATAACAATTCCTTAGTACAGAGGTAATTGTCTACTAGCTGCTTGTCCTGGTTTCTCAGTTTACCCAAGCGGTTTACTCAGTCAAGGTAAATATGTCGGATTAAATGCAAACGAAATGTAGTCTGAAAAAGCGATTCCTAAGTAGTTGAAATCCTCATTAGCTTTCAGGGATGTGTGTTCCCTAATTTTCAACAAAACATAGCTGTGCTCTCTATTCTAACAAGTAACAGAATAAAGATAAGATAAAGATATCTAAACGTATAAGCACTTTGTAAAGCAAAAGGAAAACTTTCAAAAACCCTGCCAAACAATTTAGCAATCACTTAAGGCACGACAAACATGCTTTCGTAATCAAATCAAAGGATCACAAAAGCATTTAATTGTTTTTCCTTTTCGCTTTGCCTATAACTTACTTTAGTTTATTTATTTTTAATTTTATGTCATTTATTTTTCTGTGCAAATCTAACCATAAACCATCCACGCATCGGCGCACTACATAAACTCTTGGTTACTCTAGTCTCTCTCGCTTTTTGCGGGCAGGTGATATGGCTGGCAAAAGTATAAAAATAAGGAAAATAAAAAAGCACAAGCGATGCATCAAAAAAAGAAAGCGAACCATGCTCGGCGACATTGAGGCCCGTGTCTATGGGAACAGCCTCTTCCTGTGCTGTCTGGCGGGTACTTCCTTTATTGCCTCCCCAAGGGGCGAAATGTGAACGAGGCTGTGCCTCTTGGACGGGGCACGTCTGCTCCGGCATGACACAAGAACTCGAAAGGCATTGCATTAACATGTGCGAAGGAATTGCTTAAAATAATATTTGCTTTCGAGGGAATTTCGAAATGAAAATGTTTATCTCGAAACCACAAAATGCATTTGCAAGTTTCTCGTAAAATAATAATCATATCGAATGTCAAATGCCAGGACCACAAAACGAAGTCAAAGTTATGTTTAAATCTAAAAATAATTGTTAGTGGCTTAAATGCACGGGTCCTGCATTCTATGCATTCCATGGATGCAGGACCAACAAGTGCAAGGAACTTCCCACAAGCATCCACAACACTATAACAAACATCTTTGAGAGCAAGGGGCATGGGTCATGGGCAATTTAAATGCAACTAATTTATATCCATTTGTTTGGGTCTGCTCTGTGCGTCTGTGTGTTATTTCAATTGTGCTCATTAGGCCTCAGGTATGGTAATTAGGGCAGCAGCCAGTGCGTGGAAGCCAAACCCAATGCATATGAACTATTCATTAAAGTGAATCCTTGGGCCTGGCCTAAAAGCTTGCACAATTATCCTTAGCTCAACGGTAATGCAAAATCATTGACTTAGTCTCATAATCATCATTATTATCGTCATCGTTGGAAAATTCCCTTAGCTAGCTCTGGGTCTTTTGTGCCCATTGCTTAATTGCTAAGCTAAATTATAAATTGCGTAGACATGGGAAATGCCTGCAGTGGTTCTATTAATGCTAAGTGCAGAAATTTGCACATTCTAATATTGAATTATAAGCAAAGGATATTGATTCCAAGATAAGCAAAATAAAGAAAAGGAATTTCCAAAAAAAACTTCCTAGAATAGATTTTTAATGGATTTCAAAGATCATTAGAAGGCGGATGTCAAAATTTCGAAACGTATCGACAATAAATTGGTACTTAAATTCACTGGAGTAAAATTAAAGATATCCTAGTCATAGTAACGGGTACGTATACTTCGTGTTCAGGTCTAGAGCAACTTTTGGTGATAAAACCTTTTCCTGTTCTCAGAATAAATATCATTAAATTTGCATAGTTACAAAAAAGGACACAAGTCATCAGTGACATCAGCGATTGTATTGTCAGTCAAATGTGGTGAATAAAAATTGAATTTCCAAAAACAATGCCTTCCATTTATAGTTTTTCTTTTGTTCTAACGCGTTTGAAACAGTTGCCATAGCCAGTAGTCAGTGTCGTCGGCTATGACCTGACAGGTCAGATAGATAAATACATATAGATAAGAGGAAACTTCGGTACCCGCACCATCTACCCTCCTAAGCCGACTGACAGCAGCACGTTATTGGGATTCAGCTGCGGGCAGATTTAATTTTGTTTTCTTCCTTCAGTGGGTGTGGAAAAATGACCATGCACCGTCCTTGTTATGTATCACCTGTCTGTCATTCTTCTCGGACACAACACACCCAGTTGCCCTCCTCTCCCTTCTGTTTTGAGTCAAAATATTATACAGTAGTTACGGCTGTCGGCCGTTGGGAGGATGCTGTAGGCGCCGGAAGTGAGTAGTTGATGCCTAACTGAGACAGAAAATAAAATATATTGTATCTCGGGCACTAAGGAAAAAATTTTAAAATTTGTCTTCACCCCCTTCCCAACCTTCCTGATTTCCGCCGCAATCAGACAATCAAAACCCAAGCTTCAATTCCTAAAGCATACACACTATATATGTTCATATATAAACTGCAATCAACTTGAGTTTTAATTTTTTATTCCATTACAAAATATATATCACTGATATTTTGAGCATTGTCCATCTCCCAGGCGTTTAACCGCTTGTTTGACATCGTAAACTGTAAAAACAACAACAACAACAACAACTGAACCGAACCAAACTGAAAAAAACCGAGCTGAACCGAGCCGCCTTACAAAATTTTCAGGCCCCATATAAAAAGGAAAATATTTACAAACTACACTCGACTCTATTAAAACTAAACAAGAGGAAAAAGGCTGAGGGAAAAATTGTATGCCACGCAGAACCATGGTTTTTTCTGTTCCATAACCAGAGGCAAAATTTCTTTCATTGTAACGGGTGCTGAGTGGACAGATATTCGTATGGCAGGGGCTTTGCTGTTGGCACAACCAGGAGAGAATTTTCAGATAATGTTCCATTCGGATGTTTTGAAGATTTTTCTGCTCAAGCATACGTATGTGAACACAAATCCTATAAACAGACTGGGAGCCATGGATATAGGATAGAGCACACAGGACAGAGAATGGCTAGTCAAGCACACATCTGATGACCAAGCGTGGCTGCTTCCACAAACATTGTTATATTTTAATGGGGTTATAGTGTGAATTGGACATCGCACCATTCCACTCTTCTCTCCGTTACATTCAACATCCTTCTCCACTTTCATACAGAGAAATGTACAATTATTTTGTTAACAACTTTATTAAATTTCCCTCTACAAAAATGACAGAGCGTAAAGTACTTGACCGCTAATAAAGTTGCTCCCCTTCAACGGTTTTCGGGACTATGACGATGTGTGTGCCTGATTGCCAAGAGGTGTAAACAAATCTCGGTTGAGAGTTCCTCTCCACATATTTATCCAGCTCCATCCCTGGGAATATGCAATAGACATCCCTAAAGAGTAAAATTGCATAAATTAATATGATAATTATAGTTGAAGTTCCGACTGGTGGGCGAGAACAAAAAATTTGAACATTAAATTTAAATAATCTCTGCTTTAAACATTTAAACTGTAATCGCTCAAAAGTTTACTACTCTCTACGGGTTCGTGGTAAAATAACTTAGCAAATGCCGAGCCCTCCATAGCATCGAATACGTGCAGACTGGAAATCTAGCCAACAAAATATTAGACTGTAAGTTGAAGATAGTAGTAGTCTTAAATACTCTTCGATTCATCAATTTTTATACCCGTACTCAAAAAAGAGTTAAGTGTTATACGTTAGGAAACGTTTCCGACCCCATAAAGTATATATATTCTTGATCAGCATCAATAGCCGAGTCGATAGAGCCAAGTCTGTCTGTCCGTCCGTCCGTCTTGTTTGACGCCTGGATCTCAGAGACTATAAGAGCTAGGGCAGCCAAATTTGGTTTCCAGACTCATGTGATATCACACTGCTACAAAGTGTATTTAAAAATTTCGCCCCGCCTCTTTCCTTAACAAAGGACGAAAGTCTGTGGCAGGCACAATTTTGAAGATACTAAAGATACTAGAAGAACTAAAACGCAGTATCGTAGAGAAAGCCCATATCTACCAGATTCTTGAATCTGCATCAGATCGGATCATAATTATAGCCAGAATGAAGAAATTAATTTTCAGTTGCTTCCCCCACCCCCTCCAGCAAGAGACACGCTACTCATTCTCCTTCTCGCTCGCACACTCTGCCGCGTTCAGTGCGCGAGCAACCCCTAGCAGAGGAGATGTAGAATCTAAATGGTACATCTATAATCTACATGTTAGATGTAAAATATACATTGTAGATGTAGATGTAGATAACAGATGTAGCAAAAAAATGTAAAATGTAAAATTTTTTTTTAAATTCTAAAATTCTAAAAAATCATATCTCAAAAATGTATACTGACTGAGTACGGGTATACGTAGAGTCGCGTCCCCAGAAGCGACTCACACGTTCCTTCTCGTTTTTCTCTCCAAAGGCTAAAAAGCTTAAGTTACCTTTTTATACTCACTCATGTTCGCTTTAAGCCTTCGGCGTTGCGAAGAGGTTCGGGCTATTTTCGGTTCTCTCTGATATTAAAATATTGACATTTATTTAAGGCAGCTAATTTCGGTACTACTGAAACAGACACACAAAATAGATGAAAAAATGCATTAGTTCACAGAACCGACTGATTAATTCTATACCCTTCACTAGCATACACGAATTTAACCGAGATATAGTTTTTATTTTCAGGTTTTTTTTTTCTTCGTCTATAAGAGATATGGACCTCTCGCCGTTATCGCAGTAGCTTGCTGCGGCACCCTCTGCCTTACGATGCTATCGTGCAGGAAATCTCTGCTGCAAAAAGGTATATGTTGCACAAGAAAAAATCACACCATATGAAAATCGATAATTTCAGGTTCGATCAGAGTGGAAAATTTATATCCGCAATAAGCTGTCCAAGAATAAAGTAGAGGCCCGATCTACTGGCACAAGTCCCTATTCCCAGCTCGGGATTGATGAAGTGAAGTAGACCAACAGAAGAAAAAAAAATATTCAATGTTTATCAATATTTGTTATATTATTTTGAAATGTGATGAATGCATTCTTTTGAAATTAAATAAAAAATTTCTGGTAAATCGATTTAAATTTTATGGCAAATATTACAGAACAACAAAGGAAGTGTGCCCACAAAATGTCGATCCGAGATAAGTTGGCGAGAAATGATCTCGGTGAAACCTATTCTATTATTAATCTATTAATCCTATTATAAACATACCCCATAACTACGCCATGTTTATCCCTCATATTTAATTAACATTAAATCAATGTTAAAGGTACACTCTGCCACAAAGTACATAAATTTAACAGACAAACAATCCCAGCAGACAGTAAACATTTTTATGGAAATACTAATGTTTGGTTACGCAGCCAAATAGTGGACTTAAATACATGTATTATAGCCAGTGGAGCAGCAGTAGAGTAAATCCTTATTATTGTTTGTTGTTTGCACTGCCAACTGTACTAAATTGTCATCTACCTACAAACGTACGTACCCATTAATGCTCCCGCACGGCTGTATGCCTTTGCAGCCGCTCTCTCTCGTCTTCATCTTTCTTTTTATCGCCTTTCGCTATCACTCTCGCGATCTGTCGATAGAGCGACCATTAGGGCACGGGCATCGGCCCGCCCCTTTGATTTGTCTTGAAGTGAGTCTGGATCTAGCAACCACTGCACATCGTCTTGGAATCGAGCTATTCAATCCGTCCTCGACCCCCTCGTCTACAATCTGACCCCATCTTGAATCCAGCTAACTCTCCAACCGACTCGTCGTGCTCTCGTCATCAACCTTTCGTTATCCCTTTGACTCTGAATCGCCTTATATACTGTCTACAACAATGAACCATATATAAACTGAACAATAGCCGTCTCTTTAAAAACCTCGCAAACAACGCTACTGAAAAAGCTCAGTAGCTCAACAACTAATGTTAAAGTGATCCACCGGACAGGCCGACAAATCTCTAATACTGCCACTCAACAAACTTTCAACATTTTTTCTGATAAAAGTTTCGTAACCTGTAAATCCCCAATGACCTAAATAAAAATGGGAATTTTAACTCGCTAAAAGCTTCTCAATGCCAGCGTAGAGGCAGAAACAGATTGCGATACAGACGGAGGTGCAGTGTAGGTGAAAGTGTGTTAAGTGCTTTTGACCTGAGGGCAAAGCCAGGAAAACTCAACGGATATTCAAAATTAATTTATATAAATATTTAGGATGGAATGGGGATGGGGAAGTTTAGGTAGCCTTAAATAAAGTCTATTTCGAATGGTGATTGAAACTCAACTGAAGGGTTTGTTGTTCTGCAGTATTTATCTGACCATTTTTAAAGTAAAGTTCGTTTATTTTCTTAAATAGGGTAGCTGTCAGGCTCGCTATAAGCCCGACACACGTAGGCCGGTTTCGGCCGGTTGTGATACCGCTTGGAATTCAGTCCCTTTCTGCAATAACTTTCTGCGAAGTCAGCAGATATCCCATCCGGATGCGCTTATATATATATATGCGCTTTTGCCGAGTTATGCGACATCGTGCAACTTGTTGCAACATATTGTCGGTTAGTCGCTTAAATTGATGCTTTATAATAAGCCTGCACATGGCCATGGGCATACAAATATCCTTCTTGTCTTGGAGAACAGGGATTGTAGTGCCAGATCTGGCCAGCTCATCTGCTAATCTGCTTATAACAAATTGCTGAGCCATCTTCTAGAGATTTGCTGCAGTTTGAGTGATTAAGTGATTTGATCCCAGCTTGGCTGTCACTAAAGGTATTTAGATGAGTTGCCGTGACGGCAACTGTTTGGATGCAGCTCAGAGCTTCCCCGATTGCGGTGACTGGAAGACACTGCAGTGGTCTGGAATCCTGAAGGAGTTGTAGATACCTCCACCTCCTCCATACTTCCAGCTTGGAGCAGTGTAAAGATTTGCATGGCTCCGTCTGGGCCAGGTGGTCCCTAGAGCCGATTGTCTCTGTGAGGAATAATTATTTCAAGGGAGTATCTGTGTACATAGTAGGATTGACCTATGTGCAGTGACACCCATTGGTCAGAGTCTCTCAATACATGTAAATGGTATCACAAACTTGCTATTTTTCATGTAAATCAATCTCAGTAAAAGTGCTGGGGGGAGAAGTGCTAGCCGGGCAAAAACATTGGATATTTATGTGCCACACTTGTTAATCATTCGGCTCCTTTTTTGTTGCTGAAACAATTTCAAAGGTATAATTTATTGAAAACTTTGTTGCACTGGGCCCTGGCACGCGATTTGTGATTTCATTGCAACTTGAGACTGGAAAAAATTAAAGAAGAACAAATAAACCAAAAAAAACAAAAACAGACAGTTGCTGCACCAATTCATTATATTGCTTTTTCGTATTTATTTATTATTATTATTATTCAGTGCAAATCTCTCAATAAGACTGACAATTGGGACCTCAAGGACTCCAATATGTACTGGACCATTCAAAGATGTTACAAAAGAACTGAATGAATAAAATAAATAAAAATCATGTTTGAAAAGGAAAAAAAACCTCAAAAAATATCGTAGAAAATGCAGTTTTCTATAAATGTATAATAAATATAAAATATATAAATTCTTGAGGTATCTAAACCATTACTTCTTCTGCTCTAATTAAATCGATTTTCTCTCCTGACCTGTTTTAATTCTCTGACCAAAAATCTTCCCAAAAAATGTTCTGCTCCACTGCTCATTGTGAATGCTCCGATCAGCCTGCACAACAGCACAGCACACAAACAACATATTTCTGTTCATGAATGTCTGTTCCACTTTTTCTTTGGGTTCGTAAACGTGCTTCCTGGGAGCTGCCGAACACTAAAAATTTAATTTAATTGCAAATTTGCAACAGATTTTATTTTGTTGAACAGCACTCCATGTCGGACAATCTCCTTCGCTTCTAACTGTAGAAAACAGTTGGCAGATAAACTTTCACAGATAAACTTTCACACACGATGTCATAGAACAAGTCATTATTCCATGTGGCCTCTAATTTTGTTCCTCTATATATTTCCCAATTTATATGTAAAATGTTTGGCTGAGAGTCCCACAAATTGTGGGAGGACGAGAACTCCACCCCGTCCTTAGTAAATATGGAAATGTTTACTCTGGAGAATAAAGGTTGCCAAAAAATTCTATTTTGGTTAGTCTTGCGGTTTCCCTCCCGTTGGTACATCAATATTTATGAATGCAGACACAACTGTATTTGCATAATGGATTTTTAATTGAACACGAGACATTTCTCGTACCAAAATAATAAAAGATTCAAGATGATTGAACAACAAATGATGTTATTATTATTTGAATGATTATTTTAAAGCCCTTCTATTTTTAGCATCGAAATGATGAGCACGTGGCGACAGCTTTAAGGATTATTTTAAATTGTTTGTATATTACAATTTAATTAAAGTTAATTAACAGATTAACAGATTATCTATAGTGATAGCCAAGCTGCGATCAAATCGCTGAATGCGATAACAACAAGCTCGGCTACCGTGGCAAACTGTCGCAAATCTCTTCATGAGATGGCTTATCAGTTCGTCATCAGCCTAATATGGGTCCCGGGCCACCAGGACATTGAAGGCAACTGCATAGCAGATTAGCTGGCCAGAGCTGGTACAACAATCCCCCTACTCCATGATAAGGAGGATATTCGTATGCCAATGGCCACCTGCAAGCTCAAAATAAAAGAACATTTTAAGCGATTAATAAATGACAGATGGCAAACTGTGCCACTATGTCGCATAACTCGGCAAACATGGCCTAACATTACTAGGAAGCGCACCGATGAGCTTTGCAAATTCAGTAGGAGTAGGTGCAGCTCAGTCATATGCTCCCTTACGGGACATTGGCTAATAGGCACCCATGCAAACAGGCTGGGCGCCCCCTATAACGACTTCTGTCGAAGCTGTAGAGATGAGGACGAGGAGGAGACTGTGGAACACCTATTCTGCTCCTGTCCGGCTCTCAGTAGAAGTAGACTTCAATACTTGGGCGCTCCTTTTCTAATTGACATTTCGGACATGTCCACAATCAGTCCCAGACGGATCGCAGGCTTCATAAGGGCATCCGGATGGGATAACGGATAACATAGGGTCTCACGAGGGAGAAGGGAACGATATTTGCGGTATCACAATGGGCCGAAACCGGCCTAGGTGTGTCGGGTCTCTGACAATCCCGACAGCCGCCTCAACCTAACCTAACCTAACCTAACAGATTAACATAGTTTCGTTTGCCATTTTTCTTCCTTAAATTGTGACACATTTAAAAGTGAAAACACTTACCAAACTACTGATAATGCTGTAATATGCGCTGTTGGTAAGTTGATATCCATTGGATGATCTACCGACTTGCCTTTCCAAGTCACAAGTTCATGAATGCGAAAATGTCTATGACGAAAAATATGATACTCGTATGATAATCTTTTTATCCGAGAATACACATCTACTTCTCATTACGAATCATTTCTGCTCATACATTCATAATGAGACTAAAGTAGTCGAAAATCTATTTATGCTCCTTTTATATGAACACAAGCTGCAGGATATCCCACAGCTGGGACAATTGTACCGCAAGACTAGAGACTCTTTGGTATTGTTGGCATTTATATAGTCCTTTTATAGTCCAACTGGTTCAAGGTCCGATAGAGCGGCTCCTTTTGGGATTGGAGTCAAATGTCTAAATGGTTGCCTGGCAATGACGGTCAAAAAAAAAATGTTTTGTGTTCCAAACCAAAGATGCATACCACTCGGTAATCCTGGAAATGGCATTTAAATAGAAAGGTTCTCACAGCAAAACTCAAAGTGCACTCTCAATGTCTGCCACAATTTTTGTTCAATTTCAAAGTATAATGTGTTCCATTTATAAATGTTTACCTTCATTTGGTTGTTTATATTTCTCCTTTTCGCGTACATTTGCAGCTGTTTGGAGTGCACTTTCCATCGCCACAAAACCAATCATATAAATTGGAAAATTTTCAACTGCTTGGGCATCAATCAGCACAGCCAGTCCTTGTTACTGTTGTTAGTTTTCCCTTTGGGAGGGAAACTTTTATAATTATCTTCGGGAGCGGCCAAGATAAGTAATTTTAATCAGAGACCAAGAGAAGAGTTAAACTATTGAATAAAATCAGAGAAAGACATTGGTCGAAGTAATCTCTTATCAAGCATACAAATTAAGGATCAACTTGCATTTTCAATTGCTTGTAATAAACTTGCCAGACTTTCTAATGTTAATGTTGCATGTTGGTCTCTAACTTTATTAGTGGAAATGTAGAAAACTTTTTACAACTTTAGTTGGACTCAAAATTAGCCCTGGCCAATGCTAATCATTCCTTTGAAGTGGCTTTCTAAATTAATTCAGTCATTAGAGCTGTATGCCACACGAGTCGAAGCAGCTTTCCGCTGCTTTTCCACAGCAGAGTGGCCCAGATGCCTCATGCGTATTGAAATATATGGTGTCCTAGAAAGTGTGATTAGAGATCCCATTTGATTGAAACATTGAGCCAGAAACAGGAAGCTCAAGGAAAAGCTACACTCGTCGCAAAGGAATTTTGCAATAAAATATTGTACCTATGCAAACCTATGCGAGGAAATTGTCGTCAAAGCAGCAGCTGCAGGAAATGTGTATGAAATTTATTCCTATTCACAGGAAGCATCAGGACAAAGCGACATCAAATCCGCAAATGTGGAAACTAATTTTTGTTTAATGGAAATTTAATCAAAACTAGTAAATAATAAGTTGGCAAAACATTTGAAGGATTTAAAAGCATTTCCCCGCGCAGAGCAATTATGACAACATTTCATTTTTTGGGCGAAAATTTAATTGGATTGAGTGTGCAGTTTCTAGAAGTTTTATGGCATTTGGCTGAAAAAAGCACAAAAACCAACACAAAAACACCACAAAATATGAAAATATGTGGGGTACTACAAGCAAACGGAACTGGGAATGTTGACTCTTAAATATTGTATTATGAGACCCAGAATGTTTTCTGAATGTTTAATTTTCTAGTGGTTGTGTGATTACAGTGGACAAATTCTTCCGAATATTGGCATATTACGAGAGAAATTGTTGACTGATTGTTAGCTCTAATATAAAATCGATTTATTTTTGATTTAAGCATCTGAATCTTATATCAAATAAAAGTGATATTTGCAACAGTATTGTGTGTGTCTTTCAGTGAATTAATTTCCTTTTTTTTACTAGTTGACAAAGATTTATGGGAATTTTTCTGGCGTCGTCTGGCAAACAGAAGCTCAACCACAACATCATCAATTTTAATAAAATCTTCTTTGTCTTTCGTTCCAGTCCCAGCATCACATGTGCATATGAGAATTTGCATCTTTGATGAGAAAAAGCGCAATAATCTTTGGTTGCGATGCAATGGGATGCAATATATATGGTTAAGATGTAAAAAAGTACTTAAACTTAACTCGTTATATATTTCTCTTTGAGTACAAATGCAGTTAAGCGACATATGGGGAATCTAAAAACTATGAAAATCTGTAGCCAAAGTCAAGAAACTCAATACAGAAATGTCGCAAAATAGCAACATGAAGAGGCCCATCTTAAATTTTGACAGCATACATGGGGGTTCCTGACTCTAACAATGGTTGCAATAATAACTCCACAGCTTTTGTATTTGATGACCACTTGAAACGAGTACAACGAATACATGAAGTGAAATGAAACAATGGTATTGAGAGCTGTATAACAATTGCAGAGCTAATCAATGGGGGCCATCAATGGACGGAAATAAAAGCAGGAGAGAGTGCAAGGGGAGTGGAAAAAAGTAAAGAAAAAACATCAAGAAAACAATCAAACTAATTGGAAATTTATACGCAACAAGGACACAGAAACACTGTGTAAAAATGGGAAACCCAGAACGAAAGAAAGAGGAAAAAACCAAAATGTTTTGTTGGAGGAAATTTGAGCTGCTGAAAAGTTTTCCATAGTAAGCTTAGCGGCTTACTATGAAGGCAGTCGGAGGAACGGCTTGGGTAGAGCAGGCATCATCTTACTTGGCTACTAATGAAACCACCTTGAAAGAAGAATAACCAGCAGCAGCACCACAGCCATTGCCACCACTGCCTAATTCACACTTTCAGGCATAAAGTGCGAGTTTGCTGCACAGCAATATTCTGATTTCACTGCTCATACGACACGCGTGACAGACGCGCTCTACTCCAAATTGAATGTGAAGAGTGCAGACATTTGTCATTAAGCCGAAGACTTTAAAACTAATTTGAACTAAGATCATTTCATGTTCTAACTTAATGTGGATTTATGCTGTGAATCCTAGCTAAGTGAAACATACAAATATTACGAGTAAAGTATATTTTCTAACGTTTTTCCTGAACTATTCTGCCAACTTGTTTGCATCTTTTAAAGATGATTAACTACGATTGGTGGGATGTGAGTGAGATAAGGCTTAGTAAAATACAATGCAAAGGTATGCCATGCCATTCCTTTAATGTCTTCAGGTATTTCGTTTTATAGTCCAACATCGTTAAGTCCAAAGAGATGTGCAATGTTTTCGCCGCAATTGACTGAAGCAGCAAGCAATGCGAATAATCCTTTTCATTTCTGACTCATCGCCAACTCTGTTTCCAGTCGTTATTGCGTTCGCTTTGTTCATTTTTATTTATTGCATACTTCGGCATTAATAGTTGTTGGAATTTTTATACTGTACCAAGCAAGGGCTGTTAAAGCACAATCTACCGCTTGAAATATCATATCAAGGAAGAGTTTAATACTGTCAGATGTCAGAGATCTCCATCATCATTAATATCTTTCAGACTTATGATTGAGTTGTTAAATTGGGTAGTAAATTAGTTAAGGCCAAAGGAGAGTCTTGTTCATTCAACTCGGAATTCGATGGAGAAACTTCCAAGAGATGGATAAACATTAAAAGGCCCTGCACTCCACCCCATCTTTGAGCAATTCTGAAATTATTTCCGAGCAACAGCACTCGAACAGGTCACAAGTCCTCTCATCCCATCCCAAAAACCATTAACAGACCATTACACTGCAAAAGCTGTTTGCCCCTCGCATTGCGGTTCCCAGAGCAGTTTGTTAAATTGCGTCAGGGAATTTTATAGTTATAAGTCTATTTCTTCTATACTATTAAATTGTAGAAAAAAAAATCTGTGTGTAAGCGGCTGTGTGTGTAAGTGTGTAAGTGCTGCGGGTGTGAAGTTTAATAAATTGTAAATGTTGTCCTGCTGTGCAGCATTTAATCTCTTTTCCACGATTCAAGAGGCCATAATAATTTGATAAAAGAGAAAGTATTTCAACAAAAGCTTTTCAGATAAGATATTTTCATTTTGAAAGCGTCAAAGCCAAGTGTCTTATCTGCTTATCATTCCAGAGCCTGGACAATGATCCACTTAGACTATTTTCTTTGCCGCTGACAACGTTACGTATGTGCTACACCCTGCGTACTGCTGTTTACTTTACAGCCCCTGAGTGACTGCTGACGGCCATAAGCATATTTTCCGGCTTTCACAGTGCCATAGCGCCACTGAACCACATCTTCCTCAACCTAATGATGCAGAAAACAACTGTGTCCGTGATGCCCACAGACGGTTTCCAACCCATTTCCCCAGCTCATGTGGAGTCGAGCTGCGAGAAATTTCCATATATTAATTTTGTTATTCTGCGTGACGAACTAGTGATTTTTGTTTTATTTCTCAAACGTGAGTGGAAATCGTAAAGTGTAGAGTTGTCTGATCAGAAATATAGAGACTCCCCCAGGGGCTACTCTGAAGAGCTGCTCAAAACATCCTCTAAACAGCATGGATACTATTTCAATTATTTTCACAATTCAACGGAAGTGCAAAGCAACAAAATATGTGTCCATGCTGACAACAACAAATGTATCCATCAGCTTTCGCTAGAGTTTTAGATTCACTGCTTAAAACAACCATTAACACCTTACCCATATTTTCAATATTATTTTGTGCGGACATTTCTCGGACGCATTTTTTAGCCTACCCTGGAACATTCCAGATTGATTGTAAAGATTTGTTAGCATTGTTTTAGCCACTCCTGTCGGTATGAATAAATTGCAACTCTCTTACCCGAAAGAAGGGCTTCATGTCCTGTCATAACTTGTGAAGTCATGCAAGGGGTTGGACTGAATGTGGAAGCGCGTTGCTCCAGAAAGCAGCTGTGTGCCAAAGTTTTCAAACTCAAACTTTTCTGGACAGAGAAGCGGACGTCTGAGACCTGAAGCTCCTTCAAGTACTGCAGCCCGCTGCTTGTCTGACGCTTAATTGATTGGCGCGGAGAGAAGTAAGCTCAAATATTTTCGTTTGCCAAAAAATACAGAACCAAAAGGATCTCCCAGACCTGTGCTCAACAGCTAATCGAATATTTGAGTTTGACTTAGTAAAAGGTAGATGAAAGACAGTGTAAGGAATCTTTAAGCCGGTACATGTTAGAGAATTAAGTCCACAGACTATTATTCAATCATAAATAAACATTGAGACGGAACTGTGATTAATTTTCCTCCTTTTCCTTTTTTTTTAGCTTTTTTAAGAAAAGCAAAAATGATGTCAGCTTATTCATTCACTTTTGAAAATCCAAATTGAGAAATTGGACTAAGTCTACACACCTGAAAAGGCAAATTGAATCCCACAAGTGTAAGCGAAACTTCGGCTTTCTTTTGTCGAAAAAATTAAGCTAATTTAATATAAAAGGTGTCAGTAAATAAAGACAGAATACATTTTCTGCCTGTTTGCATGACTCCATAAGTATGATCAACCTATCTGCTTCTAAATGTATATAGTTGGACAGAATTTTGTAGAGCCTTGATACGTACAATAAAACATTCACACCATAAGAATAGCCGAATTACCGAAAAACTAAATAACACTTTTCCAGTGGATCTCGTACTCAAATGGCGTAAACTTTCGCGGGTTGAATAATTATTTGATCTATCAAACCAAAGTTTCTACTCCCCTGTCTGCCTGCGTTCATTAACAAAATGAACATCTTATACTACCAACTGTTGCCTCGGCATAATAAATTGGACAACTTCATAATGTCCATCTGGCCGCGAAATTTGCTCTGCACCTGTACTTTAACGCAGATTGGTGTCGACATAGAGTGCATGATTGCAGAGTTTATCAGCTGGTGGTCTCAGGTTCTACCCAGGATCCTGGTTCTAGTTCTGGTCTTGGTTCTGTCGGTTCTCTCCTCTTTTTGTGGCGGAACCGCAGCTGGTGTGTCCACTAACTGCCAAAGCTCGAATGACAAAGTTTGTAGCAATTTGCAGCCAGATAGAAATCGAGGAGAGCTGGCAAAATCATCAGACGAATGTTAGCAGCTGCCATGGCTGGAAGGGTTTGTTACAGCATCATATGGTCTGATAGCAACATATTTATCGCCATGACTTTACGAATAGTTTGGGGTGCATCGTTGTCCATGGCAGATGACTCTATAAATTGTTGCGATATCTTCGAAAAATTCGGGAATCAAGCTGCTTACGAAAATTAAAATGTTAGAAACATAGTTTGGTTACTTTGAAACCATTTTAGTAGCTATTTGAAACTCAGTTAATACTTCTCTTAAGGAGTCCTCTGCCGGAGATTTCCCTCCTCTCTTTTCATATGGACAACATTTTTATAAGCTGACTGAAAATATATCTCTTTGGGCGTATGGTTGAAACGATATTTTATTTCCTAAGTATATGAATATGAATTAAACCGCGTATATCGCATGAAAACTCGAGTTTAATGTACCCCAATTATATCGTTTTCATCATTTATCATCTTTATAAGCTCCCTTTCCAAGCATTTTTGTACCTCGGAACTAACAAACATTGAAATTTAAATTAGCATCTCATTTGCGATATCCACCTTAGTGTATCACGTCTTCTATGACGATATCTGTATGTAGACAGTAAACTCTTTGTCATTTTTTTGAACATCAGTGCCTGTCGAAATTAATCGCAGACCAATCACAGCTATAACTTATACCATGGATAAGTTCCCTCATATCTCAGTTATATATTCAGATGAGAAGAACAGCCCCAGTATTCGCGTATCAGCTCACATAAATCTGCTGCCAGAAAAGGTTGATGCAGACAATAGACAAATCGTTGTTTCCGTTTCCTGTTGCGTATGCTTTCTTCTAGAAGGATGTAAAGATGGGCAGGGGAAATCGGAAAGCGGCTGTCACATGTGCATAAATTTCATATGCTCCATATATATGTATACAGGATGTGTGTATGTTCAAGGAGTGCATGTGTGTTTAAGGAGGGATTTTCAAACAGAAACATTGAGGTAAATAAAAAGGTATAAAGCCATGAAGTTGATGAATTGGCGCATTTAAATTATGCCCTTTTTTGGGGTATCTGCAATTGTTATTCAGGTGGCACACCCAACGATAATAAACGGGCAATTCGGGGCTAACAAATCAGGCGATGTATGTCCTTATCACATCCATCCGATGAACACGTGAGCCGCATTTGTAATCAGGCAACAGAAAACAATCAGAATAAATGTTTAGCTTTAAGAAATTGATATCCGTGCAAAAAATAGTTTCCATTATTCAAAAGAAAATTATCCCACACATTTCAAACGGAATTAATACGTTTAATATTGCCTACGTTAATAAACCGAAATTCCGACCACATGTATGAACAAAAATAGAATCCCCCTCATGTTATTCTCTCATGCGTCACCCGTCACATGTGACGTATGAGTATTTACGATGTAATTTTATTTAGGAAAATAAGACGCACGCAGACTACATGCAAAAAAGCCATTAAAGTTAAACTACTGCCGGGGATAGTTTTCAAAAGTTTACAAGACAAACGTATTTTTCCACCAAATGATGTGTATTTATAAATTAATCACTTTATTATGCTCGTACACTTTTTTTGTGAATTACATTCTCATTTAAGCACCACTTCAGCTCGATTTACCAAGAAAATAGAGCGGAAAGTGCAATTGGGGATTGAATTGAGGTAATTGCAGGCGGAAGGATAAGGACAAGAAAACCAGAAAATTGCAATGCATTCTTCAGTAAAGCAATACGAATACAAACCATGCAGCACTGAAATTGAATCAAACAACTAAATATGTCTTCATTTTACTATCAAAATGAGTCAAGGAACTCCATTATGGGTGCAATAAATATGAGAGGTTCATTATCAGCCGACATCATCGATTTTCAACATTAATAAATCAGTCGGAAAAAAATTGCAGTCGATAGAAGTTTTTATGAAGCCATCATCACCGTGGTGACCGGGCCAGATGTCAACTGGCGCACAGTGGATGGAGATAGGAAAAAACCAGAGGCACTCTAAAGTTGTAAATGGAAATGACGCGGAAGCGCCCTCGACAATGACGGATGTCGACGATGACGGGGACGAGTTGTGATGACGCTGGCCTTCTTTCAGGCGCCTCGGCCTGACGGAAATGGCATTTCCATGGAGGTAACACCAACGACGACGACATTCAAGTGCTTCGAGCGGAAACGGAAATTTAAAGGCAAACCAAATGGCCGAGCAAAATGGACAAACAACTGACGAATGCTAATCGCGATGGGAAGTGAGCGAAGTGTGTTTACTTCTTTCACTTACTTCAGCTTTCACTTTAAAAACATGTTAAGTTTAAAGGCATTCAAATGAACAAATTCAATTTAAAGTTACACAAATTCACAACTCGAATTCTTTAAATCATTTTTTCCTGTGAACTGCTCAAGATTCATCGTAAAGTAAAAAGAAATAAAACCATTTACTGCAAATTAAATGCAACACTGACACCGAAGAGGGATGAGCATCACATAGACAGAAAGCATTCTTGTCTTGAAAACAGAAAATGAAACAAAACGTGTTCCTGGTGGAAAATCTTCTGAGGTGTTGTCCACTCGGTCTGCTGCTTTTGCAAACAAAACACGTAGGCCACGTGGCACATGGTTGGCCAAAAACATTAGAGAGACACAATTAAGCTTTTGAAGCAAGACGACAACCGGCCACTTAGGCCAGAGCTGGAGCAAAGATATACGAGTATATTCAAAAAGACTCTTCGACTCCGAACTATTCAACATTAGTTCTGTGTTGCAAAAAAATGATCAATACAATCCACTGCAGAGTTCCAGTTTTTACACAGTCGTCTTCCCTATTCAGATATTTCAATTATGAAACATGTTGAAAAACGTCGGAAAATATAGTGCAAGCATTATCATTATTGAGATACAAAGGATCAGAACCAAAATTCTTATCTCCTTATCAAATGAATATCAAATCCATTTGGTCACTCTGAAATCTATTTTTATCTCTCGACGAATGGAAAGCCCATTTCAGTTTTCCGCATTTAGGTGTTATATAAAATGACTTTATTATTATTATTTATTTATCTATTTATTACACTATTTTTGTATATCCAACCAGCTTATGTTAGGTCTCCCCTAACAAAATATTCAATTGCAATGCTTTCAATCATTGTCACGGTTCTTATTTGTTCAATGAGACATATGCCGAAGGAATTATTTATCAGCAGGTAGAATTACTATTCTACGTACAATAAATATGAATAATAAAATGAACAATCTTATTTCCAGTGTAAGAGCACTGTAGTAAATCAGCAGTGCCGTAGCTTTCGAAGAGATATTAAATAATGAAAAAATATATGTACTCCTTTGGCCACCGGCGAAAAGACTAGAGTGTCTTTGTCGTTTATCAATTTGATGTGCCACCAATGAAAAACTTAACAATTTGCTTCGCTAAGGGAAAACGTGTGAAAAATCAACAACCCAATGTTCAGAGATACCCAAAAGTCAGGCGAAATATTTTATTTTGGTGCAGATGCTTGCGGGATATATTTTTCCAGATAAATGTCCTGAGGACAATGGTAAAATATTTATTCAATACCGAAAACCCCAGAATGTGGACAACTACGACTAAAAGTACGTAGTTGTTGTTTTGTTATCTTTGTGACCATATGAAAATGATTCCATTTGATGGAAGGGTCGCATCACGTACACAAAGGATGGGTCAAAATTGAAATTTATCTGAACCTCTTGCAGGCCAACAAATGTGAAACGATAGAATTTTTATTTGGTAAATGGAACTTTGATTTACTTTGTATAGCAAAACTATGCTATATATCCAGATATTTCAGCATATGGAGTAGGCAGAGCACCAGTTGCTAATCGTTCAGGCCTTAAAATTATATATAATTCTGCGTTCCTCTGCAGTTAATAATTATAGTCACACATTAAATAAATTCAATTTCCAACCATTACTTATTCAATAGCTATCACATTTTAAATCACATTTGGCGCCTCTGCGAGTAATTAATTTTCTTTCTTGCGCACAAGACTAAGAAATTTCGAGAACCGTTGCCTAGTGCTGCTTCTTTGGCAACCAACAAGGGGTGCTATCCATTCGATCTGCCTCCCAGAGGTGCCACTACGGGTTTTCCCTATCATACATCTGCTTCTGTGCAGTTTGAATTCTCTGTGCAATTGCTAGCCAAAAAATGATCGAATTCAATACGAGCTGGATGTTTTGCGCAGTTACCGAAGCAATTCTATATCTTTTAAGCCAATGGAAATTAACAAGACATTGTCTACTTATCGTATTTCAAATATTAAAAGATTTATTCGAATCTTTGATTCAAGTTCTGAAAGTATTTCAGTTAACCTACAATTGTTTTAAGTAATTTCACTTAATGGTCTCCAAGGCAATAACACATTTGGTAATCAATTCTTATTTAGTGACTATTTACACATATGTCTGTAAGTAAATATACAGAATGATAAAGATCTTATTGGTAATAAACTTTAAATTTATTGTTTTGTACAATTAACAATAATTTAAATGGTTTTAATCATGTAGTAGGTTATGTTAGTTATGAAATAACTTTTATGCACGCTTTTGGGGCATGTTCAAGAGTGAATCTGTCGGTGTACTAGTACGTTAAGAAAAGATTCTGTTCACAAATCTATCTATTTTTAAATTTAAACGAAGTAGTACATAAGATAGATAATTTACGACCGTTTGAAAGAAAGGGCAAAGATGTGTGGTAATAAATTCGCGACAAGCAACACATAAGTGGAGATCCCACTTATCAAATGTAGAGCTAAGCATTAATGTTGTATGCAATGCGTTGCATGAACTCAAACAAGAATAAAAATATCAATTGTACCTCATATGTTGTTTGTAAAACTGATAGAAGGCTCTGATTTTAAGAATAAAACGAGAAGGAACGTGTGAGTCGCTTCTGGGGACGCGACTCTACTTATACCCGTACTCAGTCAGTATATAAATTTTTGAGCATATAATTTTTTAGAATTTTAGAACTAAAAAAAAAAATTTTACATTTTACATTTTTTTGCTACATCTGTTATCTACATCTACATCTACAATGTATATTTTACATCTAACATGTAGATTATAGATGTACCATTTATATTCTACATCTCCTCCTCTAGGGGTTGCTCGCGCACTGAACGCGGCAGAGTGTGCGAGCGAGAAAGAATGAGTAGCGAGTCTTTTGCTGAAGGAGGCGGGGGAACCAACAGAAAATTAATTTCTTCATTCTGGCTATAATTATGATCCGATCTGATTCATATTCGGCAATCTGGTAGATATGGGCATTCTCTACGATACTGCGTTTTTAGTTTTATCGTATCTTTAAAATTGTGCCTGCCACAGATTTTCGTTCTTTGTGGAGGCGGAAGGGGGCGCGGCGAAATTTAGAAATACACTTGTAGCAGTGTGATATCACATGAGTCTGGAAACCAACTTTGGTTGCCCTAGCTTTTATAGTCTCTGAGATCCAGGCGTCAAACAAGACGGACAGACGGACGGACAGACAGACATGGCTCTATCGACTCGGCTAATGATGCTGATCAAGAATATATATACTTAATGGGGTCGGAAACGTTTCTTCTCTGTTACACACATCCACTTTTACCACAAATCTAATATAACCCTTAACTCTTTTTTGAGTACGGGTATAAAAATGTATGAATCGAAGAGTATTTAAGACTACTACTATCTTCAACTTACAGTCTAATATTTTGTTGGCTAGATTTCCAGTCTGCACGTATTCGATGCTATGGAGGGCTCGGCATTTGCTAAGTTATTTTTACCACGAACCCGTAGAGAGTAGAAAACTTTTGAGCAATTACAGTTAAAATGTTTAAAGCAGAGATTATTTAAATTTAATGTTCAAATTTATTTTTCTCGCCCACCAGTCGGAACTTCAACTATAATTATCATATTAATTTATGCAATTTTACTATTTAGGGATTTCTATTGCATATTCCCAGGGATGGAGCTGGATAAATATGTGGAGAGGAACTCTCAACCGAGATTTGTTTACACCTCTTGGCAATCAGGCACACACATCGTCATAGTCCCGAAAACCGTTGAAGGGGAGCAACTTGATTATCGGTCAAGTACTTTACGCTCTGTCATTTTTGTAGAGGGAAATTTAATAAAGTTGTTAACAAAATAAGTTTGAGTTCACAACTCAACTCGCAAGTGTCTAGGCTTTTCCTTTAAGGTCTTAACAGGGCACCTGCCAACTTCTGCAGATTGAAGCAAGGTGTTTCCCATCTTGTCGCCAATTAACATCACTATTGTAGATTTTCGTAAATATATATATGCATAAAAATAAACTATACTTCACTCCACTCTATTTTTGATGTCACATCTGCTCCAGTAATTCTTTTTTTCTTTCTTTTATTATTCGGCAGCAAGACGGATGTCCAATATTTACATGTGGCATTTACACTTATCAACATTATATTGGACGACGCCTGTTTGTGGTTGTGTGCCACACACTCGGGTTAACATTGCGTATGAATAATTGAATATTTCCGGGATTTTTTCCTTTCATTTTTTGGCTGCTGTTTGATTAATATTGTGCACAAAAAACATTCTCGTGCTGTTGAAAAAAGTCGTAGTGGCTTTGACACACTTTAAAGCCATGTACAGCAGATGATTTCAATTGCATTTCGACCGCAGAACGGCAGGCAACTGACCTGTAAAAGATATGAGTGACATGGATATCGAATATAAGGACTTGGTCATTAAATATTTCCCATGCGGTGCCCTCTGCCCGTACATCAAAGCCACAATTGGCAATAAATTCAACTGAGTTGACCAGAAAGCCGAGTCCTGGCCTGGTCCTGGGTGCGATGATGAGCCGAGATTCTCCTATGTCCCCAGGTGACATCTAACAAACTAGCTTAAAATAATTAATTTGATTTCATTTTCCTCAGGCTAATTGCGTAAATTCTACAAGAGATAAACTCGGAATATCATAAAATTGTTTTACGGCCACAAACACGCATCTTGTGAAAGATATATAATTGCTGCAACAAAACTGAATGCACTGAACGTAGAAGAAATATTTATTCAGATTTTTTCAGATTTTTACTTGCGACTATTTGCCTAAATTTACGTCTAATGAAATTAGTATCTTAAAGTGTTCAAATATGAATAACAAATAATTGCTAATAATAAAGTCATAGTAATGAAATGAATAGAATGATTTATATACTAAAACTGAATTTCCTTTAAATTGATGCTGAATGCCTAAATACATCACATCACAAATAATTGTATTTTATTCAAAAAAATATACTTATATTTCCCTTTCTAAAATGCTGCCACTGGCATGTGTTTAATATAGTTCAGTTTGATACAAGTGTAATTTGTTATTTAATTAAGCTGCTTATTTAAATGTATCCAATTTTCCACTATTCACATTCAAGTAAAATAAACATTTCATTTCCGTTTTATTTATTACAAAATAAATACAGTCAAACGACTTTTCATTGTTTTTAAATGATAAGCTTGGTTGAAGAAACGAAGCCATAAAAATTGACTATTTCCCACTGATTGAAATGCGGTTCTTAAATTAAGTCATAAAAGTGCAAATTAACATTTCTATAGCCACAGAGCTAACAAGTTCGAAATTTGGAATAATCTGCTGCACATAAAAGGAGGAGTTTTTTTCCGAAGTATATTAAAAATGTGGGGAAATATATAAAAGCAATAAATAATATGTAAATTTAATGTAATGCCCTTTTTCTATGTTTTATTGATTTGTTTTCCTTTATGTTTTAATAGAAAAACATGCAAAATGTCTTTCAGTGTGAAGACTTAATTGTATTTTCAACCGCTTTTATTCGACATTTTGAATTGTTCAAGTGTCTGTTAACTTAGCTTAAATTGTTTGCACTAGTTTGAAAATTAGTCTCATTTCATATCAAAACATCCACTACAGCACAATCATCTATCAAGTTACACTCCAAAACCACAACGCACACATTTAGTCAAGTGTAATAACTCAATAGCTCCTCATTGAATCGTAATCCCCTGGCATAATGTTTTGATTAGACGGCCAACAACAGTCGACTGCACAGACATGTCAAATGCCCGACTCAATTTACCGGCCTCTTGGCCCTGGCCACAGATACAAACAAACCACATACCTCAATCAGAATATTGTCAACCGGACATTTACAAATTTGCGGCCAACAGAACACTGTCCAGACCTCGTCCTGTCTCGCACTAATTGATTTAATGTATGTGGGTGGGTGGTCACGCATGGCTCCGTTGAAAAATAGGTACAAATTAGTCTGATTTTATTTGACCTAAATTGAACTGAAAGGAAAATACCAAGGCGTGCTTGGAATACACCAATATTGGGAAGGTACCAGATTTTGTTATAAAGGCTGAAAAAATTATGATTTATAAAACTTAAATAGGAAGAACAAAGACTCAAAATAGTACGAATATAAGTACATATGTATGTACGTATGTATGTATGTATGTGTATCATTAAGACAAATGAGATCTGTCATAATGATTTAATGCTCTGCCAAAAATACATTCCTTCCATTTGACGTTAATATGCCCACAACAAACGTGCTGTTATTTTCATGGATAGTTTTTCTTTTGACATTTGAAAACTGAATTTCATCGCTTGATGATTTCTCCGGCACTTAATTAAAGCTGCAGCAAAGAGAGCCTGCAGATATCAGGACCACCGAAAAAATAGGTGCAAAAAGTGTACACATATCCCATATATGCGTATGAGTATAGCAGAGAAAATGTACATATATATTATCCACATTGAAAAAGGAAAGGAAAAGGAAAAAAATTGGCAACTCATACATATGTATCAACTCCATTAAAGCCAACTGTTCCTGGCTATATCCTGTAAAATTTATACCACTATGTGCATGGATTATATTTTCATTCAAGGGGGTTTTTTTCCAATGATTGATAAACAGCAGGCTGTTGCTACTAGTGTTGCCAAAATTGCCAATATTACTTAAAGCGCTGTTCCATTGAAAAGTATGGATATGTGTATCGAAAATGTCTGTCAGGGTACAGCAGAGACGAGAAACAATGTAAAGACAAAAATACTTTTTTATGAATTTATTTATGTGTAACTTAGTAAATGGTTTTTCATCCATCCTGAATAAGTCCATTAGTTGGTGACAAATTTAGCATATTTAATCGATCCAAGAAAAACTAATGGGAGCCATTTTGAAAGTAGCCTACAGTGGTATTATTTATCTTGCACAAGGAAATTCATACACTTTTATTGAGCCAAGGTAAAGTGCTCCCAATGGTATAATATAAATGATAGCGTGAGCACGTCTCAACGAGGCGTATGAGTAATTTACGTATATATATTTATATATTCATTCCAAAGCACTATGGTGAAAATACCTATTTTTCGGGTATTTAGTCATTTTCTCAAGGTATTAAAATTAGTTGTTTTTTTTTTGGTAACATATTAAGAAAACTTCAAGATGTAAAGTCCAATACCAAAAATGTTATATAACATAGCACTGTTAAGTCGAACAGCTGTTAAAGTAATACTAATGCTTTGTAGTTGTGTGTGTTCTATTAATATTTTCTAAAAGTTGGAAACGTTCCCAAAGCCCATTTCTGGGAAATATATTTCAAGTTCGTGGAGATATATAAAACGTCCAGAAGGGTCCATAAGTGTACGTCCAATTGTATGTCATAGAGCCATTACTTTTAATTTAAAGGCAGTTTGTCTCAATGCACACTTTTTCGCACTATCTGCGAAAATTAATTTTTTCAGGGAACTTCGAGTTTTCAAACGCGGAGCTGTTTGGTGTATGGCGCAAGGAAAAAGATAGATCCAACCAAGAAAATGCAATTGATTGATTGATTTTTTTAAGAGGAGATTAAATAAAAACATTCATGTTTTAAAACATGTGTTATATTTAAAGAGCAAAACTCAAATTTTTTGTCAAAATTTGTAGGCAGAGTGGAAAAAATGCATGCGGAACAAAAAATATTTTGAAAAAAGCATTAAAATTGGTTAATGAGCACAACAAAATTATACAATGCGACTTAAATAGGAACAATAATCGACAAATTGGTCATCCAAAGTTGGTTTACTTGTTAAAGGGTAGGAGCTAAAAAAACAATAGGCAGCTCTATCAAAAACTCAAGATCAATGTCTCTTTGTTGATTCAAGCAGCAAGCATAAGGGCCATGTCCTTCCCATCGATTTTCGAATCCTCTTATTATGTGAAATTGAAGGCCCATATCATACTCTTGAGGATTTCGAAGATGAATTAAGAAAAAATTAAGAAAATTTCTATTAATATTAACTATTGTTTTTTTAGCTCCTGAATTTCATCAAAATAAAGTTTTTCCAAAAGTAAAACTTTATTTTTATGTATAAAGGAGTATTATAGTCAATAAATATTAATAAATATATTCCAATTTTTAATATTATTAAAAAATAAAAAATTTTTTTTAAAATTTGTTTGCGGTAGCACTCCTACTTGTCCAAAAATGTTTCTAGGGGTGAACATAGCATTAATAAAAAAAACCGCATCGAAAAATCTTGCTTAGTTTAAAAGTTATTAATTAATACCCGAAAAACTGGAATTTTCCCCATAGTGCAAAGTAAAGATATATCGAGTTCCACAGCACTTAGGCTCCTTAGGCTCAAAGTAAAACAACGGAACAAAGGAGCAGCAAAATCCCAGATAATTGGCATCTGTTTGGAGGAGCAGCAACTGGCTGGATGCCAAGTCCTCTCTACATGCTGGAGGTCTAATCACAGATCCACGGCGTCCACGGTGTTCCACGCCGTCTTGTTGATGAGCCTGTTGCGGCTCGGTGCGGTAACTAAAATCCAGATGAAAGCCAACACCTTGTCGGCAGGTGACACCGCACCACAGCCCCAAACGCGAACGTGACACATTCTTGTGTACTTTTTGACGAGCCAAAAGTCTCGGGGTCACCGGGCTCAGAGCCCAAAGAACATGACATGAAAATGCTATGAACATGGTTTCCCAAACTAAATTTTCTCCTAGCTCATGGTGGTAATTGGGAGAATAAGCCACTATCAAAATATGCAGGTCGGAGTAAGAGAGCAATCTTGAGTTGGGTAGTAGAAATCTATTCAAGGCTGTGGTAACTAGGGAATTTCCTTATCGACTAACTGATTCCAAGTGTCAGGCACAATAATGTCCGCAAATACAGGAATTAACAACCAATCATTGGGCTACCTCCATTCAATGTTGTGCTTCTTGAAGTTTCTGATGCAGCTTCCTTGTTTGTGTGGCATTGCCATTCAGGCTTCGGAAGGGGCCTTTGGACATTCAGTGCCACCGTCAATAATGCAGCAAGGGCTCCCATCTGTTCGCACCGCCGGCTGGGATTCACACCCCTGAATGTGCTCAGTCTCAGCTGCAAGGAATAATACTAAGACTTTGCTATCATGGCAGAGGTGTCCGGTTCTGTCTAGTGAAGTCCTTTTCCGTCCTGCATCGTCATGGCCTTCACTCTACTGCCCTGCACAATCCTTTCGTGTTGTGTTTCCCTTTTATATTTTAGTTGTCCATTTAGAAAGAAGGTTTTCCATTCACTTCATCATTCCATTCCACACGTTAAAGTATTTTCATAAAATCAATTACATTGCTTCTTGTATTAGGTAAACAATTCTGCATCGAAATTCACACGCACGCAGCCGTAAATCCCATTGAATCCCATTGAGCCAAATGCATTTGGTTGCATAAATAGCTGCTGATGTGAACATAATTCCAGTCATGGACAAGCACTAAGTCCTCTCACCCACACTCGTACACTCGATTCGTGGTAGTTTATATATCCCCAAACACTTTTGACTTTTGCCTTCCTACCATCACAAATCCTACAAATGCATCCCGCTGGCTGTTTGGTTGGGTGGCTGCCATTCGGTCGTCTCACTCGGCAGCGGAAAATGAAATTTTATTATTTTAGCTGGTAGTCATGTTACCCAGAGATAAGAAATTCGTTTACGATCATTTCGGCAGGCTTACAGCCGGCAGCCCAGAACCCAGTACCATTTGACAGTCTGAATATCCTTTGTCTGACAACAGATCGTTAGTGCATTTAATGGGGCAGTCGTACCACTGCATACACGAACTCCATTGATTACACTTATTTGTGTCTTGTCTTTAAATTTTTACGAAATTGGGGAATATTTTGAGTCATCGAGACCTTCTCGTTTCTGGTTTTTGTCAATTGTTCACAAATTGTGCAAACATTTCGCTGCCTTGCACGTAGTTGGGCCATAAAATTACAGTCAATTTAATTTCCAGCATTTGTTTTACATACATATTTATGTCGGGGCATGTGCCTGCCTGTCTGTGTCTCTGTTGGACACTTTGGCTGTCATTTGGCAGGCAGAAGAGGGTAAGAAACTAGGAAACCACCAAGGGTGACCTACTGAACTTATGCGATGTTTTTGTTTGCGCCTTTTTAGGCATGTTTTTTTAGTAGAGAAATTAAAGTAAACATGAGTAAACCATGTTGGGAAAACCTAACGTTAGTTATATTTAAGTTATATTTTCAGTATTTTAATCGCTGTTCCATCGATTTGGGGTAAATTTTAGTATTCTTTTGATTTGTTTGGCATGCAGTTGCTTCTATTTGGTTGTATTTGTACAATCATGATTCCGGAATCTAGTTAAAAACTTGAAAGAAACAAAAATAAAGTTTACTAAAATGCAAAAGTCGATTAAGTCCATCTGTGGACACGTACGGCTCTCCTTTTCCACATTTCTAGCTGCGGTATGTCAATGCGTTCAACTTGAGAATTGCGCTAAAATAAGCCAAACTAATATGCTCTGTTAACCAGCAGTAGCTCTTGAGGAGAGTAAAATGTTTAAAATCGGTGCCCCAATAAGAATGTGCTGGAAAAGAAAAAATTTTTGCGTATCGTTTGCATCTGAAGCGGAGCCAGACATGAGAAACTGAAATGATTATTCCCTGAAAGTCAATGAAAAACGAAAAAACTGAAAACGTTTACGGCAACAAGCAGTACATCCAATACCTTTCCCAAGACCCCTTTTACCCCCATGCTGATTTAACATTTGCAATTCCCTCCAGTGCCGAGTGGCAGTACTTCAGTAAACACATGAACAAAAAAAAACTGCAGATAAAAACACAAAGCGGAAAAGCATGTGGGGAAAACTTTTTATAGGGTTTCCAAGGAAGACACCGTAAACTGGCTACGTACTTTATTGAAACATTTGTTACTCCTTCAACCAGGCAGTGAGTTCAACTAGTTTTGGTTTGTCTCTATTAGTAGAAATTAAAAATGATGTCAAAGTTTTTTTTAATCTTTATATAGATATATATTTATATACATATATGTACATATATCTAAATAAAATTATCGATTCATGCCCACACAAACTCAAAGCTACCTGTTTATTCTGTTTCCTGTTTATTATTTATATTCATACTTTGATAAACTCCAATTGAATTCCTGCCCTGACTTTTTCATTCTCCTTAAACAGATGTCGCTAATTAAAACAAATAATATCATGAATTAAATAAAACAACCAAAATTGGCTCGAATTGTTTCATAAACCAAGATACATAATTTGTTGATCCTCGACAAACCAGGACCAAAAACAAATATAACTGCTTCCCCTTTGGGGTCTTGGGTGAAGTATTCCCGGAGCCATAGAGAGTACGACGGGGAGCTCCTCATTTCGGTTTTTCTTCTATTATTGTCGTTTTTTTCATAATTGAAATAAATTTAGTGTGACGTCGCCACTTCATGACAAGCCCATGGAGCCACTTGTTGGCGGAGGATATGGCCATAGAGAGGATAGATCTGTCAGTCCTGGTCCATGGAGTCTAATTAAATTATTCCTACATACTGAGAGTGTAAAAGCAGGAAGGTATCATTATTTAGTAAGATGTGTTGAGAGTTCAATAAGATTTTGAAAGGAGGGAAACGAAAATGCATTAGATGGAATGTGTAATAATGTAAAAAGCATTCATCAGCAGGTGAATATTTGCTTACATACGTAATTTATAGGTCTACTTAAATTCTTAAGCATAAGTCAAATATTTAAGTAGTTTTGAAAATTTAATTTCAAACAATAACATATGTTCAGCATATGTATAATTTAAAAGAGAACAATTTATAGACAAAAGTAACTTATTTCATAGCATTCAAATATAAGTCGTACTGACATAAAATGGTCTGGCAAAGTATTGTACATTTTGACAGGTGTTTGCATAGTGCCAGACTGTATGACAATTTAATGCATTTAATTTAAAAAGGAAAGACAGCCGAATGGCATTTCACAGACACTGCAAATTGTACGGTTAGTTTTGGGTTTACAATTGTTTATGCCCGACGACCGCAACGCTATGGGAATTAAATTAATCTAATTTGCAGGTGTGCAGATGACATCTCAATTGTTCTTTGGGTATCCAGAGGCTAACATTTGGACACACACACACACGATACGGCTCTAGGCGTTTGGCCACGGAAAATAGAAGGGTAGGCGCACAGCTGAATAGTTGCCACAATTGTCCGAGTATTTGCCATCTGCCTTCTATCGTTGCACCCCTTCAAACTCCTTCGCCAGCTCTTATCTGAGATTCCTTTTGCATCCTTTGGGGGTATATGCGTCTGGTCCCTGCGGAGCTTGAACAATGCGTAAAAATGCATTTTCCCAAGGCGTCAGACCTCGCAAATGGCTGGGGAAAAGGAGGGTATTCTAAGCAGACAGTCTAAGCACTGCAGGCAAAATGTCAGGAAACGGCAGCAGAAAGCATTTGGAAAGCAATTCATTGGACCCCGACGATGTATCGCGATGGGGCGATGGAAAGAAACAAGACATGGGAGGCGAAAAACTAGAGAAACGATCTTCCGACCCATGGCGATTAATTTTACGACTTTTTGCTTCAAATATTTTTAACGCGGTTCCGAGACCAATAAACAATGTCATGTCAACAGTTGGGCCGTACCAACAAGATGGTAGCTCGTGCGCTGGAGAATGACGGTGCAGCTGACAGTTCGACAGCTGCTGGAGGGATGGATGTAGTTGGTGCAGCAGCCTGCGGTCAGAGTCTGCCCTTTGGGCCTTATTGGATTGCAGTTGTGGCCACATTTATTTGCCCACTTCTAGTCGTTGGGATTTGGCCACACTGTGTAAATAGGCGAGACAGATGCCCATTTCCCAATACCATCTCACCTGTCCCATCGCCAATAACAGCTTATACTGCTCCCAAGTGCACTAGAGAAATTTCACAGCCGTTGATTGCAGCCACTACTCAGGGTTCCTTCTGATAGCCCTTTGATGTTAAGCCTGGGGCAGGTAAATATTCTATTCTATTCTACAGAACTGCAAACACAAGCACAGTAAGCACTGCACCAATTGCATCCTGTCTGTGGATCTGTGGGAGCGTGTGACAAACTTTGTTTCATTATTTATATATGCGTGCTTGTACGGATTAACAGCTGCTGCTGCACTAGAATAAAAGAGAGGAACTGCGACTGCATATCTGACACATTTTCCAATTTGCTTGCTAATGAATGCCGTAATCCGTGTAGCAGAGGCACCAATATTTTCAACTTATGCGTGTGCGTACCCCCTGACTTTAGAGACAGTTAAGAACATACGATATGGGCATATCATAGCGTCATGTATGGGTCAAAGGCGGCGACAGTATCCAGTAGCTACAGACCCGAATGGATTTTGTTCCACAAATTACATGAAAAATAAAAATAAATGGTACGTGGAGAACCAGACTTAATCCACATGCGTAACAGAGAAAAATCTCTGTTTGCACATTTGAATAGATAGCTATTAGTTATTCTTTATTGAAATTATACATTAAATGTATTAACAGTGAATAGTTAAGAGAATCCATATCCACTAAAAAGTTAGTGGAAAATATT
The DNA here is from genome assembly GCA_018150885.1 of Drosophila tristis. Taxonomy (NCBI): domain Eukaryota; kingdom Metazoa; phylum Arthropoda; class Insecta; order Diptera; family Drosophilidae; genus Drosophila; species Drosophila tristis. The sequence goes on from JAECWT010000168.1 coordinate 153,665, forward strand.
TCAGTAGTGCGCAAAATTTGTTTGTAATTTTTAGCTGAGAATTAAGTAAAAGCACAGCATTGAAAGTTTTGTTTAACTTTTGTACCTTAGATATGAAGTTATATTTTTTAATTGTTGAAAATATCGGTTGAAAGATAGAAAGGCTTGGAAAGCTTCTAAAAACTGTAAAAATGCGCTGTATATCGGCGATAAAAGGCTCTAAGCATTAATTCTTAATCCATGAAAGAAAATCGTCTTTTCCTCTTGTATTTAATTCCTATTATAAATATTTCATTGACAAACTCAAACCTTTAGTCAAAACAGCAATCAATAAGAAACTTAAGTTCCGCAGAATGTTTACAGATCTATAACCAAACATTCTTCTACCTAAATATATACGTTATATCATCTTTCTTTTGGTTTCCAATTTTATATGTATTTTTCCGTGCAATTTTCATTCAACTCCAAATCTTTAGTCTTACAAAAATCACTTAACAAGCTCAAGTTTCGCAGATTACAAACCATTCACGACCACAATTCCTCCTCCCATAAAATATAACTCTACTTTTCTTTTGGCTCCTACTTTTATCCAATTGTTTATGCAATTGTCATTGGTATTTTGTATTGCTTGCCACGGATTTCAACTTTTTTGTGGCCTTGGTTGCATTCTTTTTTATTCATGGAACAAAAACCGCACTCAATTTATTGTCTCGTCTATGCCATATCGCTGGCAGTGGTTTTTATTTATCCACCAATTCGATTTACCCTAAATTAATTACGACCTCCAGTTAAGTGAATGCCATCTAAAGAACCCAGTCAAAATGTTGCCCATGGAATGCCATTCGAATTCATATTTTTAAATTGAGTTACATTGAGTTGCCAAGACAGTACCATCACCAGTAACAGAGCTGGAGAGCTGAGATCTAGTAGGGAATGAAAGAGTCTGAGGAGCCCCACCCACATTTAGGGGTTGTGTGTGAGCGAATCTGTGCTAGATATGCACAGATATGCTCCATTAGTCCCTGCATTAGTCGCGCGTATTATGTTCAAGGGCCGCTGGCTTACTCTGCGTATGAGTTATTTATTGTCTTGCTTAAGCGACTTTCCCTTGATTTTCTGGCTTTCTGCAGGCAATTACTACGACTATGCACAAATTTACAGAGTCTCCATTTTCATTATATTTTGTTAGGACCAATTTTAAACCGAGTCTCTGAGAATATTGGGTCTCACATCTCGGAGCTCCGAAATCAATAAATACTCCGTGGAATCCACAAATTTTAAGAAACGTAATAAAAATAAATAAAACTATAATAAAATTTGTGGCAGCCCCTAACTGATAGCCCCTTATTTTAATTTTCAAGCTGCAAAATTAAATTTTATTACTTCGAGAAACTTCACGACAACTAAAATTTGATGGACAAACGCAACCACATTTCCGCCATTTGATTCTTGGGAAGTCTGTTCTATTCGGCAGCCGTAGCATCAAATTTGATGGGCTATATTCCATAGACGCATCATAAGCTTTCATCGTTGTGGCGAAGTTCTCCATCCACGTTGGAGTGGCATTCGAAGTATATAAAATTAACACAACTTAAATTCACATGAAATAACTGGATGGAGAAAAAGGCTAAAAGAGTGAGAGAAGGGGAACGTAGGGGAGTCCTGTGTCGGTGCATCTATCAATTGTCACGGAACATAGGCCAAGGACACATCTAAAGGCAGCCAGCACCCTCGAGACTTAACCTAGCCCTCTGTGCACTTATTTACCCAGTCAACAGTTCTACCATTCACTTAGGCATGGGGTTGGGAGGCCTAGTTCCCCCATCCCAATCCAAAGTTCCACTTCTCGACGCATTCATTCAAACACGGTTTGTATTTGAATTTCCCTCATTGCGTATTCAGGCGTTTCATGACTCCTCTCCCTGCCGCCAACAGCCAACTTTGAGCCAAAGCCAAGGCAAACACACACCACAGAATGCAGGTGGAGGGTGAAAAGCTTAGCTGGGGCTGGGCCGGGCCTGCGCCCATGCCATGGCCTTTGACACTTTTTTTGGAGCCAGTTAACCTTGCTGGAGTGGCGGCTGCGGCCGCAATGTGGGTTAAATAATTACACGTTCCAATTGGCTCTACTCTGCAGGGAAACTGGAACAAGCACCGCTTTTCATACACTTTGTCATTTCTTTTGTATTGTCAACAATTCAGTTGCAAGAAGGAGCATCAGGTGCCAGGGTCAGTGCAACTGCAACTACCGACAAGTTGACTGCAAATATTATGACTGCCTTGGTGTCCTCTGCTTTTTGATGAAAGCCAAGACGTTCTTTTGTTGACGTGACGAAAATTGTTGCCATAACTGACATCTCAACCACGGGAGTCATCGGAGGACAATAGAAACTGTTGGCGTCCGCCTTTCATTTTAATTTTACTCGTCATTGTCTCCATTTGACTTGCAACTGACGGTATCTTTCACTGGTTAAGCAGTTGACAGGATCCCTCAGTGTCTAAGAAGCGTAATTGAAAGAGAATCCCCATAAATATCAATTCCTTGGAGGGTCTTATAACTTTTTACAAGGACTTTCTCCTGCTATCATCCACTATGGGACAGAGCAAGGCGTAAATCCTTTCAAATAACAAATATTCCACCAGCACGGAGGTCAGGCATAATCCATTGAAATACACTCGATAAAAGGATTTATTAAATTGACAATACAAAATTGCTCTATTGGATTCGGAGTAAAAGAGGGGCAGACAATTTACTTTACTTTGATGTTAATGGGCACTTGCCCAGTCAAACAAAATTATCCAAGTGAACCTGAAATTTCAACAGACTGTAAGCTATCCTGTGGAAGATTTTGTGTAGCTCTTGACAAGAGGGACAAAAACTCAACCATTTTAAAAATTTATGCAATTAAATATTCGGGTCTTCGCCTTTAAAGATAAGTGGGTTAACCTTTAAGCACAGTTTTTATCTTCTCTCTGCTGAAAATCTATAAATATGCACTAAATGACGTACAATATGAGGTGAATCTTAGCTCACGTCCACCAGTCGGTTGCGTGCTTCCCACATGATCAATAGTCAATAGACACAGTCGTGCGGAAAAACAAGAAATAAATTACCATCCATCACCATAAATCATTCAGTTTATTCCAGCTACTGTAGGTCGTTTGTCTGCTTGGTTTACATGTATATTTGAGGACACATATTTGACTACACTCTGCGCCACATTTATCTCAAGCGTGACCCATAAACAAATCTGGAAAGAAAACAAGCATAAAATATTATTGCACCCGAAATTCTAAGTTTATTGGTCAGCTGAATTTGTGTATCAAAAAAGTCTTTCCACTTCCAACGAGAGAACAAAAATTATCGAATCCATCTATATATAATTACTATCGACTCTCATTTGAAGCAAAACAGAACTCTCATTTGAACAGCGTTGCACAAACTCCCCTTTATACACTCGTCCAACTGCCGCCAAGTTCCACGCCTAATGTTTAGTCATACTGGTACTCTTATGCGGTTCCTGCACTCCAGCCACAGCCATTAGCATTAATGTAAAAAACTTAAGTTTTCAAAGTTGTCGCCGCTTCTCCTGGGGGCTGACTAGGTGCTGTTGGTTGGCTGCTAGCTGTTGCCACTGCCATTAGCAGAGTTTTACTCCCAGAAGCGTTAATTCACTCACATCACGCTGGTTGTTTGCATAAATCAACGATGCCTGGTAGTGGGTGTACGAACAGGAGTATACGTACGAGTATTTGAATGAGTGCCAGCCTGGATTCCCATACCCACCCGACATTGGACGAAACTTTACGGCTCCAAATTAAGCCGCAAAAATCACCGTTAGGTGGCAGCGTCTGATGCTCCTGTTATGTGAAGCCTTCTTGTGTCGCCTTCCAAGAATAGCACGGATGGCAGAATCTCCACCATGATGGAGCGTATATTTCCGCATTTGTTACACGGCCCCGTTTCACGCTTTTACCGCTTGTATCCCGAGTGATTTAATCCTTTTAGCTTAGAAGTTTTTAATTGTTACGGCGCTCTGCTTATTTGGTAAATTATAATGAGATTTGCTGGCGAGACTTTAGGTGGGATCAATAAAATTAAGCACCTGCTGTATCCTCGGCTTGTGGTCACTCGCTGAACTCAATTCAAGTTTACCTTCTGTCGCAGTTGCCCCAAAAACCCACCAAAATGGGTGTGTTCAGGAGTTGGGTTGGTTGTGGGAACAAAGGAATTGTATCCTCACGCAATTTTCCATTCGTACGAGAGTTTTTGCGGTTAAAGTTTCGCCATTTGCGGGCTTGTGTGAACTGGGAGGTGAAAAAGAGGAATAGTTTTGCTGCTAGAACTTAGATTGAGCCTGATGACTGCTGGCAGCTTCAAGCAGTGGGTATTTTCCTTACAGATCAAAATCGAAATTGGCCTGAAGTATTAGCTTAAGATTTTAAAAGAGAATTTAATTACTCATAATTATTAAATTTGTTCCTCTATTTGCTCAAGTAGAATTATAGGAAGTGAAAAGTGCACATTCCTTAGAATTTATCAAGATTCATGTACAAAGCAAGCAAGCTTTACCAAAATGTGATTGTTTTGAGGAGATGCTAGTTTGCACCCCACTTTGGCCTCTTTTGTAATTTATAAACTTTAATAAAAACCAAAAGAGCCTTTGGACTGCTTGTAATGCATTTACTTCTCGAACTTCAACCATAAACTATCGATAGATTAGTGGTGAGAAATTTACAATGGTATTTCATGGTGGCTTAAAAATAATAGTATGTAACTTCAATGTCGTGATTTAAGAAGTAAAGATATCATGTAATTCAGGTGGCGTTCTGCTGCGAACAGTAATAATAATGCTTTAATAAAAATGTACGTATTTTTATTTGTGCGCCATGTTTTTGATTTATATGAATAAAATTTGACAATTGGGCCTATATATTATATCTTCTTTTGCCTTAAATAGTTAAGAAGCACAAATACAAGGCCATCATGGCTCAAACTCAAAATCTTAAAAATTTATACATATTTTCATAATTTTCATTTTTTTTTTTCTTAATTGAAGAACATATTCAATGCGTTCCTTTTCACTTAATTGGTAAGGACATGTATCTATTTTTTCCCCATGATATTTTCATTTGAGTTTTATATATGAGCAAAAAAATCAAACTCAAAGTTTAATCATTATTATTATTATTATTTTATTATTATTATTTTATTATTATTATTTTATTATTATTATTTTATTATTATTATTTTATTATTATTATACATTATTTTTTAGTTCTATTTTTTTCGCTCAAACATATGTTTTTATGGATATTTTAAAAAATAATTATTATCAATAATAATTATGCCCAGTCTATTGGTCTATTTAATTCTTTTGTGCGGCTACTTTAAGTGGATGATTTTTTCGAGAAAAAAAAAAAAATAATCATTGTTTACGGTCCCTGTAAATTCCTGCCGCAATTCCTTTTCTTTCCGTTAATGCAACGCTTCAAGGAAAAATCCCAACGCTAATTAAATTTCACAGCGAAAAATGCTGTCCTCAATTAGAAATTGAAATAAGAGCCGAGGAAAGGAGGATTTGCAGCAGCCTTTTTTTTGGATCCACTTATATTTTTAGTGGGGGCGATGAAGAGAGATGGCTATGGGTACTCATTTGACTGTCGTCACCTCAAGGGCTTTGAATAGTGGATACGAAATCCGGCATTTAGCTGAAGATTGCGTAAATATTCTCTTGCCTGATTAGCAGAATATTTAATTAAATCCTTTGTGATTCGTCCAGGAGAAATAAATAAAATAAAGAAAAGCGTAACGATGGGAGAAGGTTACAGCTTCCAATAAAGAACTGACTTTTAATTAGCGCATAATCAGACGATGATTCGAGTCCAATGATTGATTAATTACACTCAATGCCTGTGAAAGCCAGTAAAAGTTCCTGATTTTAAATGGGGCTCGTCAACGGGTTCGGTTTGTTTTTTTGTTTGCTGTTTCGCTTTTTGGATGAGTGAGTGCACTACATGGGAGCAATTGATGTGCATACACTCGCACTACTTCGGGTGCCTGCAATATTGTAATGAAAACATAACCAAAGCAGAACGAGAATCAGAATCAGATGAACATCTCTGCATGGAAAGTGTCTGCTCAACGGGAGGGCATCCAAAGCGCCCTACTGAACCACAATCATAGAGAGATAGGGATGGGGATGTTGCACAGTAGTTTGTAGTTTCTGTTCACGTTTTTTACATGAATAAATTGGTAAATATAAACGGGATCAATATGCTCCCCTTCGTGCTCGTTCTCATTCGTCATTCGTGAAACGAAAATCGGAAATGGAATTGCATCCCACAAAAACCATCAGAAGGAAAAAACAATAGATGGATACAAAGTATGTAGAGTGTTTCGGAGAGGGGAGTGCAAAATCTGGCAATACCACGCATAATCAATGGCTTGAAAGCCACCGGGATTGTAGCCACACTCTGGACTACATTTCTGCATCACTTAGTTGCAGTGCCATGGCGGGAATATGCTAATAGTCGAGACCTAACACAGCAGAAGGGCTATGCCATGTGAGATGTGGATGATTTTTTTTGCATGTTCCTTAAGACAATGCCTACATCCTTACCCATCCTGCCTCTATTCTCGCTGGCTTTGCTCTTTTTCCTTTACTCTTAGGCGTACTAAAGGATCTAAGACTGTTTTTCATTTCACTGCGAGACATTCGGAATGCGAACCATTTTTATGTTAAGGATTTGAAAAATACTTTAATAGTTGTCAAAGCATTTAATGTTGGCATAAATCATTTTGTTGAGCTGATATTCTGTATTGCTGACTCATTGGAATGTTATAAATATCCACGAACATTCATATGATGGCTGCTGCGATAATTCCCAATGCAATTTCACAAACAACTCCCACTCTTTGGACATCAAAAAGAAAACACCTGGAATACCTCGAAGAGTAGATTTGTTTTTCCCAAGGTTTTTCACTTTATTTCTTCTCCCTCTCGCTTAGGAGCTCCTGCAGAGCCAAGTGCGATTGTTGATAGCCAGAAATTTATGTGGCTAGTCAGCTTATTCCTACTTAATGCTCTCTGGCGTGAGAAATATTACCCGTTACACCTGCTAAGGCAGACTCTCTCCTCTGTGAGTGTTAGAGTGGGTGTGGGTGCACAGTGTTTGGGTTGGCCCAGCCTTTGGCCAATGGGCCAAGAAATTACTGCCAGGTTTTGTTGGGCAAGGTGTCAACTGATAGGAGTCGTAAATAGGTTGTAAAAATACTTTTAAGTATTTTACTTTCTATGCATTTTTACGTTCCGTTGAGTATCAAAAATGTGAAACACACAAATTATCTTTTGGCAGGGTAAGATAACTGCTTAAAAATATATGAGGGATAGAGGCAAAGCTCTGACCAAACCAAAATATTTCCAAGAGTCGCATTGAACTCCATGAAAACTCCGGATACCTATCGGAGACTGCTATTCTACCTCTTGCCATCAGTCGAGTGCCATTGCACTTAATTTGGTTTCTATACCCGTACTCAAAAAAGAGTTAAGGGGTATATTAGATTTGTGGTAAAAGTGGATGTGTGTAACGCAGAGAAGGAAACGTTTCCGACCCCAAAAAGCATATATATTCTTGATCAGCATCAATAGCCGAGTCGATAGAGCCATGTCTGTCTGTCCGTCTGTCCGTCTTGCTTGACGCCTGCATCTCAGAGGCTATAGGAGCTATGGCAACCAAATTTGGTTTACAGACTCATGTGATATCACACTGCTCCACGCCTCCACAAAGAACGAAAATCTGTGGCAGGCACAATTTTAAATATACGATAAAACTAAAATCGCAGTATCGTAGAGAATGACCATATCTACCAGACTGCTGTATATGAATCAAATCGGATAATAATTATAGCCAGAATGAAGAAATTTTCAGTTGCTTCCCTCTCCTCCACCAGCAAGAGAAACGCTACTCTATCACTTTCTCGCTCGCACACTCTGCCGCGTTCAGTGCGCGAGCAACCCCTCGCGGAGATGTAGAATCTAAATGGAACACGTACAATCTACATGTTAGATGTATAACATACATTGTAGATGTAGATGTAGATAGCAGATGTAGCAAAAAAATGTAAAATGTAAAATTTTTTTTTAAATTTTAAAATTCTAAAAAATAATGCTCCAAAATGTATATACTGACTGAGTACGGCTATAAGTAGAGTCGCGTCCCCAGAAGCGACTCACACGTTCCTTCTCGTTTACTCAGCAATTATGCGGAAAATCTGAATGAGGCAAAAGCGAACCGAAAACGATGACTGCAATCAGGCAAAGTGGAGTTTGGTTCCATTCAAGCGAAATCGATACCCCTTGACATTATGGAGGAGCCTGACATTTTACGGGGCGTGGCCTGACACGGGCGTGACACGGGAATGTTGATACACGCAAATGATATATGTAACACACCTTGGGTATTTGGTTTAATTTAAGTGTAAGAATAGAAAAATGCGCGCACTCGCTTTAGCATTCTTTTATTTAATTTATAGTTCTCTGATATCGAAAACTGTATTACAAACATATTTATTCTCATGCAGAGGTTTGAGGAATAAACATTTATTACAAAAGGTGGCGGACCTGGCAGCCATATTACTAAAGTACAATGAGACACAAACAAAAATCTGCCTTTACAGAGAGGCTTTTCCGACCAAACTCAAACATTAAATCGCTGTTGGTAAGTAATAGTACTTCGAGTGCGAGTAAATTAATTCCAAGAGAACACTGGGCTTACACACGACCGATCTCTATCTTCACATGAGACTTCATAGAGATCCAGTCAAAAAATTTAAATTTCCATAATGTCTTTGGGTTCATCGCCATGACCATCTATTGTTAACTTCTTTTCTGCATCCATCTTAATATTATCCCACATTTGCAAAGTGTAGTTGGCTCCCTGATTCACGCATATTCTTGTGGCTAAGGATGCTCGTGGAATTATCCCAAAATATATAGAAACAATTCTGAAAATTCATATTCTGCCTCGTGTACAACAAAAATTTATTTTAACTCTCTTCATAACAGATTGCGGGCTCATTGTTCGCTGATGGCTGGAGGAAACTCTATATTTTGATAGTGGGTTCTAAATGTGCACTAAAATGAAAAATATTCTGTCTGAATTCGAAATTTCTTTGGGTCATAAATATGTGAACAACTCACATTATTTACTGCAAGACATTGAAGCACATGAAACAGAATTCAGACATGAATGGAGACACCGAAAGGAGTATCTTACAGACAGTTGGGAAGGGATACCTTCCTGCTCATGTTTGCTTACTGCACTCAAAAAGTAGTTGTGTTCCCGTCAATTTTCGTCAAAAACAGACACGTATCATAGCCAAGGAACCCCTGACAAGGGGTTATTAAAATAAATATAAATTTCACGCAACACTTAAAATTGATCATATTTTGTATTGTTAAAGTACATCGTGCAGTGCCGAAATGTACCATAGATTACTCGATGATGATCAAAGAAGAGCCAAAAGGACAGTATATTTTATAAATGTGTCAACAGCTAAAGAAAAACAAATTGCCAGCAGCCAAATAGAAAGTACGAAAAAAAACTAAGTAAGTGCGAAAAACGCCGCAGAATTCGATGCGAAAAGCCCAACAAGGGCTCAGCAAAAAACCAGACTGAGAATTCTTTTTCAAATGCGTATCCTTTCTCCTCGAGCTCCAATTGGTACTGGGATCTGTCTGTCTATGTCTGTGGGTGTGTACGGTGGAATATTTGCATAGCCAGCAAAAATGGGCAACTGTCATGGCTACAACTTGTCCCCAGTTGCTGAAAGACACTCTCACCAGGAGTGCTATTCGCATGTATTCAGGAAATGCCTTTTGAGGTGAGTTTTTCACATCCAAAGTTCTCCTGTTCCGGGAAGGAGAACAAACCTGACCAAACCAAAAAACTTGGATAGAGATAACTGTTGAATGTGGGCCAATTAGGGTAGGTATAGCTCTTGAATGTGGGGACAATTAGGGAGCTATCGTCACACCTGAGATTCGGCCAATTAGCGCTGTTTATGCTTACGCAATTAACAAGCCTGTCAACGTCTGTTTACATACGCACTTTCATTGTCAACCTTTGGGGCACGCGCTGAGTAGCACCGGAGGCTGCAAAACACTCACAAGACGGGAAAATAAAAAGTGAATGAGTAATTGACGTTTTAATAAGTGTCACATGGCATGGCAGGCGCCACGTGTCTCCAGTCTCAAAAAGCTTAATCGTACTCGTACACCATGCGTCATATCGCTGAAGTCTCAGTCCAAGAGAACAGCCTGGCAGTCGGAGAATATGGATATAAGACCACATGGATGTGCAGGTGCACTCCTCTTGTACCTCTTGGTCTTGTCAGCTTGCGGTGCTGGCAACTTAAATTAAGTTGACTCAATATAAAAGCTGGGTGTACCCAGTTTTCCACTGGCACACTTCGCGATGTAAAGATATAAAGATTGGTTCACTGCTGACAATGCTATGAAAAGAGCTCATGTCATCCTTTTGGCTGTCTGCCCAGGTGCAGGTGTTTCCCAAAGAGAAGCCTTTAAAAATGTATACCACTAGCTGTTTGCCAGGACAGTCAACTTTGAAGTACTGACAGAGGCACTGCCACTGAGGCTGTGACTTAATGACTTACCCCAGTGGACGCTGTGCACAGAAAAACTTAGGAAGATTGAAGAATTTGCCTTGAATCAACTGTGGTCTTTGATTTAACAAATGAATGGACTAATCGGTGTTGCCAAATCGTACCATTATAAAATCCGAAATTAGGCATACATTTAAATTTTAAAACTATACTTAAAGGTACAAATAAGTCCAACTTAAATGTTTAGAAATTAATCAATATTTGCAATAATCATCATTGCAAATATTTGCATGCAGTAGCAATGGCAACATTTTCATCTTAATGAGCCCCAAAACAAATACAAAATAATTTGACAAAAGGTGTCAGTAAACTTTCTTTGCCAATTACCATAGCAGTCCAATCGAATCGAATCTGTGAAAATTATATGCGACATGGCTCAATTTATGCGATTTCCTTCAATTTCCTCAAGCTGGAGCTGATAAATATGGAATGTGTTTGGCAGAGAGACAAAAAATATATACACATATTTTAGCTGCAAACGTGAGCAACTACAGACAAAGTTTGTTATGAAAGCAGAGATATGTAGAAAGACATCTTGGAGTACCCATTCATATACAGAGTCCTCCTCGCACTTCAGTTAACTCATATCGATCCCTTCATTTTTTGTTTGTACGGTGGCTATGAGTAGACTCCTTCGCTCTTTTTGTATTATTATTATTCTCTTTTTTTTATGGCTCGATGGTACAAATATCCACACGTTTTTTGACAATGTGGGCCATTCACACGCTCGATTAACATTCAAGTGTTACATAATTGGAGCACGGCAAAAACAAGCAAAAACAAAAATATTATACATATATGTATGTATGTATGTATGTCTTGTAGAAATCGGTCAAATAATGTATTTACCTTTTTTTATTGGTTCCTTTTCGGGATATTTTTGTTATGAAAGTTAACAATACAAACCTGCTCTCAGTTTAATTTCAGACAAATCAGCAGTCTGGAATATTTCTATAAATACATATTTTGACATTGATTTTTTTTCTGTGTATGAGGAATATGGAAATGGCAATCTGCAATTAATTATAATGGTTTCCAAGATAGATTTCATTCAAAAAAAAATAAAAAAGTGAATCCTGCTAAGTAAGACGTGATCTGCTTTATAATGCTTAAAATATATTTTGCGAAAATAGTTTCAGTGTTAAATATTAGCTTTGAGTACCATCTTCTTCCATCTTTAAAGCTTCCACAGCCTTCCCCAGTAGTAGTGGCATCTTAACTAGAGAATATCAATTATCACAATATTTCAAGCTGCCGGAATCTGCTGAAGTGAGCCACACCTCATACAGAACTGTGAATTGGGGAGCATAACTCTTTAAACGAATTTTGGGGAGTTTCGATAAAACTTTAAAATGCAAATACAATATTTGAGAGGTTCACACAATAATTTTATTGTGGCAAAAAACATTACAAAAACTCACTGAATCGTTTATTTAAAATAACATTTCAATAACAGTAAATTGAGGTAATTTCAATGCCTCGGGCAGATCATTCTCTGTGAATTTGGACGGAAAATTTCAACAAATCAACTCGACCAAATATGTTCATAATTATGGAACTGGCAATGTTTGCAAACGTTTCAGTTGGGTGAACTTACAAAATTCTGTTAACTAGAAATATTTAATTAACCGCAGTGCAAACCCATTACATATCTTTGAACTACAGGAAAATTTAGTTTTGGCTCAAAGGGTCCCTTCGATTGCCATGTAAATTTCCTAATTGGCATTGGCTTCTGAAGTGCTTTTAATATCTGCAATTAAAATTCATTTACCATTCTCACTTTAACTTGAAAATTTAAAAAGTTTACCTAGAAAGACGAAAACGACAGCTTAGGAAATATTCATGTGGAATTTATTAATGGTTGGAACGTAAAATAATCTAACAATACAAATGAAGGAACATTTATTAAAATACACACATCACCGAAAATAGTTTGGAAATATCTCTTTTAATTATTGATACAGCTAAAAGTATTTCTTCGCCTTTAACATATTTCATATCCAAATTAATATTCCCACTTCCCGCTTGATATTCTGGTATCAATATTCATGTGTCCTCTGGTTCTTGTCAGGTTTTGAGTGTGAAAAATGTATTTCCCCTTGCGGAAACTTTCAAGCAACCTTCGACATGGTCTTGCTTAAATTGTGTGTATTGGTTCTTACACAAATTGATTGGCCAACTGGCCTTTGGAAATAAGGAAAAACTTTGACTTGGATAAGGCATACAAGCAGACAGCATACGCCAGACAGCAACAGAGACAGCGTACGGCGTAGGACGAGCACACACAAACTTCCCTACTGTAGCATGAAAACCCATTGCGACTCCCTCCCTTCCTCGACCTAATCCAGAAGCTACTGGAATTGTAAACTGCCTTTGGATTTTTGCCATTTCCACAGTCGGAGATGGCGGGGGAATGAGACCAGGAATAGGACTAACCCGTACAAACAGACACACAGCCTAAGAGGGGCTTGCATAAACACTTGTTTAGCCCGAAGTGCATTTAATTGCTACTCCGATACCAGTGGGTACTCCAAGGCTCAGAAAATAGGCCCACAGAGACAAAGTTATTGACATGGCCTAGTATTTATTTGTTTCTTTCGAAAAACTCGAGGGAGACTGGGCACTCGAACTTCCCAGCTTGGACAGCAGCGTAGCAACAGTCGAAAATATTCATTAAAATGCAGCTGATCATTCGAATTTCTATTACTTCAATGCAACCTGGGAATATAGGACCGTACTAAAGTTTGTTCCTATCCGCCATCGCACTCGTCAAAGCTTGGCACGTTTCACGTTGCGGAGGGGATTGAATGATGACTCTGTAGCTATTTTGATGGCATTTTTGTGTGGGGTCCCGCCATAAAAGTCGGCTGGCCAATTCTTCTTTTAAAACTTGACTTTGAAATTTTTAGTCAACCAGCCATGTGTGTCTGAGATGAAGGGAAACTACTACTTGTGGAGGATGCCATAGGTTTCTATATACTACCGCAGCAGACAGCAGACACGTCTTCTTGCTCTCTTCCACAGTGATCTCAATTTACGTGATGGTTACCTCTTCAATACTTTTTTATCGTCTGCTTGATTGCATGAGAGTTTCCTTAACTTCTAACCATTGAACATTTAGCATTTTAAAAGCTTTTAGTGCACCCAAGTGACATTCATTGAGGCTGAAACTTCATTAGTGCTTCATCTGCCCCATATGTCAAGTTTGACGCATACGCAACGACTCCGACTCACACAGTCAAGTAAGAACCCATCAGATCATTATTGAGGTGCACAAACTGAGCATTAATAAATTGAGTTTGAGAAGGCCATTCTTGGTGCACTTCACTGGTGAGCCAATAAAAAGTGGGATCTATAAGGGCCCATTTTCAGTCCAAATATATCTAAAACCTCCTTTATAATAAACATAAATCTAAATTATTCAAAAATATGACTTTAAAGGAAAAGGGCATAGAAATATTAAATTTCTGGCATCATTTCCTATAGAAGTCAGAAGTCCAACTGCCCGCCAACCACAGAGTAGGATTCAATTCTAAAATTTTCTTCCCAATTCGCTTTATTTTTTTTGGAATAATTTTATTTTGTATTTTTATAAATTATATGTTATATTTTATCTTATTTTATGAATGTTTTTCAAAAAGATTTATTTAAAAAAAAATTTTTTTCGAATAAATTCACTTCCAGCTTGAATTTTAGTGACTCGTTATTATATACCCATTGATATGATTCAGGACGAATGAGCACTTGGCACTCTCTACTTATTGTTTCATTTAGTGATTTCATTCTTTCCGTTTATTTGCACACAAAACAAATACTTCAGGGCTAGACTTGACTTTTTACCTCTCTTTCACGCATTGTCTATCTCTCACTCACTCAATCATGTATTTATTTTTACAACATTTTACGGCTGTTGTGTGTCTCGTCAATGTGGCGTGGGAATATTCAAGTATGTATACAAAGGATTGTTTCATTTAAACACAAGAGTGGTGAGCCTTGTACAAGTCTCTTCAGTATTTAATTAAAAATTGTTTCTCAAATATTATTTTAATTTCAGATACGGAAAGGAAACGTCATGAAAACTGTAGCTCAACGTTCTCGTTTGACTATAATAAACATACCATAGGGGAAAATTATTACACGTAATCAGGATTACAACATAAACTTCAATTAAAATCCCAGCTATATTCTTTGCGCTGCTGAAAATTGCTTATGCCATAAAATTGGACTGGATTCCACTTACATCAAATATAGATTCTGATGGAAATTATAAATAACTCGTTAAAGGTAATCTTACAACATATCGTGACATTCGGATTTAAAGTAACAATATTATTAATTCGAAAATCTGCCAACAATTTTGGGATTTAACTGCTTAACCTGCTTCTATTTGCAGGCAGCAGAAAAATGCTAAGACCAGACTGGGTCTTGGATAAATATTATGTTTGTGTCGTGGCAGACGGCATACACCTAAAAAAAATGGACCAATACACACTTCATAAATATTTTTTGGCACACAAAGACGGCCAGCCAGAAGGCCAGCCATTGCCATACCAGACAGAACAAATTTAATTCGATCTGTGTAATAAAAAAAACTCTATGTAAATGGGGAGGAAATGCAAATTGGAAAATACAAATTTGGTAAACAAATCGCAAAGAAATTATAGCCACAATAATTTTTGTAATAAAAGGAAAAAAGTCGACTTGCCTCTTGCAAAAAAAGAATGAAACGGATTTACAAAATGATTGGGCTAATTTTTGACAGCGAGAAAAAGATATATAAAAAAATTCATAGGAAATATTTTCGAAATGCAAAGGAAAAAAGTATTTCCTAAAACAATTTAAGGTTCGACTGTAAATGAGATTTTAAAAAAATCAGTCATTCAGTATATTCCAACAAAAACACCAACCTTATTCTTCTGAAAATGTAAAGGGCACTTGAAACAATGCTAATTTCAGGGGAGCTAAACAAAGGTTCCAAGCTCTTGTAATGTATCTTAAATACCCAAACAAGGAGAGCAACCTCCAGCCACATTGCTCTTAGCACCAGCACTCAGCACTTAGCCACTTGTTTGTGGAATCCCACCAGAGTGTCTGGGCAGAAGAATGGTGTCTGCGTCATCTGAGTAAACATAGCTATCAGTTACAGCCGGGATTCAGTGTGGGGACAGACCCAATCTCTGTCCGATTTTTTCGGCATAATGGTTTTAGGCCCATTTAGGCGTGAAAGGATGGCAAACTGGGAAGCACTCTCTATGTGGGTGTGTGTCATAAGGCACTTCTAATTATGCAAAACTAAACAGTTTTGCAATGCGTTAATGCGTTATGAAACCCACACAAAAAGGGAACACGTGCTAGGGTTAAATGCGGAAAAAGGGTTCACAGGTACTAAAAAGGTAAACAGGCACTTTAATAAATGTCAAGGCTTTATCCGAGACTTAAGCCATTTTCCCTTATGGCTACCAGATTTGTCATTATGCATATTTAATATTTTATGTTTACCTTCAAGCTCAAACTAATGGTTGTTCTTGTGACTTAAAGATTCAAGATTCGAGTGGCAAACGAAAGAGTTTGATGAGATACGTGTTGGCTCGTTATCCGTAAGGAATTGGAAAAGTTGTTAAAGATTCTTAATGGAAAATAGTAATAATCGTACAAATAATAAATAAAAACTCTTTCCAAATTAAGAAAAGTGAAGTAAAACAAAAAATAAGCAGGGGTGGTTTTTTTTTTAACAGGTCATTGCTCTGCGGCCTAAGTAAAGAAAATCAAAGCAATGCCAGCCTCTGAAAAATGACTTTTCGCATTTGATTAATAGCCCCGAAACAATGACTAGCCGGGGAACCATTGCCCCATGGCTCGCAAAAGTCCTCATAATAGTCTTGGTCTTAACTTAAGGCCTGTGGTGGCGGCATATTTTGTGGCTACCAACAGGTTGAGTGGACTGAGAGTGCCGCACTCTAATTAGGAAAACGCAATTACAAATTCCCATGAATATACCCGGAAAGGGTCGAGTGGAGGTTTAGGATCAAATCTAACTTTAAATTGTAAATTAAGATTAGAAAATCTGCCAGTTACAAGGAATATTGAAGGCCACAACCAGATGATGATGATGAGTTGAGGACAGACGACCTCCTGTCCTGTCCTATGACTGGATGTTGTAATTCGGGTTTGGTTTTTGTTTCAGATCGTTCCCCTGTGTGTTTCACTACGACACTTTACGTGACTTCTTGAACATAAACAATTTGTCTGTTGGTCTTCCCTGAATTTCAGCTTAATTCCTGGACCTCTCCGTCTCCCAGAATGAATGGGATGGAAAGGTGAAGTAGTCATGAGACATGTCTTTGTTTGGTTTATGCCACAGCGCACAGGACAACAGCTGACTTTCCGACCGCAAATGCCAGAGACAAATGAAAAATTTAGTTGTTCTGCAAAAACGAATAAGACCGTTGACGGCTGACGGCCCAAGGACAGGCGAGCGATTATTCTACACCACTTCGTTTGCCTCCTAACAAGCTGATAAACTATGCGAATATTTTTTCAGTATTTGGGCACTTGACACTTTCGTTCCTTGCCACATAAAACGATTAAAGCGGAATGTTCGCCGAATGGAGCATGGAACTAAGAATTAATACTCCGACAATTACTAGCGAGCTAACTCCTTACTATGCCTTGAAGTTCTTTGTGGCACTTCCGAGCTGACTTCCGCATTAAAATAACATAACAACGAGCCAGGCCAGAGAGCGAGTATCCGTTGTGCCTTTTTAGTTATCTAGCACAAGTTTCACTTAACATTTCCTTTTTGGCTGCTGCATAGCCAGCAAGCAAGGCGAAACGCCAATGCCACATACCTTTGGCCATAAATGTATCCACGTTGGAAGGACTCTCGTTCTGTCGGTTTCTCGATGCCCTGTCTTGCAGCCATCGTTGTATTTGATACTAGACTTAACGTCATAATCAAAAATACTGACCCTTTCCTGTCTCACAATAAAAGCAAATATCCCAAGAAACAAAAAGGGATAAGTACAACGACCCACAAGAAACGAACAAAACATATGGTGGCCGAAATTTTGAGTACACTTTCAAAACTATAAATTGTCGGCGTTGCAAAAACATCTAGAAAAAATCACAATATCCAATACGCTCAACAAAAACACGACAAGACAATGTCCTAGTTAGTCGAGAGCAATTGTTTAACTGTGTGATATGCCGCAGCTTGTGTGCTCATAAAAAGAGAATAAACATTTTTTATTACTTTTCCCCTTTTCCCGGGCGTGCAAGTGCTGCAACATTGTGATTGGGGGCACCAAACCGAAGGGATCCATCCAGCCATATTAGAGAACTTTCAAATTGTTGCAAATTAGATGTGCTAAAAAATAAGTGGACTAATGGAAATAATTTAATGAGCTTTTTACTGCACATCTATATTATTTATTTTCCTAGACTCGAAAATTCCGCTGGCCAATACATATTTTCATGGGAACTTTTTAAAGGCTCTCAAAATTAGTTTCATTCAAATTGGTACGTTAAAGCTGTTCAGACATTTATAATAACGATTTGATCCAGTTACAGCGAGGCACATTGTGTACATCCACATTGTATAAATCACCTATTTTTCGTTACCCATTTTAGTTGATATTTTCTTGGCGGGTAATAGATGGAGGCTTAACAAATCTACCCACACATAGCCACTGATTTGTTTTTAAAAATTTATAAGAATTAAATAAGAAATTTAACTACCTTCATTATTTTTCACTGTAATGTCGATTATGAAATATGCAAGCTACATCCGAGCTGCACTATATAATTCACGAAAACATTCCAACACTATGCTGGGATTTCAGTCCAAGCTAACCTATCCATCAATTAAGTTATCATCAAGGGTCATTCGACCCTATATGCAATTTGCTGATCTCAATTCGCTTATCTGCTTGACTCTGGTTTTACACCCCAAGGTGCCACTGCAATAGCTACCTGAATTTGGGGAAAATGGGAATCCGAAATTCGCTCACCAAACTGGATGATGAATGCGTAACGTTGGCAACTACCTGAGGGCCGGTACGAAAGTACGAAGTCCCTGGGTTGAGTGATGATTGCTCTGTGCAAATGCATCCCCGAGGGTCAATAATCATACGCACTGGAGAAACATAATGCGAGTGTTGGTGAATATATAATCTTCAAATAACTGGGCGCTGCTTGTTCAATATTCAGGAACTGCCAACTGAGAATGTTTGACATGCATGAAGCTGTCTGTTTCGCGGATATTTAAAGACCTAAAAAATGAAGACGAAAGTCTCCACTTAAAGCACAGGCAACGTAAGTAAAGTCGGGCATTTCTCATGACCGCCACCCACTCAAAGCTGCAAGCCGCGTGCCAGAGACGCTGAACGGAGAGCAAAACGGAAAAAAGTAAGCAAAAAGGGTGGCACATAAAGACAAATTGCATAAAGGATAAGGGCAGCGAAGTAGCAAACTGCAGCAAAGGATGCCTGTCTCCCTGTATGAGTATGATTGGCACTACATACATATCTGTTCACTGTTCATGTATATGAATATCTGTACGTCTCTCTCTCTCTGCCTGTTTTGTGGCTGTCTGTCTCAGTGTCTCTATGTCTGTGTTATCTGTAAATGCCAACTGAATTGCCAGGCAAAAGGGAAAAACGCTCAAAACTATCGAGCGTCAAGATTTTGCCGTACTGTGGTTCTGGCTTCTGTGGTGTCGGCTGCTGTTGCTCCTTCCATCAATTTTGGTATCCGCTGCGTAATTGACATTTGATTAACGCATAGCTCAGCTTTACAGGGAGACAAAAGCGCAAAGGGTAACGTTGTAATATTAGCAAGAGAGAACTTAAACTGAACTTAAAATCGCTGGCCACAGTAACGTGTCCTTGTTAACACATCACAGTGAGCTGCTGGTCGGTTCCAGTAGGGCGAGGGCCCTGGCCAAAGTGAAAACTTTAATGACTTTAATGGGCCAGCGGCATAATGGTATGAAGGCGACTAAATTTAATTTTAATGGCTGCAAACTTTTTGTAATTACATCAATGTCAAACTGACAATTTTTAATGCATTCCATTCCATATAATAATAAATAACGAGATATCTTTGCCAGCCTGTTAATTTGTTGAAAAAATGTGTAAACTAAAGGGAAATGTTTTTAAAAAATATTCTCGTTCGCTTAAAATGTGGTTGCTGCAATGCTGAATATAATTGTTCCTTAAATAAGTTATGTTAAAAACATGTGTGATGTTAAATCAATCTAATTTTGGATTGAGGCTAGTAATTGAACAGAATATCCTTCACCATTAAAAAAATATGCTTAAATATTTACCGATAACCGCCTTCGTATCCTTTAAGAAGTAACATGAAAGCCGTTCCGTTAAAGCTCTTTTAAATGAGACAATATAAAAATATATTATATCTCAGTCCATTACAATGCACTATCTAAACAGACATTGTACTTTTTTTGGATTTCATGCGCCTCAATTTAGGTATGCAAATATTGGAGTTCCCCTTGTTTCTTTCTTTACTATGTGGATACATTTTCATTTTAACTGTTGATCTTGTGGTAAAACATGCCTGTAAAAAAGGCAAGAACAAATTTCTTACTATTATTTATAGTTCAACAAAATGTCTGCAGTACGTCGATTTTGGGTGTAAAAACAAAGAACAACGACAGAAAGCGGTTTCATTTTATCGGTTCGTGATGGCTGTGACTTTCAGTCGCTCGGTGCGGCCACTCAGCCAAAATATGAGAGCAATTTTTCAAAGGCGGAAACGTTTATTTTACTTTTACTCTGCCTCGACCAGAACCAGAACCGGAATCGCCATACCTATCAATCTACGCATATTGAATTTCCAGGAACTGTCGGTCCGCGTTGCTGAGGGTTTTTGTGTTTTGGAAACTCTATGTCCATCCCTGGGTTTTTTCCTATCACTGAAACTTTCTTTAGCTCCTTTCTGACCCTTTACCGACTGCTGCGCCAAAAATCAATGTGGTTCCCTCCAAGCTGCGGTCACATTGCTCTGCTCTTTGTTGTCCTTGCCGGTTTTTGTCTGCATTAAAGTTCGATATTTAATTAAAGCTTTCAATTAGTAAATGGAGTTTTTTTCACTTATGCTTTTTTGTTGATTTTGTGCCATCTGACAAAAAGTTTTGATATATCGCATTGTATGGCTTTGGTTATCCAGCGAGAGTTTTCTCGGGTCCTCCAACTCATGGATAACCCAAGCTTTGAGTAAATAAATAGCTTACTAATTTTAAAAGGACGTGTGAGCCCGGGTAGGAAAAGATATGATAATAAAAAAAAAGAAGTATATTAAACATAAGAAAAAAAAGAAAAAAAATTTTTTTATTTTAAAGTGCCCCGGTAATACACTAATGTTTATTTAGGTTTTAAATCATGCAATAAATAAACCACTTGTGGATATAACGAAAAGTTCAAGTGTAAATAATGGTACATCATAATTGAATTTTAATTTGAACATTTTAAATGAAAGTTAAAGTTGATTGAAAAATGTTATAAATTTATGATATTATTTTTTCATTTACGATAGCAAAAGCAAGCAAAGTTTACATATATGTTTAACTATATAAAATATTCCAAATATAAATTGATTCACCACAATATCAGAGAATATGAACAATGTCCATATACTGGATAATATAAACAAAATATATGAAAGCTGCGTGCTCTGCAAATTTCATTATTTTAAATATTCAATCGCTTCTTGTTTCATACTAACAAAATGTGGGAAAACGAATACAAATACAGATGAGCTTAAAAAATAAGGTAATAACCATTTAAAAGCCGAAGAGTAGTTTTAGAGTTTTTTAAACCATTCCATTTTTATTTTAACATACTGAAAGACTTTCGCAATAGATTGAACAAAGGAAAAAAATAATTAAGCGCATTTCATAGATTTAAATTCTCATGTATTGGGTATTCTGGACCCATTAAAACATATGTTTTTTTATTCAATCTGATATATTTCTGGCTTTATTTAGTCATGTGGGCTGTTAATTAACACCTAAGCACCTAAGCACATTGTGGAAAAAAATGTAAGTTAATTGCCTTAATTCAGGTGCATAAATTTGGCAACCAACAAATGAATATTCCAATCGATTAGCATACAAGTAAGACATGTACTTGTGTCAGGGTTTTATTTAGTTTAAGTTTAAGTGCCTGAGGATCTTTGCAAAGACATACATAAGTAGTAAGGTGCGATTTCTTAAAGGTTTATTTCACCCTTGGTATATTTTTCCATTCACACTGTACGCATTGGGAATCCATTTGGTTTGTTGTCCCAGGGAACGATACCACTTTCATTCAGTGACATCTTGGAAACCTGTTTATGCTCAAACTCGAGGCTACTTGAGGCACCTCGTTAGCAGACCTGTGCCATTCCTTTTATTTTGTGTTTTTATTCAATTTGTGTGTGTCCCTGTCCACACGGAAAAAAATACCAATAAATTTGCATATAAGATGAAGGTGGCAAACCGGGGAAGCATTTAAAAAATTAATTAATTCATTTGGTCCGGTACGGGCCCTGGGCCGTGGACATGACATCGGCACAGAGCGCCGTATAATTTGGCCCTGTTCTTTGAATCCTTTTTCTGCGCCTTCTTTTTCAGGACTATCTGTAGGAGGAAATTGCTCTGTCATTGTCCTTGCAAGGAATTAAATTGCATTTTAAATAGGCAACGTTAATTTTATAAATAATTTATACGGGCTCGTAGTTTTCAATTGCAAATGTATTGGAACAGGTGTGAAAGGTGAACGGTGAGTGTAATGGATTGTAATTTCATTGCATCAATTATTGTGAATGTAAATTTGTGGCGACTTTGGTGTTGGAAAAACATATAATCAAACTAAGATAGTGGAGAGAATTAGAAAAAGTACAAGGAAACATACATATGTACATATATCGACGAGATAATATGCCTTCCGAAACCTGCAATATTCAGTGTTCCTTATTGAAAAACGTTTTATAAGACACATTGGTAAATAAATTATTTTCGTTGAATATATTCTTCAAGAGTTGGAAGCCAACTCACAATTTTAATTTTATTTATTTTCATAACTAATGCCCTTACATTTTAGTTATCTGCCGCATTTTTTATTTTTCTCATTAATGGTATTATTTAGGCAGCAGCAAAGAACTGCTGTAAATTATTTTAACACTATTGAGTATAAATGCATTTGTAATTAAGTGTCTGCCGCTTTATTACAGACATCACTGCGAAGTGAATGCCGATCAGTGAAGCGTGTTTAATGTGGGATCAAAAAAAAATCATGAAATTTCAGTTCTTAAAGTATTTTTTTGCGTGTAAGTGGGAGAGCTGCCTGTGATTGACAAAAGGAGAAAGGTTAATCAATCATGCGGAGATAATTTGCAGTCACATGAATGACATCAATTCCTGGCTGACTTCCATCAATCATAAAGCCCTCCGGCTATGAGGATGGGAAGAGCCTTGGGATGCAAGTATTTGTATGCCACGTTTGAGCAGTTAAATTGAGCAGTTAATGTGCGGGCGAAAATAATGATGTGAGGTCTTGAATATATTCAACAGAACAGAATCCAGAATGTGAAGCTAAGTTGATTTGAAACTTCCCTAAGGAACTGCATTCGAATGCGTTAATTACACTGCTAATTAGGAGTGAGCCCCAGACATGCCCATGGGGAACTAGATAACCTGACATTAACGCCACAAAGCCTGTCATAAGGTATCAAACAGAATTATCTGGAGCTCAGGGTGTTTACGCGTGGTCTAATAATAGCATCAGACCGGGGGCTCAATTGTATAATGCAGGAGATAGGCTGACAGGAGAACTGTTGACAGGAGCACAATGTCCGAGTGTTTTCTCAAATTGTCAAGTATCATAAAATTATATAAGCATCAACAGAAGTTATTAAACAAATGTATCCATTTAAACGGAAAATATTGATTGACAACACGACAAGACAGCTTGTTAAATAAATTTAAAATTAAACTATGAATGGTCGAAAGAAAAGTACACAGAAGAAACAGAATTATTTTCATGGAAAAAGGCCATAAAGGGCAGTTTGCAAGCGTTTATTTTGTTTGGGTCCGAAGGATATATTCATTCCCTACATATAAATTTACCTATGAAAGATCTCTGGCTGACAATCATAAACCGAACTTTCGCTGGCGTCGGGTAGAGAATCAAATTACACTGTTGGCCATTTAAAAAGTTCATACAAAATATATAGAAATAAATTACATTTGTTTACTGTCTGTCTTTAATTTTTACATCTATTTATTTCCATTTTTCCTGTGGTGCAGTCAGTCATCCTCATAATTTCACATCAGTAATGGGGTTAAGTCCTCATCATCATTGTCATTGACAGGAAGATGGGCCTTGGTCTGGAGCTGGCTCCTTTGAGCTGTTTAAATGTTCTTTGATTTCGGAGATTCGAGGCGGAATGGGCTTCAATGAGAAGGTTACTCGTAGCAACATTTGCGGCGAAGTCAAGCACTAAAAGTGCAGCCAGTTAAGCACTGAGTTCAGGGTTGTAAATCGAGAAAAGGGATCGGAGGGAAAAACAAAGTTTTCATTTCTAATTAAAATCGTATTAGAGCGGCCGATAATGAAACGCTACTAAGCCTAAAAGTTTTGTTCGAATGGTTTTCCTTATTCCAGTGAAAACAGTACAATTGATTTTGATTATTTTTCCTCGTCCTCTAGAAATGTACGCACACAAGTAAATTGGTTTCTAATGCCTTTGGGCTGTCGACCAATTTTTTCTCGTCGGCCATTTCTACTCAATACTGCTATTAGTTGGGCCAATTTCTGTGAGTGTTTCGGCTCCTTTTGTTGCGGGCCATTCTCCTTTTTGTTACTTAGGATTTCGGGCAATCTCGCTGATTTCATTGTGATGGATACAATCGCCCTAACCCCGCGACGCTTCTAATGTCATTTACTATACTGTAAAGAGGTTTTCCAGATTTAAATGTAGAATACTTTGCTTCACTCAAAAATTCTGCTTTAAAGAATTTCATTCATGGAGCACTCTTTGGGCTAGAGCTGTGAAAAAAAGGGAGACAACTTTTATAGTACGCTTAATTGCATTCATCAGTAAAACAGTTTCATGCAACGACTTCGCACAGTCTGATAAATGGGCTTGCTGACAATCGTCAGACGGATATCTATAGTTTTTGCAAAAACGTTTTATCTTCCAGCCGTCTCTTTTGCTTTTCACGGCACATTCGAATGTTTGTGTGCAGTTCATCAGAAGTCGAGGGCTACGCTTCACATGAGCCAAAGTATTGCCGGACAATAGAACCACGCCGAATGCCATAACAATGACAGTTATGAGTTCTTTTGTATGGTCAGTCGATGGCGATGAGTAAAGTTGAATGGAAATGAGAGTTTGCGATGCCATCCGCTGGACACGAAACAATCGAAATCAATCAAACGAGGAAATGGAATGGTCAGATTGGTCAGAGTGGTGGCAAGCAACGGAGGTGTAGCTTTATGTATGGGAAATTATTGATGCTTTTACCTGATATGGTAGATACAAATTTTATCAGAAAGTAAATTGTGTGGAATTCATTGTGTGAGAGGTCTATGGCTCACTGAGACCAAAACAATACCATGACTGCTATGACATAACGAACAATTGATTTCACTTAAATTGAAATGCTGAGAAAATGGATGTCATGATCGGAAACAATCCCAAAATGGTAGGCAAGGAGACAGAGAACTTGAATTGCAATCTAGGCTATTTTTCTGGCTTCATTGCATTACATTTCGCCGCTGTCAGGGCGAGGGCTACAAATGACATAATACTGACAGCCATTCCTGCCAGACAGCCATCAAGTTGGCCACTAATGAAAGGCGCTGCCCATAAACAAACATAAACGGCCCAGCGCAGTTGACAGCCGCAGCCAAAATGCAAGTCGTGTAGTTACAAAATTGCATTTGAGTTTGTCGCGAATATTTACGCTTTTGGCCAACTCTCCTCTACAGCCTACACATCTGTATAACTGAATTTCTAATCTAAAAGGATGAGTGGTAGGCAGTTGAGTTTAGTGTGTAGAGTTCATTCATTGTACTCTTTCAAGGGTTATGAGTATCCTGATCATATTATTTCATTGCACAGAATTAAGTACTCATTTCAGACACTAAAAAGCGTGTTTACATTTAAGTATAAATTCGCCCGTAAAAAAGGTCAAGATTCCATTACACCATTAAGCGACCTGAGTTTTGCTGATAAGGGCTTTTGTGTATTGGATAATTATGTCACAAAGCTTTTATTGAATACAGGGAACGAAAGGGGTGTGGTATGTAGAACCAAAACCTTGAATCTATACAGAAACAAAAGATCTGTGAGAGTATCTAACACTTCCACTCAAAAAGCCTTCCCCTCATTCTAGTTCAGGCTTAATTAAAATTGTATCGTTCTATTGTCCTAACCCTCGTCACAGGGTATGGCTTGTATTACGATAAATAAATAATAAATAATTTAAGTAAGTAATGTGAGGCACACAATCCCATATTGTGGTCGCCATTTCTTCATTTAATTAAAGCATATAATTTAACGATAAAAGTAACTTTAATGTACAATTTATTTGAATCTATCTCCAATTTTCAAGTATTTCTTGGAGAAGTCGAAAGTTTCTCTGACAGTTTGTGAGCTCCTTGACAAAATTTTCAGGTAAATTACTTCTGCATACATTTGTTGCGCATGATAAAGTTCGTTGTCAGTTTCAAAATTTGCTTAGCAATAGTAAAATTTATTTGGAGATTTCATTTACATTTTTCCAACAGCTTTATATTTAAATCCAGCTTGAGGTAGGACGAAACTTTATATTTTAAGGATTATAAAATGTAACATTTGTATCAAAGAAAGCGAAAAAGACACAGAAAATGCACGAAAAGTCAGGAGTCAGAATACGGAAAAGAAATAAAATGGTAAGACAATTACCATTGCCATTCCATGGACCACGACGACACGGGATTTTGGCCAATATATAAATATAAATAAAAATATTCATATTAGAAATCCTTTTCTCTAAAGAGAAAAGAGAGAAAGCTTATTTTCCATTTTTCGAGAGCTCAAAAGAAAAATGTTTGGAGTTAAGTTTTTATATAAAAACATATTTCAGATGGTTGCTTTTTTCAGAATAAAAGTTTTAATTGGTACAAATGTAAAATATTTTATGATAAATTAACAGTCCTGTAAATTGTAGTATATTTATTTAGAGGCAATCATAAAATCGATTTATATATAATAATTTTGTTTTTTAATCAAATTTTAGTGTTTGGTGTTGTTCCAAAGGACAGAGGAAAAGAGAAAACTTCTTGCGCAGAAACAATTAGGGAGAAATACAAATTTAAATTTAAGGAGACAGGAAAATATTTTGCTAAACTGTCAAAACTTGAATTCAGGACTTTCTCCCTCGGCTGTGTAGGCGAAACACTCAACTCTTGCCTGGTGCCCCGACGGAAAACTCCTCCGTAGAAACTTTAACACTTTCATTTTCGACACGCATTTCACGCCTCAGGCCTTTGTACATTCTTAAAGTGAAATATATGAATAAGTAGGAAGCGGAAAAAGCTTTTCAATAATTTCTGGTGGCTGTCAGCAAAGTGCCAAGGACCGAAGACGGCCACAAAATGGCGCCAATAATGAGGATGATGGAAAAAGCAAACTCTCAGCGATGCGGAGCCCCCTTGGCTCCTGTGTCAATTTCCGGGTGTGAGCAATTCAGTGGATAAACTGATTTCAAGCAAAGGAATTTTCAACAAGTTTACTGCACTCGTCAGATTATGTACAAGTGCCTGAGTCCAGAGCAAAGTTCATTTCCATAACTACCATTATTCATGACGAGTTCAAGTCAAACTGTGATTTCCATTCGCATAAAAGCAGAAACAAAGAATGGGGATCCCATCTAACAAACGCCCAACTTCTTAACCAACTTGAAGACTTTTTAATGTCTTCGCGCGAAGCATTTAATAGAGCCATAAAAAAGCGTTTTATTGTCTCGACTCGACTTTCGACATCTACCACAACCATTGCAACCGAGTATTCGGCATTCTTTTCGGCTTTTGTTTGGTTTGCCTGTGACATGGCCTTTGTGTGTTGGCTGCTCACTTCTCTGCTGGCCAAGAAGGCTGTGCGCAAGGGAAGGGTATACTCGTACACCCGAAGAAAACAAAAGGCGTGTTAATTAAATTAGGGCCAATTCACCTTCAGGAGGTGGAACATTATCACGGAAATCGAATCATTGAAAGGGAAGCTGCTTGTGGCTTACCACCAAATAAGTGCCAATAAATATGCCGTGTGCATGAGAGTCTGTCACGCAATGAAAGTTATTTGCAGTTTCTACTTACTACTTAATAGATTGGATATGCTATGGATAATCACTTGAAGTTTCCCATGATTTTATCAATGAGGGTTATAGATTAGTAAAAACAAAATATCAAATCGCTCTCTATTAAATCTGGGCATGAGGATACGACACTTAGAAACTATATTTAAATTATTTCGCCCTGATTTACATTCTGCTAAGTCAAGTAATTTCTGAGCCCACAATCTACAGACGCATCCTGAAGCTTGTCAAAATTAATAATTAAATAAATTAATTTAAGTCAATTTAATTGCTAGCGACACCGATAGATAGTCCCTACACCCAGCCCATTCCGGGGCATACCATTTAAGCATAGAAAAGGTTGAGGATGGATAAACGTAAGTGCACGTAACTTCTAACCCGAGATTGCTAGAACCAGGCTGTCATTTGTCCTGCCTAATTCGGTATGTAACCAATGTCATTGGGCATATCCAAAAGGATATGGGAGGGACAGGTTCTGGGGCCAGGGCCAATGGTACAGGGATTAATTTGTGTTCGAGTTCGAGTCCCTCTTGAAGACATTGCGTGAAGGCTTAAGAACCCGTCACGCAATAGGCAATCTCACACATATTTACATTTAATCCACTTTTATTGTAGGCCTTCGAGGGGCAACGACCACTGCCATACATACTACCGGTTATGATGCTGATTGTGTTGACACACTCTCGGTCCATTACTTCCAGGTATATCAGGACGGATTCGGCCCCCAATAGCAACTTGTATGTTTGTGCTGAGCTTGTCACTAAATATTTTATAAGCGTTTAGGTGAGTGTGTGTTGACCAAAAACCTGTGGGGCGGGGTCCCTTCACCAGGTCCAAAAATAAATAAAAAATAAATTTTAGTTTTATACCCAGCCACCAAATGTGAGTCAAGTGGTCAAACACTCCTTTCCTGAAATCTGATGACAAATCTGATGGCAAAGTTTGCCCAAAATGTTCTCAACTTAACTCTACCGACAGCTGTCAAGTGCCGGATCGGCAGAAATCATTTCAACCTTTGCGACTTTTGTTTCTCTTAATTTAATCAGTGTAGATCGCAGTGCCACATACCAAACTCTTTGGGTCCAATGACAGTTTAAGTCCGGCCGCACTGTGCCAAAAAAGTTTTGTATATTTGGTAATGGAAGTGGGCTGGAACTGGAACCCTTTGACGGCATTGTGTTGGCTGGAAAAGGGAGAGTCAAGCACATTTCCAGTGGGATATCCAATGTGTTGTGTGGTGTAATTCGGGCCTGGGTTATCCATTCAGATGAATATATAACCCGAATACCGTCCACAGTTGTTGCCGGAAAGGGACGGGCAAAACTTTCAAATTCCAAACGGGATTGACAGTACATCAACTGAGGGCACAGACTATCCTGGTCCCTGGATTAGAGTCAGAAAGTCATTTCCCACTTGGCTTGCAAGAGTCGTTTTTTCAGTTCGTCATTACTTGAGCCTCATTACAAGTACTTACTCTGTTGGCAGTGGAATCCATCAAGTTGACAAACTCTTCAAATTTCCAGCTTCAAACAAAAGAAAACTATACATTTCCCTCTTTGAAATAATCACCTGCTTTTCCGCTTCCCTGAAGTTATCTGGCAACAAATACGAACAATCAATCTGTCTGTTTGTACGTCTGCCTGTATGCCTGTTGTAATATCTGACAAGAATTTAAGATTTATACCTAATATTTTTCTTTATTTTGTCATTCCACTTGCTGGCTTCCGTTTTCTATTGCATCTATTTTGAGGGAAATATTTTTTGGTTGGTAAATATTTGCAGTTGAATGTCTATATGTACAAATGCGTACATATGTATATACTTGTATTTAGATGGAGACTTGACATGATGTCAAAGTAACATCGTCTTCGTTGAGTTAACAAGTCACGGAAATGGCAGACACTATAATGGCAGCCACGCATATGGAAACTCTTGGTTTGGTCTCTTCATATGCTGGCAGTTGAGAGTGTATCCTTAAAAAGGGTAGTGATAGTTCTTACTTGTCATTTGTAGTGTAAGTATAAAGGGAGATAGGAGAAAGTCTAACGGAGAGTAATGATTAAAAAGCGAGTAATCTGATCAGCAGTATTAGGTATTTATTAGATTGGTTGCAGGATATAGACGCGCACTTTCAAAGAGTATTTGGAATAAAATACACTTTTCATATTTCACATAAGTAAAGAAAGTGGAACTTTTTTCACTTCTTATGAATTAAACTATTAAGGGATATAAAAACTTCAGTGTCTAAGCTTATTAACATATTCCCCTCAAAAATATTTTCCTAATATGTAAAAAATGTCGATGTGTCAGTTGTTTATTATGCAGAATACAAACTCTGATATTTATTCTGCTTGCTTTTAGTTGCTAAAAATATATAGAAACTATGACAACACAAATATGTAAACAGCTGTTGAATTAATATTCGAGTTTAAACAGGATATCATAATCCATTTAAGTGTTCTCCATCAAAACGTTCAAAAAATAAAATGTACACTAAGTAAGACTATCACAGCTACACGAATTATCAACCATTGATTACAAATAAAATTCAGGAAAACGACTCCTAACAA
Organism: Drosophila tristis; assembly: GCA_018150885.1. Classification (NCBI taxonomy): domain Eukaryota; kingdom Metazoa; phylum Arthropoda; class Insecta; order Diptera; family Drosophilidae; genus Drosophila; species Drosophila tristis. The sequence continues at coordinate 184,260 of JAECWT010000168.1, forward strand.
ATTAGTCATAGACGCATTAAGCACTTTAGCAAAGTGAATTCAAAACTACCTGTCGATGAATGGGATAATTCGCATTGTTCTTAGGTGCTGAATGAAAGTGGTATCGTTCCCTGGGACAACAAACCAAATGGATTCCCAATGCGTACAGTGTGAATGGAAAAATATACCGAGGGTGAAATAAACCTTTAAGAAATCGCACCTTACTACTTATGTATGTCTTTGCAAAAGATCCTCAGGCACTTAAACTTAAACTAAATAAAACCCTGACACAAGTACATGTCTTACTTGTATGCTAATCGATTGGAATATTCATTTGTTGATTGCCAAATTTATGCACCTGAATTAAGGCAATTAACTTACATTTTTTTCCACAATTAAGCTGTACAAATCAGACGAGTTAAACAAAAAAAAGTGACAAGAACTTTTCTGTGAAAGAGGAATTTTAACTCCTGGCAGAATTTCTGCTTTCACTCGCTCTCAGTCGCTCTAATGGTTCTCTTTGACTTATTTATGACACAGACACACAGCTTATGGCAATCAATCTGCATCTCAGGAGCTGGCAAAAGCCATGCCTGAGAAATTCAATCTCAGGTGTATGGCCATGATGATAGGCATTTGCTTGCATACCAAATAAGAAGTTTGTCAATAAAATGTTCAATGTATTTGTATTTGTTGGAGTTTCGAGACTACTTAAACATCATTAAGCAGCAATTTTAATGGTGAAAAAATAACCACACTTAATATTCTGTCACGTGTCCATGGGGAGGCAATTGCTTATAAAATACAATCTAAATGAAAGACAAATTGCATTTGAAACTTAAAACAACTTGAATTGAGTTTACCAATCAATCTACTCAATAAGCTTGACCAACAGAACTTAATTAAATATATTTTACAGCAAATTAATTAATTAATTAATTAATTATTAATTAAATATATTTTACAGCAAAACTACTTTTGCCTTTTCAACTGCTCCAGAAGTGTCTGGCTATGGCCCGGCTTTGGCTTTGGCTTTGGCTGTGTCAAAACTTCAACCATAAACCAAACTTTTCGTCCCGTTCCAGTGCAGGCGAAACAAACGTGGTCGAGGCTCCTGCTATTAGACAACGATTTCCACCCGTTATGGGTCTCCATCCATCCATAGTCATAATCATCCTCGATGGCGCGACGGCACTTGTGAATTTTTGTCGGCAACATTCCAGAAAATAGTGGCATGAATAGAATGTGAGAAAAATGTGAGAGTTTACCTATCATCAGAGCCTGGATATTTTGAATGTGGCGGCAACTATTTGCACTCTAGATTCTTCAGTCAGCCACTATTCACTCCTCGCCTGTAATTTTAGATTTTTGGATACACCCCAGCCCCGTACTAGTACTAGTTAGAGGCAGAACTTGGGTTCTCTCGGGCCGAAAAACTCATTTAAATCACCCAAGACTTACATTTAGGGGACCAGCATTAACTTTTTGTCGCTGCAACCGGCCAACGGCAAAGTTTTAGCGCCGAAAACTTGCACACACCTTCCGACGTGGCAGGGCCAAGGCGGGTAAAGAATTGGGACATTTCCACATGACTTGGGTCATACAAAGATGCAAGCAGCTGTTGTGCAGGATCCTAACACGAAGAAGGGACAAAAGTTTCAAGCACAGTTTGTCTTCTACAAGCATCCATCCAGCCGGAGAGCCAGGCACACAGATGCTCTCTTCCATTTTTGTGGCATTTCCCTGTGATGACAATTTCTCAAGGCAGTTGTAAAGTTATGCTAATTTTTATAGCAAGGAAACCAACTAAAGGAGCAGCTTCTGGCGACAGGTTTTGAATTTTTATAACAACAAAATAATAAAAATGTCATGACTGCATTACGATTCAATTACTAACCACAAAAAAAGGACAAAGGGGATCTGAGTAAGTCGAATGACTCGACAATTATATACCTGGTACTCAATTATATATCTGGTATTATGTGACAGGAAGATAGAAGTCGATAAAGTGTAACTTGTACTTCTAATTCGGTATAAAATAACTATCAATCCAAATGTATAATCGAATTATTTAAAGGGTGTCAAGTCTGATAAACAATTCTTCAAAGTTATGAATGCCAAATGAGCTATGAATATACAATATAGAATTTATATCTTCTACGAATATATACCCTTACGAGTATATACTCTTGAATCCCTGTTATATACATTGAGTAACAGGTATAAAAAGAGTGCAAAATTTAGTTATGCATACGTTGGTAAGGGCTTTTGCAGGTGTTGCATCTACCTCACAGCTGTTTCTTTTACTTAAAGTGTCTTCATTCTGTTAGTCCTCTTATGGCTGACACTGTGTTCTTTTGGTCGAATAAGTTTCGAAGGGTCTCAGCTTTTGGAGTTTAAGGAACAGAACGTGTCGCTGGCAGGTGACAGTGCGGGTGGTCAGCGAAACTCATCGACTTGAGTGCACATAAGCTTTAATGCTGTCAATATTCCTCTAGCAAAAGATATGAAAAAGATACACTCTAAGCATTGCGGCTCAAAACTTTTGTTTTCCATGGTGTCCAGACGTAGACCAACTAGAATTTGCAGTCCAGGCAGCAGTTTGAAGGAATGTGGAATGCTTATCCCTAACATCTCAATAGCCTTTTATACTTTGGAATTTGTTGTAATTTCGACTGCACTAAAAGAACATTTCGAAACTTGGGCATATCCTCACACACATTTTTGTTGAATTTTTTCCGTTTTCTGCTGATTTCTGTGTCTGCTTTTGCTACTAAGGACAGATGCTTGTTGCAACAGCTTTTTGCATTTTTATTAATTTATTGGGGAAACTCATCGCCTGGCAACGCCTTGGATACGTTCATCACAGCTGACAGGACAAAGCAACACCCAAAGTTCGGCAAACAGCACAATCAGATTGCCCGACACCAAGGAAATGTGTTTCCTTCTAGCCATTAGTATTAATATTTCAAGGCCTTCGGGTGCTGTCGCTCTCTGCGCCTTCCAGTGCCCAGTGTCCTCTGTCTCTATCCCCAGCAAGAGGCAGTGCAAATTTTTTTGTTCTATGAGATGGCCTTTTCGGGTAGCGTAACAATCCAAATTTCTGTACTTGTCAGCTGCTGCCAGAAGTAGTAGCAGAAGGCGGAGAAGGAAAAAAATACATACTCACCGAATGAGGATGATGTCTCCCCATACATGCACACACTCCTCAATTTCTCGCCTGGACTTGTTTCATAAACTAGATTTGGATCGGATTTTGTGTACCCCGTAATGGAAAGGGTATACTGTAAATATCAGCAAGAATGAAACATCCAGCGATGTATAATGCCAACAAAATAGTTCTTTCTGTGTCGCTGCCCTAAAGGAGAATGGCAGCAGCAGTGGCAGTAATAAGAATGCTGAGCTGCCTGTTAGGCAGTTCAACTGCAACGTACTTGTCATTGTTGTTCTTGTAATTGTTGCTGCTGAGTATGTACAACAGTCTTACTGAATTTATTATGAGTGCTGTGAATGTGGCTGCTGCATAAATCATTTTTATTAATTTATAAAACTGTTGCCAATTGAAATATGTTTGCATGCCCGCAGACCTAGAACCTTTCAATGCAGCTGGAATTCGTATACCCTGCCATACATTTTGCCAGTTGTTCTTTAAGCTAAATGCTTTACTGCTTTTATGCAAAAGAAAAGGTTTATTTGGGCTAATTTCCGTGTCCGTTTTGAGCTAGTGAACTTAAGTGACATTCTGTTTCCCTCAGGCTAACAAGGAGCGGCGATTGTTAATAGAGTTATCTTGACACTCACCTTAAGAAGTTTTAATCTGAACACTGAGTTGAGCGCCCAGCGAAAAGGCCTTAAATGATTTGCAGCCTACAATCTTTGCAAATGGATCTGAGCACTGACTCATGTTTAGACATTTTAATCTAAGGTGCGAACTCATTTTCAATAAACACTTCACTGCAGTAAGCAAACACACTCTTAGTGCATTATGCATATAGACAGCTGACGTGTAAAAGCTATGCTGCAACAACCTCTATGTAAAGGAAAAGTTGCTTGAGAAAGGACGAGGAGCAAACTGACTGCAGTGAGTGACATTGACTTGTTATAGACTTGGCTCCCTAACTACTATTTGTAATTTGCATAAGCCGAACAGTAAGAAATTAAAGCACTGATGTCTATGGAGTTGCTCCAAGCAATTTAAAATTAATAATTACTTGCCCAGAGACGACCTCAAAGGTGGATTCAGTAGGCAAGGAGATTTTCTCATTTCCGATTGGAATATTACCTCTTTTTTCTGATGGAAAACTTTGGTCTAAAACGAAAGACAAGATAATTTTTCAATTACAGTTGAGTCTGAGACCTAAAAAAAATGGAAAATATTAATAGGAAAATAATTTCCATCATATTTTCCGCCTTTAATTTCCTTTGAATTTCTTTCTAATGAATCAAATGCTTTTTTTTTAACCAGGAACTTGGAATTGGAATTTGTGTCAGAAAAAGGAAATTTCAAACGAAATAAGATAAGTGAAAATGGAACACTTAAGCGGATAAAAAATTACAGAAAATAATAAATTTAAATATAAAGTTAGTTCTCTTTGAATGCTTAATTAATACCTCTTCTTATTTATTTATAAATTTATTTTAGACTATAACTTAATTCCATAACAAAAAAAACCACATGGTGCTGTGAGAGCTTTTACATTTAACTTTTCATTGAAGGCATCAACTCTTGTCCAACTATTTTTAATGCAGGAGTGAAAAAGAGCTTTTCATTACCTCCCAGGAAATAAAAGGGATAACAGCAAAAAATTAGCAATGGCAATAAAAATTAAAAAAAAAAAAAAACTCAAACTACAAATTGAAATACGCAACTGAGGGAATCCACCGAAACAGAATGAGAGGCCGATTTGAGTAGACCGTAAAAAAGGCGCCACAAAAGCCGTTTTGTAGGGCGCCGGCACGTATAAAATTCCCTCACAATGTTGCCACACGGCACGCCACACACAGTGCAAATAATAATTTGCATGTTAAGCTCCGCCGAAAATAAAGTGCATAAGAACTTGCACTGGGCATAAAATAGTCATAAAAGGAATTCACTCAGTCTTCTGATGCCTGCTCCATTTCTCCATTCTGCCACCGCCCCCAGCTGCTTCCGGATACCGCTGGCCATGGTAGAGGCTGCAAAGTATCGCATTGGTAGTTTTTTATACCGTACTCGAACGGTTAAGGGGTGTATTAGATTTGTGGTAAAAGTGGGTGTGGATATGTGCAACCCACAGAAGGAAACGTTTCCCACCCCATAGAGTATATATATTCTTGATCATGTCTGTCTGTCCGTCCGTCCGTCCGTCTTGATGAGCGGCTATATCACAGAGACCATAAGAGCTAGGGCAACCAAATTTTGTTTCCAGTTTCATGTGATATTACACTGCTACAAGTGTATTTCAATATTTTGCCCCGCCCCTTCCGCCCACACAGAGGACAAAAATCTGTAGTAGGCACAATTTTTAAGATAGGACAAAACTAAAAACGCAGTTTCGTAAAGATTGATCATATCTATTGCCGAATCTGAATCAGATCGAATCATTATTATAGCCAGAATAAAAACGAGAAGGAACGTGTGAGTCGCTTCTGGGGACGCGACTCTACTTATACCCGTACTCAGTCAGTAAATACATTTTTGAGATATAATTTTTTAGAATTTTAGAAAAAAAAAAAAATTTTACATTTTACATTTTTTTGCTACATCTGTTATCTACATCTACATCTACAATGTATATTTTACATCTAACATGTAGATTATAGATGTACCATTTATATTCTACATCTCCTCCGCTAGGGGTTGCTCGCGCACTGAACGCGGCAGAGTGTGCGAGCGAGAGAGAGAATGAGTATCGTGTCTCTGGCTGGTGGAGGCGGGGGAACCAACAGAAAATTAATTTCTTCATTCTGGCTATAATTATAATCGGATCTGATTCATGTTCAGCAATCTGGTAGATATGGTCATTTTCTACGATACTGCGTTTTTAGTTTTATCGTATCTTTAAAATTGTGCCTGCCACAGATTTTCGTCCTTTGTGGGGGCGGAAGGGGGCGGGGCGAAATTTTGAAATACACTTGTAGCAGTGTGATATCACATGAGTCTTGAAACCGAATTTGGTTGCCCTAGCTTTTATAGTCTCTGAGATCCAGGCGTCAAACAAGACGGACAGACGGACAGACGGACAGACGGTCAGACGGACAGACGGACAGACGGACAGACAGACATGGCTCTATCGACTCGGCTATTGATGCTGATCAAGAATATATATACTTTATGGGGTCGGAAAATTTTCCTTCTCTGTGTTACACACATCCATTTTTACCACAAATCTAATATACCCCTTAACTCTTTTTTGAGTACGGGTATAAAAATTAATTTACAGTTGCTTCCCGCACCCATCCAGCACTCATTCACCTTCTCGCTCGCATACACTCTGCCCTGTGCAATGCGCGACCTTTGCGGAGAAGATTTAGAATATACATTGTAGATGTAGAATCTACAATTTAGATGTGTAATCGACCATGTTGATGTAGATAAAATATGTTGCAAAAAAATATAATTGTAAAATATTTTAAAATTCTACATAAAAGTCATAAAATAAGAGTCGCGTCCACAGAAGCGACTCACACGTTCCTTCTAGTTTATTTTCTATTTGCACACACATGCACACACATACTCCCACTCACACTGCACTATGGGAAATTTGACCACTTTTTGTGGCAATAATTAATAACGTCCAAACGAAACAATATTTTTCGGTTTAAGCATAGTATCCAGCACTGCGGAATCGAAAAATTCCTGTCAAACTCCATATAAAACGAGAAGGAACGTGTGAGTCGCGTCCCGAGAAGCGACTACTTATACCCGTACTCAGTCAGTATATACATTTTTGAGCATGATTTTTTAAAATCTTAGAATTAAAACAAATTTTAGATTTTACATTTTTTTCTAAGAATCAAGATTTCATAGACGACGCACCCAATCGCAGATAACCACTATGTACATTTGAACAAGAATTGAATTTTCTACAAGATGCATAAAGTCATGTGGCTCAACGAGCTGTCACTTTTATTGTACGCCTCTTTAAAGACACATTTTTGTCCCAAATTTAGACTTGTTAAGAAATGAGTCATTAAACATAATTATGAGCGCAATTTTTACAGATCAAACACATAAACATATATAACATACCTGATCTGAATTCAGATTCGGTAAAGAAAGCACTTAAATTGATAAATTTTTAACTTTTCAGACCTTTTTACAAGATGAACGTTTTAGTCTTATCTTTAAATTGGGACCCGCCACAGACTTTCAGTCATTTACATTTTTGAGATATGAGGTTTTAGAATTTTAGAATTAAAAAAAAAATTTAAAATTTAAATTTTTTTTTACATCTAAGTTTTTAAAAATCATCTCAAAAATGTATATTTTACATCTAACATGTCGATTATAAATTGTACCATTTAGATTCTTATATTTCTGTGTTGCTGGCCTTATGCATCAGATTGGGCGATCGAGATACAATAGCATTGTTCATAAAACTCGATGGAGACGGGGGAATTCTCCAACAGCTAAAATTAATTTGACCAATTCTGCTATAATTTGATATCTGATTCATTTTCAGCAACCTGGTTGATATGGTCATTCTGCACGATACTAATGTTTTTAGTTTTATCGTATCTTTAAAATTGTGCCATAGACAGATTTTCGCTCCTTATGGGGCGGATAACCACTATGTACATTTGAACAAGAATTGAATTATCTACATGATGTCTGAAAGTCAAATTTGGTTCAACGAGCTGTCACTTTTAGTCTTGAGATCCAGGCGCTTAACAAGACGGACGGACTGTTTGACGCCGGACGAACTGACGGACTGGCGGACGAACGGACGGTCATTAAACATAATCTATCGACGCGGCAATTTATACAGCTCAATCACATAAACATATATACTTTACCTGGGGTCGGAATGAATTCCTTCTCTGCGTTACACACATCCACTTTTAAATTGATAAATTTTTAACTTTTCAGACCTTTTTACAAGATGAAAAAAAAACCTTTTTGCACCAAAATTCGCCTATCGATAGCAAGCAGCTGACTTTAACAGCTGTTAATTTAACAGTGGCGTGCGCCGTTAACTTTTTTTTGCATAACATTAAATATCAATGTTATTCGGGTGTATGAGGTCTACAAATATATTATTTTAACTACTTTTGAAAAATGGGTTTTGGCCAGGAAAAGTGGTCAAATTTCCCATAGTGCACTGCTACTGATTCAGTCAGAGAGATACGCAGGCACAAATTAAAAATGCATTAAAGTTAAATTGCAGTGTCTTCACACGATTATACATATTTATATGTATCTTGAACCTATTAGTATGTACAGTGCGTGTCAAAGATGTATGTCCCGTTTTCGCATATTCTTGATATATTTTAGTACATGTGGTTTGGTAGCCTTCGTTTTGTATCTTGTGCGTGACATACATTAGCAGCGACTTCATCTTGCTATTTTGCCCTTTTTCATTAGTATTCATCTGAAAGTTAAGTACTCGTTAAAGGCATGAGATGATGATAAATCCGTTTAGTGGCTTATTGTGAAAGACCCTTGTGGTATAATATAATTATTTTCCGTTTTGAGCAGCATCTTAATCATAGGGAACATTCCATTGAAAATGTAATGTGTGTTATCTTCAGATTGAAAAGAATACAGTATATGACATAAATATCATTACTAAATAACAATTTTGTTTATTTTTCAAAATTTCAGGCCATGAATTAATCTATAAGTTCTTAACCATTTCCATAGATTCTGTTTATCTATTCCATCTACTGGCATATCTCCCATCAGTAACACGGGAAGTTTGAGACAGACAAATACAAATTAATTTTAGCTGTCAACGGCTGGACAAAACGTTTTCGGTGACTAAACCATGAATTTCGCAAGGGCGCCCGTTTTAGTCGTAGCCTTTGACAATGGCAGGATATGGCGGAAATTATCAGCTCATTTGCCAGTCTTCGCCAGTCTTCGACACTTTAACCAAGCCTGGTTCCTGTAAGTTGTTGGTTGATGTTCTCGTACAAGTATGAGTGTCAGAATACCGCTAAAAGTGACTGCTAGGCTGGGTTGCCGTCGAATTGCCTACATTCTCACAAAGTCACGCACAACAGGCAACAAGACGTGTTTGTTGGCATCGCATCGTACACGGCCTATGGTATGTTTGTTTGTTTGTTCTACGCGGCTTGTTTGACACAAGCCATTTATCAACTCATTATTGGCCCTGACTCCCGATAATCCTGCCCAGAAAATGCTGCTAATTGAAATGTGTTTCAAGTCCAATCCTCTCTCAGTTTGGCAATTTCCTCCTTAATTTGTTTTTTGGCGTGGCATCTCAACCCTGATCCTGAAAGCGAAGTGCACCGCCGCATTGCGATTTTCGCCCTGTCTGTTGCACTAACCGCATTGCGCGGCTGTCAGCAGGCCTTGCAGTGTCCTTTATTGGTATTGGTTTACTTAACCTTGATTTTTCTTTTTTTAATTCGTATTCATGACAACTCCCTCAGGAAATTACCCCCAGGCAAGAGCATGAAACATAATTACCAGTTGAATTAATTTTAATGAATTTCATTCCATGGTTTGTTGCCTGAACATGAGAACAATGTACATACAGGGTGCCATTTCGTTTAAAATGCAATCCACAATCGCCTGCAATGGCCCAACCAAACTTAAAGTCCGATCCTTGAGGAGTTATGTACCAGTGCTGTTGTTCTCCACGAGTCGTAAAATCTGTGCACACATAAATCCCAAGCAAACACAGCTTGAGTTTCTTGCTTTTTTTGGTTATAAAACTTCCAGTCGATATAAAAGGGTCAACATTGTGACTTCATGTACAGAGACGTGGCAGCCATTTTCGTTTATTTCTGCACTTGCCTTTTCGGACGGATGAGGGCTTTTGGCCGCCAAACAACATCTCATTTAGCGCAGAAACACAAACAGTGAAGTGTAACATGATATGTTGACACTCATACATGGATGTGCTTCTGTGTGAGTTAATGGGTTCATGTGTGGGTGAGTGCGTAATTCAATAGCAATCCCAAGTACTTACAGTGCTCTGGTGCTGGGAAAACACTCCCCACATCGCCCGAAACCCTTCCGTCTGCATCCATCTTTAACTTAGCTCTTAGTGTCAGTCATGGTGGATTAAGCAATTGAAATTGGATTAGACATAGACTAACCCGAATTCCCGCTAGCCTCTGTCAAACAAGTTCAATTTGCATGTGTTGGTAACCCACTGACATGCTGCTTCCAACATTTATCGATTTATTTTCAGGGAGAGGGCTCACATCTAGCATACATTTCGTCCAAGATGTTGCCAATCGAAGAAAAGTGTTCCCCTGCACCAATCTCTAATCCCTTATGTAGTCCAACCATATGTCCATGGATATAGACTTTAAACAATCGCGTTTAAGTCTGAGTCCCAATGCGATAAGGAAAAGCGGAATAATGCAAAGGGTCCATAATTTTTTACATCGATTCACAAATCTTTATGTACTCTAACAAAATGACAGTCTTAGCTTAAAGTGAGTTCCTGAGATCATACTTCCAATAGAGCGAGCAATTCTGTACACATCTTTTGTATCATAAGCCACACTCATCCATAACTTTGCTGCGTCTGCTAATTGGTGTAGAGACAGATAGCTTAGCGCTAACTAACACTTGAAACACAGAATTTCATTAAATTAAAAGTCAGCCAGCCGTTGCACATCATCCACACGGCAACAGAGAGCCGGTCAGAGCCCGAACATATTTTATAAATGAATTAAATTTCTCTCCAAACATTTAAACTTGCCAAACAGCAGCAGCAGCAAAGGGCGAAGTCAGCAACCGCTGCACATAATAAAATTAAGTAGAAATATAAAATTTAAGCTACTACTTAAAACTTTTGCCTTTAGCATGAAAAGTTTTTCCAGCACAAAACTCAAAATGACCTCAACAATTCTGGGCCAAGGACCGGTGTATATGTGGGTCCCTTCGCTTTAGCTTTTAATGACCCAAAGGCAAAATTAGAAAGCGACCTCAATGAAATTTTCAAATTGATTTCGTTAATTTGTTATGGGTATTTTTTCTCGTCGCCCAGACATTAAAAAAACAAGCGTGGGTGACATTTTTCCAGACATCTAATACAGCTCGCAGTCATAAATATTTTTTACAGCCAAAAGAAGACAAACAAAATCAAAGCCAGAGCATTGCCAGACATTTGACAACGTGGCTGAGTAAACAAAGATATCAGTTGCCATGGGATGTTTCAAGGACTGAGAAAATCTGGGGGGTCATTTACCATTCTCGCACTGTTATTCCGGAACTCCCCCACGTACCCATCAACGAGATGATCTCTTATTTGTATGGCTACTGCTAGGTGTCACCCAGCATATGAGGCTGGGAATTAAAGCAATGCGATGGCATCGTCCTGTTCACATGGCAAGCAATTGGTTGCGCCCAACTAACAAGGAGAGCGAGTAGAAAAAACCACTAACAGGTCGCACTCTAGCAAATTAAAGGCGTAGTGAGGTAATATTTTACCAAATGTGCTATGGCGTTTTCAACGGCTACATATCATAAACCTTAAAGAAAGTGTAGAAACCAGAGTTGGCAATATAATAGTTATATATTTTGAAACGTTTACGGAAGTTTTTTGGTATAAGGAAATAAATTTTGTATATCGAACCTCCCCTTAATGGGTACTTTTGTTGTTAAAATGCAATACTGATATGAGCACAAACTTCAAATATATTCATTTATACGTTACTTATTTGGGATCCATGTCAGCATTCACATTTCAGCATTTTCATTAATATTTTGAGTAATTTCCCTCTTCATCTAGCTGCTCGCTTATATTTCTAAACAATTTAAATGTGGAAGCTGTGCTAGTTCCACACAAGCGAACCACTAAAAGACATGTCCTGTTGGAACATCAAGCAAGTTGGATGGCAACATGCTCTATCAGGAATCATACTGAAAATTCCCCCTGTTATAACATTTATTGAGCTCTGGCGTCTGTTAAGGGTGTGCACGCTGTAAACAGCTTTTAACATGTCCCCCGATGAGAGTCCGCACTTCAGTTCGTCGTGGATTCTGTAAGTGTGCGGTTTAGGGAGCGGATAAATCAGAACAGTCTAGTGAAGTGAAATATTTGAGTCGGTAATTGATATCTTAAATTTTTAAAGCATACGTTTTATAAAAAAATTTAATCATCCCAAAAAAATATTTAACAAAATACACAAAAGGAATTATTATTTTAAACCATTAAAAAGTGAGAATTAAATTTTATGTGTGACGAATTGTCATTGAGAAATGTTATAAAAATCGGAATTATTCAAGTCAAAACCAGTTCCCCTCTGCTTCTTAATGGAAAGTGGAAATTAAATAATCCTTCTACAAAATTTAACAAAGGTACCAAAAATATATAAAGGAATAATAATTTCAAAACAACAAAAAGTGAGAATTAAATTTTATGTTTGACGAAATGTCAGTGAAAAATTACATACAAATCGGAATTCAAGTCTATGCTAGTTTTATCCATTATTTTAATGGAAAGTGAGTTTGAAGTCCTAATTCTCCACATAACAATAGGTGTATGCAAGGAATACCACATCCAAAGCTCTGTTAGAGAATATTTACATTGAGAGCTATTTGTATTTATTACATATCGACTACAGCTACAACAAAAATAGATATGAATTTAAACTACTGAAAATGTTCCTCAACGGGCACAAATAAGTACATGGTTCCGCCCGAATGGCTGCGCCAGTAAGTATGCAACGTTCGATTAACTTGTAATTTCTGAACTCACACACACTTCCCCAAATGAAGAGGATTTTATTTCTTTATACACTTGCAGAACGTATAAAGTATTTTCATTGATTTTTAAAATTCACACGCAAAATCCGTTTTGATTTTTTCTTAAAAAAAAACAAACATTTTAGGCAATTATCATAGATTCTCAATGAAAATAATTGGTCGAGAAACAATTTATTGCAATGATTTTGTATCTGAAAGAGTGACCACAGCATTGCTTACCTACGCTTATTTTAATCAGTTTAAACGGTAAAAAGAAACAAAAAATTGACAATCGACAAACAAAACCAATGCAACCTATCTGGAAAGCAACTCACTTCTCGCTATTCTTCTGGAAAATTTTGCCTAATTTACGAGTTTCTGCCAACATTTTCACATTACAGTTAGCGTTAACCGGCAATGTCGATAGTGTTTGGTGCCTCAGCGCCTCCGATTCCCAATATGTGCCCGAAACTGTTTTGCCACAGTCGCGATAGGCATTTTCGCATATATCCACGAGCGTTCATTTGCTGTTTCCATTTCCACTTGCAAAATGAAGCTGACATTGGATCTTATTTACTTATGGCTGTTAAACAGTAATGCATTTTCAATTATTGCAATGAATTAAGTTGAATTGAGCGGCTGAATTTCCACGAGTGTGTTCAGTATCTGTCATGTTTGAGTACATGTAAAAATGTGCCAGAGAAAATAATTAATTGATGAAATTCTGTTAAGTACTATTATTAGGTGTAGTCTGAATTCAAATAATTTGCCTCAAGATCCGCAAACACTTCAGTTTACTTAGTTATAATGCAATTGTTTCTATACTCAGACCATTGTTCAAGGACAATGAGTGCTTAATAAAGGTCTTATTATAATGCATTTTGCGGCTGAATAATAAGTGCATTATTGCATTCAAAAAGGCATGTTTCTAATGCGAGATTCTAAGGAAGGGTCGTATTATCCTACAAATCTACAAAATATACTTTTGATACAAATAAGAAATGCTCAAGATTTACTAATACAAGAAGTTTGATTGATATTGATATTTAATTTATTTTATATACGTAGCTTATTTTCTTTTCATTTTCTTTTGGGTTTTCTTTCCAAAAAAGAAGCAAAACCTAATATAGATGAATCGCAAAAATATCAAGGTGTGGATAGGATCCTGGTGGATGCGAGCAAATCTCTCTCACAGTTTAGAGCTGACCCAAATGGGTTTTTTACGGTCCAGCATCGAAAGTCAAAGTAATTTAATTTTGGTTTCTCTTTTACGCCACTTTTATGACAGTTTTCTTGTCTCTTTTTTATTTCATTTTTCCAGTTTTTTACCCTATATGGAGTGAAAAGTACACTGTAGTTGTCAAAGTAAATGTAACAGGCAGAAAGAAGCGGTTTCGATCCCATTTTACCTTTATTTGACATTCTTAGAAACTCGTAGCATTTGGAAAATCATTAAAAGACATAGGAAGATAGGAAGACAAGTTTCCGTCTTTCCGCATATACAAATTTAGAGTATTTACATTTTTTATTTTTTTTTTATTTGTAGAAACATAGATCTTAAGCACATATCCAATAGCATTTGAATACCAAGTATTCCATTTTCGAGTCACTTCCCCACAACTCGCTGTCTTGCTATTTTGTATTAAATATTTTTTTTAATTTTAAGCTGTTTCCAGCCCTGCTGGAAAATGGGGCATAGATGGGATGGTGTCGGGCTGCCAGTGGTCTGTAGCTTGGTAGCCAGGGAAATATCAAGTGAAAAGTGCTTTTTTAACTTTGCCTTCATTAAAACCTTACAAATGGTGCCAAGTTAACAAGCTCGAAGACAATGTCAATGTAATTTGAAAGGGACTTTTATTAGCGCACGTTTCCTCAGTTCAGTCCGCACACAAAAGCGTAAAAAATGCTAATTAAATCTAATGTAAATACTGATTGTCCAACGGAGCAGGAAGAAAAGGGAAACTCAAAGTGAGGAAAATTACACAAAAGTTGTATTTAATTTAAACACTTTGTCTGTGCAACGAGTTGAAATGATGGAATAAATGGTTTCGTGAGAAGAAAATCTAACAACAGATTTGTATGAACTTCAAATGGAAATTTATTTAGTATATATTTTTGATTACTGAAGTTTTCCAAATTCTAAGGCTTTAAGATAAAGAATTTGAAAGCATTAAATTAAATCTTAATCAATGTAAGAATTTTATTTCTTAATTCCATTAAACTCCAACGCATGACAAATCATTTCCATAGCATTTCCCTCAACTCTTTCCCCATCTTTGACTCATATTCATGCATAGTTCCGATATACCATTTTTGGACATTTCCACTTATGTACATAAGTGGTATAAATATCCGAATAAGCATTTGCTGAATAAAAGTAACGACTGTCTGGAAAATGCAATAAAGTGATAAATATGACAAATCAATGACTGTGTTATAAATGTGAGTACCCTTGGATAGTGAAAAATCACGCCAATAAATAACTTCAGAGTAGAATAAAAAGCAAAATCATAATTGATTTTAAATCCAAGAAAAACAACTCTGGGAAACAAAAAGCAAGCAAAGTGAATGTACACAAACTGCAAGCGGATCAAATTAAATTCTAATGGAAAACGGGAAAAACAATCAAATCAATTCGAAGTGAAGCGGAGGAATCGAAGTTATAAATGGAATAAGATTGAATTTTATAAAGTTTTCTTTTATTTATATACATATACCTTACAGGTATATTTAACAGAAAATATAAATTGTATATTAAAGCTTTGGCTTACAAATCTAACACCAATCAGAAATAATTTAATCGTTCCCAAACTATTTATATCCATTCAAAATGAAGCTCTTAAGCTAAAGAGTTTTAAACAAATTCTTCCAACTTCAATTTGCGGTTCCCATTTTGTTGGAGTAACGCTAAGCCAAGAACAGCGGAAATTCTTTGCCACATTGCTGATTTTGTTTGTTGTCTTGTAAGCTAAATTGTTGCCACTTCTGCCACTGCCACAGCTTCGTTTGTTGCCCCTCTTGCTGCTTGTTGACAAGAGCGACAACGACAACGACATCAGTTTATTTTTATCAGTTTTATGCTAATAGATTTGAGGACACTTGCAGCAGCTGCTCCTTGTCCCCGAACCACCAACTGTCGACTGGGACTTGCTTGGAGTGTAGCCAAGTTCAGATTGGTCCTAAAATATGCAACGCATTTGGGAGTTTCAAGTATTCACAATCAAGCTGAAAATATTTCAAATTATTGTAGGTGATTATTAACAGTGTGCTGTGGTTAAAATTCTATTCACTCAATGCCATGGCACACAAACAGAGACTAATTTAATCCATTTGTGGTGGACTAAGCAAAAACAGCAGGCTGCCTTTCGCAGATTTATTCTCCTCTTATATAAGTAATAATGAAAATTCGCAATGGGGGAGAAGGCATACCCGGTCAAGGAGGGATAACCATGAAGCGAACAACAAGTGCAGCAATCAGCTTGTTTTGCGCTCATTTTTGCGGCTGGTTGAATGTTCGACGTTCCGGAAACTTTGTACTTAATTTAATATTCGTTTACCAAATGCATTCTTTAGGATTCAAGACCAGACACATCCCCGACATTGTTTTAAAACCTTTACCTTTTTCGATATAATTGTTTAATTTTGTTTTGGGTATGGTTACCTCTTTTTATTTACCAAAACGTCGTAGAAAGGGGCATCGCTAATGGGCATTTAAACGTAATTAAATTTGTTAGTCGCATTGATATTTTACATTCTTCGATATATTTTCCTTTCCCAAGGCACTGCAGGACCCTGCCTCCATATCCCCTATATCCCACCCTTCTCCTGAGGCTCTTAATATCATCCACAAACTAAAAGAAGAACTTTGCGTTGTCAATATTAAAATTGAAAACATTTCATTGGCCAGCCTTCCGCATAGATTTCGGCTGTCGCTGTCGCTCGACATGGTTGGCATTATAATAAGCCTCTGTCCCAAAAAAAAGGAATAAGAATGAAAGATATATTTCTTTTTTGTCTATAGCCCAACAATGTGGGCTGTCCAGAAAGATGTGGGCGTGGCAGGCATAACTTGTAGTTAACTGTGTACAAGTTTTTGTCGAATTCGAATTTATATCAAAGGTTTCGTGTGTGTTCCGCTTTTGTTACGCTCACTTGAGCATGCTACTGCCCCAAAATGTAGGCAATAAAAAATGTAGATACAGCCTTGGTCATATAAATAGCACTAAAAAAATATTAAATTTTTGAATTGTTTGCCCCTACTATGTGGATCACTTATCGTTTGTGATCAACATTTTTAAAATCGGATGTAAAATAGTGTCCAAATGATCGATCGATATATTTGTATAGGTTTATATGACCACAGCTGTATGTGTGCAGATAAGGGAAAAACCCCGTCTCACAAACGCAAGAACATAGACCCGCAGACAAAGATAGAGAGAAATTGAAAATTGAAAATAGAAATATTTCAATTTAAATATATACTTTCTTTTGTTTGTTGCAAACGTAAATATAACCAAAATCATATATACTCTTTAAGGGCATTTTAATGTAAAGTAAATGTAAGCAGCATGAGGCATAATTTTGTGCCAATTATAGTTTGAACATTTCTTTTGGCACATTCTCCCTTTCAGATTTCCTCTTCAATTGCAATTTCACAACTGTTGACTGGATTATGCAGTTTGAGGGTTTCTTGCAAAATGTATGCATTTTTGAAGGTAAATGTGGCTTGTCCAACATGAGTTGGTTTAGCTAGTAGTTTTCCCCCACTCAAAGCTAACTCATGATTCACTTTGACTATTTACAAATTGACTAAGCCTGTGATCCCTTTTCTGATCTGACTGGCAATGTAGATTGTACACAGAAATGATTTATTATGCATGGCTTATGTAATGAACAAATCGGAGAAAGACCCAACTAAAAGTAGTATGCAAAAGGTAAAGAGACGCTGACCAACTGATAAAGCACACAACACATAAATCTAGTTTCCTTAATTGGCAATTTGTGAGTGACGCAACATTTGACGCCTTGCTATGCTGTCAAATAAAATGAATCTTAAGCAGATCAAAAGAGCATTGGTTCAAGTAAACGCCAGATATTGCTTTCATTTTCGATCGATTTCTTCTTCCGGCATTGGCATCAATTGCTGCGACCGACCCCGGATTGGAAAACTTCGAGGCACAGGTACAGTACAGGCACAGTACACTCTCAATAGGAATATTCTCTCCACACTTCAGTCGCTGCCTTTTGCGAATCATGTGTCTGCATATATTTATTATTTAATGGATATTTCACACATTTGATGCTGCACTCTGCCGAGCTGTCGTTATCCTTTGTGCTTGGTTAGTCTCCATTAAACTGCTTCGGATTTCTTATTTCCGTATTTCCTTAACGGAAGGCTGCGAAATTTACGCACATGTGAAAATCCCCTCTTAATATGCAAAACAGTTTCTCCGGCACATCCTGTTGATATCCGTATTGTTAAAGGCGATTTTTTATTCGTTTCTGCTTCGTATATGGCTTCAAGGTTGCTTTCTGAGAAGGATTAATGCATTACAGTTATGCTGTGAATAAAACGAGAGAACACGATTGAAAAGGAAAAGGATAAAGCCTTTAATGAGAGTAAAAATGATTCTCTTTAGAGCTAATGAGACTCTTTATTGAAGTAGTGAATGTTCGCTTATCACACACATATAAATGTCACAAAAATTGAATGCTTGAGACGCCTAACCGGAACACTAACATAAATCAATATGCACACGGATATAAAAACAGCCCTAAAGATTACATATTTGTATATTTTTTACATGGATTTAATTCAGATTTCATATCTAATAACAACAAGAGCAAAGTATAAAGAGTCCGTTCGCCTCTTTTACTCTATCCAAGGAAAAATCCAGGCCAAAAATGTTTATTCCTTTATAACCTTGAACCTATCTATACACCATAGATTATTTTTTCGGTATAAATCAGTTCTTGCTAGTCCTTAATGAATCTGCAGTGATTTAATGGTTGCCATCGACCCAAGTACTAGGCAGCTCTCCTCTTCCTTCCCATCACGAAATTTCGGTTACGCCCTTATTGACGATGCGCTCATGTCTATGGACTGATGAGTGGCAAGTGGCCCCAAAGGGATAATAACCCTAACCATAACCACCACACACACTGAGGCAGTAATAGGAGGAGGCTAGTGATTGGAGCACTTGTGCGAGTGCCACACGGCGTATGAGTAATGTGCTGCGATTGACCGCAAAGTTGACTTTCTGCCGCCAAATGTATTTCCCTGACTCAATTTTTGATTTTGCTATTTTTTCTATTGCAGGAAGTGAGGAAAAGCCAAGAAATAGTCTTCCCGGTGTGGAAATTGGTAAATCGGGAAACGGAATGATGTGTCAACTAAGCCTACCCCAAAGGATTAAAATGGAACTCGAAAGTCGTTTGTTCAGTGCCCGCCCACATATAATCCGGCACGAAATTGACGTTTGATTGCATGACACCCACACCCACTGTCACCTGCGTGTCCAGCCATGAAGAAGGGTAACTTTTCACCAGCCCGATCCGAGCTCATGCATTAGACAAGAAGAGGAGCCAGTCCGAGGGACACACCAACCCAGAATCAACTAACCCACACACATGACCGCGTCAGGAGCGGCTGCCCGAACGTGACACATGGCGATGTACTTTTATGCCAGTAAGATATCTGCCATGGCCTGCGGCATGCGTTGCAAGCAGACCGTGCTGCAAAAATCGCGCGGCCAGCGGGATCGCGACAAATGTCGCCACCGTCGGCGTCGTCGCTGCCGCCACCCCAGCAGTAGCAGCAGCTCCGACAGCGACGACTGCTGCCTGGAGAACGAGCCAGTTCCATCTCTTGAGGCAACAAATGGTGGCGTTTTCTCTCTGGATGCCGGCAATCTGACAGCGGAGACAGCTTTCCTTGGCGTGGGCCCAGGGAGCTTGGGCATACGCTACAGGCGGCGACACAGCGCGGAGCAGTTGAGTGCATATGACTTGGAAATGGGGTTTCAGCAAATAGAGGTGAGTGATTACTAGGAGACTCCGAATTCCATGGTTAAATCGTTTTTCATTCATATCATTCGATGGTGTTCCGAAGTACTCTTGCACCCCAAGAGAAACTCGAAACCAATTGATGTTGTGCAAATCTATTTTTTTATATTTTTAATTTTAGTTTTTGAAGCATTTTATTAATCGAAAGTATGTTTTCCTAAACAACATATACATTGGCCCGTTTGATCAAAAAAAAATATATATACATATTTCAAGTGGAAATACCCTTATTCCGTTCTTTGTTAGTAAAAAAAATTATAAAACTGTTTTCCAATTTTTAGTGTAATGTTTGGCGGTTGCTCACACGAAATACACTTTTTTGTTTAAATATACATTAACAACAAATTTAATTCGTCGGTTTTTTCAAATAGTATTAAAACATAGAAACTAGTTCATATTGATAATAAGGTATTTTTTTTTTTTTTTTAGTTACTGTTCAAAAATTAACGATTGGTGAAAATCAAGAAGTTCAACAGAGGTTTCTATATTTAGTTAACTTGTTCGCAAAAACTTGTTCAGGTTTTTTGCTGCCAATAACTGATTAATGACGATATTAATGGTATTAATATATATGCAATAGATTTCACCACAATATCCAATTCATTCAACAAAACAAATTTGTTTTTTTTTTTTATTTTGTTTAAATTCGGTGGCAACTTCTAAAGAATTTTTTCAAATAAAAATAAAAGCTTGAATATTACTATAAAACCCAAGATAAAAAAGGGGTGTCCCGTTTAATTACAAAAAAAACATTCTTTTGGCTAAACCTAATATACATACTTAAAGAGATTCGAAGCGTTTTTCATTTGAATATTTTCACAAATAAACGACAGGGAAATCTTATGATTTCCCTAAATTGACATTTCAATATTTTAGGTATACAATCTGCGAAAGAGCAGGTGTTCCGCTCCTCGTATAGTTTTTTATCCCAGAAAACTCGAATTTGTCTATATTCCGACTTCTGGAAACCATATTCATAAACATCTATATATCAACACTTTATTATCCATTAATTTTCATTTGTTTGTATGCAGCTAGCCACAAAATCGGTTGGGCACAACCGTGTGGGTGTCGGTGACGATGTGGTTCAGTACGATGTACCCAAAAATCCGCACCAACGCAGCCAATGTGATATTAATTTTGAGGTAATTAAGCATAATGTTTTACCAAATGGTAGTTTAGTAATACTTTTCCGTTTCTGTGCCAGACCCAGTATTTAATTTGCTAAGTAAATTGGTTTGATTTTAGTTTACATTTTGCTGGCCCCGAACCCCTATTTCCATATATATACATATATATATATATTTTGACTTTGACTTTTTGACAGAGCTCTTTTTTGGGTTCCGGTGGCATAATGTACATAAATGGTAGAATAGTTTCTGGGCCATTGGACTCCCTCATCGAGGCGCTCATACCCAAGAATGTCATCGACTTAGATAAGGTAAGAATCATCTCTGCTCTCACATTTTGTAACTATTTCCAATTTAAAAGAAATAAAATAAAAAAGAAAAGAAAGCATATAAATGGGAAATGAAAAATGAATATGCATTTGCAACAAAAAATTCTAGTAAATATTGCGAAAATTCCAACAATTGATTAAATAATAAATGCATTTCCTGTTATACAATAAATTGTAATTGTAAACAAAACCAACAAAAAACAAATATATTTTAAGAAAACAACAAATAGGTGGTGAAATCATGAATATTTAATGAACGATATCTGGAAAAAATCACAGATGGTTATTTGGGCTAATTCTTAAATTTAAAGCAGAGCTAAATCTCTTATAGATCTTAAAGAGATTTCCTTGTTGTTTTCAACTACTTCCTGTTAAATGTAACTATCCACAAAAATTGTATTTACATGCAACTCCTTTATTGTAAACGGCAAATGGAGTAAAAGTCAGTTCCTACTTATGCGCAAACACTTAAAGCTCTTGAATAGCTGGCAAGTTTATTTTTCTGGCACGAGGCAAAAAACCACAAGCCAAAAGGCAGCCAACGGACCAAGAGACCCCTTTCCCGGACACAAACCCAAAGCCAAACCCAACCTCAAGACCCAAACGCAGACACACCCAAAGGACAAATAAAACATGGGACTGAATACAGGATATAAGGACAATCCTGCATGTAAGAGAGAGGATTTGGGACCAAGTGAAAAATAATTAATTCGTTGCAAACAAATCCAGAGATTATTGCTAATTTTATAGAGATGATGCTCGGTGCCCTTCGGCAAAAGAAATGTTGGGAAAGCCCAGCAACAACAACGAGAACTAAAGCTAATTGCCGATATCTTCAAACTATAAGTTCAACATTTGGTATAAATTAAGCTTAAGGGTATTATTATTTTGACTAGATGTTGGCAATACTTGTTCAGCATCAAAAGCCAACACAACATCCCTATCCGTATGTCTATCTGCGTCTCAGAGACTAGAAATTACTACACTCCTACTGCAGTGAGAAAAAGAAACACATCAGAGTTTTTTTTTAGGGTATGACAATGTCTATCCATTCGACTATATCGTTCCCTCTTGTTTTTATTATGCTGCGTGGATAAATGTTAATTGAGATTTATTTTATTTGCTTGCAGGAATTTGTATTCTCGTTTTTATTATCGTCACGCTTATTTCTGCGTCCCTATGAACTGCTGGGTAAACTCTTGGACTCGGTACCTGATAGCGAATGTTTAGAATCATTAGTAGCCCTCTTGGCCGAGTGGACAATGAAGTTCCCCTACGACTACCGGGATGAGCGCATGATGAGCCATGTCAAGCATATCGTTGCCAGGTGAGCAGAAGAAAACTACATTTCCTCATTTCGTAATGAACTCAATCTCCCTCTTCCAGATGTTCCAATTCGCATTTGGAAGCCGTTGTCTCCCAGACCCTGAGTGCCTTACTAAAACGTTTGACTGATTTAGAGAGACATGAGGCCGACCTCCGAGCTTGCCAACAGACCAACAGCACTACCGAAAAGGTAAGTGGTTGCGGACCCCTGAATGAGCAATCTGCCTAATCTCCATTTTAAATCATTCTCTTGTTTTCCATTCTTTGGACTCTTTTTTGGGTGCCTTCACCAGATCATAGTTGAAACAACATTCAACTGTTCGACTGCTACGCAATACGCACAAATCGTCTGCCGGCTGGAGAAGAAATTGGCCAAGCACATTGGCGGCGAGGAATTTTTGCAGTGCAGCAGCATGATTCTGTTGGATAAACAGGTAAGTACTGGCAAAAATTCCAGGCTCAAGAAGGAGCATGCAGATTTTGTGCAGAGATTGATTGTTTAATTGAGTAAACAACAACAAAAAGAAATTATTCGTTAAGAAGTCAGTCCCAATGTAAGCCAGAATTTAATGAAGATGTGTTGAAAATAAGTCCCTTGGTGTTATTTTTCTCGTTGAGATTTTGGTACCACTTTAATTCTTTGAACCCTCTAATTGACGTGAATCAGCACTCTTACAGAATTATTCCTGAACCTCAACCTTTAATAGAGCTCAAATCTTCAACCAATATCTTAAATGAACAGTACAAAAGGCCACACATTATTCTGTCTTAATTAAATTATACACGTATTCTTGAACTTAAATGTTCTCTCAATTGTAAATTTTTCCCTCTGCATAAGTCAACATTAACCGTAAGAACAATCTGCACTTTTGCATAAATTACACGGAGAACACCCAAACACTCATATATACACTCATACTTATACTCACTTATGAGGACATGCAATTAAAATGATGACAAGCAGCTTCATTAACAATTCTCCCCCTGCAGGGCCGCGCTCCACAACCCTCTGCAGTTACCACCCATTTCAACAGCAATTTCCTTTGCAACCTGGATATACCCAGTAGCTGTAGGGTTTATTGTATGGGAAAGGTGCCAGTTGTGGGCATAGATTTGTTTTTGCCTCATAACTTTTGACAAATTGCATATTATACAAACATATATATGTATGTGTACCAATACATACATTTCCCCCATACTCTGCATAGGTGGGTGGCTCTAGCTTATCCGTTATGATTTCCGATCTAAGTGATGGATATCTCAATATCGAAACCCTTCACCATATAATTATCTCTTGTGTTTGCGATTTATTTAATGCAGAAGAAATGGGACCAACCATCCTCATCGGGTGGACCGCCCGGTGCACAGGATCCAAAGAAGACTTGCAACCTGGAAACGTATCTGGATTGGTCGGCACGTCTGCGTCTGTTTGTTTGCAATGAGATACTGCAGGTGAGTGAGGGTACACAGATGGAGCCGCAGAAGATGGGTTCATAACCATGAGGGGGTCTCAGCACTCTGCTCCAGTCCAGTTCTGACCCAAACCAGTATGTCAGACCAGGCACGGTGCTCAAGTTAAACGTAGCGAATGAATCCTTAGACCCTGTGGATTGAATTAAAATTCCCATGCATGCTGAACATGCAGAGCTCTACGTGTCCAGGACCACGTCCCCGGACTCATATGACTTTGCATGGAATATCAGGAGGCAGGCAGTCGGGTATGCAGCCAGACGAGATGGCTTATAATTTATGCCGCTCGTAACTGTCCGATTGACAGTTTGCCAGTTGGCCGTGTAAGCGACTCGTTAAAACTTCAGCCAAGTCACGTGGGTCCATCCTTTCCCGTAGGTCATCGCTCGCCTTCACTCGCTCGAACCATCTATTGGCAATGTCTAACTAACTTCCGAAATCAAATAAATCTTTTATTTCGAATCCCGCACCTTGGGACATCTCTCTGGCTGAAACATCACCATTCCAGTGTGGTGGCATCGAGGACCGGAGTCGCACCGTTGAGCGCTGGAGTGGCGTGGCCCAGTATTGTCTGCTTGTGGGCAACTACAATAGCGCCACAGCCATTCTGGAATCTCTGGAATCACCCGCGATAGCGAGGCTGAAAATCACGGTGAGTCGAAACACGAATCAACTGTCAAACGCTATGGTCGATAATAACTATAGTTTGCTGAGTAAATTTATAGTTAAAATGAAAACACTCCTAATTTATGTCAGAAACAAATTTATAATTTATGTGGAACTTATTTTATTTATGCAATAAGAAATGCAGAAACTAACATCACTCGCAATTTATGTCCAAATAAAATAATATATTAGTATATTGTAATTTAAAATTACATCATTTAAGCACTCAATAGTAATATTCCTTTCGAATTTAATAGGTTTTAGAAGGGAGTAAAAGATCATGCAGTTAACTACAAAATAAGAGAGAGACGTAGAGATATGGTTAATTGAATTAACTAAATGAAATCCTTTAATTACTACTTAAATCCAAACTTTCCTTACACTTAGTTGCTTAGACCACATTTGAACAGCTCCTCGAGTACAAAATTTTCATTTTTGCATATGACCCATGGAAGTACAAAGCAACTACACAGCTTTCAACCCATCTACATATTTCTTGAAATGTTTTAAACATTCTTCAAGAAACAAACTTACTGCTTCAACATTACAAGAAATTTCTCATTTAAACAAAACTAATTTACACAGAAACTATGTCTTCATCACTCAAAGCACGAGTATATAAACCTTATTTCCCAATTTCTTAACTTTCCAAGGTCTCAGGTATATTTTCTGTTTTTAGAACAAATGAAAAAAAATTGGAGAGTGTTATTAATTCAAATTAATTCAAATGACAATGCTTATATACTCCCTTAACTCAAAGAATGTGTTACATTTGTAGTGTCATAGTCGTCTACAAGATGACATAGCAAACGGCAGAAATAAATACGATCAGTAGACTTTTGTCTGTAGTCCTGTCGTCGGACAGAATTTTCTTTTACGCATTACAATTTTCCATTCAAAGTCGTACTCCCCTTATCAAGGGCATAAACATAAAGATTCTCGTCCACAGTACAAGCCAAAAGAGACCTTTGCCTTATTTTCTTTCCTTTTTCTCTTTGCCCCATCATTTTCTTTTAGTCTTTTTATGTGTGTTTGAATTTCAAGGAAATACCCATACCCATACCCAATACCGATACCCAGGATATTTTTTCGTGTCAGCAGATTTTTATGCAGCCTGATGCATTTTGGCGTAAAGGAGCTTAAAAGATTTCGTGCCATGTTCGGGTTCTGGTCCGTCGGCTTCTAGTTAAATATTGAATTAATTAATAACTTGTAGCGTTAGGATAAAGCATGAAATAAAACTAAAAATTAAATTAAATATTACCAAAGTAATATTCTCGTTTTCCCCTTAAATGGTATTTGTTCACACTCCAATTGATCTATGATTGATTTTTTGGCCAAACTCATTTGTACATAAAACTTCGATTTTGTCTCCCATTTTTTTTAAGACTCTTTAAGTAAACTTTCACATGCGATTTTCTTATTAAAGATATAAGATAAATTTTAATTAGCCATTAATTCTGGCCTCCATCTCTGACACATTTTCTGTGCCGTGTTGACATAACAACGAACGTTTTTTTGCCTTCTCCTTTCTTTTGTGTTTTTACAAAGGTTCGCGTCTCGAAAAAAAGTGTTGTACGAAAAAGGCTACGGCAACGCCCACATTTTTGGCACATCGCACACACATTTTGACCGTTGCCATCTTTTCAGCACTCCTTCATTCAAAAACTTTTTAATTAGTTAATGGATTCCGCGTTTTTTTAGTTCACACTTTTCTGCGCGACTTTTCTCTTTGTTTCCGGCACATTTTAATACTGGGTTTTGCCTTCCTTTTGCCATTTATAAATATGGACGAAGAAAAAATCAAGTGAAACGTAACTTACTGCTTATATTTTTGGCATTAAATGTCTTTTTCTTGTATTTTACTTATTCACTATAAAGTTGTATATTTGCTGCGGCACATCTTTTATTTATCTTTTTTATCTTATTTTTAAAGCCTTTTGTGAGGATTATATTGTTGTTACCTGGAAAATGCAAGCATGGCGAAGTCTAAAGAAATAAAATTCAATAATCAGCTTCAAACCTTTTCATCACACATAGATGTACTTCTGGCTTTCGCCAGACTCTCCCTTCTTTAATTTATAATTCTCGATGATGTTGCATTTCGTTGGTCATAAATTGTATAACACCCTGTAACATTGCCCTGGAAATGCAGGTCGCTGAAATGTGTGTAACGTTCTGCGAGAAAAAAAGGAACCCCCACTCTAAATAAACAATGCAACGGACTTTAATTAATTTACAGAACTATGCAAAATGGTAGCTGTGGGTAGTTCTGGGGCGTGGGTGTGTCGTGATGTATTGTATTCCAGAGATGTCTGTATATGTAAATATATTTCTATAGTGGTTACTGGCGTTTTTATAAGGCTCCATTGGGCGATGGAAAAGTGTTGCTGACTGTAAGCACAAATAAAAGTTGGAGGTTTTCTCTGAAATCTTTTGAGATGTCCCTGCACTTTGGTCCCACCATTTAATGGCTGAGAAATCCTAATTAATACGTTATCAGCGAGAGTCCAAATGCCGCTCATAAAATTCGATTTCGGGGCAAATTACAAACATAAGAATCACACAAACAGAACAAACAAAACCATAAACTTTTACAACACACCACACACAAAACACACCAGAAAAAAAGAAGGAAAAACAAAAATACGAAAAATATAAAATGGTGAGAAAGTCAGGGCAGAGCGGGTTCGGGTTCTATCAAGGTTACAACTACAAATGATGTTCATTTATGTTCATTTCGATTTGATTACAGTGGAGCAAATTGCAAGTGACGTGCCAACAATTGGATTGCATGCAGCGACATGCCGAGGGACATGGTCATTTGTGGCAGAAACAGGCAATCGTCTTAAATGAACAGGTTCAACCACAAAGTCTCAAGACTGATGATAAGGATAAGGAAAAGTCATCCGCATCAATAGGTGGAAATGGAGCATCAACAGCATCTGGAGGAGGAGCTACCACATCAATGGACTTAGATGTGAGACCGTCGACAAGTACGAGTGAGAGTGGGCGACCAGTTGGCCTTACAGGCACTTCCGGAATGAATGCAATGTCGACAACGAAAACAGGGACAATGCCTACGGCTGGCAACAGGAATGCGGAGCAGCCACCAACATCATCCCCTGCCACACCATTGACGGGAACGGCATTGAGCAAACCCAATGATTGGGTTGTTATTCCAGTGTTTGCGGATATTGTTAAATTGGCATTGGGCGAACGTGAGAACTGTTTGCAGCGGTGAGTTTAATTTTCCTGGAACAATCCCAACTTGATAATACGACCCATTTTCCACCGACGAGAAAAATTCAAGGTCCCGTAAAATCGTAGCACATTAAATAAAGCACCAAAAGCAAAAATCGAATGGAGTAAACATCTTATATTTGTGCACGAACAAATACTAGTGCGTCCAATTTAATCGATTTCTTTCATATAGAAAATGTACCTAGAGCCACATCGGCAGAAAAAGTATCGTGTAACAGCATTTTTAAAACAAAAGCCACACCAAATCTTGGCCAAGGGGTCGAACGATTAATATATTGACGCATCCGCATCCGCATCCACAAGCAATTGCATTTCGCAGTTGGATTTCGTTTGAAAATATGTATTCATCCACACATTTATATTTTAATTTTTGTATGTTTTAAATGATTTAACCGCAGAGTGGCAAAAGAAATGATTATGTGCCAAGCGCTGAGGAAATAAATCATTTTCATGGCAACAAAATGCGTAAAAAAGGGCTTTAAATATGATTCCTCTTTTTACAATAAATTATTTTATATCATTTCATGGACGCGTTGAAGAGTGAAATCTCTCGCAATAAATACATTTAAATTTATACATATATTTGTTTTTCTTAATTTGGAGCATTTATTTTAAAGTTTGTGATGGAATTATGGGATGCACAAAAAAGTTAATAAATTTTCAAACCTAATGGTATTCGTGTTTTTATGATATTTTTAATTTTTATTTAATCTTTGTCTTTTTATGCATTTTATTATATATTAACAGTGGATTGGAATAACTTATAGCTGCAGTTTTCTATTAATTATTCTACTGGTTCGAATTATTTACATTTTCATTATTAAACAATTTTATTGAAAACTAAATTAAAATGCCGCGAAACCAGATACGTTTCTGTGTAGTTTCCTATCAATTAGCTCATCATTGCTGAAAGTGCATCCCATGATAATTAAATAAATGACCACGAAAATAGCCCATATTCCTCCTGTAGTCCCGCCATGCGAATTAGTCCCTTTTGGGCGAAACAATACAGAGCAGAAACAAAGTATTCATCGGCAACGAGGACTCAGTGGTCACAATTGACCTCATTAGGTACGCACTCACACCAGTAAACTCACTAAACGAGTACGAGTATACATATACTTACATATATATGTAGGTAATTAAATCTAAACAATATTCTCGGCATTTTACACTGAAATATAATCTGCTCCTCCTCCTCCTCATTAGTCTAAGACATACCGACATTTCATTCTTTCATATTATATCTTTTACATTGAATATCCATATCCAGACGAAAGCTTCCCAGAAATATTTAGTTAGAAAACCACATTTTTTGTCGTTGTAGTGTAGCATAAATTGTGTTTTACTCTTGAGTCAAAGATTTCTTCTGTCTGATACTAATATCCACGCTAATACAATAAAACCTTTCGGCCAAGAAATAGCTCGCAACTACATTCATTCAGCTGTTTTCAATGTGGATTTGAGTTTCACAGTGAAATTAAGCGTAAATCGACTTTAAAGTGCGCTAATCGCTGCATTAATTGCACCCCGAAACCGTACCCCGAAACCCTTTCGTCGGTAATCTTTTGAAAATCTTTAAAATTTTTTAACTCAATACCCCTTGAACATTTGAGCCCTGCACCATTTTGCACCATGACTTGGTATCATCGAGCAAACATACTTTTCTCACTCCCTGCCACTCACACATTCGTTCGTTCTTTCCACCTCCTCTCCTTCTGGTGTGTGCAGCTTACAAAATGGCCACATCAATATGGCGGCCTTCGATCGGATGGCGGCCATTGTCGGCGCGTTCACGAAACACATGCAGGCAATGAAAGCGGCCCAGGCGCCATCAAGCGGGGAGTACGAGCACTTTGGCCGGCATATGCAGCAAACTACAAAACTCGGCGAGACGGGTAAGTAATATTCGTAAAAGTCGAAACTTTCCTTTTTCTCCTCCTCTGCCTTTTATGTGTGTGTGCTTGGATTTTTAAATTTTCCTTTTTTTTTGCGTTTCTACTGTGGGTATTTTATCGCATTTTTCCACATTTTTCAGTGGCACTTGGTGCCGTCAAGTGTTTTGATACCCTGGCAAAGGGGTCAGTTTACCAGAAGTTTTGTAATGGATGGAAAGGGGTTTTTGTGAGTCTTTAAGACATACAAGTAGGTGTATATTTTAGTAATACGATTTTTAATACAGAACTGTTAATCTTTACATCTGTGATTAGATGTTAAGAAAAATAGTGTACACAGTACTTGATAGGCTCCTGATTATTTCAATCAATTCAAAACTTCAAATCTACTAAATTGAAACTTTAAAATATATTTTACTCCTAAAATATATTTTAGAAGCTTATTTTTTACTTTCCTTACTAGACAATTCCTTGGAGACTTAAAGAAGATACGTTTTCACTTGTATACGTACATTTGTTTACATTTTTCAATTTCAATTTCTATATTTTATATATTCAGGTTTTCCCTCAGTAAAGTGTATTTCCAGACTCGGTACCTCTCGGCAAGGGAAATTTTGTTTTTGTCTTTCTCTTCTCAGTTTTGTGTAAAGTTTAAGTGCAGTGACCCGCAGGCTGCTTCTTTAAGTGTACTGCAAGTGGCAACATGTAACCCTCTGCTCTATGTGTGTACGCTTGCCAGTTAAACTGTTGAAAAGCCTGAGGGAAAAATTAAATGTATTTTCTTCCCAGTGGCACAAAGCGTACAAGAGCGGAAATTAAAATATAAGCCAAAGAAGAATGCAATCTTACGATGGAACACAGAGAACATATGATCCAATTTTAGCAGTGAAGAAAACAAACAAAAATCCTATTGTTTAGGAATGTCCAAGGAATCTCAAAATTATATTCAAGTTTTATATCCAGGAAGCTCCTTTCATTTATCACAATCCAAAATCTCACACCCATCCATTCTGATTCATCCTTCTACATCTTCTTCTATCCCCCACGGAATTGTCGCTACTTAATTCAAATTAATAACCGCAACAGAACCGCAGACAGATGCTTTATGACCACAAATTGTTCATGAACTTGGATAAAAGTTGGCGCAAAATTATCCCCTTCTTAACCCCCAGCCACACTTCTCCCTATAGCAGTAAAATCAAGGAACCCTTGTTCTCATAAAAATTCAATTCCAGGCTGCTGCGCTCCTTGCCCTTTGTTATTTATTGTGTGGGACGATGATGACAAATATCAAAGCACGGGCAAAGCTAGAGATTAAATAGAAAATCTTGCTTTTATTTATGGTAAATTAGTAGAAATTCTGCTCATTCAATTTGTTATGAAAACATAAATATATTATTCTAAAAGCTAAAAAGCCTTGTTGTCAAATTTGTCTAAAAAAGTTAGTCCAAAAATTTTCAAATTTGATTGCATTAAATTTGCATAACTAAACGACCAAATGAGACTAAAAAAATTTAAAAAAATATAAAATTGTTTGCAAAATGACTAAAGTATATAAAAAGAATACAATTAAGAGTCTAATAATATTTTCAAAAGCAGCTAAAATTCATATAAAAATTTCACTTGAAAAAAATGAAAAATTTGTATTGGTTTGAGATTAAAAACTGAACAAGATAGGAACTTAGCTGGGGATCAAACAAGCTTTAACAGCTTATGGTGGATTCGTCAATACTGAAAGGGAGAACCCATTCCAGCCTCAGTGACCTTAGAAATATTCTACAGTTGTTGGGGCCTGAAGGAGGACTGATGAATCACCTAATAGCTCTAAAAAAGACAACATTAATTATATTTCTGGATTACAAAAAAAATTTTAATTTGTAACTATGTAATTTGTAAAAGAAATTCTCCGCCAAAAAACTAAGAAAAACTCCAAAATAAACTTCAATTAATCCGCACATCCTCGACCTTCAAGATAAAGCAGACTTTATTCGCAGAGTAAATATAAACTGGAAAACTTCACATATCCCAAAGCCACAGACGGCACAACAAACATATGAAACAGATCTTCTCAGATCCAGCATCACTCAACAAAAACTATGCTGCAAATGCCTCAAGTTGCACTACTTCTTGTGTTGTTGGAGAGTTTAAAAAGGTTTTTCGTTCATTTTGTGTGGTTCTCTCATATCCTTCATGGAACTGTCAGCAATGCGCAGAAAGTTGATTTATTTTTTACGGAATGTGCACAAGACAAAAAACCTGAAAAAATCCCCAAACTAAAGACAGATGTGGAGAGGGAAGACGTTGTGGCAAGTAGGAGAAGCATGTTGCATGAAAGCGGGCAAGGACATCAAAAAGAAAAAAAGAAAGTGCAGAAATGAAAGGCCCCTGCACACATAGACCCACGAACTCATTACAAACCCAGTCAGAGCAAGGCAACTTGTAAAGTCTCTTTCTACAGGCAAAGAAAAACAAGAAAAACAAGAAAAAGCATAAAATTGGTTCGAATTGGTAGCCGAATCAACGGATACCCTGCCAGAGCTATATTTCTTAAGATTCAATGAATAGTTTTTATATCAGTTATATCTCACAATATACCGATTATGTATTCCCGCTCCGCAAAAAGAAGGATATTTGCAAGCTATCGATCGTGGATAATAACACTATGAAACATATGTATAGGTACATAGGTACATATATGACATGCATATCATGTCGAACTTTGATGCTGATCAAGTACACCTTTTTAAATGCTATATCAGCACATTTATTATTATTTTATGCATTCAGATATCTTCTCAAACTTAATATACCCTGATTTTAGGGTGCTAAACCCACATCTGAACCATAGAAAGAAGTTGTCTTTGGGTGTTGCGGCAAAACGCATCTTGACAGCAACTGAATGAAACCCTATGAAGGAGAGAACCTCATCCACAGCCTAGGCCCCCTTTGAGGGGGAAAACTTCATCGGTGAGTGCCTGATGTCATACATAATGATGGAGGAAAATGAGATTTACAAGGAACACACAAAACGAGCGTGGAACCTTCTGGTTAACCGAGTAAACTCTACTTACCTTAGTGCGGGAATTTTTTTGGGAAGGAAGGCTCTTTTACAAAAATTATTTTACTCTAAGCAATTTCTTAAACAAGTTGGGCTTACAAAAATTTTGGGGGAAGGAAATGTTTGTGGAAAGTATTTAATAAGCATTTAGAATTGATTTGTATTTAATTTCGAACATGTTTTTCTCGCACATACAATTACATTTTGAGCAATATTACAAAATTATTTTATGATTGGGAATACTTAATCAAGGGTAAGCGTGCTGAGGGATTCTCACACGCGTCATAATTTAGTTAGTTAATTTATAGAATATGTTGGGGTGAAGAGTACTCCAGAAATCAATTTCATGGTCTGAAGAGTGCAGAAATAAAATAAATAACAGTAAAAGATATAAGGAATCCAAATATATTTAAGCGTGCTGTGTGTCCCCGGCTCCTTTCATTTACGGCTTTAGGATTAAGCTTAGTTGAAAGTTGGACTTGTTATTGTGGTTATATTTGTTTTTGATGTCGCATCGATGACCAACTTGTTTTTCTGGGTGTCTTCCACACAAGAAGCCAAAGGGATTTCCCATTTTTTTTCAGGTTCTATTCTTTTGCAGTTAGTGTAGTTGTTTAGCTAAGGCAACAGAGCATCTTCTAAGTCATTTTCCTTAGCAAATAACCAAACAAAAAATACTGTCCAGCAGCTCAGGAAAGTTTGGCTAAACTTTAAGCCAACGTCAGCAACGTAAATGCAAACGAAGTCCCCGAGAAAAATACGAATAAAAGTTTATTTCCAAGTTTTGATGCACTTTCGAAAACTGTATAAATAAATGTTGGTTTTCTCCTCTTTGTGGGAGTGCTGGTTCCCCAAGTCATCCACGTACACACATACTCGAAGACGTTGGATGTTGGTTTATGGTGAATGCATTTTGAGTTAAGCCAAAATATTGACCAGCTGAAATGTGTTTTTTCAGACGG
The DNA here is from genome assembly GCA_018150885.1 of Drosophila tristis. Taxonomy (NCBI): domain Eukaryota; kingdom Metazoa; phylum Arthropoda; class Insecta; order Diptera; family Drosophilidae; genus Drosophila; species Drosophila tristis. The sequence goes on from JAECWT010000168.1 coordinate 218,278, forward strand.
AAGATCTATGTTGATCCTTTGGAAGCTGGTCTTACACGATATAGCATTATTAGTGCTATTCGCATCGGGACTCTGACGTAAACAAAGTGTGTTTTAGGTATCAAAGAACAGGACGAAACTTCCATTCTAAAACTTCCTGGAAAACGGATTCCAAAAATGTCTGAAAATCTACTTGAACTTTATTTTTGGTTCCTTTACATACATGAGAGTGACTACATTTCGCAACCTATTAAGTATACTTCTACTTTTAACCCTGATGATAGAATCTTTTAAATTTACACATTTAACTTCTGATATGTCCTCGAATTGCCGGATTTCAAAATTAATCCTAGTGCAATAAATTCTAGATAAATTGAGACCCTGGATAACCCCCAGATATTCAACGAGTGGCGTTATTTATCAAATAGTACTTCAATCATTTTTGTAAGCAGCCAATGGAAACGAAAGTGTAGCAAAGTGCCACCTGCTGAAAACAATCAGGTCACAAAATGAAAAAAAACGACCCCACTCAGACTCTTTGGTTAAGAATTGTTAGGAGATATATACTCGTAGACGAACCAAGAGCAGAAGGAGATTTAGATATTCTCGTACTTCCGCAAATAGGGTGCCACAGCAAGAAATGAAGAATGGATAAACTTTAAAGGACTCTCTTCCACATAACATGACTTAAATCAACTAGCTTGACTCCATCATGTGGCTTTATAATCGCTTGCTGTACTTTGTTCTGTTCAGTTTTTTAATCTTTTTTTCTGTTATCCTTTGGCCCCGGACTGGCCACTTGTATACCATTTGCAGTTGATTTAAGCCTTTCGTGTTTCCATTTTCCCTTCAACAACTAAACAAGTGCTTATTCTTAGTTTTGCTCAGTTTTTATTCGCGTAATCTTTATGGCCGCATTCTTGAAAGTTTTACCTGACATAACAAAAGCGAAACGCAACCTCAGGACCCGAGTGGAATTATGTACACTTCCCTTCTCTTGTTTTTTATAGCCCGCTCACTTATGGCAGAAATATGTTCGCCATGGCCATGTTAATAGCAATCGCTTAATACAGAAGTAACTGTCTGCTAGCTGCTTGGCCTGGTCTCTCAGTTTACCCTGGCGTATTACCCAGTTAAGACCCCTAGGGAAAAATGCAAACGAAATGTTGGTGGAATGCATAGGCTAAAAAAAGCGATCCCTAAGTTGTTGGAAACCTCAATAACTTTCAGGGATTTTTTAAATCAAGGAATGAAGCCTTTTTTTCCTTTCTTATGGTCATAAGGTCATAGAAATTTTTCACAAATAAAACGAAAAAACGAATGAACTTTACTTTGACCTGAAATCTTGAGAAACAATTTAGCAAAGACTAAAGGCACGACAAAAATGCTTTCGTAATCAAATCAAAGGATTACAATAGCATTTAATTTTTTTCTTTTCCGCTCTATTTCTATCATTTGTTTAGCTTTGAAAATCTAACCATATACCATCACGTATCTACATACATACTTGGCTATGAATGCATGACAATTGTTATGTCAGGGACGCACTCCAGGCGCCCTGGCTTTATGCAGGCATGTGATATGACTGGCAGCCTCTATGAGAACAGCCTCATCCTGTGCTATTTGGCGGCTGCTTCGTTCCTTGCCTCCCCAAGAGGCGAAATGTCAACTCGCTGTGCCTCTTGGATGGGGCACGTCTGCTCCGGCATGACACAAGAACTCGAAAGGCATTTCACGAAATTCCAAAGCGAACAGCATGCAGAAATTGCATTAACATGTGCGAAGGAAATTGCTTAAAATAATATTTGCTTACGAGGGAATTTCGAAATGAAAATGTTTATCTTGAAACCACAAAATGCATTTGCAAGTTTCTCGTAAAATAATAATCATATCGAGTGTCAAATGCCAGGACCACAAAACGAAGTCACTGTTATGTATGTTTAAATTTACAATTAATTGTTAGTGGCTTAAATGCATAGGTCCTGCATTTTATAGATTCTATGGATTCCAGGACCAACAAGTGCAAGGAATTTACCACAAGCATATACAATACTAGGACAAATATCTTAGAGAGCATGTGGCATGGGTCATGAGTCATGGGCAATTTAAATGCAACTAATTTATATCCATTTGTTTGGTCTGTTTGGTCTGCTCTGTGCGTCTGTGTGTTATTTCAATTTTGCTCATTATGCCTCAGGTATGGTAATTAGGGCAGCAGCCAGTGCGTGGAAGCCAAACCCAATGCATATGAACTATTCATTAAAGTGAATCCTTGGGCCTGGCCCAAAAGCTTGCACAATTATCCTTAGCTCAACGGTAATGCAAAATCATTGACTTAGTCTCATAATCATCATTATTATCATCATCGTTGGAAAATTCCCTTAGCTAGCTCTGGGTCTTTTGTGCCCATTGTTTAATTGCTAAGCTAAATTATAAATTGCGTAAACATGGGAAATTCGTGCAGTGGTTCTATTAGTGCTAAGTGCAGAAATTTGCACATTCTAATATTGAATTATAAGCAAAGGATATTGATTCCAAGATAAGCAAAATAAAGAAAAGGAATTTCCAAAAAAAACTTCCTAGAATAGATTTTTAATGGATTTCAAAGATCATTAGAAGGCGGATGTCAAAATTTCGAAACGTTTCGACAATAAATAGGAACTTAAATTCACTGGAGTAAAATTAAAGATATCCTAGTCACAGTAACGGGTACGTATACTTCGTGTTCACGTCTAGAGCAACTTTTGGTGATAAAACCTTTTCCTGTTCTCAGAATAAATATCATTAAATTTGCATAGTTACAAAAAAGGACACAAGACATCAGCGACTATTTCATCGTATTGTCAGTCAAATGTGTTGAATAAAAATTGGATTTCCAAAAACAATGCCTTCCATTTTTAGTTTTTCTTTTGTTCTAACGCGTTTGAAACAGTTGCCATAGCCAGTAGTCAGTGTCGTCGGCTTGGACCTGACAGGTCAGATAGATAAATACATATAGATAAGGGGAAATTTCAGTTAGTAACTGTCCTCGGCACCATCTACCCTCCTTAGCCGACTGACAGCAGCACGTTATTGGGATTCAGCTGCGGGCAGATTTCATTTTGTTTTCTTCCTTCAGTGGGTGTGGAAAAATGACCATGCACTGTCCTTGTTATCTATCACCTGTCTGTCATTCTTCTCGGACACAACACACCCAGTTGCCCTCCTCTCCCTTCTGTTTTGAGTCAAAATAATTTTACTGTAGTTACGGATGTCGGCCGTTGTTTGCTGTCGGTGCTCGGGAGGATGCTGTAAGCGCCGGAAGTGAGTAGTTGATGCCTCACTGCGCCAGGAAATAAAATATATTGTATCTCGGGCATTGAGCATAAAAAATGCTTATGAAAACTACCTGGATGATTTATAATTTTGGGCTGAAGTATGATGGGGAATCATTTGTTACTCTATAAGAAACATAATTTGGCATGTAGAGCATTAGTAACTTCAGTAATTAGCATGAGATGCAAGTACATCAAATGGATCCCAATATATAGTCAGTCGTGAGATAATATGATAAGAATGGATTTATTATCCCTAATTTGACAAATGTACTGGAATATTCGATAATTTTATGTTTTCTGTATGCTAATATTTGTATTACCTTTTGTCCTATTTTGGTATCTTTTCAGTACGAGCCCTGCCCATACGAATCTGATAGGGTATACGAATTAGGTTTTGGTCCCTTCCCCTTCCTGTCAATTTCCAACGCAATCAGACAATCAAAACCCAAGCTTCAATTCCTGAAGCATACACACTATATATGTTCATATATGAACTGCAATCAGCTTGAGGTTTCATATTTTATTCCATCACAAAATATATATCACTGATATTTTGAGAATTTTCCATCTCCCAGGCGTTTAACCGCTCGTTAGACACCGTAAGCCGTAAAAAAAAGTTCGAAAACTGAACCGAACCAATCTGAAACAAACCGAGCTGAACCGAGCCGCCTCACAAAATGTTCAGTACCCAGAGAAAAAGGAAAATATTTACAAACTACACACGACTCTATTAAAACTAAACAAGAGGAAAAAGGCTGAGGGAAAAATTGTATGCCAAGCAGAACCATGGTTTTTTCTGTTCCATAACCAGAGGCAACATTTCTTTCATTGTAACGGGTGCTGAGTGGACAGATATTCGTATGGCAGGGGCTTTGCTGTTGGCACAACTAGGAGGGAATTTTCAGAGCATGTTCCAGGCGGATGTTTTGTAGTTGTTTCTGCTCAAGCATACGTAGAGTATGTGAACACAAATCCTATAAACTCACTGGGAGGCATGGATACGGGATAGAGGACACAGGACACAGGACAGAGGACAGAGGATAGACTGCAGTGGCATGCCACATTTTGTGGCAAGTCAAGCGCACATCTGTTGACCAAGCGAGGCTGCTTCCCCAAACATTGTAAAATTTTAATGGGCTCATGGTGTGAATTGGACATCACACCATTCCACACTCCTCTCCTTTGCACTCAAGCTCCTTCTCCACTTTCCCACAGAGAAATATACAATATTTTTTCTTACAACTTTATTAAATTTCCTTTTATTAAAATGTCAGAGAGTAGTGCTGACCCACTTGCCAGCACTTGCTGGTAAACATTCCCCAAATGTTTACCGGATCAAGTTACTGCTTAAACGGTTTTCGGTATTATGACGATCGCCAAGAGGTGTCACACAAATCTCTGTTGAAAATTTTTCTCCACATATTTATCCCACTCTATCCCTGGCAATATGCAAATGAAATTCCTTAAAACAAAAAAGTTGCTTAAATTAATATGATAATTGAAGTTCCGGCTGGTGGGCGCGGAAAATCGTTTCGTACATTTGTGAACATGAAATATAAATATTGCTACTTTCTAGCTTCATAAACTTTAACTGTTTTTTCACAAAAGTTTTGTTTACCACTCTCTCCGGATGCGTGGTAAAAATAACTTAACAAGTGACGAGCCCTCAAGGCTCCATCGCATACCATCGAACACGTGCCGGACTGGAGACCAAACCAAAAAACAAAATAGAAGAGGAAGGCTACTTTTATATAGTCGTAGGCAAAAATACTCTTCGCTGTTACAATTATTTTTTAGTGCAGGTTTTTGAGAAAATACTATTGGAGAAAGTAGACATCTATCGATTAGAGTTTTCCCAAAATAAGCTTTAAAAAAAGAACTATTTTGTATTAAGAAGCATTCGACAATTTCTAATTCTAATAAGTTAAAGATAGTCAAAGTGTCCGGTTTCAAAGAAGCTGCTAGTATCGTAGAGATGGGCAACCTTTTATCCCCTTTTGAAATCACGATACCCCCTGTAAGGGTATACAAATAACAAACAGTTCAGCAAGCATCGTTGAGATTTTTCGGACAATTTGGAGTGTGTACCAGTTTGTATTTCCATGTTTGTATGTACCGTGGGTCTGTTACTGTGTCCGCTTGAGTGTCCCCTTAAATCAAGTGGACACAGAAACTTAAATAAAAATGTTCTTACTTTGTCAATTTTCCGTTGGCCTACAATAGAACAATACTACAATACTCATAAGAATAAACGAAACGTGTGCCATTGTTGATACTGTTTTTAAGCAAATATTTTGATCATTTGCACTAACGACTGTGTGTTTGTTTTTTTACAGAACTAATGATGGCCTCATTCGACTGCGAGGAACCCAATAATGCTGAAAAGCTAATGTACGATCTAAACTAGTCGTAAGCTGAATGAGTGTTGTAGTTTTAACTGAATTGTATAAACCACTAAGAAGGCATTTAATGTTACCTAAAACTACTATTGTACATATGTATGTGTCAGGCAAAGCACTCACAGATATTAAACAGTAATCCATAAGTACATAGCTAGCATCTAATTATTTGTAAGAACTATTGAAAATAAACATATGAATGTGTGAGTGTGCATGGACATTTAATATATATTAACTAACTAAATAAATAATACATTTGGCATACAAGACAACATATATACATTTATTATAATCTGAGTACATGTGGTATACTTAACATTCCTTAAGGAACTAAGACAAAATTTTCTCGACTGGAAACAGCTAGCCTAGTGGTCTCTAGATTTGATATACAATAAGCGGAGTCACGAATATATTGAATAATTTCATACACGAGAGTAATCAGAAAAACACCTGTTACTTGTTTATCCCAGTTTTCAAGGTTAAATGCACCCTTGAGCAAGCAAGCTCACCAGCAACATCTGTACAACGACAGTTGTTGTCCAGTACATGTTAATTTATGACTTAAACAAATATGCAACGGGAAAGAAACGGCACGTTTCACGAAGCGCAGGATTTAAAAGCCTTACCGAGCCACCCGTTCCATATTAAACTTATGAGCTGAATAGTTCCGACCGTCCATGCCGAACTGAACTACAAACGGTTTCAATACCCTCCGTTGGGACATCATTAAATCCAAACAAACTGAATGTAGTCCTATTCGAATTCAATTATATTCAGGAATTTTAGAGAGTAGGATTACTAATCTTGATCACTGGAAGGAACTTTCGAGCGTGTGTACTTTGCATCTTCCGCTAACGTTACGTTCTACTAAAAGTAATTCGATGTTTTGTGTCTTTAAATGTTAAAAGATCATCACACAAGAATGCTGTATGCAATAAAGGGAATCTATAACTATTATTTAAAACGAAGCTCCAGCAACTGTCGTTGAAATGCACTATAGATATTTACAAATGTGGTTTCTCAACTTTAATAAGAACGATATTCGGAAGCCTGTACCTTGTGTGAAATTGAGCAGGAAACATCGGAGAATATTCTATGTGAATGCGCTGCAATCTATAGGAGAAAATCTCCCCATTGTGTGAAGCAACAGTGCCCCTCACAGGGACATTCCACACAATCCTACTGCGTGCAAATATATCCATACCATATGCCACAATAATACGACGTGCAATAAGGGCTTATCATTATAATTTGTAACAGGCAAATACTTTTAAAATTTATTATTAACATTTAGTTGATGTCATAACAATTGCTGTAAATATGTTTTTGGGTATTAATGTCCAGGCACTGCTTATGGCTTTTATTGGGTAGGCCCAAGATAGCTAAAATAGGAAGCAAGGATATGAACATATATATTATTTCAAGATGTATTGTACTTATCATATTATCAACTTACGCAGCTTGTTCTTTTGGTCGCGATACTTGTTGATATCGGTGATCTCTTCTGGACAAGTGAGACACCAATTGCAGGGCTTGTCCCACTCGGAGCAGGTGAAGTCACAGACGCATTGATAGCGCAGCGTTCCGCTACACAAATGATTCGTATTCGTTACCTCCGGACAGAGATTTCTTTTGCAGGCGAATGCCACCTCGGTGGCAATGTGCAGGAGCAGCAGACCCAACAGAACCTTCACAGCCATTCCGATCACGTTTAGGTTTTTTGGATGAGTACAAGCCCCTTTTATAGTGCCCCTTGCCATTTTTCAATCTATTTTTGACCGGCAACATTTGTGCAAACACCAGAGAAAGCTATGATTGGGTGGGTATAAAAGCGGGTGTTATTCCACGATCGATTGACTATTCTTTAACCAACATGGAGGCCACACGCATTCTTCTGCTGTTCCAAACTTTGGCGACGCTTCTTTTGGTACAGGTCTCGGGCTGCTGCCAAAACGGCTGCCGCGACAATGGCCTCACGGAACCGAGACTACCGCCCCGCGATAATGCCTGTTGTAGCCCCCACTGCACTTATTCGGCACCCAATGAAGGGGGGGGTCCTTGCTCCACTACAAAAACGAGCCGCTGTCTCTTGGACACTAGTTGTTCGCAAGGATTGCCCTTCAGCTTCGTTAGCATGTCCGGCTGCGAGTTTCAGACCATCAACCAGGAGAGAACAAAGAATGGTTTTGCACGTGAGTCCATGTCCATATTGGATGTACGTTTTCACCACGATTTATCCTTGCAGCTTTGATATCTTTTAACTTCAAAAAGACCTTTTGCGACGAACTCAATACCAAATATCGCCTCAACTGCTGCTGCCGCCAGACCTGCCCGAAACGGTTTTGTATATTTCGATAAATGATTCTTTAATAAACAAAAATTAAACATCATCATTATACTTAACACGGTTTTCTGTGTTCTTTCGTATGGCTGAAAAAAAAACAACCAAAATTAAAATATTAAAACGAGAAACAACCAAAAAGGAACCTGTGGTACACACAAACATGACCACCTGAATTCGCAGCCGGTAGGATTCGAACCTACGCTCCCAGAGGGAATCTGATTTCTAGTCAGACGCCTTAACCGCTCGGCCACGGCTGCTTGTTGATGGAATGGCGCAGAATGCTTATTTTTTGGGTAAACACACAATGAAATGACTAGATAATATAAATAGGTTAACATAACATAAGTTAGTACTGCAAAAATATATAGCTTATGATGTTATGACATTAGACTCTAATGATTAGACTTTGCTAGCTAACTAGCTGCAAAAAGAGAGATAGCCTTATGGGGAATGACTACAGTCAGAGCGAGAGAAGTATATGCGTGCAGCTGGCTTTCCAGTTGAGCTGGCAGCAGCGCTGCGACAGAATTTATCGAATGTTTTACTTTTCAGAAAAAATTTGGCTGGATAATGGCTGTGTGCTGGCAAACATAATTTTGTCTAATTTTGTCCTCAGTTGCTCGACTGAAAGCCAGTAAACGTGGCTATTAACACTAATATAAAAAAACGGAACAAATTTGCGAATGAAGCTGTTACTAATAAAGTCATCGCGATAAGTGGCTGATATTAATACATATATGTGCATATGTATACGCGTATGCATGTACTTCATAGATCCTTGTGAAAGTGGGTGATAGTTAAGAAAAGAATGGCATAAAATATCGATACACGTGTACACCATATTCCACTCGTTTAAAAGCTGTTTAATACTGTTTAGTCAACTGTAATTTATTCATACATTTACATACACATTTATAAATACACATTTACAAATACATTTATAAATTAACTCATATACACGTGTTTATATATTAATATATCATTGCTCACACACTTGTTCCAAACACTGTAAACACAAACAAATTTTGTCTGCGACTAACAACTGGTAAAGATCAGAAAAAGTACAAAAAATCGTAGCCATCGTTGGGCGAATTTTCTTTTTGGTTTCTTTCTTTGTCTCGAAATGCATCGTAGTACAAAATTATTCAAAATAATTTAAAAATCATACACACACTTTTATAAAATAAGTCTACAATAAGGCATTTGGTTGTTATGCATATGGTGTGAGTGTTTGTGCGTGTACGACCGGGGACTTATAATTTATAATTACTGGCATAAAATATATAGATATCGTGGGTGTGTGTATGTGTTTTTGTCTTGTGTACAGTCGGCATATAAAAATATAATTAAAACCCTGTGGGATTACAAATTAGAATGCTGATAAATAGGAATTTCGCTTATAAGTACATGGGTACATACGTATTACTTGCATAAACTAACTAAAATATAATTTAAGGTGATACATTATATGCTTGGCTTTTCGATTTTTCATAAAACGTAAACTGTTGTCCCATAAAAACTTTTCAGAACATCTCGTTTATAAATTATTCTCATTTTTAAATGCACTTTACAAAAGTATACATCAATTTTGGTTTTCCTGTTTCCATTGGTGATAATATAAGTTGTTTCACATCAATTATTATAAGTTATGTTATATGTAAGTTGTATATGTTTCCGTTTGGTTTCTCCCTCCGATTAAGATTCATTTAGACAGCGACAACCGATTTGCACACAAAAGCATTTAATAGGTGTGCTTTTAACAATTTTTAGTTTATGGCGTCACCTTGCCCACATTAGTGTGCATCATCACCAGCGATCCCACCATGGCCACCAGTGTGCGATCCAGCCAGGTGACGGGATTCGGGTAGAGGAAACCGCCCTCGTAGAAACCCAGATGGCCGCCATGGGCCACCTCCACGTAGGCTGTATTCTGCCGTGTGGCTGTAAAAAGAATATATACACATTAGTATTTTACATACGTTAAATATTAAAACAGGAAAACAAAAAATTTACTACCAGAAATCGCAGCCGGTAGGATTCGAACCTACGCTCCCAGAGGGAATCTGATTTCTAGTCAGACGCCTTAACCGCTCGGCCACGGCTGCATGTTAAAGGGGTGGCGCAGAATGGCATTTTATGCCATACAGAGCACACACACAGCCTTGTTAAAACTATCGTTAGTGCGTTTCACAACACTGAACTAGCAGCTAAACTTAAAGTTTAGCGCCAAAGAGCACTTTTTCATTGCATTTGTTAAGACGACTACTAAGCGCAGTTTGTCACACTATTCATACACTTTTGTTGATACTAACATGCATACTCCTTGATGGGCAGCAGCAAATCCTCTGGTATTAACGGATCATCTCTAGCATTTATAAATATCATGGGTTTCTCTATTGAATCAAAGTAGAACAGCGAGGAGCTCCATTTGTACAGCTCCTGGGTGGAGGCGAAATTATAGACCTTCCTTGTGTAGGCCTCATCCAGCTCTGGCAAAGTTGCCGCGGCAATTATTTCGCGCTCGTTCAGATTATAACGTGTCTTGACCTCATCGGAGAGCAGGATGTGGCGATGTCGCAGGATAATACTCTTAACATTCTCCGTCATGATGTACAGATAGAAGCGTCGGAAGTTTTGCCAATTCAGCAACCATTTGGTGCCCCTAAAAGCGAAATTAAGAATTAGATTCGTTCAGTTCTATAATGGTCATTCCATCCCCACTCACTCTACAGCATTGTAGCCCTGGCATATGGATATGCCTCCGATGACGCTGAGTGGCTTCAGCTTTTGCATCTCGCCCATGTATTTTGTCACCAGATTTCCGCCCAGGCTAAATCCTACCGCCACTATACGACTCTGCCGATACTTCTGATGCAAATTCTCCACCATGGCGGCGAAATCCTCGGTGTGGCCATAGGTAAAGATGCGTGTCGACGTCACCTGGACACTGCGCAGGGCTCCAATGTGATTTAATACTGCACAGCGATAACCATTGCACTGGGCCAAGTGCACAAAGGTTCGTATGTACACCGATTCCGAGCTGTTCGCTATGCCGGGACAAATGGCCACGGTTATGTCGTCTGAAAGAGACAAGAGCTTAAGATATGAAAAGAGCACTGATTGATGGCTGGACCTACCCTCTTGCTCGTTGAGAGGCTGGTAAAGGTCGTATGTCAATGTGGAGCCATCATGCAAGGAGAGATAGACCCGCTCTCCCAAGGGCCACGGGCAACGTACTCGTCCTACAATACTGTGCAAAACCGTTTGCACATGACCACTAAAACCCCATAGTCGCGGCGGTACATACCTGAAATGAAAGAATGAAAATTCATTAATTTTAGTTGTAAAACAATCGGTACAGTTAAGTTTAACTGAAAATATGTTTCCGTTTCCTTTAGTGAATTTAAATATAATATTTTAACAGCTTCGTTTGGCCAATGTTATATGTTAACATTTGGCTGATAGACTCGCACAAGCATCGGTGGTTCAGTGGTAGAATGCTCGCCTGCCACGCGGGCGGCCCGGGTTCGATTCCCGGCCGATGCATCAATCTTTTATTTTTTGCTTTTATTTATTTGTGTTTTTTTTTGGACCTTGACATTGTGCAGTGAATGAATGCAAATCTATTTCCAGGCAATTTGCCAAATTTGATTGTTTATAATCATCTTTTGATTTGTGGCCATAGTCTTGTATTATGGGGGATTATATGTATACTAAAGTCAAAGAGAACAAAATAAAGATACAAAAGATAGAATTCTAAAGCCCAAACCGCATTAGAATCAATTGAACCTAATTGAGCGACAGAGAGAGATAGAGGCGAGAGAAAGAGACGACCTGAAATCAGGGCCATTGTTGTCAGGCGTGCAAAAACGTGCAACAATTTGTGTTTCCATTGTGTGTTCCATCTATTTCAAGTAACGCTTGCCATTCAATTATTATCAATCAAAACGAAATGTTAGAGAGAGCAGTAGGCTCAGCGGAAGGGGGCGTACCTACTCTGGGAACATGCACAAGTGTGCCCGAGTGTAACCACCGCAATACATTTTTAATATTTTTCTATCCTGCATTTTCCCCAACTCCAATCAATTGCCATCAAATATTCAACATTAAATTAAAAGCACATTTACATAGTTGAGTACATATGTACATGCATTATTTACTGCGTCGTAATGTTCTGGTAAAAAGTCCGCTGAAAAACAGCTGCAATTATTTCCAGCGCTTAAAAGTTTAGTGTCATCATTTGGCGACGACAGTAAAAAATAAAAGCATACATATGTACGTACGAAAGGGAATAAACTACTAGACCAGAAAAGATAAGGTAGTGTTAGATACCCTTGGACAGGTTTACGACATAGTGATTTGATTTTGATTGAAATTTCGAAAGATTGCAGTTCAATTATTATTTCAGATAAAACCCAGAAATACGTCTAGGAAATTGTATCGTCTCTGCCTTGCAAAACTCAAAATCCCCCATTCAAGGGTATATGAAAGTATGTAAGCGCGCATATGACTCATCATTTCGCACCCCTTTCAGTAATATTCTGCTATTGTTGCTGTTATTTTTGCAACGCACTGTGCCAAGGCAGCGGTTCATTAAGAGAGAGGAGGAAAGAGTGGCAGAGTGGCAGAGACACCCGAGCTTTTTTACCTGAAATCATCTTTCCAACCCGTTTATTCTTTTGAAAATAGAACGCGAGAACTATATAGATACAGACAGAGAGAGCCAGAGAGAGAAAGAAGGTAGGGAGGCGGCCGGTGACCAACCATCTGTATTCTGCTTACGTAATCTTTGTTGTTAAACAAAAGTCTGGGCACTGCGCCAAAGCGGGAAAAACAGGTAGCACCCGGCATCCCCTCCGGCATTTGAAAAACAATCTACTTTGTATATAAGAATGTTCAAGGGAAACTAAGAGAATGCATACACATAGCCGGCATTTTTTGTTATCAGAATATTAATCAAAACAGAATTCTTTAGTCGATATTCCGACTTTGGGCTATCCCCTAATCAGTTGTACAAAAATTGTTCAGCTACAACTAACAAAGCAATTTAATAGCAGTTCAACAGGTGAGGACAGGTGTAGACCTCTCTCTCATAAAAGAAACGAAAATTCAGTTTCCATTTCTGCCAACTTCTCGTTCGTATTCCACATATTTATGTACATATCATACGTATGTTACCATATCTGTGTAAGCAATTGCAAAAGTGAATGGATGGTACATAATAGGCATTTCTTGATATCTAAATCTGACAAAATATTATTTCATGCAGGTTGCGCCAAATTTTAGTATTTTTGTATTATTATGCTATTATGCATTGAATAACTTTGACAAATTTTCTGTAGTTGTTACCCATTGTCATCTGTACTTTTATGAGGTAGAAAATGTTTCGACTTCAGATTTCTGTACGAAAAGCGATTTACAAAGCACAAATATGTATATGTACGTACGTATATTTGGATGGGGTTTCCTCAAATGATTTAATAGAAAGATCAAAGTGCACGTAATCGCAAATTGCCAAATGAAATGCAAGCAATCTTTATCTGCGTGGGTTTCTATAAATATGTATACATATGTACAGAGAAGCCACTTTACCGCTTATAATCTTCAAAGTTTCTGGTTCATACGGGCAGACAAAAATATTGTAGCTTTTGATTTTGTTAGCCTATTTGATAGATACGAGCATACCCTCGTACATTTCCAGGTATTCTATTCTATGGCTATTTACTTGATGGAAAACTCCCACGCGATACCCCGCCCATGTTGATTGATGCCGGTCGTATCGCGTATCGTATGTGGTGGTTGCTAGGCGTTAGTCGTCGCTATTTTCTTAGCCCACTGCGTAATTATGGATGTGAACTTTGGTCGCAGAGCTCACGCTTATCGCGATTTCTGGCAGACACAGAGCAAAAAGGAATTAAAGCACAAAATTAACGAAAAAGATTCAACAAAATTCCATTTACTTTTTCCGTTTGGACAGCGTCGGGAAAAAGAAATGCCAAAAACATTTACGAATTTACCAGAGATAAAACACCGGGCGGAAATTTTCCAGGCGTACGCCAAAAACAACCAACGAAAAATGTTAGTCTTTGTTGGCATAATTTGTAGGAAAGGGTACTTTAAAATAATATTTCAATATTGATAACCTATTGGCCCGCTTCTAAGTCAAGTTTCCTCAGTACATATACTTATGTATGACTGTATAGTTGTCAGCTCTTCTTGGTCAGGGTTTATTGTTCAAGCGATAAAGTAAACCTCAAGAAATCTATAATTATACTGCCATATAAACACATGTGAATTTCTGCCACATAGTTGCTGTGCCTACAATATTGATATGAATATTGAGTACTTAAACCCGATAGTGAAAATAACAGCCAGCAAAAGCAAATGTAACCAATCAATAAAACCGCAAAATGCAATTGATTACACGCAGAGATAGTCGACTATCGTCAAAAACTTATCACCAACCTAGGCAGAAACTGAAAAGTTTCATTAAATATTTAAGCGGCAAACAACTGTGACAAAGTTTATTGAGTAATTACGTTTAATGATTCATTCAGCGATGAAAATTTTCGCCTGGGAAAGTGATGTGTTTTGTGCATTGAATAATACATTCAGTTGTGGCTCAGGGGGGATTTTACAGAAATTAGGAATTTTCAATGCATTTTGAAATAAGGAACAGACGTTTTGCAGATTAAAAACTAGAACTTTGTAGTTATTGTTTCAAATTTTCTTGTTTAAGGGTCTTATTACATTTAGTTGAGTCATAAGAAATTTGTAGCACTAACCACTATATATTTGAAATAAAAGTATATTAGATACTAGTATGAAATGTCTGTTTCTATGGCTGATTCATCAACAATCAGGCAAAACAAATACACCAAGAAATCTCAATTTTTTACACATTCATTTATCAAAGTGGATGCTTACTAAAACAGTACTTCACATTGTATAACTAGGGTTGGTTCAAAGGTGGTATGGCTGGAAATTCCGTTCAGTACTCCGAAGTAGAGGAGGGGCTTGGGTAATTAAATTTCTAAACAGAAGAGGCTTAAATTTTTAATGGCACTAAAATGCAAATCATCTTTAAACTTTACTTATTGAACTTTGAATATTTTTAATATTATCCCAAAATATCTATGAATATTAATATTCCACTGAAAGGTTCTCGTTCCCCTTCCCGAGCGACCACTGTATAGTTTGTAGCATATCCATATGTAAACAAATTGTCTCTGTCGATTAACCAAATGCTGAATGCAGTAATTTATAGTAATTGCAGATAGTTCATTAACAATTCTCTGAAGTGCTGGCAGCACGCCATTCGAGAGATAATTATGCTTTTCAGTTATCCAACATTTTGGCCTGGCTGTAAGGCCGATGATGGGGGTGGCACAGTTAACAGCTGAGCGGAGCGGCGGTGGCGTGATATTTATGTTGGTACCCTTTGCAGAGGGTGGTTGAGATTTCAAATAGAATTTGGCAATGTTGAGGAGGGGCAAGGTATCTTTTGGTGAGCAGCATCAACAAGCAATGCGGTACAGCAATGTTTATCCTCCTTTCTATTAATTTCTATGCAAATTAGTTCCATAGATTAAAAATTAAAAACCATCAGGATTGAAGACTTAACATATAATTTTACTTTGCTACCCTACCTTGAGAAAATTCTCAGGTAGACTTGTTTTTGCGGGAAAAACTTCTTGCTGTTTGGTTCTGATGGATTTTCAACCTCCCTCTGCTACTACTTTAATGTTTCAGATAAACATCAGATGACTATATCCTACAGAGATCAGATGACTATATCCTATACCTGTCATAGAAAAAATGTATCTGCAAGGGTACCAAATGCTTCGGTTCCTC
Organism: Drosophila tristis; assembly: GCA_018150885.1. Classification (NCBI taxonomy): domain Eukaryota; kingdom Metazoa; phylum Arthropoda; class Insecta; order Diptera; family Drosophilidae; genus Drosophila; species Drosophila tristis. The sequence goes on from JAECWT010000168.1 coordinate 234,171, forward strand.
AAGACAGCCTTCAGTTCATGCTATGTTTTGATTCCGCACCCAAGAAATGTGTATGTATGTGGGGAGGAAATGAGGCCTGCGTGGGCCTGTGGGACGCCCAACGGGGCTCTATGAATAATGGCGCGATGGTATACAGTGTGCTGGAAGTATCTGGACTGGTACTTACGGCTCTCTTAATACAGGCGCGATTTTGTAGAGGCAATCGAGGAACTGCTCGTCCAGGCACCAGACACTCGGCTTCAGGGGCTGACTGTGCACGTTCAAGATGCGAAAAAGTATGCACACGATGACGGCGACCAGCGTCAGGAAGGCGGTGGACATTGTTGGGACGGAGAAGAGTACACTTTTCCCGGGACCTGGCGGCACGCCTGCCTTATCATCCAATCTCAAAATATCCGTTTGGCTTTCGTTTATTTCTCCTTTCTGTGTGGAAACGCTCCGACTTTTGTGTGTGTTCGTTTTTACTTAATATTTTTTTGTATTAATTTCAGTAGCAGAGTCGAAAAGTATCAACACTCAACACTTTGCTGAGGAAATTTAAATTTAAAAAATTATCCACTTGATGTTTTGGGTAGTGGTAGTGTGACCGCGGACTTAGTCATAAAATAAACCGCCTGACCCCCAAAAATATACCGAAATATACCTTGTCACAATCAAAATATACTAAAAATATACTGACCGACACGAAAACCGCGTAGATATTCCTCAATTTTTATATTCCGTCTGATATTGCTAGCTAGTTAGCACTCTCAGTCCTAATCAATTAATTTTATCCAATAGATACATCAATTTTTTACAAGATTGGCTGGATTTTAGAAGTCTTTTTTATTGCATTGTTTATATAAAAATGCTCAAACAAAAGTAACATAAAACGAATATGACGTTGTTGTTTGTGGCGCTGCCAGACTCTGCAATTCATAGTTACTGCGGGCTGCCACTTGATGCCGATAACTTTGTTTCATTATTTCATTGATACCGATAACATCGATGTGCTTTTAACTGATCTGGCAGCCCTAAAAACAAAAATGGAGTTTGGCGGTCATTTTGAAAAGTATATTATTGATTAATTATAATGTATGGTTGGTTAGTGGTCGCACTTAAACAAAATATCGATACTTGTGTGCGATAAGCGGAACATATCGGCGCTTTATTTTGAAAATAATATCACAAAGTTAAGGTCTAAAATTTCGTCCTGTCCTCCTTTCTCTCTCGCTCTCCAAGATCCTTCAATTCAATATGCTTTCGAAACTGTTTTCCCCACTAGCCATTGGAGAAGCACAAGTTCCTTGTTTAAATTTGAATAATCAAACAACACAACCAATATAATATACATAAGTATTTTCAGGATGTCGACCGTATGTCTGGCACTATGTTTGGACCATCCCTCTCCCCTGTTTGTTAAAAATATCCTTTCGAAAAGAAATTCGATACGAACATGAACATAATTTTTGTATCTGTATATAATTCATGGAGAAAACAAATACTATATAGAGGAAAAAAATTCCATTCTTGGGAATGAAATGAACAAAACTTAATACAGAATTGGTTAGATCAGAGATTCATCCAATAACCCTTATCGTTGTAGGTAATCCATCAAAAATGGTTTATCATCTGGCAGGTAAGGCGTGAGGGGAACATCATAAGGCAATGGAAAGGCTGGCACCCCATCACGATTATTACCCAAGGGAAAAGTATCCTCGCCAGTCTGAAAAACACAATCAATTAATGAAGAGTAAACCATTTAAGATGAGTATCCAGTGACTAACCACAAATCTGGGAAGGAAAAGCACGCCCGCCTCATAATTGGCAATTCGAAGGCAAGGCTGCAGACTCGCATTCTTGTTGAAGGAGCCCCAGGCCGCCTTGGAGAGATTCGCCGAGGTCAGGACGAACCAATTGACCGACTGATCGGTCAGATTATAGCGCGTATAGCTCTTGATGTGGGGCATGGCACGGGAGCGATGACGATCGGAGGATTTCCACTGCTGCAGATGATCCTTGAGCCACGGCTGCTTGTCGTTGGTGTTCTTGCCATACGGCAGGCACCCGCCTCCGATCATCCCATCGTGACTGCCGGAGACGTTGTTGAAGCTCGGGTAAATCATCTTGAAGGACGGCATCTGGCGGAGTTTTCCACCGGGAGAGGAGTCCTTGCGCAGACTGTTGACAAAGTCCTGCTGAATCCAGGCCTGCACATTTGCGCCCAGGCTCCCAATGCTAGAGCTCTGGCAGACGACGGGAATGCGATCTTCTATGGGTGCCGCGTGCTTGGCCAGCAGCGAACCCAGACGGGCATGGCCCCAGGGATGGCCACGCACCGAACCCTCGCGATGTCCGCCAGGCACAGAGCCCACAAAGAATACACTAAAGGAAAATCTAGTTAATTTGGATCCACTTTCGGTTGCGATCCCTCACTTGATGGCACTGAAATCGCTCTTCCGAATGCGCGCTATCCATGGCTGCAGTTGGCTGATTTTGTACTCCACCAGATACAGCATGAGGTCCTGCCTGAAACCCGTCAGACTTTCACCTGCTGCCGTGTCTGCATCCTCGGACATTGCTGGGAGCAGCGGACTTATCCAGAGGCCCTGCGTGCGATTATGCCAATCGTCTTCGTAGAGATTCGCCGTGGAGATGACCACCCTCATGGAGCCATCGGCATAGCCGAGCAGCATCATCTTGGTATGCGAAGTGGCAAAGGGTGTGGGCATCTTCACACCAATGGCCGTCACCTGGGGCTTGAATTTTCCAATACCCAGAAGCTCTGGCGATTCGTCGCCATACAGAACCAGCAGGGGCTTGTCCCTAGAAAACGAACCAGTGACTATTCTGATGATTCAATGGCTTTGGGTAGATCTTACAGTATCCCAGCAAAGTAATAGTGTCCCAGGAGCCAGCCAATGTCCACCATAAAGTTGATTTGGACGCTGCTCTCGATCTCGCCCAGGCTTTCGTCGAGTATCTCCTGCAGGGTCACGCTCAGCGGCTCCTGGTGCGTGGGCTTCGAGTCTGTGATGGCCGTGAGGAACATGTTGTAGGGAGCGGCACGCTCTAGCTTCTTGGCCATCCCTCCCTTCTCCACGACCACGGGAATGTAATCGCGGATGTTACGCTCTGCCAGCTTTTGTTTTTTGGCCAAATTCGAGGTGTCCCTGGCAGCACCTGAGGAAGTACTTGCGATACCGTTAGTCGAGCTCGACGAGGAGCTAGCTGAGGCAGTGGCACTCGTAGTTGGAGTATTTCTGGGTGCTTCCGAAACTGCAGCAGAGGATTCCTTGGCTTTGGCGGACGCCGGCTTTGGCAAGACCTTCTCCAGAAGCTTCAACTGTGTGTGAATCAGTTCTGATGAGAACTTGTCGGGTATATCATAGTCACCGCCTCCATTTCCCTTCTCGTAAATGGCATCCACTGCAGAAAACAAACATTAATAGGAATTTAAAGACGCCAGTAAACAGCATTTCCCTACAATGCGCATGGGAAAACTCCCCAAAATGTATGGGATTCTTTCTGTAGCACTTCTCGCCAAATGGACACTCCTTCATGTTGCTTGTTTCAGTAATTTAACAATTAAAAACAATTAAAACAAAGACAAATTTGTAAACAGGATTCTAATTTTTTCAATTTTAATAATTATTTGAGCCCGATACTATTACGATAGTATCGATTGTTTTTTCAAAACATTCTACGTTGATATTCCTCGATTTTGATATTCCGTTTAATATTACTTACTAGTTGGCCCTTTAATCACTAAACAAATAATTTTATCCGATAGATACACAAATTTTCTACAAGACTGGCAAGTTTTCAGAACTATTTTCATTGGATTGTTTACATATTAAAGTTCAAACAAAAGCGGCCAAAGCATAAAACGTAAATGTTGACTTAATGTGACGTCAGTGTTGCTGGTCAGCCAAGTTTCTTCTATGCGTATGGACTTTTGTATACCTTATTTCTTTTAATTGATGTTAAATGTTTTGTTCCAAGCTCCATTGAAACATTATTTATGATTTTATCCCAGATTGACATGTCTTTTACCTATTAAAGCATATTTTTTGTGTGTTTATATATACATATATCCCGGTTCTGGTACCCGCGACCTGTAAAATTTGAGATTACAAACAATATGTCAAGTCTATAATATCCATTTTCCCAAGGTATGCAAATTGTTGCTCATTCCGTGCCAAAGTTGCACAACAATGCTGCTACTTCATTTCCCCATGTTGCTGAAATTTTTCCCATGCAAATCAAATGTATCTTACGGGAACGCGTGTGAGCCACATGTTTTGCGTATGGAACAACGCAACAATGAATCTTCATTTCATTTGCAAAACATGTTGCTCACACCACGAAAATGAGGGGAAAGTCACCCCGAAACCGCTCGCTTCACCTCGAAAAAGAGAGAAAATTTTGAAAAACTACCACGTATTGAGAGCGAAAAATGTCAGTTGTGCGCTAAATGAGTTTGGCGGTCATTTTCAAAAGTATATTAATATACGGAAAAATAAATATTTCACTTGATTTATTTTGTCGAGTGTGACTGGAACCTCAGAATTTCGTGATTTTCAAAATATGCCGTAAATATACCGAGAAAATAAATCAAAATGAAAAATCAAAATCATATCAATCGTTTGACAGCTCTAAAACAAAACCAAAAATTTGCAAATTCTTGAGAAAAAAAACAAGCGCGCTCAGCTGTTGCAGGCACTTTTTCGATAGCAAGAAATATCACAAAGATGCAAAACATCGAAATCACGTTAGTCGTTAAATCTTGCTTCCAAAATGATCTTACAATCTTTTCATAGCATTAGCATACTCTCTCAAATAGGGACCTAAATACCAGGCCTAACACACAAAATTTTCCGCCCAATTCAAATCCGACAGCCAGGGTATCTGAATCGGGTACCTAAATAGAAACCGGCACCTTACCTTTTTTACCTATCGAAAAAAATCAAAACAAGTATAGCTGTCAAACGATTGATAGATGAGCCATCGATAGTTTTGAATGTCTTGAACAAACAATCGATACTATCGTAATAGTATCGGGCTCAAATAATTTAAAAAAAACCATTGAAACCTTTTAGGAACTTTTCCATTGTAAAAATTAGATGACACCTGTCGATTTGCTTACAAATTTTCTTCGTATTTTAGAGCAGACAATCGAAACATATCAAAAGCGCAACAACTGTAGCTCGATACTATCGTGATAGTCGCAAAACCGTCGATAGTAGCGGATAGCAGCAAAACATCGATACTATCGATGAGACCACGGTCACACTGGTCGCGTGTTGTGTGTGCATTTTTCATGATAAACAATTTTTAAAAACAATTTACCCCCATTTGCGGTGCATTAATCTGATAAAAATGACGAAATAAATCAGCCGGAAGTGTTCGATTCTACGCGTGAGTAGCATTCAGCAAGCTTTTCATGATTTTTACCAGCCAAAACCAACATCAGTGCAATTACGTTTGGACCTGGGTGAAAGAAAAAAAAAATTTTTTCTACGCTTCTTCTTCGCTGCGACCGCGCGCTGCTGCTGCTCTGGTGTTGTTGTCCTTGTTGTTGGTGTTGGTGTTATATGGTGCCTTGCTCCTCTGGCACCCGCTCTCGCTCTCCCTCTCTCTGCAGCAGCAGCAGGGACGATTACAGTTTTATTCTCGACTGCAGAGTCGTGCGCCGTTTTTATGCTGCAATATGTGTTCGTGTGCTTGTGTGTGCGATTGTGTATGTATAAATATGTGTGCGCGCCATTAATTGAACAAAAAAAGAGCAGAGAAAAAGGAATTTTTCGGGGGTAAAACAAGTATAAATACACACAATAAAATTATATTTTTATTATGTTTTGAAAATACTTGAATGTCCGCTTATCTTGGGCACAAAAATTTGCTGCCGTTTCCCCGATTTCCTAGACAGAAATCCACTTGAATGCTGCCGCTGCTCAGTCCTCTGCCCCTCCACTGCTTGCCTCTGCTCCGCAGTGTTCTTCTGGCTGCTTAGCCTGCTTCCTCTGTCGACGTCTCAGTCTACAGCACAGGTGCGGATTCTAATGCATCTCAAGTGCATTCGCCCACCCCTCCACCCAAAACGCAGAACTAAACAAATTTTTTGATGATTAATCGAATTGGAGCTCACCTTTTCCTGCGCCATAGGCATGACTCAGGTGTATGTTTCGCCTGCGCGCATCGTTGGGGCTTTATTGATAATTGGTGCCTGGGACTGGGCCACAGTGACGCGGGTAAACAGAATCTTATCGAAAGTTGGAAAGAGATGTAAACCAGTTCCAAAGAATGAACCGTTTTGATTACAGGTAAACGGAATTCGAGGTAAATATTGAGTCACTTTCCTATTGGGGGTCAAAAGTGAACCAATATTTTTGCCACGAATATCCCTAAAGTAGATAAGTTTTTCCAGTTCATATTATCTACACTATTACAATAGTAACCGAAGATGCAAATTACTTTCCACGAGTGAACTGAAATTATTAATGATTCAGTGAGTGAATTCACGTGATTTTTGATTAAATAAGACAATGGGTCAGTATTTATAGTTTACCTTAATATTGCGAAGAAACAATTTGAATGGGTCTAGGTTCAGGTGAGAGTTGAATCACTCTTGAGTGTGAATGAATCATTAAAAATCATTCCTAAAAATTTGCATATCATGGTAGCTCCCCTATACAACTGAATTTCCTATCTATAACAGACTAAGTGTAAACTCATTCACATTTAATTTAATTTAATAAAAATGTAGGTCCTTTTTCCTCCTGCCACCCCCGTTGCCTCTTTTTCTCGAAAACGCTTTGATTTTAGGTGTAAAATCCAAATTTTATTCACTGTTTTTTGGTACTTTGAGCAACTGTTTCACTATTCATAGTTTCCCTTACAGTTACCTGACAACCCTATCCAGGACCCAGACCTATTCGCCCTCCCTCCTGTTATCTCTTGCTCATTCACAAATGTCGCAGTTTCTCTGATTTTTATTTATTTGTTTTATTTTCCATGCACCTACTACACACATATTTATACATGTATGTAGGTGTTGTGTACGCTTATCTACGCTACGCTGCTGCTCTTTTTTGTTGCGCTTCTTTGTTGTTATCAGCAGCAGCAGCAGCGCTGGCAGCGGCGTCGTCAGTACCAGCCCGCGCAAACCTTTCCGCCATTCCCATAGGCCCAACCCCCCCTATCACCCGCTGACGTTTTCCCATAGTGACGACAGAGGGGCGCCGTGTGCAGTTGCACTCGCGGTAGTCGCAGCAGCAGCGTCAGCTGAATCAATTGCAGTCGGTTACGCTGTTAGGCAGTTGATGACGACCGCTGCTGTTGCCCGTCTGTGTACAGTCGGGGTGAATGCAGTAGCAGCACTAGCAGATGCAGCACTTTTGAATACCTTTTTTTGAGGGTATGATGATTTTCCAAACCACGATACATATCCCTAAATCCTAGGAATATCATTGACATATTCGGGCAAACCAGCTAAAATGTGCCTCCCATCTAATCGGTGTAGCTGCAAGGGTATCATAAGCTTTTGCTCCCGAATCTACCCTTCAATCCCACTTTTCCTTTGTCGAAGGTAACTGAAGCGCGACCCAAGACGATGCTCTGCGATGCTATGTGTGCGTGTGTCTGTGTGTGTGCACTCGATTCCACATGGTGGACCCTGTAGTGGGGGGTGGAAGGTGGAATATGGAGGCGTAGGTGTGTTTGATTTTTCTAGTGGTTCCGATCTAGGTTCCGTCTCGTTTTATTTCATTTCATTGTTGCGGTTTGGCTCGCTGATTTACTACAGTGAGCACTGCCTGAGTGCGGGCAGGGAAACAACCAATCGAGATGATGAAGAGGATGAAAGAGATCACAAGATTCGAGGGGTTTTATAACTGGATTATCTTTTATAGTTACCGTACTAAAGAAGGAAATGTAAACAAGATAATCTTTCCGAAATATTTTTTCCCAGCACCCCTTGATTCCATAAATAAATGCATATACGTCATACACATTGATTCTTTTTTCGCCTTTAAATTACATATTTAATCAAAGAATTAAAAATTTAATAAGTCTCCTAGGAAATTTACTTTTATATATTTAATAATTTCCCCATCAGCTGTTGGTGAAATATCTTCGGATTTTTTTTAATTTTTCCCATTTTTGGAGCAGGGGGCTAATTTACCGTAGCAGCATAATAAATCATTTCAAGAAACGCCGCAAGAAGTTCCACAACTCAAGAAATTATAGTTACTCTAAAGGTACGCCCCCGATCTGAGGTTTCAATGGGTTCTACACCCACTCACAGCTCACAGGTAGATAGACACTGTAGCAGACCCCACCTACAAATGCAGTAGGTTTTTGTCTTATGTTTTAACTATTATTCTAATTTACGATGCATATTGTTTAGTTAAAAATTCCCCCCTTTGCCAGCAGAATTGATTGGCAATTCAAATTTGCCAGGCCGAAAATTAAGTGCGCAAAGTCAATATTTCAATTTGTGCATAAACCGAGGAAAAATATCAACTGCAAATCGCATGGAAAATTTGCATATGGTTGGGTTTTCCACATGTAACTGGCTCTCTGAGGAGGCAGCCATCATCCTACGCACTCCAAAAAGAAATATTGCAAAAAAAAAAAACAAAAAGATAAGTTGCAAATGCAAAACGTGAAAATTTAGCGGCTGTTTTTGAAATGAGCCTCCAAATGGATTTGTCTATTGGGGGGACTGCTACGTTTTGCTGCTTGCCAAATAATTATGTTATTAATTGGATTTATGCGCAGTTTGTGCAACATGCAACATGCAAATTTCCATGTCAGTAACTCAACCAAAAATTCAGGCACTGAGCAAGGCAATTTCAATCCCCTCTACATCTCCATTCAGCAAGTCGGACGGCATTGAAACACAGTGCGTTGCGAAAACTGTAAGGCATGTTGCGAGGATGAAAACACATCGAAAGAAAACGTAATTTATTATATAGAATAAATTTGAAGTAAGTTTGGCAGGGTTTCCTTTCGCAGAAAAATGATTCTAAGATTGATATTTGTTTGAAGTGGGAACATGTTTATTTTATTCAGTGTCGTATTAGAATGTTAATTAGACGAACAGTCTTTAGCTAAAGTACGAACCCACAAAACAGCACAGGTAATTACAGTTGTGCAACGCACTGTCCTTGCATATCTGGCTATGGCTTATCGCTGCCAACTAATTTTAGATCTATCGAAAGCGTGATTTACGCTTTTCAGTTTTCAGTATTCCCCCAGTGTCTTTTTTTTTGTCAGCCAGTCAGTGGGCGGCCCCTTCTTGTTATTTTTTGATATCCATATAAATATTTTTGTTTCCGTCCGCTGGGGTCTCCTCGCAGACCCCGGGTCTGCCCTCCTGCTCTTGATCTTCTTGTCGCGATAATCCATTCGCGCAATGGTAATAAAACGTCAAAGAAACACACAAAAAGAAAAAAATTGTCAACACGAATTTGAACTTATTTTTAGACCCTGGCGCAATAGGATTTTCTCTTTTATTGTTATAATGCCGACAACAACTTTATTAAGAAGTGCTTGGGAGCAGATTTCTATCATCATCCATGAAGTTGGCTTTTGGGACCAAACCCGAACATTGGCTTTAAATCAAAGATCAAAATAAGTTTAAAGTCGAATCAAATTATACTCTGTAGTGAGATAAATGAAATTGAATTTATGGGAATATACTCGTGGAATATTTTATTGGACACTGATATTAATTAAAATGTATATTAAATTATTTTGAATGGTATTTACTTAATTATTTGTTTTTAATTGCTCGTTTATGCAATGAACTAATCAAAACGAAAAGGTACGTGTGCGTCGCTTCTTTGGCCGCGACTGTACTTTTATACCCGTAGTCAGTCAGTATATAAATTTGTAAGCTTATGATTTATGTATAAATTTACATTTTACATTTTTTTTGCTACATCTGTCATCTAAAGCTACAGCTAAAATGTTTATTCTACATCTGAAATGTAGATTATACATCTAAAATGTAGATTCTACATATTTTTTGCGAAAGATCGCGTACTGCACAGGGCAGAGTGTGGGCGAGCGAGAAAAGCTTAGTCTCGTGCTGAAGGAGGTGGGGGAAGGAACTGTAAATTAATTTCTTTATTAGGGCTACAATAATGATCCGATCTGTACCAGATTCGGCAATCTGATAGATGTAGTCATTTTCTACAATACTACGTTTTTACTCTTCTGGTATCTTTAAAATTGTGGCTGCTACAGATTTTCGTCTTTTGTGGTGGCGGAAGGGGGCGATATCACATGAGTCTGGAAACAAAATTTGGTTGCTCTAGCTCTTATAGTCTCTAAGATCTAGGCGCTCATCAAGATGGACAGTCGGACAGACGGACATAGCTATATCGACTCGGCTATTGATGCTGATCAAGAATATATATACTTTATGGGGTCGGAAACGATTCCTTCTCTGCGGTGCACACAGCAGCTTTTACCACAAATACAATATACCCCTTAATTCTTTTTGAGTACGGGTATAAAATTAGAATGCATTTTTTTTTTTTGGAAAAATATAATCTTGATGTTATTGAACGTTTTTTATTCATTTGGTATTGGTTTTAGAGGTAAATTCTGATATTTGTATTCTTTGTTAGTTGAGGATCTACAGTGCTATTGACTTTATTATTGATATTTTTAAAAAGGAGCCTGGGTTATATTTGAATAACCAACTCAGATAAAACATTTCCAACGTTGAATAAAGACTTTCAACTTACAAACAACTCAATCTTTAATGCTCAAACAGAAACTCCCTCTGGATTATTTCTATAAACCAGCAAAAGTGCCACATTCAGTGCACAAAATCGATGCAAATGGCAGCTAAAGGAGACAAACTGCGCCAAAACTTATGAAAACGCAACTTTAAACTGTAATAAAGTGGGAAATTACAGCGCATAAATCTCTGTCGCTAAACTGTCAGTGAAGTGCATTGCAGTGGGGGAATCGGAATGGTTATAAGTGTGGTGCGGGAGGGCGACGGGAGACCCAGGGACTTGGAGCCAAGTCATGCAACAGGCTGGCAGGAAGGCAGGCAGTCAGCCAGCCAACACCCACACAGAGCTGCGGGATCGTCTTGAATGAAATTAGCCCGTAACTAAAGTTTTACAGTTGTGGAGCTACTGGCTACTGTCGATCCATTCGCATTCGCATTCGTAGTCGTTCCCCCTTGCATATTAAACATCCATACAGCCACACACAGTGCACCCGGTTCCATCTCTTGGGCTGCTCAGGCATTCTGCTTCCATCGCTTCGGCTTGGCGCTTCATTGTCCATATAAAACTAATAATTATTGCATTTAAAATCTAATAAATTTTTGCATTGACAATGCGGAGTTTACAAAAGTCGTGTGCGCGTAGAAGGATGGGCTGCGGGTGGGTATTCGATTGGAGGCAACACCAACTCTACACTTAGCCGCTCCTATTTTAATGGTGTAGATATCCATCAAAGTAGTAAACAATTACTGCAACAGCTCTAGATAAAGACCACATTGATACCCTTTAGGTACACATGACCATATTTATCATCTAATATATGATGATATGTTTAGTGCAGTAGACTCTGAAAAGTAAACAGTAAAATCTGTGTGTAGCTATATGAGTTGTGATTGGACTGAATAATATATTAAATTAGCTTTTATTTTCAATATCATTTAGAATATTTTTAGGTAATATATCGCCTTATCGCTTTATCAAAAAAATTGTTTTTTATATGCTTCCAGCATATACTTCTTAATTTTTGTCTTTAATTTGGCTCTTGGTATTTTCTTTTGTCACATTTCATGCCAAAATTCCAGCATATCCTTAATGATCATCCATCTAGTCGTTGTCTTCTACTTCTTGAGCTTCTTTTGGTTTTTCTAGCTCCTCGTTGGGCCTCTGCGTAGCCTGGCGCTAGTGTCTCCTCCAGTGGACAGTGTTGCGCTTTGAGCTTTTGACCATAATTGTTGTACTTGTCATTGTTTTGTGTCGCGTTGCCAACTTAAGTACAGCCTGCACTCACACACACACGCACACACTGACAGATGTGTGTGCGTGTTAAATACATGTAATTAGCCATGTTTGTGCCATTTAATCCACTCGAATGTGCAACTCCCTACCTCCTGCTTTGGATCTAAAAGAGCTCTCTGCTGCTCATCGCGGCGACGCTTTTCTAAGAATTCTTTTACGTTTTGTTTTGGCGCACGCATTAGGCGCCACACAGCAGCAGCACGTTTAACCCGCCAGCCAGGAGGAGCTGCAGCGCGCAGGAACAAGAGACTGAGGGGGAATCCCACACAGAGAGAAAAAGTCGTGAGAAGATCGATTAAAACTCTTTACCTTAAAGTGTTTCGATAATTAACAATTTGAATTTAAGTTTCCTTTTCAAGGAAAATTCAATTTATAGTAAGGAATATCGAAACAAAAGTATGAAAAGATTATTCCTTAAAAATACACAATGGTTTAAAGATTATCCTTAAAGTCATTTAATTCTTTAAAAACCATCTCTCAGGATTGCAGAACTCTGCAGAACCAGATTCAAAAACACGTTTCTAGTTGGTGTTGTTTTTCTGCCAGTGCAGCTAAGAGGACTTGGCGCATACTCCACATATTTATGGCTATTTAAGCGAACCGAACGAATCGTGGATGCCGCCGATGACGAAGATGATGATCGTGGCGGAGGCTGCTCCTCGTTGCAGGTTGCAGTTGCTGCTACTTTTGTGGTCCGCCAGTCATTGGCATTGATTGGCAGTTGAACACGCAACAATTGTTGCATGTACAGGCGTCGACAATGACGGTGCAGCAGCCTGGTGGTGGCTGTCACCACCACAATCTCGGTTTGTGCCAGTTGAAGTTGCCTTTTGTCACATGTTTGGCGTGCATTTTGTTGCTTGTTTAATTGGCTGCAAGTTCACATACAAATTGTGTAGATTTCTTGTATTTTGAGCTGCTTGACCACCCAGCAATAGAAAATACAGTAGATATTGTTTAGCATACATAAAAATACACATTTAGAAAGACTTGTTTGAAAATAGCGGTTACAAATAGAGGATAAATAATTAAATAGCACAAGAGCATACATATTTATAGTTTTTAAAAAATATCAAAGCGTTCCCAATGACTTACAAATTAATAGTAATGCCATTTATTATACTAAAACTATTTATGCAATTTAAATAAGTTAACTATGAATATTTTTTATCTCTAATATGCAATTTTCAGTTCTAAACAATAAATTGCATGATTTCTGCTCAAAGGCAAATATCTCTAATTTTCTACATCCCCCATGACGTTATTCTCATTCACGATTGATATTTGCCCACTTTTGCCCATCAAATTTTCTATTTTCTATTGATGAAACATGTAATTTTTTGAAATTTCTATGACTTTTTAGTATTTTTAGAAGAATACTAGAATTCAATCTGTACGAATGCCTTTCGATGATCTCTTTTAATTTGAAATTTTCCATTTCCTTAGGGTATAGAACCATTTAATAATATGACTGTTAACTTTTGGTTCGTTAGCCGATATACACTGTACCTTTCATCCCTTACCAGCCTCAACATTTAGGTGGTAATGTCCTGGCCAGTGTTGACAGCTCAATTACATGACAAAGCCCGAGCAGAGTTGCGCGTGCTACCCTGCAATTATCGCAGCAATTATTTGCAATTTGAATGAAGTTAATTTACTTAAAAAAAGGATTTTTCCTGTTTTACTGTATGTTGTTCGCATTTTTCCCCCATTGAAGTTTGCACTTTGGCACGTGGATCGAGCGAGAGAGCGTTCCATATGTGTGTGTAATTTGTGTGCATAAATTTTTATTGTTTTTTTTTAGTTGTTGTTTCTGTACTACATAATTATGGTACTGAAAGTTTTATGTTTGTTTTTTTTTGTTGTGCTTTTCGAGGGGTGCACGCGCCTCATGACTATTTTCGATTTTTACGACGACTGTGTAATGTTACCCATGTTGGCAATAAATTCGCGTTTAGTAGTGTTAAACACGCTATAAAAACAACACTGGGAAATATGAGCAGGGGGCAGTGTGACCCCTTCTACAGTAAACGCATACATTTAAAGTAAAATAAAAATATTGGAACAAATGTAACACTTTGAAGGCTATGCACATTGTACAACAGCCTCAAACAGGAATATATAGTGCACTGGAAACCCTGTAAAATAATCCACATGTTAATGATTTTATATCCATAGATATCACACATCTGAGAGATTACCGTAGGATGAATTTTATGGTTGATTTGGCAACTCTGAATGCGATTTTCGGCACGCCCATCAGCTGTTACACCCCACACTCCTCCCACCGAAAATAGTTGGCAACGCATTTCTTTTGTTCTTGCAGTTATTTTTGTAATGTGCAGGGCGCACAAAAATACACACGAACGTCTGCATATGTTCATGTACAGAATGTACACCCTGCCCATCAGAGGGATCCATAGAATTTTTGATTCCTCGCTTGTCGTTCCGTCCCACGCACGACGCTGCTACTGCCCCCGCCCCCTCCATTCACTTGTTGTGACTGCGGTTGGGGTGTTTACAGTTTGATTGTGGGCCGACGCCGCCGCCACCGCCGCCTGCACACAAACACGTTTGCGTTCACGTGCAGGCGCCCCCCTGGCCACCTCCCATTGCCGATAGAGCATTTGATTTGTTTAAAAACTAAACTTTATTTGTGTGTGTGTGTGTGTGTGCACTTGGCTGTTGCTGCTGCGCTGCCTTTGGCTGTGGCTTCGCTGCACAGACACAGTCTCGCGTCTATCAAAGCAGCACCAACACACGTAAGCTTTCGAGGCAGCGACAAGAATACGTCACTCAACAGTGATTGAATATCCAGGGCTGCGCAATAACAATTTAAAACGGGTCTTTAAATCCTGAACTAACTATAAAATAAAAAGTTAGACTCTTTGTACAAAAAATTAAAAAAAATTAATTTAATTTATATTTGAAATACAGTATTTAATGATAAATTATGTTAAAAATCGAAACTATGCAATCCAAAGGAATAATTAATGCTTAATTAATTAATAGCTTTTGTAAATATTATCTTTTAATATTCAAATCAGATCATGTCTATGAATAAATTCTGCAACTCTTCAAAAATATATCATTTTGACCAAAGCCTTTTCAATAGTTTTTTGTATGCTCTCCATATTAACGCTATCCCTGGAACACCTCAACACTCACGTCACAGTCGTACTCACACACACACACGGACGCACACCCAATGCAGTGCATTTTTCTGTTCGTCAAGAGCTAGTCAGTCAACACTTTCCGGACTGACTGTTCAGGCGCGTTCGGGGCATTCGTCGTTGATCGTTCGTGTCGTGCAGTTGATTTTTTTGACTCGCGGTTCTGCTCTCGCTGCCACACTCTCCCGCGGATCGCAATCTTCGCGACGATCGTTGAATATTTGCGTAATTTCCCGCAAAAAAAATATTGAAATAGCATTCATAAATTATATTCTTAAAAAGTTAAATGAAAAGATAACATTTGGTGCGTGTGATTGAAATTCGGTTTTGCTGAGTCGGAAATGCAGATCGTAACAAATCGGTCGTCGTGGAGGGTCGTCGCATTTACATACAAATAACATTTTGATTCCGATTTTGATTTGTACATCTTGTTCTGTCGATTCGCTGTCGTGTAATCACCCCCCTCCCGTCACCCCACTCTCACACGCCTGTGTGCGTGCCTGCGCGTTGTGTTTGATCGCGCGTGTGTGTGTGCGAGCAATATAAATAAATAATATTATATCTGCAATCTTTCATTTTAAAAGTCAAGCAGCAACAACAGAACCACCAACGATACTCAACATGTGTACGTTTCCTTGGCCATACCCTTTGGGGAGAGCGCGTTAGATATATGTTAGATCAGGTGTTGGGTAGCGCCAAGAGGAAAGGAGCTTCAGAACTTAAGATTATACTCAGGGAGCAATTTATTTTGGGCGGATACAGTGAGCGGATCTCTGAGAGGGATCCACACCTGCAGCATTATTTTCAGCACATATAAAAGATCATCCGAGAGAGATGAAATGATTGAGGGATTGTTCTCTTGGGCTGAAACTTCTTTTTCCTTTTAAGTGGAAAGTGTCCATAAGATTACTCTATACCGTCTGTTGCAGAATTCTTGCTCATCATTTAAAAGTATTGCTGCTAAGAGAACCTTCGCTATATTTTCTTCAGAATAATATCAAGATACGTGGATAAAAGATCAAATATGTCATCATAGCATTCTTTCCTATATCCATAGATAAAGAACCAACTTCAAATGTTTTTTAGGAAAACCAAAAAGTAAATTTACGATTTTTGTATGATTTAGTTTTTTTTTTTCTTAGAATCAAGTTTGCCAACTAAACATTATCTAAGGCTTAATCTTTTACTATTTCTAAAGAAATTGACCAAAATTGAATGAGTGTGTAGGAAAGTTTTAATAAAAGTTGACACCCACTAATATTTTTTAGTAATTTAATAATTTAATATGAAATCTAGATGGGAATCGAGCTACTTTCTGTGAAAAAAGTGATTTGGAAATCATGGTTTGGTCACGATAAGATATTAATATCTTATGTATTGTAAATTCCGCGAGACTTTTAGTGAATCTATTTAATAATTTAGCTAAAAAGTGATTGCTAAACTTGAAAATTTTGGAAGCATCTTATTTTTGGATCTAACAGATCTACTGAACTACTAAGGGTATCTAAACTTCAATCGAAACGTTCTTTTCCTCAATTTTCTTTAATTTGAAAGATTTTCTGGTTGGGTTTTCGTCGGTCGGTCTCTGTCTCTCTGTGGCTTCTGCTCTCCCGTTCTTTATCTGTTGTGTCATTTGTCTGCCTCTCCGATTGTCTGTTGCATTGTTTGTTTATTTTTAAACAGCCATGTCCAAGTCCCTATATCTTTTTTTGTCTGTCGATTCTTCTGCTGTTCTCTTCTCCTTTTTTTTTGCCCGGTTTTTCAATGGCAAGCAGCGGAAGTGCTGCGATAAGTTGGCTACTGCATCCCCATTCCCTCTTTCACTGCCACTGCATGTTTCCCCCATCTGCCGCGACTGCCGGTTTGCTACCTGGCCGTGGGATGATTTACGCTTTATTGTCATTGCAGCATTTATGATTGATTATTGATTGGAATTATATGATACTCTCGGTCGTATGGCGTACGCATGCGCGAATGCGTGCCTACCATACAGGAGATCTGCCTGGCGTCGCTGGGACTTGGTCGCAGTCTCGCACTTGAGTTATGAACGGGTGATCGCTGATCGCCAGATCACTGATCGGTGGTTGTGTTTCTTGGAAGAGAGGAGCCACAGAGAGTGCGCTAGTTTTGGGTGGGGCTTTGCTGTGCGCAAGAGTGGACGTGATCAGGTGATATGCAATTGAGAATTACGATTATTGGACTTTAATTGATTGGGGGAATGCCCCCCAGCGGACAATGTATCCATAAAGGCAATGGCAATGGCAATGGCCCAAGGAACTGAAAATACAAGAAATAATAATCATATCTGTTGTCTGAAGAGAACTTTATTTATTTATAAAGTTGATTCCATGTTAAATACAATACAATCCATTTATATCTATAAGAACTAATGTGACATCCAATGAATCAACATTTTATATGGAACTATATTAGGAACCCCTGTATAGGATCCCTTGTTAGAGAACTGCCAGAAAAGCAATCCCCCCTCTGCGTTAGAACCCCACCTGCAATTAATTGCGTCAAAAGCTTTGCACAAACATGCCAAAGGCATTATCAAAATTTGTATGCTTACCCCCACAATCAATCGAATTCCACAATCCACAAGACACCACAATTGCCACTAAAAACCACACGAAACAAGCCATTCAGCTGGACAAATATACACAAACACTCACACACATAGGCATGTTCATTTTCCCCTCCATTCGTGATAAGTCCGAGTCCCCGGACACCCTGCCAAGTGTCACTCTGGTTGTATCTCTTTGGGTTTTCTACGAAACGAAACGCAGGAAAAATGTTGCTGCGAACTGAAGCGGTAGTTGAATGCTCTGACATGAAGTTTCGGGAGCTGATAGATGATTTCGAAAGGAAGTGTTCATTAAAGATGGATAAAGATACCTTTACTCGATATTTACGACCAAATCAATTGGATATGATATGATATATATTTGAAGATATGTTCTTTAGGTAGACATCTTCATTATATTTTGTATTGTATTTTGTAAAACGCATTCTCTTCTTATTTGATCCCGATTTAACAATGGCTAGACTTCTTCATCTGCCGAATAGAACCAATCCAATCTAGAGTATTTTTCTACTCGTTTAACGCCTCAGGCTCTGGGTGACTTTGGGCAATTAAAAAATTGGGGTCCCGCCCAATCTCCTCGAACACTGAAACACTTGCCCAGAACCGAAGTTGCAGTCCCCAGAGATCTTGCCCCGAACCGTAGCGCCCAAGTCCCTGAGAGCTTGCTGCTGTTCGTTCTATCAGCAGAAAATTGTCAATGCAGCAAAAGTCGGGCAACGCCCCGAGAAAAATCGAAATTAATTCACGCAACGGCTAATTTGGCCAGAAATATGCGCCATTTGGTCTGGTAGCCATAGAGAGAGGTGTAGCGGTATGGGAGGTGGGGGTAGAGGTGTTTTCTTGTTGTCCGAAGTGCTCTGCACTTGTTGATTTATAGACGGCATTTAATTGCTTTTGAAATTGGATTTACTTGCCACTTGCCTGCCTGCCTCTTGCCGCTGACTGCCTGCTACTTGCCACTTGCCACTTGCACCACAAAAAAGATACAGAGAATGTGGAGTTGAGAGTCAGAGGCGCCTCGTGTGTGGTGGTGGTACACTTTTCGAGCTCCAACCTGCACAAATTAATTGCTACTACAAATTTTCATTCAATTAGATTTTGTCACTTTTAAATTTAATTAAAATCTTTTGACACCTCGAGGAGAAATACGAGATTAGATCTGGTGGAGCAGACCAGACCTTCCTTCATGCAAATGGGTGGCTGCTGCAACCTGGGGCGAAAAAATCTCTTCGGAAATGCTGTTAACATTGAAATGTCATAATTGAAATTGAATTGTTGTCTTTACCGTTGCCCATAATGACGTATCAAGGGTGGAAAAGCCACACACAGAGAGAAGGTAGTAGAAGGTAGAAAATAGCAGCAGCAGCAGCCAGACCCACATTTGTGGTGCTGACAAGTTGTAAACCATTTGGTTATCATTTGTGCTAATTATGAGATGCCAGTGCCAGGCAGCTCTCAACGGGGTACAGTGAAGCGAATCACATGTGGGATGCTGTACAAAATGCACTTCTAGAGGGAATACTACACTCGGATGATATGGGTGGGGGGTCTGGGAATGCTGAACAGATTCAACTGGAAACAAATGTTGGTGGAATTGAAAAGCTTATCAGCATTTCTATGGGTGAAATTATTCAAATTTTAAGGCAATGTAAAAGAGAAGAAAAAGCATATTGAAATCGTTTATTTTGGCGCTAGAATATAATCCTTTGTAACATCTAAACATTTTTAAGATTCATTTATTTGAGCATTGAACACATGCCTTTCCATTCACCAGAGAAAAGGAACAAAGGAAGTTTAAAGCAGTTTATTTTTTATAAAATTCAGTTAAATAATTTATTTATAACGGTTCAGTAAATTATGGTATTTGATGAATTGATTTTTTTTTTTTTTTTAGAATTTTCTTGAATTTTACCACCTGAAAGGTATTTTCTTTTTGGATGCACATTTAATGTATGTATGTAATGTATGATTAGATGTAAAGATGTATGAATGTATGCATCTTTAGCGGTCATGGCCTCCTAAAAACTATTTCCAGCAGTAGATTTTCTCTAATCTTTTATCGATCCATTTATATTTCTGCAGAAATATAATGATCAATACAAGAAAAGACTTTGAACCTTTAGTAAATGGTTGACCCATGATATCTGTGACATTTCCCTCCGAAAAACAATGAATCAAAGTTATTGGGGAAGTAGAATTCAATTATAAATAGAACCAAATAGATTGCTTATCGGCAACCACAATAAAATTGAATTGTTAATGTTCTTTGTTGGGTGTCGGTTCGCAGATCTCCTTGGAGATGGGGATCTAGCTTTACCCTCTACCATGCATTTTTTTAGATCCCTCAATGTGCTCTGGCCCTGCTTCTCCACAGAAGTGACGTCAATGGTCAAGCGATCATCAGTATTTTATAGAAACACGTAATGTTTCTGTCGAAACAGAGTTCCCATTAATACGGGAACGAGGGCCCGTAGATCAAACAATACTCTAGGGGCACCACACAATAATAATTCTCAATAAAAAAAAATGTTGCAAGTAATTTGCATGCAATTGGTTGCCCGGCCCGGAACGAACTAACGAAAGGTGGGAGGAGTCGAATCGAGTCGAGTCGCGGGTCTCGGGCATGATCGAAACCACCTCCCAGCAGCGACTTCATTCATGATGCAGCAGCAGGCAGTCTCTGGCTGGGCACATGGCCAAGAGTCGTTAGATTTTTGCATGCGTTGGGGGCGTTTCCGCGCACCAATCTTAACTCGATGATGAATGTATTATACTTAATTTTTGTATTTATTACTCTTTTTTACAGACTATCCGCCCGCTGATAGCTATACCGGTTATCGGGTGACTCCACCCCAAGGCAACAGCAACAACAACAACAACAATAGCAATATCCACAACCATAATCACAGCAACAACATTAGCAGCAGCGGCAGCAGACAACAACAACAACAACAGCCACAGAATGGACACCGACGATGTGGAATCGAATACCAGCAGCGCCATGTCCACCCTGGGGACACTCTTCTCGTTCACATCGCCGGCGGTGAAGAAGCTGCTGGGCTGGAAACAGGGCGACGAGGAGGAGAAATGGGCCGAGAAGGCGGTAGACAGTCTCGTGAAAAAGTTGAAGAAACGCAAGGGAGCCATCGAGGAGCTGGAGCGAGCGCTGTCCTGTCCCGGCCAGCCTTCAAAGTGTGTTACCATTCCGCGATCATTGGATGGACGATTGCAGGTTAGTGCCGTCAGTTGCATCCTTTCATAGATAGCCAACTAATTTGCTTTGATTCTCGATAGGTTTCACATCGCAAAGGCCTGCCACATGTGATCTATTGCCGCGTGTGGCGCTGGCCCGATCTGCAGTCGCATCATGAACTGAAACCGCTCGAAATTTGCCAATATCCATTCAGCGCCAAACAGAAAGAGGTCTGCATCAATCCGTATCACTACAAGCGTGTGGAGAGTCCCGTCTTGCCGCCCGTTCTAGTGCCGCGCCACTCGGAATTCGCTCCAGGACACTCAATGCTGCAGTTCAATCACGTGGCCGAGCCAAGTATGCCACACAATGTGAGCTACTCGAACACCGGCTTCAATTCGCACAGTCTCAGCAACAGCAACACATCCGTGGGCAGTCCCAGCTCCGTCAACTCCAATCCGAACTCGCCATACGACAGCCTGGCCGGCACACCGCCACCTGCCTACAGTCCTTCGGAGGATGGCAATTCCAACAACCCGAACGATGGGAATCAGCTGCTTGACGCCCAGATGGGGGATGTGGCGCAGGTTAGCTACTCGGAGCCGGCCTTCTGGGCCTCCATTGCCTACTATGAGCTCAATTGTCGGGTGGGCGAGGTGTTCCACTGCAACAATAACTCCGTTATAGTCGATGGCTTCACGAATCCATCCAACAATTCGGATCGCTGCTGTCTTGGCCAGCTGAGCAATGTGAATCGGAACAGTACCATAGAGAATACGCGACGTCATATAGGTGGGTGTATTTCATGGGATGTATTTAAGCTTTGATTTGAAGTGGTTTAGGAATTGAGAAAACCACAGACAAGAACCCTAGGTATACAAATCATGGAGATATTCATGTACATTCAATTTGTAGCTATTTCGTAATGTTTTGCTTATGTTTATGTTCCCAGGCAGAAGGTATATAAGGGGACTATATTCTTGTCAATTGAAGTTTTAAGTAATTAAGTTTTCAATTTATAATCATTCTTTTGCCAAATCTTTACAAAATTCGCTTTTTCATTAGAATTTCCGATAAGAAAAACTGATTGCGAGTGCTACCATCACTCACTTAGATTATTATATGAATGGTCTTAAATTAGAACGTGCAAATGATTCTATAATTAAACACTCATCGAATGCTATTATCAGTTCATTCAGAGATAGTTTTTCGATAGAATGATAGGCACCGAATGAAATGGGTCAAGTTTACTAAGAGAATAATATGTATTTATGGATTAAATTAGATATTAAACTACGAATTAAGTAGGTGTAGCTTCTGATTTTGAATTTATTATTATTATTTTGTGCGGTAATTAATGAACAATTTCCTTCCTTTCCTTTTTAAAATTATAAATATGTAGTTGCACCACTAGTTGAAGTAGACATAAACACTATCGTTTTGCTCCCTGAAAACCTAGATGCACTTTATTATTCGTATATATAAGGATATTGAATTTTAAGTAGTCTTAAATCGGAATCTATAAATATTTCTTGTATCAATCACTCAAAAGTATCACAAAATAGCAACATAATTTAGAAAAAATTGTATTTAAGATACACCAGTCGCCGAGGAATGGTAAATGTGAAGAAGCCTAAAAAGTTATCCAAGATAGATTGATTTACATTTTAGTAAAGTTTTTTTAGGGCTAAAAATAGTATTATATATGTTTACTTTTCATCTGCTTTTCATACTATGATCATTTAACCATTGTACGAATTCTAAAGTCCATCCTCAAACGTTTACGCTAGATATATTATAAAGTTATTGATTAATCCTTTAAATTATAAAATCAAACCATTCAATTACTTATTCCAAACATAATTCAACAACCTTAACTAATTACATCCCTTGTTTCTCTTATTTTCCCATCTTCAGGTAAAGGCGTTCATTTGTACTATGTGACCGGCGAGGTGTATGCCGAGTGTCTCTCCGATTCCGCCATATTCGTGCAGTCCCGCAACTGCAACTACCACCATGGGTTCCATCCGAGCACCGTGTGCAAAATACCACCGGGATGCTCGCTCAAGATCTTCAACAATCAGGAATTTGCTCAACTCCTCTCACAGTCGGTGAACAATGGCTTCGAGGCCGTCTACGAGCTGACGAAAATGTGCACTATCCGCATGTCGTTCGTCAAGGGCTGGGGGGCGGAATACCATCGCCAGGACGTGACGTCGACGCCTTGCTGGATAGAGATCCACTTACACGGGCCGCTGCAATGGCTGGACAAGGTGCTCACCCAGATGGGGTCGCCGCATAATGCAATTAGTTCGGTATCCTAAATTTAAGACACAAAACATAACACAGAAACAATACAAAAAAACCAGTAGCTAAATGAGTATATGTGTGTGTACGCAAGAGAGAGCAAGAGTAAAGTATGTAAAAGACGTAGAAACAGGACAGAAAAGGTAGAAGAGATAGAGATCCCAACTGAAGGGAAAAGTATATTTAGTGCCTGAAGATGATCATAAGAATTGACATTTTAATGTCTACATAATTTGTATGTGTAAGCATAGATCTATGCCCCATATAAACACTATTCAGATCTATCCAAATATTTGTGGATATACAAATGTATATGGAAAGCTACTCAAAAACCCGCCCTTTGCCTATATTTTATAGTTTATGATCGTATGATTTTCTATGCGAATGTCATTCCTAACGCTAATACAAAACAAAACACGAAAAACGCAAAAAAATGAACAAAAACTTATGTAAGAAACCAATTAAAAATGGTTATAACTATATACACATGATCTATATAAAATAATGATCTACCTACATGCAATGCAATGCTGTATGCCCATTGGCAAAAACGTTGTTGTTCAACTCTATTTCAAGTGCTACTTATGTGTCATTGCAAAAACTGCTTTAAATATAAAAGAAAAATATAAAAAAAACAAAAAGAAAAAATACCTAATTAAACCTATCCACTTAAAGTACACAAACTAAAGAAAGAGTTTACATAGGAATACGATGAAAACTTTATGCAATACATTTCTTAAAATGATTTTTTTATAGAAGAAAACCCCATTTATGTTCTCATTCTTTGCGGTTGGCTTTTGATCAACGAATTCAATGTTTTACAAAAGTTGATTTAAATTTATGGTTTAACTAATTTTAAGTTGGAAATACTATAGAAAAACCAACAAAAAACACTGCAATTGAAAAATGTTTAATTTGAATTAATTAATTTTTGCAAACAATGATCTTTTGTTATACATAATTACGTTTAATTTGAAACAAAAAAAAAACACCTTTTTATCTATAAATATGTATAATTTTTAATAGTTTTAAAAGTAAATTTAGAATTTGGTTAGTTTTTATGATTTTTTCATCCATTTTCAGATCCTTCAAATTTTTGTGTTCCAAACCATCCAAACCAATAGCTGATAAAAAAGAGAAACTACAAAAAAAAAAATCAAACAAAATCCCACAAGAAATACCTAATTTTGAAATAAAAACGTCTTTTGACTTATCAGTTTAGTTTATCATTTATTTATTAGAATTCTACAAAAGTTATACTCTGCATGATATTTAAATATCCAAATATGAAAATGTAAATTTAGCTGTATATTAGAGGCTTGGGCAGTACACGGCCTTATATGAACTATGTAATAATTGTGCGTATTTAACATTTTACTTGCGCCTTTGATGTTTGTACGACATATAGTCAGTTTTTACTGAATAATCGGAATAATCCAAGAGATTAATTAGAGTAACCTCACACTACAGAAAATACTCGAGCAGAAATATGAAAAACAGCCTTAAAGTTTACACATTTTAGCAGCCACAAAATACTATATGAATTGCCTTAAAAAACAAATGCCTTGCTTGCCATCTAATGATTAATGTATGTAATATTGTAAAACCATAAAAAATATTAAAGGATAAACTTTTTGTTTCATTTCATATATGCTTCAGTTAGCTCGAATCGCTGATCGCACAAAAATATCGATATATGTGCATGCCGATAGTCGAGGTCCCCATCAGTGCTGCCGGCATTTATTAGTAAAAGAAGCTAGATTAGCCAAAATAAAAAATGAATTCAAACTAAAAATGTTTGATGAAATAAATAATATGAATGATACTCTGCATTCGTAAACCCGGTAGCGCTGCTCTTAATTTTGTTCTTATTTCCTTGAAAATATCAATTATTGTATTTATATACAGATTTTCTAGTTTATTTGGCAACACTTCAGCTGCTTGAATATGTAGCCTATCGCAAAAAGCCATCGATATATTTTTGAACAGAAGTAGTTTGTTTTGCGATAGTCCATCACTATTGTTTTTTCTGTCAACATGAACGTCTCAGCCGTAAACGATCCATTGGAACTATTGACGAATAAGGGCAGTCGCGAGGCTTCATTCCTTTCGCCCATATGGAATCCCGTCGCCTGCACCCTGGCCGGTTTCGGTCTGGCCATTTTCGTCAACTGGGGCTTCCGTAAACCCGTGATGTCGGGTAAGTTCTCCGCCGTCTCCATGTGACGTAACATTGTTTTTGTGTGTTAAATCTAGTAATTAAATGGAATCTAAACATTCTCCGATAGGCATACAGAAACATATTGCCTTTGCGGCCATTGGCGGTGGCGCCGGCTACTATTTCGACCAGAAACGAAACGAGTATCTGGCCAAACGTGATGCCGTGCTGCGACACTACATCGAGCTGCATCCCGAGGACTTTCCCGTGAAGGGTGAGATCTCTATTACTCTCAGAAGGATACCTCATATCATGGCTTTACTTATGGTGTTTACATTTCAGATCGCAAGAAGTACGGCGATGTCTTGGAGAGCTGGGTTCCAGTGCGTTAAGGTGTACGTACGGAGAAGGCAGTTCTGTTGTGAACCAAACGATGCCATCTGCAGCGCATTGTTCATATAGTTAATAAAGAAGCTTTAATTGTAATAATGAATACGAAAATGGATTGGATTCGAGCAAATCGTTACATCTTAATTGGGGGAAACATACGCTATTTTTGATTGTGGGCTTAATGTCTTGTTGGTTGGTTTGGTTTCTGTGTTTTTGGAGTGCAGATATTGCTCGATATTGAAGAATTTTTGAAATTACGAATTGAATTGTAGGATGCAATTATCAAAAGAGTCGCATTTTTACTTACCTTTATTGTTTTTGTGCAATTTTTACGTAGGAGGAAGCATGTGTGAAAAGGCTCGTGTTCGCGTATTTCTCTATTCTCTGCGATGTGCTTTTGAACTTGGTCGAGCGACACAAATGTATGAATATTCTTTAGCAAAATAAATTTTTTCTCCGTCCCAATGTGTTTTTTGGTTTAAGTTATTTTGAAAATGGCGCGCCGGCTTCTATTTCGCGCTACAACGATAGCAATAATATTATGCAAGTGCACACGCTAGTGGACACATTTGGGACACATTACTTTTTTTTATTTTTCAAAAAATTGCGCTCAACATGACGAGTGTGACCGCGGTCTTATAACCCTCAGAAATACCCCGAAATATGCCTTCAAAAATGTTTTAAAACTAACGTAAATATACCGAGGAAAGGGCGAATACCTCTCTATTTAAAGCCTAGTACTCAGATCGAAAAACTGTTTGCCAGCAAACAAATGTCATATAGTCTTCGAGCGGCCAGTGGTGTGACCAGAGGTTTGCACTGCATTCCGAACGGTTACACTGCACTTCTTCGGCTGGGGCCGCTCTTCCCCAGGCATATCCTGGGCTCACCAACATTTTATTGGCAAGGTAATGTCGTCTGACGTATCAGTTCGAGTATCAGGACCTTAGCGTTCATGCGCGCTCCCTTGCCGGACACCGTGAAGCAAAAATGTTTTGAAAACAAAAATTATTTTTTTTGTAAAGAACTATTTAGCATACAAAAATGTTAAACAAAAATTATAATAAACAGTTATAATTAACGAAACAGTTAAAATTAATTTAGTCATTTTTCAGATTATAATTTATTTTAGCATTAATGTCTTCAATTATTAAAATATTTCAATTGGTTTTTTGTTCTCTTACTGCAATGTTTGCTTCGTGTTTGCTGGCAAAATATATCAAATTGATATAACTTTCTAGGTGGGTCGAAACTTTTCTAGTATATACCGACATTTTTGTTTGTTGATCTGAGTACTGCCTTCCGTACAGAGCCTAGAAAACAGTTTTTGCCGTAAAAAATTTCTTATCAACCCTGACTCTGTTCGCGAGGTGTTTTTTTCGATCTGAGTACTAGGCTGAACTAGATGAACACCTTGAACTAAACCGCAGAAAATAATGCTGTTTGTAAAGTCATCACCTAAATCCATCCTCTTTACTTACAAGAAATAAATGACAACGATACCTTTCATTGGAAGTTCAAATTCTTCAACTTTTTTAAAGTTTCCTTCTCTATCCATGTGTGAAAATCATACTTCTCGATTCTGATATTTGGTTTAATATTACCAGTTAGCACTGAACATATAATTTTATTTATAGATGAATCAATTTTCTAAAAGATTGGCTAACTTGAAGGACTCCTTTTCATTGAATTTTGTAGACAATAATGCTTAAGCAGAAAAGGACAACAAAAAAGTTTATATACCCTTCTTTCAATATGTTTTTATTATCTAGAAATCAGCTGATTTTTGCAAACATTTGGTTTAAAATTAGAGATGACAAAATATGTAGCAACTAGCGCAAGAGAAGCAATTTTTGTGCTGGAGTTAACAGAGGAGCCTAAATGTACGCTCTCGACTCAATTTTGCGCTTTAAGTTGAGCTTTTTGCACCCCGGACGCCGCGTATAATAAACATTTTCAAAACGACGGCCTTGCCGCCCCACACGCCCCATTTGCAACTCGGACGCCGTATGTGTAACAGCAGAAAAATAGTGTCTAATTTTTTCTGAATTCAGAAAATTCCGTTGATAAATCGTTCTAAAACATCCGATATTTTCAAATATATATATATACAAAATATTAAAATCCGATATATCATCCCTAATTTCCCCAGTTTTGTGTTAACCGTAAATTCAACCGAGTTTGTTCCGTTCTCTCGCAAGTGGATGCGATTTAATGTTGTGCTTTGAAATAAATCCAAAAGCAACGAAGAAATTAAGCAAAAAACACAACAATGTAACACCAAAACCGCGCCATAAAAATCAATAAAAAAAGGAAGTGAAAAGCCAGAAAACCAGTTGAAAAATTTTATAAATATTAAGAAAATAACCGTAGAAGAAGATATTCAATTTGCAATTCTGTTTCGATTTTAATCCGTTCGTTTTCGTGCTCCGTGTGTGTTCCCCTTCGTTCGTGTGTGTCGTGGTTTTACCGTTACAATTCCAAATATGTCGAAGAAATAGAGAAAACAAAATGCAAAATAAAAGGTCATGAAAAATAATCAAAGCATATGAAGAAACAAAACCAATTATTGTTCATTAACTAAAAGGGAGAAACAAATGGTTATTTTCGCTCTACCTTTTGAGCTAGTGTTCTCACAGCAATTTTTGAACGGAACTTCGGAGTTCGGCGCAACATCATTAACAACAAATTACGACAAATAAATATACAAAAAACTACAACTTTAACAAACACAACATCAACATAATATAATCATAACTAAATAATTAATTAACTATAACGACGAAATCAACCACAAAACCAACGATACATCATTCATTTGGGAGCCTCCAAAAGGCCGACGGCTTTTTGCTTTTGTGTGGACTTTTTTGCACAGCGAATTTTCTTATCTCTGGAAAACAGCTCCAACAAAACAACAACAACAACGATAATGGCAAAGGTAACGGTAAAGCTAAAGTTTGAGTACAGAAGCCTCAGCTAAGCTCTTAATTTTATTAGAAAATTAATTATTTATGGTGAAACCAAACAGCTGTCAGAATACCACTCCACCGTGATGTGACTCGGGAAAATGGTAAAATACATACATACATATATGGAGTAAAGTGCACTAAAATAATATATTTTTGATAAAAGAATGGTAGAGAAATAATTTGTACACTCTGTCCACTTTACACAACAAATAATTGAGTGTCCATTTATTTCTGGAATTGAGATTAATTTGGGGTATATGAGTTAATGGATTTGTTTGTGTCAGCAAAAGACAGCCCTTTTGGCAACTAGTACTATTAATTGGTCAAAAGTTGATGGGCACCGGTGATATCCGTACATTCAACATTCACTATTCGATTTTTTTTGGTATAAAACTACAATAAATTGTAATATTAGCTCTTAATATTAGCACTCTATAGAAACTTCATGTACAAAATACTTAGAGGTGCACGAAATCTATAAAAATGTGTGCTTATCTCTATCGGTGGGTGGGGAATGAGTGTGTTTGAATTCTTGTTTGAATTTGGTTATCTCCTGCTCTCGAGGCTTCTTGGGGTTCTCGTGTTTTCTTGTTGGGGCAGCCGAAGCTGCCAAAGAAAACCAAAACATGAAGAGACGCGAGGACTAAGGATTCTTGAATGTCAGAGTGCTCTCGCCCATCGGTAGCTGGGCTGTCATGGCCCTGACTTCTTTTGGCTGAGTTCTAGCATCAAAGGGCACAACGTTGCAGTTTGGATTCTCTAATAAGACAGAAGAAGTCTTACCTGGCATTATCCCTGGCTCCTTTTCGACTTCTGTCTTTTGGGGGATCGCCTGTTCCTCCGTTGAGCAGCTTGCTTCCATCGAGGACTCCTCTGCTGGCAGGATAATGAGTTCCGTGTGTGGCTCAGGTGCTAGAATCTGGCTCTCTTGGAGAGTGTCTTTCTGGCAATTGTCATTCCCGGGAGGAGTCTCAACTTCTGTTGTTCCCCGAGCAGAGATCTGCCGCTGCTGCTCCTCCATTGAGATCCAAGACTTCAAGGGATGACCAGGCTCCGTCCCAGGCAGATCCTTTGACGGTGCATGCTCCATAACGGCTGCCCGCGGGCTGTTGACGACTGCGGCAGGAGTCCCAATGGAAAGGCGACGGCCTGCATCCCCAGGAAGTACTTTGGGTCCTGTTCCTGTCTTGCCCCTGCGAGACATTAAGCAGCTGGAACTCTTCGTCGTTGGCTCCTGTGCTTCTGGGCAGGTGCTGGGATCTACTGGCTCCTCAGGGCGGACTGTCATTGTCGTCAGCACCAGATCCGGCAAGGTCTGTCCTCTGGCCCGCATTGGCAGATGCTCCAATCCACCATCCACCATCGTCTCCGGATAATGATCGGGTAACCATTGGCGGAACGATTTCCAGTACTTGAGATGTGGATAGCGATCTGCCGGCATCACCTCGTCCTCCATCACCGCGGGGATAGTCGTGGTGTCCGCGGAGATGCCATAGATGCCCACAAACTTCTTGAAGCCCCTGAAAAAGGTGCTGTTTAAGTCTACAAGAGATTTGCGAGAGCCATCGGGATAGTGGTCCTCGATTTCGATGCGCAGCTTGCGAAGATCGTCAATGATTTCGAGCAGGACATCCCCTTCCGTGCATGCACCGCCGCTGGCTTCAATCTCTGCTTTCGTCAGTTTCCTAAGAGCCATTAAGATGTCGACAAAACTCCCTTTCCGACGCTGGCGGCGTGCATCGATCGTCTCCTCGTCGTCCTCGTCCGAAGTGGACTCATCCAGGGCGCTCAGATGGCTGGGAAGAGCCCGCTTGAAGTCCTGGCGATTGAAGAGCTTCTGTAGAATGGACTCGACGGGTTTCGGCTCGTCCGGGATTTCCACGAGATTATTTTGCCGTCCATTTGTTGGAAACTCCGAGACACAGGTCTCAGTACTGTCCAGGGTATTGCAGCGATTGTAGGAGGCGGCTGCTGTCTCTGTTTTGGGCGGAACCTTTGCCAGGGGTTTCTTCTTGGGCTTTGGCTTCTTCATCTGTGGAGCTACCACGACAACTTCTGGCTTCGCTGGCACTGTGGCCACGTGCAGGTCCCGCAGATACTTGAGGAACGCGAACAAATCATTGCCTGTGCCGCCCAGCCTCTTAGTGATCTCCGCCACATCCATTTCCGGCTGCTGCTGCACCAGAGCCACCACGAGAAGGTCCCTGTTGTGCGACCGCTCGTGCACCATTTTGGCCTGCAGCTTGATGCTCGACATATCGATGGAGCCCGGATAGATCTTGTCGATCAACTGGCAGAAGACGACACCCGAACGCAGCTCCATGTCCGCCTTGTTGACGGAACCACCCAAGACACCCGCCACCCATTGCTTGAGATTCGACCTCTCAGCGAGACTCATACGCTCTGACCTCTCGCCAGCGATTGCATCCAAGTTGATTTGCCATGGTGGAGGCTTTGTCTGTGATATCTCAGTGTTCTTTTTACCTTTCGTTGTGACTTTTTCCATGATTACTTTTATTTATTAGCTTGGTGTGAATATGTGTCGTTGCTGGCTAATAATTGTTGAATATTATTTGAGAAAAGTCTGCTCAGAATATAGTTTTTAACTGTGACAATCGGCCTACTAAATCGTAGAAAGCAGATCCCGAAATGATACTGATGGGCGACACTTTTTCACATAGGAATCTGTTTCGATTTGCCAGTCACATGTCAACGTACAAACTCTGTGCTCATTGACCGAGTATTTTGTTTTGCTTTAGAAATGTTCCCCTGAGTGAATGTTGGAGTTGGTCCATGGGTGGAGTTGTCGGTTTTGCGGGTGGGTTCGGGAAGTCAATTTGGAGGGGGGTCTGCGTATCCCGGTGTCGGTTTTCACTTGCTTGTATAAATTATGCATGTTTTGTGGGTTTTATGCGTTGGATTCGCATTGATTTCTTTGGATTGCCGGTGGAATCCATGGAATCGATGGAGAAATTCGCCTGCCGTCCGTCCTCTTGATTCACATGCACTTTATGGTGTGTAAAATTGAACGAGAATTGTGCAGATGGAACAAAATGTTTCGATGGCAAAATAGGTAGAAGACGAAGGGATGTGGTGGGGGCTTGTCGTAAAATGTAGCAAAAATCGTTAAGGGAAAAGGAAAAACAAATATGTATGTATCATACATACAACATACAACAACCAAAGGAAAGGAAAGAGGCTACGAGATCATGTAACATATAGCCATTTATCTGGATCTAAGAGTCTTCAAGAGCAATCTGTCGAAGTTGAGATGAATTCCCTCTTTAAAGGTTATTCTTTAACTCTTACTGTTTGTTTTTGATAGCAAAACAAAATAAATTTACTTTTAAACACTGTTACGTCTAGTATTACAGCTGATTAAAGCGTTCCCGCTTGGACACTAGGAATACATGGTCATACAATGGTCTCTACGGACTCAAAGGTTGGATGTTTACAATCGATACTCTCAGATCTTGTGAACGCATTTTATGCCTAAAGATACAGATACTTGGGAGAGAGATTTCCCCCTTTTAACGATTCCGAGTTCTGCCATCGTCGTAATGAGTGAATTTCACGAGTGTTTCTCCCACCAGGAGGAAATCTCACTTATTGCTCAATCTGCAGACGATTACGATGCTCGGCCGTAAAAGCCAGAAAAGCCTTCAATCCCAATCAACCGCTTAAAGGTCCGGAAAACGGACGGAAGGGTGATTGCGAGTCAGTGCCCCAAGGCACTTCGCGGCCATTTTTCACTGGCTACCAAATGAAGCTACATATTTCTTGGGGTTTTTCCTTCTCAAGCAAATTTCGCAATACATTTTTTATGACAGAGCACGTGTGTGGAGGGGGTTGGAGATGTGGGTTATGTATGGGTGGGCGTCAGTCTATGGATGGGTGCTGTGTGGGTGCGTGTTTGAGAACCTCATCCAACAGTCGCGTGCCTGTGCGAATCGTGACAGGTTTGTTTTGTTTCTTGATAAATTACCTTTTCACTTGTCGCTCTATGTGAAATTATTTGCCTTTATCTTTAACTTTCCTTCATTTCCCTTAGCTTTTCGTTTCATTTTCTTTGTCGCTTGCTCGTTCCATTTTCTTGGTGGCTGCCTATGAAATTTTGATTTACACGGAAAATGCGACCAAATGTCTGCGATTCAAGTTCAGACTTATGTATGTACACAAACACACACACACACAGAACATACACAAGTTGGAACAATTCTACTTTGCAGTTCTCGAGACGCTCAAGATCTCATTGGACCTGTATTATTATGTACTCTGAGGAGGGGCTAACCACAGGCCAGAGGCTCCCCCGTGTGAGGTAGTTTTGCTCTGTTGTCCTTGTGTGGAAAATAAGTTTTGTGGCGATGGGGAAATAGAAATGGTGGACTTCTGGGATATCCTATGGTTGGAGGATGAAATTTAAGAAGTTCACATCCCAGAAAATATCTTTTATTTCTTAGTGTAAATGTCTTTTGGAACTGTTGGAATTCTTTTCAAAACGATTTGATAGATTGAACATATTTAAGGATCGATAAAACGATCGTATAAATGCATTACATTCTAGTAGTGGATAAGTTTATGGGTACTTAGCGAATAAATTAGGAATTCTAAAGACTTATCGTTAATGGAGACTTTGAAAAATTTGCAATTTCACTTTCACTTTCATTTCAACAAATACTCTCTCCTCTTGTGCCTGCAGGGTATTGAGGGTTAGAATATCCTTCAGTGGCTCTGGCAGTGTTGTTGCCTTCGCCTTTTTCCGCGACATGCTCATAATCATCAGAGTTTCCCCTGGCGCTCGCCTGCTCCTTCTCTGCCGCTGTTAGCTTTTGTCGTCTTGTCATGGCCTCTATATTATTATGTGCAGCAGCCTGTAGTAGTATTATTATATTGCTTTTATACAATTGTCGACTGGGGGGCGCCCCTTATGTACACATTTCTTCTTTTTTTTTGTGTCAACAACAGCAGCCTCATCAGGCACAACCACAGGAGTCGCCTGCAAGTGCAAGGATAACAAGGCGAAGGAGATATTATTTCTTGTACACTCGTGTATATGTATGTATTACCGTATTACCTCCCACTGATACGGAACCGATGTGCGGCAAAGCATGAAAATATCCCTCGAAACTGATTATTTCTTGAGCCTTTCTATATTAAACGGAAATTTTAGTATTATGCTTCCATTGAAGTTTCCTTCCATGTATAATCATCTGGAATTCCGTAGAATCTGGTTAGGATTACAAATAGATTCTTCAATAAGCATCAGACGTGAAATAATGGCTTCCCTAACTTCTATGCGCCCATGCATGGCTTTCGTGTGCATCCTTTAAAAATTCCCTCCACTGGATTTTGTGGCAGTCATCATTCCGCCATTGCACATTTTTGTGATATGTTGGAGCATCTGTTTCAATATGGAGAGGATTATCCACCTGCCCCTACCACATGAAGCCCCGCGAAACGTTTTCCATTTATGATTTATGCTGGCATTCGTGGAATTTTCTGTATTGACTCTACGCGAAATGCATTGGCATTCGCATAGAGATGGGGCCTAGGGTACCTTTCCCTTTTACTGGGATTCGCTTTATTTATGGCAGCTTTTGGCCCGTGGAAATTTATTGATAACGCGCTTCCTGCCACAATATGGAAATGCATCCTGGCTGTCTGTTTGTCTTTCTGGGGTGTCCTGTCCACATAGCAAACAGGAAACCATCGTCTCGATATCATCAATGCTAATTTGCTATATCATCGGTTGGGTTTTGTTTTTGTTGGTTTGGATTTTAGTTTAGTTCGCATTGAAACGCGGAATAATGAGTTTTTAATTAATGAAGTTTCTCAAAATGGGTGGGGATATATATATATATATATACATATATTATAAACTACTGTCAGCACTATGGGATCATTTACATTCCATTGACTATATTGAGCTGTTCGTATTGAGATATGTAGAATATAATGAAATCAAATATAGAAACAACTAACAAGTATAATTTATAGAATAATCATAGGAAGCTTTGATAGAGAACAAAATAAAACTTCAATTCAATCCAATAATGACTAAAGCGTTTATAGTAGACTAGCAGACCTGCGCCATTCGCAGCTAACTAAATGCATTTAATGTTTAGAAATTAAACAACAATCACAAGCAACAAATAAATATACTTACACAAATTGCAATTTTTTAGAAAAGAATTTTTCATACAAAAGAGGAGGAAAACAAAATCTATAGAAACTGAAGAAATATATACAAATTCATCACAAGCAATTTGTATAATATGTAACTGGTATTCCTAGCACTTAAATCAAATAAAACCAATATAATAGTTATATCTAATGTCTTACAGGGCCGTTCAGGGCCTTGTTGATGCTGGTTCTGTGGTTTTAATTTGATACATATCCACAGGAAAATTTTAGAAGAAAGGTATAGGAGTACCCCAAAGAGATCCAACCCAATAAGTTGTACTCGTAGGACGAAAGCTGTTTAGAAATAAAAAATGTTCTCTTGCAACTTTCGATCCTGGTATCTTACAGAACTCAATCAGAGCCCATCGCGACGAGTACCTGGACAACTTATTCTAGGCAAATGTTTGCCATTTTATTTTATTGCTTGTGTATTCCTGTGTGTTTATGTGTATCGGTGGGTGGGGAATGAGTGTGTTTGAATTCTTGTTTGAATTTGGTTATCTCCTGCTCTCGAGGCTTCTTGGGGTTCTCGTGTTTTCTTGTTGGGGCAGCCGAAGCTGCCAAAGAAAACCAAAACATGAAGAGACGCGAGGACTAAGGATTCTTGAATGTCAGAGTGCTCTCGCCCATCGGTAGCTGGGCTGTCATGGCCCTGACTTCTTTTGGCTGAGTTCTAGCATCAAAGGGCACAACGTTGCAGTTTGGATTCTCTAATAAGACAGAAGAAGTCTTACCTGGCATTATCCCTGGCTCCTTTTCGACTTCTGTCTTTTGGGGGATCGCCTGTTCCTCCGTTGAGCAGCTTGCTTCCATCGAGGACTCCTCTGCTGGCAGGATAATGAGTTCCGACTGTGGCTCAGGTGCTAGAATCTGGCTCTCTTGGAGAGTGTCTTTCTGGCAATTGTCATTCCCGGGAGGAGTCTCAACTTCTGTTGTTCCCCGAGCAGAGATCTGCCGCTGCTGCTCCTCCATTGAGATCCAAGACTTCAAGGGATGACCAGGCTCCGTCCCAGGCAGATCCTTTGCCGGTGCACGCCCCATAACGGCTGCCCGCGGGCTGTTGACGACTGCGGCAGGAGTCCCAATGGAAAGGCGACGGCCTGCATCCCCAGGAAGTACTTTGGGTCCTGTTCCTGTCTTGCCCCTGCGAGACATTGAGCAGCTGGAACTCTTCGTCGTTGGCTCCTGTGCTTCTGGGCCGGTGCTGGGATCTGCTGGCTCCTCAGGGCGGACTGTCATTGTCGTCAGCACCAGATCCGGCAAGGTCTGTCCTCTGGCCCGCATTGGCAGATGCTCCAATCCACCATCCACCATCGTCTCCGAATAATGATCGGGTAACCATTGGCGGAACGATTTCCAGTACTTGAGATGTGGATAGCGATCTGCCGGCATCACCTCGTCCTCCATCACCGCGGGGATAGTCGTGGTGTCCGCGGAGATGCCATAGATGCCCAGAAACTTCTTGAAGCCCCTGAAAAAGGTGCTGTTTAAGTCTACAAGAGATTTGCGAGAGCCATCGGGATAGTGGTCCTCGATTTCGATGCGCAGCTTGCGAAGATCGTCAATGATTTCGAGCAGGACATCCCCTTCCGTGCATGCACCGCCGCTGGCTTCAATCTCTGCTTTCGTCAGTTGCCTAAGAGCCATTAAGATGTCGAAAAAACTCCCTTTCCGACGCTGGCGGCGTGCATCGATCGTCTCCTCGTCGTCCTCGTCCGAAGTGGACTCATCCAGGGCGCTCAGATGGCTGGGAAGAGCCCGCTTGAAGTCCTGGCGATTGAAGAGCTTCTGTAGAATGGACTCGACGGGTTTCGGCTCGTCCGGGATTTCCATGAGATTATTTTGCCGTCCATTTGTTGGAAACTCCGAGACACAGGTCTCAGTACTGTCCAGGGTATCGCAGCGATTGTAGGAGGCGGCTGCTGTCTCTGTTTTGGGCGCAACCTTTGCCAGGGGTATCTTCTTGGGCTTTGGCTTCTTCATCTGTGGAGCTACCACGACAACTTCTGGCTTCGCTGGCACTGTGGCCACGTGCAGGTCCCGCAGATACTTGAGGAACGCGAACAAATCATTGCCTGTGCCGCCCAGCCTCTTAGTGATCTCCGCCACATCCATTTCCGGCTGCTGCTGCACCAGAGCCACCACGAGAAGGTCCCTGTTGTGCGAACGCTCGTGCAGCATTTTGGCCTGCAGCTTGATGCTCGACATATCGATGGAGCCCGGATAGATCTTGTCGATCAACTGGCAGAAGACGACACCCGAACGCAGCTCCATGTCCGCCTTGTTGACGGAACCACCCAAGACACCCGCCACCCATTGCTTGAGATTCGACCTCTCAGCGAGACTCATACGCTCTGACCTCTCGCCAGCGATTGCATCCAAGATGATTTGCCATGGTGGAGGCTTTGTCTGTGATATCTCAGTGTTCTTTTTACCTTTCGTTGTGACTTTTTCCATGATTACTTTTATTTCTTAGCTTGGTGTGAATATGTGTCGTTGCTGGCTAATAATTGTTGAATATTATTTGAGAGAAGTCTGCTCAGAATATTGTTTTTAACTGTGACAATCGGCCTACTAAATCGTAGAAAGCAGATCCCCAAATGATACTGATGGGCGGTACTTTTTCACATAGGAATCTGTTTCGATTTGCCAGTCACATGTCAACGTACAAACTCTGTGCTCATTGACCGAGTATTTTGTTTTGCTTTAGAAATGTTCCCCTAAGTGAATGTTGGAGTTGGTCCATGTGTGGAGTTTCTGGTTTTGGGAAGTGAATTTTGTTTTTATACCTTTTGTATGAAAAATTGTTTTCTGAAAAATTGAATTGTGTGAGTATATTTGATGCTTTCCGAAACATTTAATTCCTTTAGTAAGCAGCCGAAGCGAGCGGGTCTGATAGTCTATCGTAAAATGTTCTGACCTTCAGAATGACAAAATGAAATGAAATAGGCGTTGAAACACACACTTTTGGACCAAATTTAAGATCTTTATGATTAATGTTTTATATTCTAGCCAATCTAAAACGAGAAGGTAGATATGGTCATTCTGTACGATACTGCGTTTTCCAGTCTCATTCGTATCTTTAAATATTGAGCCTGCCATTACAGATTTTCGTCCTGTGTGGTGGCGGAAGGGGAGGGGAGAAATACATCTTTGAAATACATCTTGTAGCAGTGTGATATCACATTAGTCTGGAAACCAAATTTGGTTGTCCTAGCTCTTATAGTCTCTGAGATCCAGGCGCTCAACAAGACGGACAGACAGACAGAAGGACAGACAAACATGGCTCTATCGACTCGGCTATTCATGCTGATCAAGAATATATATACTTTATGGGGTCGGAAACGTTTCCTTCTCTGCGTTGCACACATCCACTTTTACCACAAATCTAATATACCCCTTAACTCTTTTTTGAGTACGGGTATAAAAACAGCATGCAATTTGGAGCACGCGTTGCGGAGAGAGCCGCTTACACACAGATTTTGCTTCTTATGATCTTACAAATATGAATTTCCACCAAATAATTCAGGAATGAAATTTAAAATCGATCTTTAAAGACTAAAGATATGACATATAATATACATACATATATAAAAAATATATATAATATATAATAATACATACGTATATATGTATAAATATAATTAAGATTCAGCTTTGAAATTAATTCAAAACAAAAAATTCCACATAATTGAGTAGTTGAGTAGAGAAAATGGATAAAGTTTTTTCTGCAAATAAATTGTGCCACATTTTTAATCCTAATTAGTTTTTTGCCACTCATAAAATGAACTCAACGCTGAATGAAATTCGAGTGAATTAAAAGTAAATGAAATGTGTTCCAGCAATGGAATCCTTCACCATTGGAGTACGTCCCATCGTCTGCTTAACCCTCATCAGAGTCATTATCCTTGCATATTTGGTGGGCGTCACATGTGCCCCATGCATCGTGCATCGTGCACCGAGCAACGTTTCTCGTTTTTTCATTTGAAATTCCAGCGTAAACACGTGGGCTGCCTGCCCTACGTGAGTTGCCCCCGGTTCTTGCCCACCTCCGGGGGCAAATGTTGTAAGATTCTTAAGCTAATTTCATTAAATATTCATGGCCACGACACGACAATGCACACAAAATACACACCCAGCCATAGACATGGGACACATGTGTGGATGCACCCATCCATGTTGCAGTGGCAGTGGCATTGCTGCAGTGCCTCAGTGCCTCTCCTTTGGCTCCACACGGACGGATGGCCTGCTGTGGATCCTTCGGGCTGTTGTCAAAATGTCAAACTGGCTTAAATTTTAACGTGCTCGGTCCAAGTTTTTGGGGGAATGTGCCGCACATGTGTGGCTTTTGTCGATAAAAGGAGAGCCACACACACACACGCAGTTAAGGGGCTCTAGATACACAGAGAGAGCGAAACGGTAAGAGGCTGGATGGATGGTATATCCTAGCTTTGTTGCCCCAAAATTAATAGTGTTTATTTTGGGGCTCACTATCCAGCATCAGCATTAACAGCAGCTGCTCCTGACAAATTATCATTCAATCATTTAGCAGCTTAGTCAATTTATTGTATACCTTTCATTGTCGTAGCCGTGGGGTTCAAGGTTATACGATTGTATTTTGATTGATGTGTATACAAATATATACACCGATAGAAAAAAGCCCTGAAATTGTAATATTTTCACTTAGATTTTAATATTTATGCCATTGATTTTCATCCAAGGGTGGTTGTATTAAAATTGAATATTTTTCACTTAAATTTTGATATTAATATGGAAATATTTCAATTTAATATATTTCATATATAAATTTAATATATTTCATATTTAAATTTAATATGTTTAATATTTAAATCTAATATGTTTCATATTTATATTGCGTATATTTCATGTTTAAACTAATTGGTTATTATTTTGCATACTCGAACTACATTTCAAGTCCTCATGTTGTGAAATTTACACTGTGAATTGGTTAAAGTTTTCAACTAGAAATAATCGCAACATGAGTAGAACTGCATTGGTTGTGATTATGCCCCTGCGCAAATTTTTATTCAAGGCTGCAGCAGCGCGAACCAGTTGGGAATTCGAGGGACATAAAAAAAATAATATAATAATTAATAATAATAATAATAATATAAACATATTTAAAATAAATACAAAATATGTTTAATTTCATTTAATATGGAATATTTAAAATAAAAAGTTTTCCTTTTGATTTTAAAACAAAAATTTTGAAATCAATGCATAATAATATTTAATTTAAATTATTATTTTTTAAATAGCATTTTAAATACATTTATATTTGAATCAAAGTGAATTCTATTTAATTTTAAATTAAAATATGATTGTAGTTATTTTTACTATGCCTTTTTTCTATCAGTGTAAATCTACTTACACAGAGAAAAAATATTCAAAAATAATGAAAGAGTAAAGAGTCGGTCTTCTTCAATATTTACCATTTTGCCGACGCAATTCAACGATAAAATTGAATATCTGATCGACATTCACTCCTAAAACCATATATAAATTGTATGTTAAGGTCTTGAACTCTAATCGGAAGACTTTCACTTGGCAGTACTTCAGAATAGAGTTGCTTACTTGTCGTGAAATCAAAATTGTGTCTGTCCAGTGAATGTGTAATCAATTTATTCGATTTAGTTTAAGTACAATTATGTTAGAAATCGACTGTTTAACAACATTCAGATCAGCAAAGTATTTTTTTTTCTATCTTTTAAGAGTACTGTTGCTAAGATAAAGGCATTGACTCAGCAACCAATTTGTCTCTCCATTTCCGTGCAAATAAAATACATACTAGAAAAATCTGTATATATTTTATAAATGTATCTTTCTCATTCGCTGTCTGCCAATTGTCTAATGCAGCATTTTCGCTACCAAATGTTTTTGTTCCGCTTTACTTGCAGTCGTACTCTTGCTACTGCAACTAATTTAATTACCTTGGCCAAAAAAGGAAACTGGTGTCTAGTTTGGGGTTGAATTCGCAACTTGCTGCATAAATAAAATGAGCGCAGATAAAAGCACTTGAACAAAAACAACATTGGGGCTGACCCGCAGACGGAACAGACATGCTCTAGTTGCCCCTTGGCTTCAGGCTTCTTTGCCACGCGGAGACTATTAAATGTCCTGACAAATGGTATATTAGCATTGGGCAAATTTAGCCTGTGAATGGATGAGTTCAGTAAGCTAAAGGAATGCTCTCAGAGTGCGTCGAAAAGAAAATAGATTTGACTGCGGAGAGATACCATTGGATATAGCTATGATAGGTCCCATCTAAAAGGCTTATTACTTTCTCTGAATTTTATATTCTTCATACAAAAGCTTACAATGAATAGTAGCTTCTATAAAAAAATATGTTGTGATTGAAAGGGTATATAATGGTCGTTTTAGTATTAAGTTTAAAGTTCTATCTGCCCAACACAATATGGCGTCCATAAATTGGCTGAGGGTTTTTTCTTTTTCCATTTTAGAACTTTACTATTTGTTTTCTTTGTTTGTTTCTTGTGCACCACTGAAATTTCCTGCCAACTTCTGTGCATTTTTGTTCGTCTTGGCAAATTTCTTTGGACAGTTTGAGGAATGGCAAGTGGATAAAAGTAGATGGAAGATATTCATTCATTTACATATCAGCAAACGTCACATTGAAACCGTTCGACTCGTTTTTGCTATGCAAATTTACTTAACGCTCTAATTGGGCAAACATGTGTTATATTTGTATTCATTAAAAATGATCAAACAATTTTGGGTTTAATTAAATATTAACACGCACACATATTTTATGGCATCCATTTGAATTAATTGTAGTTCTCCGGCGCACTAAAAGCACAATCAGCATAAACCGTGGGAAATGCAATCAGAAGATTCAATAAAATAAATGAATAAATAATAAAATGATGAAAACTGGCGCCAAAGGTAAACCG
The DNA here is from genome assembly GCA_018150885.1 of Drosophila tristis. Classification (NCBI taxonomy): domain Eukaryota; kingdom Metazoa; phylum Arthropoda; class Insecta; order Diptera; family Drosophilidae; genus Drosophila; species Drosophila tristis. Next base: position 276,095 of record JAECWT010000168.1, read on the forward strand.
TAAAAGGAGGACAGGGACAGGGAAAACCCAACCCAAAACTGTCTATCAGTATGTCTGTCCGTCTGTCGGATGCGCAGATCCATAAAAAGTTATTCTGTCTATCTGTGTTTTTACTTGTTTTATTGTATTTTTTTGTCCTCTTTTAAATTGCTCGCTGAACATGAAAGACCCAGATAATAATTGAATTTTTTATTGAAAATTGTAGGAGGAGTGCCCTAGAAAATGGCCTAGAAGGTGTGCGCATGGAAAGACATTAGAAAGAAGAGTACATGTTGGAGGTGTAGGGGAAATGGAGGTACAAAAATATATTAAATTTGATTGGGATTCTTGGCTTTAAAGAGAGTGTACTAAAGTACAGTGGTGTATTCCAACCACTTCACAAAGCAGTCATACAAATGTAGGTTAAACAAATATTTTGAGTTCCGATTTCGGCTTTAAAGGTGAAGTCTGTAAAATATCTTTTAAGTCTGTAGGTTTTAAGATATATATTAATTTGGTTTTATTAAGGGGAATTATGTGAAAGCTAGTTGGTACGATTGATACCCGATACTTAGCCAGTATCTATTTAATTGTATGATTTATGTAATTGGTATCGCAGCCTTATCTTTGTCTTTCGGTATCGCTGTATGCTAAAGGGACGAATTGATTTGTCGCGTAATGTGAGTAGGACAACCAAAGCAGGCCTCTGGCTCTCTCAATTCTTTTTCTCGCACTTGTCATGAGAGATCTGGGAAGCCTAAAGAGAAAGCGACGAACCGCGACCGCTAGTTATTGCTTAATATTAGTTCATGCACTTCGCTTATCATTTTTCCACCTAATGAGCTATTTTATTAGAATTTTAAATAATTTAACCGTTTGCATCTTTCCTCTACATCTGTCCCTCTTTTTATTCCCACAATAACACCAGCAGAATAGGAAAGAGTTATGCAGTAAATTGTCTAAAAAATCTGATGATTTGCAAGGTGTAGTCGCTTTAATTAGAAGATGTTATAATGTTCAAAATACCACTGATCCTGGAGGATATTTTTAGTATTCAGTTCCAGTCGACTCTTGTTTTCCATTGTTTTCAGTAAAATTATAAAGGTTCTTCATTCTTTCATGTACAACTTAATTTCACTTCATTTCAAAATCTATCCACGTCCTCGCTATAATCTCGGACTATTCCCCCTGCAGTTGCACATTTAATTACCCAAGAATTACCCAATGGGAAATTGTTCCCTCTTATTTCCTACCACAGAAACATCCGAGTACATATTTGGTTTTAATGGGAGCAAAATTAAATAAAAAAACCCGTGCTGAAAGGTGTAAAAACCGTGCAACAATCTGCATATGTGTGAGTGTGTGTTCATCGGTGGTGCACTCAGCCACATGATGGCATTACGAGTGGACTATGTGAATGTGGATGTGGATGGGTCTGGGTTTTAGTCCATTTCTCGCACTTTATGTGTTTGTAATTGAAAATTAAGCGCCTGTCATCGAGGCCAAGGCAGAAGCAGTAGCGGTAGCGGTAGCAGTAGCACTCCCCTTGCAGGTCTGTCAGTATGCAGTGCATGTACGTTTATGTGCATGTGTTGGCATTCAGTATACAGAGTATACAGAGAGGATGGAAGATACAGATAGGTGAATCGGATTTCGATTTGCTGCCTGGTCTGCCCTGTCCTTCACTGGAAAATTGCCAGCTATGGCATGCGATGCACTTAAATCCCTGTGGCGGCTGTCATGTGCGGTTAATTTGTTTCAAATCAGCTTACACCCTCTAGAGAGGCTCCAGCTTCTGTTTGCTGCGCTCGTGGCCAACTAATTTTCTCCATTTTCCATTTTCAGTGGGCTTAAGATGACGGATGGTGAGGATATAAACCAATTAAATTGTGACATGTTCTGTGAACTTGAGTAAATAATTAACTGTGCTATAATTAAAGTTTGAGCTTGAGGTGCCAATGAGCACGAGTACGTATTGGCTTTGAATGAAGGAAGTTCGTGCCATGACATGCCACTCTCTTGCCTTGTGGAATGCAGACTGCATTCGTTTTTTTGGTGAATTAATCCCTTCAGCCCCTTCGTTATAAGAATGTACACATTATCTTTCGATTAGAGGAATACAAACTTTATTTATGTTAACATATTAAGAGATCTACAAATAATAAATCTAAAGTTATGGTAGATCTTCAAGACGATTTCAAATTGCAGCTTCCTTAGTAATGAGATTAGTAATGAGATATTAAATGAGATTGAGGGACCAAATGTGCACAAACCATACGAAATTTCCATACATTAGAGTTGTTCTATAAAGAAAATATGGTGTTATATCGTACACCATAAAGCGGTAAAAAAATTGTTCAATAATGAAAAAATACGCTTTAATTTATTTTCAATTAAAAAAAAGTGGTAAACATTTTCCATCACACAAAAAACAAGTTCATTCCATACCGGAAACTTTTTAAGCCCCAATTCTCTTTTGCCGTTTCACGCAAATTGAAAGCTTCCGTAAGTGAGCCATCTATAAATCATAAAACTCGAAAACTCGTAATGAAAAAAAGGATTCAACGCCGAGGCACACTCGCCTGAAACAGAAAATTTGCACTTGCTGAAAGCCAATTGTTTTTCCAATGCATTTTTTTCCTTCGTTTTTCCATGCGAAAGTGTGGAAAACAGGAGGCAGAGAGAGCTGAGAGCTGGAAAAAACAATAGCCATAGAACTTACTAACCCAATTTAAGTCCCATGTATATGACAAGCGTACAGCTCTGGCCCGGACAATAGCAACAAGCGTTATATAGAACCACAATAGCAACAATAGTATGAGTAATACTCGTACCACTACTCGCAGAAGGGCGAACCACTAGTGGGAGCTTGGCACGCGATGCCAGCATAAAATATGAGCCAGCAAAAGGCGCAAATAAAAGACGAAAGCTTCTAAAATTACGGAAGTACAGTGCCCGGACAGGGAGAGCGTAGTAGTGGTTCTCGGGGCCACAGAGTAAGCTCCAAGTAACCGCAGTCGTACACAAAATATACACCCCACCACACAGATATAAATGTGGTTTCGGTTCGGTTTGGCTTGTGCATGGCTGTGGCTGTGGGTGGCGTTTTTCCCCATCATTTTCTCTTGAACAATAACAATGTTTTGCTCGCAAATAAATGAATATTTTCTGTACGGGTTAACTATATGAAAACTCTGGAAGCTTTCACCCCTAAAATAAAACGATTATGATTTTGCGGCTACTAAGCTTTAATTATGGCAGGTTGGGATTTGCCATTAGTGGAAGTATTTGAGTGATGGATGGGTGTTTTGTCTAATGAATAAACATTAACGAGATTATACAAAATATTCGGTTGGAAAAGCAGTGATTGACAGTGAGTTGAATATGTATGAAAATAGTATCAATTTAATCATTTAAATGGTTTCAGATTATATATAATTATTATATTATATATATTATTATATTATATATATTATTATATTATATATATTATGATATTATATATATTATGATATTAAATATATTATTATTATTATATATTTATTTGTGGATATCTTGCAAGGGTAATGACAATGGAAGAGTGTTAAAGGAAACTGCAGTCCAAAAAGTCCCAAAGTCGCAGTCCCAAAGCCTACTCTGAGGATTTTTTGGCGTTTCCTTTGCAAGATTCCCGTTATAAAACAATCTGTTTAGTATTCCCAGCTTTCCTTCACTAGAAATTTCAGACTTAAATATTGTCTTCTAGAACATTTCTCACCAGTTGCGCCATAAAACACTCACGAGTCTGTGGCTGGGGCGTGTATTCAGGGTATTAAGGGAGCGTTTGAGGCCAGAAGAAAACTCTGGGCTTAGGCCACAGGCGTCCGTTTTAATGCTCATTATAATTATGTGTGTTGAGCTCCAGCACTTTTATGGCCTCTTTCCTGACAACAAGAGAAACACGGGATAGCTCTATCGACTAAATGATACCCGCCACTTGGGAACTAGTTAAAATAGTGTTCTAGTTAGGAAAAGAATAAAAAGAACACGTCCAATTGCTATGAATGATATATATGATAACTATAGATATATTCTGTAGTTCTGTATCTTTGAAATAATGGTCTCCAATCTTATAAATAATCGAAAGTAAATAGTAATTCAGATCAAAGCAGAACAGTGTTTTAGGGCTGGAAATAAGAGCACAGGAGAGCATAGGATAATATTTACAAAACTGTGAAAAGTATTGATTTATGTTGTTAGAGATGGAATATAGATACAATACAGATACAGATTCATTTCAGTAGAGAACTGAGTACAGTATTTTGCGGTTTTTTGCTTATCGAAGCCATTATTCTGTATTTATATTTTTTTTCACGCTTCATTCTACCTGTCCTGGTTTTGACACACCACTGAGCTCTACAATTACAGGGTATACAAAATCAGCACACAAAACAAGCTCACTTAATGACTTGCACGCCAGGTGACGCTCATGTGTTTCCGCTTCTTCTTCTCATCCTCTTGCACCCCCTTCTTCTTCTTCCTTGCGCAACATCACATTTCATACGACCCGTTGAACGCCACAACAAATGCTCATAATTTGTGTGTGCGAATGCGCCACACACCTGAGGTGCTGCCACGACTTGGGTGCATTTAATAGTCTTGGGTCGCAAATTGTATAAGGAAGAAGAGGGGATGGGGACAGAAGTTGGGTTGGAGGCAGGCGTAGAGGGTTAGGCAAAAATGTAGAACATTTGAGGTTAGTCAACTCTGTGTGGAGTTCTGGGCGATTTTCGTATGACATCAGCTCAAATGAATGCTTAATTTGCACGGCCTTGCATGAGTGTGAGCTATACTGGTTTATTCATGAATAAAGTAAGAGATGAATGGTAGGAGTTTGGAAAATGTAATGGCCAATATCGGCAATATAGAGGGGTTTCCCATTAGGGAAGGTTCGATGACCAGAAATATGTGATTATCGGGAAATATATGGAAATACTGATATACTGAAATGATATGATACTGATACTGAAATACTGATATGTCGAACGAGGCGATATGAAAATTCAACGATCTAAGAATATGTATCCCTCTTTATGTATTCATCTTTTGCACGACGACTTTTATTTGATCAATAAATTATTTTTATAATAGCTTAAATCACTTAATGACAAAATTTGGTGTAGCCTCGAACTATTTTCCTTGCGATGCTGATTAAATTGCATCACCAGACAACGTCTTAGAGCTATAATCTTTTTAAATGAACATTTGGACATTACTCTTTTGAATATATTAAACAATAAAATAACCCCATTCGTATAAAGAGTCAGCTAAAATCGTATAAAAAGGTAGTCTACACTTATTTGAGCCAGCATCAAACACGAAGCATACATTTGTGGGCCCCTGAAACGACCTTCGTCCTCGTTTTTTTTTGTTCCTTGTTCTTTGGCTTCATTCGAGCAGCATAATTGAAAAGGACCCCAGTAAGAGCTGGGGGAAAGCAACGACAAAAGACAAAGACCAGACCAAAGGAAGGTGGAAAGATAAAAGGTTTACAAAGCGTTTGACTGCTGCTGCTGCTGTGCGGTACGATGTCTACGCTTGGGCGTGCACTTAGAAGGGCGTACATCCTGCCACGGTTCCCAGCACTTAGCCACAGACAAACAGACATCTACCGACCTTCAGAGAACTATGCATGCCATGATATGCCCCAGGCTGCATGGAATGGGTATAGACTGCAGCAGTGGAATTAACGCCAATGTCGATGTTTCGACTACAAGATATCCGCTTCTCAAATGCATCGATGGATGAAAATTTAGTTCTATCCAATCAGTACTGCAATTTATTCCCTGGTAGAAAACACCGTTATAGATGTTTGCTACCATATTAGGTAACTATACTATATACCTTGGATTGAATTGAATCTTCATTAATGCAAATGCTTAAATTATTTGGTTTCTTTGGCAAGAGTAAGAAATTTTAATTAATGTAAGATTAAAGCTGTTTAAAAAAGTTATCAAAATATAAACATTATACAACAAAATAAAAATTATTTTTGAGAAATTATAACGAGGAAGTTATGGATACAGAAAAGAAAATGTATGTTAAGATAAAAGAGTTAGAAGTAGAATTATTGGAAGCCAATGATACATTTCTTTCTAAATTCCTAAGGAGAAGGCACGTCATCCGAACCTACATGAAGTGGAATTGCTGAAAGAAAACTATTTTTTTAAATTAACTGAACATCTGGTTTAAGCTTGGACATTTTTAAAGGCGGAGATCGGTATCTGAGAGAGCTAGTAGATTGCAAAGACAAACTCACTGTTGCAAGGGTGAACGCGTTGAAGGATCTCATATCCCCATATGTAATGTAGAGATACGAGTATGCCGTCAGACATTTCAGAATCTGCAGATTCAATGTGTATACAAAAGGGCATCCAAAGTATAGTTGCCATTCTGAGCTCATATTAGAACCTTGTATGAGATCTGCAAGGCGCCAGAAGTCAGCACGAACCTGACTCTATATGTATATGTTATGCAAATGCCGACTCACCTTTGAAGGACTTCGTGGTAAAAGATGGCGGAGATGTGTCCAGCACTTGTCGCTACAACAATTTGTACATATTATAGAAGAAAGAACAGAGTAACAAATTGTTACTCCATCTACATATTTGCTTAAGTTGCAGAGCGTATAGTGTCAAATTTAATACTCTGACCTTGTTCCCAAGAAAGAACATATGTTTCTCTCTATTAAAATAGAATCGTATCAGAGAGATGTGGTGCACGCCGGCTGTATGCAAAAATTAAGGAAAATTGTAAGCAAACTTTATATTTGCCGCGAGGCACAGAATTTAATATGTGTGCTTATTTATGCGTTTAACATATGTTGTTAATTCTGTGGAAAAGCAAATTAAGGATGAGATGGAAATGGTTTTGATTAACTTTACGAGTAGCCGGTTGAGTAAACTTGACCGAAAGTTTCTCCGTCGGCTGCACGCTGGAATTGTAATGCAATTAATCCAGACCCAGATGGGGTAGAATATGTTTGGCCATTATAAGGGTACATAAATGTTTGCTGGATCTGCAAATGTTGCCAGAGGTCAGAAGTCAAGATGCAATTGCATTGCAGTGCAGAGAAACTTTGCTCCAGCTAAAAGTTAAAGTGAAAACTATGTGCGCTGCATTTGCAATGCGGCAGCCGAGAGCTGACAGAGAGGAAAACCCTTTTTTCTCTACCAGAATTTGCCATTTTTTACTGCAGTCCAGTTGGCAAATTGCAAAGTTAGACAAACATCAGATCAAAGCAAATGCAGGGCGAGCAGGAACAGCAGTAGCAGGAGGAAAAAGTGAGCACTGCACAAAAAATGAAAACTATTTGGCTTTTTTTTTTTTTTTTTTGAATTTTTCCATGCTCAAGTTAGAAACAGTGCCTCTGATACTTTCTTTAAAGTTTTGTGAAAGTTGGAGGAGCAGCTTTAAATGGTTGCCACATTGTTTCAGATTCAGGCCAGGCTAAAAGTTATGCTAAATTTTATCTACAAATTTACCCCACCCCCACCCCAAAATATTAGTTTTCCAAATGATTTCAATCAGTGGCCAATGAATCATTCATAATTTAAGCATGAATCCAAGGGGAAAACCACTTTCGTTGGCAGCAAAAAATGAGAAAAACTCTTGCTCATTTGCATAATTTCTACAGCCTTTCTCCACAGAGTTTTTTGCCTCAAATCAAAATCATATGGAAATTGAAATCAAATCTCAATGCGCTTGAGGGTTCCCCCCCAGCAAATGTCCATCTCCAATGAGTTGCTGTCACACTTTCCACAACTTTTGCTTTGGGTTCTCTTTCTTTTTTCGTTGAACCCCTGACGGTTGTGTGTGTGGGTGACAGTTGGAAGGGCTCAAACGGCAGTCGATAGTTGACCCAAATCCTCCACCGCCCCTCCCCACCGAACCGTCATCCATGCCATCTACGGTCCCACATAGCCGTCATTCTGACTGTCACGCACATACATATATCTAGGGGGAAAGTACCAGAAACTCAGAAACGAGGAAAAAACGAAAAGAGAAATAATTTTCAACTCATTGCAGAGGGTATTCTCATTTTGGTTAGATGATTGCACTGTACAGAATGTTGCAGCAATGACTATAGAGTCTATAGAAGTTGCATATAATTATTGTGGTGAATAAAGACTTGATTTAGAGATCTTTGATCTCTTCTATGTACAGGCTTTTCTTACTAGCATTACTCCAGAAGAGAAAATAGAGAAAGTTAATCCCAAATTGTTTGGCTATATCTAACAGCTTCATCTGCAGGGTATCTGTTGTTTCGACCCCCAAAGTGAGTCCCTAATTTTTCGTTTCTTTTTCGTTTGTCATTCTGCAATGGTGCAGCGCATGTAACTGTCAAAGTTTTTGGGGGGCAACAACAGCAAGAATTTGAGTAGATATATCACCGTTTGTTGTAGATTTTACCATCTCCATCTCCCTCTTACACTCTCTCACCGACTCTCCATCTCTGTCTGTCTCTTATGTGTGGCTCTTATGTGACATTGTTTACCTTTGGAAAAAGAAGAAAAATGATTTACGATTTGAGTTTTGCGCGCATGGAAAACAATGTCATTTTATTTTGGCACCAGACAGGGCTAACGAGTGGCAGAGAAACACCAAAAAAAAAAAGGATAAGAAACTGCAACATTTTCCGAAAGCAACATGGCGAAAGCGCAATGGAAAGCTTTGGGGAAAACGTGACCACATGGCGTATGAGTTACGGGCTAGAATAGGGGCTAATAGTGTCAGAGCTGGCGCGGTCATAGAATGTTAGACGAACAATAAGATATGCGAAAGACCACAGTTTTGTAGGGTTATCCTTTGTATTCAGAAATTCTCCTTCATTTTTTTCCTCTATTTTCGGACTGTTCGACATTCCATCTGTTTTTAAAACCCACACAAAAATCTCCAACCAGAACAGTGTGGCTCTTTTAAAGACCAAAGTGAAGGGCGAGAGATGGGAAGACAGAGTTGTTTACAGGCAACATTTCCAGTGACAAAACCGCATTCGAGCCACATTCACATGTGGTGTGTGTGTCCGTAAATGCATTACGACAATTTCAGAAAAACCGCAGAAAACTAAAACTGAACAATGTGCAACAACAAACAGCACATTCAGAATGGCCTAAATGCAGCATCCAACGATAGAAACAACAACTAACTCTCGCAAACTGTTGGTAAAGACAATAGACATGACCACAAAATGTTCATCAGCTTCATTATAGTTCACTATTCGTTTGGAAAATGCCATTTGCAATTGTGCATAAATTTGTGGAATTTTTAAGTTTTCGTTTCTGTTCAATTATGTGTCGAACCCATGGAAATTGAAAGAAAAATTCAATATTTTTCATTGAAGAGGATTATAAAATAATCCCTTTTTAATGAGGACATGGGCTTGGGTTACTGATTTGTTGTTATCTCACGGGTTTATTGAAGCGCAAAAGAGGGACTGATACCCATTTCATAAGTCGTCCTGAAGCTGGCCTTAATGGCCTAAATGGCCTGATGAATATGGTGATTGAAAGCTGAAAGGAGTTTAATTTCTCTAGTTTCATAAACCCTCTCTACTCCTTAAAGATGTTCTAATAAATGTTAAAAAAAATAATCTGTAGTCGCCCTGATAATGCTTGACTATAACACTTCTCCAGAATGTTCCCAATGAAAAGTCGAGTTTTCTCTTTTTTGAAAAAGAAAAAATCTTTAAAAATTGCAAAAGGAATATTTTGATGGAATCATGTGATTATTTATAATTTTACCAAATGATATTCGAATTTTCTCTAATCAAATTGGCTTCTAGAGTTTCCCCATTAATAATAGCAAGGAGACATCCACCAAGAGCAATTTACGTTCTCCTGACTTTGATGGATGTGCAGTGTGGATTGTGTTTGGTTTCCAGTTCACATGGCCGCAATTCCATTAACTGAAGCCATTTTCTTTGACCACAACAAATTGCGCATACGCCATGTTTCACCGGTCCAACAGAGGCGCTGCTGTTGCTGCCTCGTAGCAGTCCGGTAATATTTCTCATCTTATTCTAAATGCATAGCAAGGTGCAAGGTTGAGTTTTGATGAGGCACGGTGTGGTGGCAGGGAAACAACATGCTTTCAAATCAATTGAAAATGCAATTTACAAAATTGATTGGGGACGAAAATGAAAGAAAGAAATGTTGATGGTGTATGAAATGAAAATGGGGATCTGGATTGGGGCATGGTGTTCTATAGAAATGCCGTGGGGCATAACAACTTGTGTTGCAGCAAGCGATTTACATTTTAAATTTGTGTAGCCTCGAACATCCTTCTGCTTTGTCGTCTTTGGTGAATTGCATAAACTGCATTTGCAGTGCCAAAGAAAATAGAGAGATGTACGAATAGTGCACGTATCTCTGCCTTTCTCGAGTTGCACACTTGATAAATGTCGTTCTCGTCCTCGTCCTCGACGCCGTCGTCGTTCTGTCTTTGCAAGTCTTGGGAGCTCTTCCGTTTGGTGTTGGTCCTGGTCTTCCCTGGAGCATAATAAATTATGCCCAAATGCATTTTACATACCAAATAGGTTATTTCTTAGACAATTTCCGTTGCTTTTAAGCAAGAAATTATTGCACTAGTATGTAGGTTTTTGCTCAGTTAATATGTCTATTTCAAATGAAGAAAGCCGAGAAAATGAGTTTTTCTTAGTCTTTAATGGGAAAAGTTTACACAGTTATCCACCAAATAATGCAGAATTAAACTTCCTCTTCGACTTCCTGTCCAGAATTTCTCTCAATTTATATTTTTGGGACAAAATCTTTTATTCAATAATTAGCTGTTTATCCTCTTAGTTCCAGCACAAGTCTCGTCCCAGTTTAATCCGCTTACATTTCTTAAGTCTTGACAAATTTTGAGCTGCTTCAATTCGCTTTGCCACACGTGCCACACACATAAACATGTGGCCTTGTCGTCAAGACTTAATTACAACATTAAATGAATCGTAAATTCTAGACTTGTAAACACAATGGAAATGCCTACACAACAATCATAAGAAGAAACTCGTCTGAAAGGCAACTGAGGAACTTTTTTTTTTTTTTTTACGCGTTGTTTATGCAAAACAAATGAATGGACGAAATGGTGGTTTTTTCTTTTCCTTTTTTTCCTCGATTTAAATCCACCCTTTTGTTATTTGGGGTCCTAGTCAATGATTTTCAGAGGGGTTTTCCTCGATGGAATTTTTAATCTAAGCCTAAACGTGAGCAATAATTTTTGTGATTTAACTTTTGCAGATATGCAATTTATTTCTAGACAGATTTCCTGTATCTCAGCATGTGCTCTCCCTTAACTGCTGCCACTTGAAACTAGTCAAGATGCACATAAATTAGATTCTAACTAAATCTCCAGTCTGGACAGAACCCGACAGTCTCCACTGCAGAATATATATAGCTCGACTGGGACATTAATTGTCTGGCTGACAGGGCACGGAGAAGACTGGTAAGGGACGGGCTTCGATGCTCCATCTCTCTGTAGGCTCTATAAAAATGATTTAATTTTACGCACGCCTGCAGTCGTCTGTTGGAAAATAAAATTCAGTAAATACATAACAACAAATGGTTGTCTAGGAGAAGTCACAGCTTGTGTCCGCACATTGGCAAGATATTAAAAATTGTATTTTCCAGACCATTTGGAAATTTATTGACATCACAACCAACCCAACCCAGTCGCTGTCACAGCGCAAAATGTTCACCAGATGCTCCTATTTTTTATTGCGCAGCAAAGTATGCAGAGAATCCAATTATTCTAGTTGCGAATTTTTGTCCGTTTCTTAAAAGTATGCACCACTTTTTGACTGTAGGCTTCCGAATTTGTACCCAAAAATATAAAAAAAATACGCTCATGTTTAACGGTTATGTGAAAACAGTGTTAAATGGTCATCGCGGTTCATTGTTTTTATGTTCACAAACTTGGTGCCTGTTTTTTTGTGTATATTTGAAGTACTAATTTAAAAACTTAAAGAATATATAGCAAAACAGCATTTTAAACGTTGCGTATGTACGCATCAAGGGTCGAGGGTCTATTGACTGTTGAATTTATGAGTCTCTTTATGAGTCTTTTCAGCATTTTCGTCATCGATATTCAATGAGTGAAGTTGAAAACTGCATAATACCCATTAATAATGTAAAATATCTAGAAATGTATATTTGAAGAGTGAAAGGCTGGTTAGTTAGTTAGGTAGAAATGTTCTGACTAAAGCTTTTGATATGGTGGAAGGATGTTTGGCATTGAATCTATCTCTTCTCCATTTAATTTGGTAATTTTCAGCTTAAGTATCCAACAAATATTCTGACTAGCACGCATCCTTTCGTTGTAACTCTTCACTGTAGCTCTCTTACTCGTCCTTTTTCTGCTGTCTTGCTGTTGGTAAGATAAACCGCTTAGTGCTCTTGATGGATACAAGCTAATGGCTTGTGAAAATGCTTTGTAGCCTTCGTTGTAAAATATATATACGAGAGGGTAAAACAGGAACAACTTCAGTCGAAACAGCACAAGAGGAGCCAAGACGGGAGGCAGGTTGATTGAGCTGTTTCGATCTGGACGTAGGTGGATGGTAAAAAGTCATTGGGGTAGTTTCACTTGCTGTCTGTCGTAAACCGAAAGGGTGAATGTCTGCTGGAGTAATGTATGTGCATATGTTTATGGAAGCCATCCATGTGAGCCTGGTCTGTGCTTTTGGTACTTCAAGTGGTTTTTTGGTGTTGTTTTTTAATATGCTTAAGCCTTAAATCTAAGAGAAATTTTCTAGAGTTTGGTTAAGTTCACTATGAAAATGTTTGTGTACCCAAAACTGATGGAAAATGTGACAAAGTGCTTTATTTTGTAGAACATTAATGGAAAGGGAGGAAATTTGATTAAAACACAAGTTGAAAATGATATTTATTTCGTAAATCAAGAGTCTTTGCAAATTTGAATTTGTTTGAGGGTTTAAGTATTTTTGTCTCAATTGATCCGCTTTGAAATCAGTTCTTAGTACGCTCCTACACACAATAGCTAGGTTTCAGTGCAATATTCTCCCCTTTATTTATTGAAAGTCTGACTTTCAATATGAATATCAAATAGAAAACCGCCAAAGTCAGGCCCCTCCATACACTCATTTTCCCTTTTCCAAGCGATTGAGAAATGAGGAAAATCATTCAATCAATGTTAAACCATTTCATCATTATTTTTCCCCGTTCTTTTCTTGCCTTTTCATAGCCTCGAGTGCGCCACAAAATCGTTATTGATTGACGGGGCTGCTGGGGTTATGGCAATGCAAATTATGCATGCCACAAACTTGTACTCAAAGGGTATACATAAGTATACACAAGGGTATGTATGTATACAAGTCGCAAGTCTTTGCATTTTATGCACTGTTCGAGCCAAATCTGGCTTCAAGTGGCGCCCCCTTGCCACTCGTTAAACGCTATTAATATCCATAAAAATTTTGGGTTTCAAGCTGTAGATACCCTTTCCGATATAGTCATCTGATTGCAATTAAAGAAGATACTCTGATCATTCCTCTGGAATTTAATAGTATGATAGCCCAGCTATTGGAAGTACTTGGAAACAACTTCTCTTGGTCGTAGTACCCTATGAAAGTGTATTCAAATGGTAACATTCTATGGTGACAGTGGGTGGGGCTGCTACCGCTTTATGGATGGACTATATATTAAATCCTTGTATATGGAAATCGATAAAATTTTATTTAGTTCCGTTGTGGTTCCGTTCTGCTTCGTTCCGTTCCTTTTCGTTCTGTTGTGTTCTGCTCGGCTCTTCCGCTGGCTTGTCAATGGGCAAAGGACATGCGTTTGCGCTTAACCTACATGCAGCTGGTGGTGTCGCTGTCGGTGGTGCCACTGGTACTAGGGGTGGTGGTATATCCTTCCCCAAGTATATCCTGCTGTACCCACCCTCACTCTCTGTGTGCCGGCTTTCCCTTTAGTCAGCTGTATTCGTTTGGTTACTTTCTTTCACTTTGTTGTGACAGTATTTATTTGTATTTCAATCGATGCGTATCGCCCTTTTTTTGTAGTTGTTTGTGCTCCGGATTGTCGGTCCCCGGGCGCGGAATATATATTTTGTTGTGACAAATATTGGATACGGTGTACCAATTGGCAGTTGGACCTTTGTTTATAATCGAAATTGCTATATTTTTTAAGGGAAATCAAATTAAATTACGCAAAGATGTAACGAAGTTAGAGGAGGGAAAATTTTTACAGTTTTCGTAAGAAAAGTAATATTCCACAGGACACTTTTAGTTAAAGAAACGATTTTAAAACAGTTTTTTAAGAGTTATATATGTACATTGGATTGAAAAATAGTTGAAAAAAGGTAAGTACTTATGGAATATTATGTTTTATTAGGAGTATCTTATGGGTTAACCAGTGTACCGTTTTCAGTGGAATTTATTGAGATTATTCCTCAAAAAATATTTTTCAATTAAACAAATTAATCTGAATTGTAAGAGAAAACCGAAAACATTCCCAACGAAAACTTCTCGAATTCCACACAAATTCCACCACAAATTGTGCAATATGGCCTGCCGCCATAACTTATTGATTAATCAGTAATATTTCACTTTATTATCCTTTGCGCTCTGCGCAACCCCAAGCAGGAACAACTCGTCTCATATGGCTGTGTGGAAAAGGTTTTAATGCAAATTCCCCCAACGCTCTTATCGGCCGCATTTAATTTCCCCGAACAGCTGCCCCCAATCCCCCCAGTTATCGTGTCATATTCCAATAATTATGGCCACATATGGTGCCAGCGCCAGTGGCAGCCGGGACAGAGTGGAGTGGCAGCAGTGGCATTGGAGCTGGCTGAGAAATGAACACAGTTTGTGCCACACGCCTTTGGTGGAAACTTTTGTGCAGTTTGCACTTGATAACAATCGCTTTTGGGGCATGGTGTTTGGGGTCTCGGCTCCGGTGCTGTACAAAGTTTCACGCGAAAAAGTTCAAGGACATTCTGGGCTGGGTGTGGCATCCACATGCCCGTTCTCTATATCCCAGCCATTTCGTCCATTCATGCTGCTGAGGCTGAAACTTCGAGACGACGGCAGCGCTCTTGGCTTGGCTTGTTTAACTTGTCTGTTCAAAATTGCATTTTCGATTAAGTCCGGACTGGGCTCTGTGTAAACTGCCATCGAGTACATTTCATATTGTGGCATGTAGCAAATTTAGAATGTGCAACCAAAAGCCAACAAAAAATAAAGCAAAAGATTGTCTAAGGAGATGAAGAAACTTTCTCGTGTCTGCCTAAACGATGGGAAAGTTTGATTGTTTGACGA
This sequence comes from Drosophila tristis, assembly GCA_018150885.1. Taxonomy (NCBI): domain Eukaryota; kingdom Metazoa; phylum Arthropoda; class Insecta; order Diptera; family Drosophilidae; genus Drosophila; species Drosophila tristis. Next base: position 291,390 of record JAECWT010000168.1, read on the forward strand.
GCATTTAGCACATTAAATGAACTTTTTGGGGGCTGATGTTACTGGGGATGATGCTGAGGATGTATTTCAAAGAGATAGAAATTGGATTTAAAGGGATGTTTTTCAAGGCAGGGAAAGGAGATATCTAAGTGGAATAATTATTTCCTGGAAAATGTTTCTTTCGAGAGAGATGAAATAAGTAAAGGTTGATCTTTTGACTGTTAAAATGGATGTAAAATTAATTCCTATTGAAAAGCTGAAAGATGGGAACATCTTCTGAAGATTCCCTGTCCAAAATCTACAGATCTCAGTGCTAGATTTAGTTTCAGTTTCACGTTCCTTGATGAGTAAACTTCCAATAAATTCCATTTCATATCTGTGACCTCCCTTGGAATATATGCGACACTGCTCCCCACATTGGGTCGCATTCGCAGCCTGAAACTAAATCCCTTAATGAGAACTGGGAGCCTTGCATAACGTCCATTCCCTAATATCATTACTTATCTATTACGAACCACAAGAATCCACCCTCAGTCAGGCCCTCTCCTCCCCTGTTCCTGTTCGTGCATAATTAGCTATCTCTGTGATTATATCCCCCTTGATGCTATAATTTCATTATAGCCAGGACACTTTTCTGCTTTCCTACCCCTTGCCACTGCCATAAACAGCTCGATGGTGCCATAAAACTCCTGCTGCTATAGCTGACTCCTCTTTTTCTGATTTGATTAAACTGCAATTAGCTTTGGGGGATGGCCTAAGGGAGGGGACGGGACCCACCCTGCAGCAGAGACAACGAAGTGAAATGGAGCTGCATAATGTCCGATGACATCAGCCAAAAGGGCAAAGAAACCCCACCCTGACGCTGGTTGAAAGTGCGTTGAACTGGTGCCAAGTGGAAACGCCCCACTGAACTACTTTGGCCACACGGCAGTTACTGCCAAAAAGTCTGAGCACGTTCAGGATCTACTAGGGTGAAAGCCTGGACCCGGCTGGCGCCAGTAAGAAAAACTACACTGACCAAATGACTGTTGGGAATTGATGATGGAATATACAGGAAATAAGAGAAAAGAAGCTAAACAAGTCCTTTCGATATAGATGATATAATGATTGATTGCCAGGATCTTTGTGACATATTAAAGACGTAAATTCGGTTGACCAATTTCTCATAAGCGAACAAATATCTGGCCATATCGATGACACGAGCAGAGACCATTAAATTCTGATTTTCTGATTGAAATGGATCTCTGGATATCCATATAATGCTAAGCTATACAACGATACAATTTCTGTTCTTGTTTTAGCACTAATTTCTCTCAGTGTAGCGACGCAATTTATGCGCAAAGTCATCCGTTTTTTGGGGATACAAAAACAGACGGGGAAAGTGTTTGCCCTGGCAGCTGGAATAATTTGCATGCTCTAAGAATCTTTGAGATTTTCCAAACCTAATTACGTTTCTCTCTGCCTTTCTTATGGTCCTTGCAGGATCCGGCCACATCACGTATACCCCGCCTGGACGGCCATACCCGGATACCACAGCCGGGAAACTTTGGCCTCGCACCGAACACCACCTCACACATTCGACCGCCGACGAGCACTGGGAACACACTGAAGGCCACACAGATCTTTCGCACCCCAGCACTGGCACCGGCACCGACAGCGGCTAAGACGCGTCCTGCCAGCGCTTATACGGCGTCAAGTGGCGCCACAGGACCGCTCAGGGATCTGGGGAGCAGCATCAAGAAGAGCGCCAGCGGCGAGAGGATCAACAATGCGGTGAGCCTGCTCAGCAAGCGGACCACCACAGTGCTCAAGAAATACTTTGGCAACAATAATGGAATGATCAGGAGCAGCTCTCCAGGGGAATCGCCTGCACCAGCACCAGCTCCCAAGCAATCGCCGATGACGAGCTCATTGCCGGTGACGCCCATGCCGGGTGGGAAGCGGGCGATGGTCAGCAGCCAGCAGTTGACCAGCAGCACACCCATGCCCCTGCTGCGGTCCGAGACCTTCGTCTGTGACGAGGAGGAGGAGAAGAAGATGTCGCCGCATCTGAACCGAACGCGATTGGAGAGCACACGAATCTCCAGCCTGGGATTTGGTCAAACCTTGGACATGGACTCACCCGATGCTAGTGCCACGCAGGTCCTGGCAAGAGATGCCACGCGCATCCTAAAGGATACACCCAAAGCCATGCTGGATCAGGCCCATCAGGTGATGAAGGGCTTGGCCAAAATGAGCTCCCTGGGCTCCCCCATAGCCCATGAATCGCCGTCCCTCAGGATGCCAGCGAAAGATGCCACCCTGACGATTGTGCCACAGAGTCTCTCGCCGGGATTCGGCAAAACGATGCATGGCATGGCTCAAGATTCTGTGGCAGCCAATGCCACCCACACAATCAGCACCTCACCGATGTTGGGCAGGACTATGCTGGTGATCCAGCCAAGGGATTCGACCAGAACCATCGCATCCCACTCAACCGGAATGGGAAACCTCACCAAAACCATCGATGCCCCGGGAGATGTTACGAAGTTTATTGCCAACGGAGGCAATCTGACGAAGAGCATGGATCAGCTGCCACTGCTGGAGCACATGTCCATGCCATCGGGATTGGATGTGGTGGCCAGTGGGGTGGGCAAGGGCAGTGGCAGCGGCAGCGGCAGCGGCAGTGGCTGTGGCGCCACAGGGAGATCGGAGACCGAGCTGGACGACACGCTGGACGTGACGTTGACTCCGATGGCGCCGGACAAGGCCAACATGAAGCTGCCGCTGAACTCCACGCTGAACACGGAGCGCCTGCTCGACCTCAGTGGCCTCCAGTCGCCGGCCCGACACATCCAATTGTTGAACCTGACGCGGGAGTTCATGGAGGCCACCCCGCATAGGAATGCCGCTCAGATGGTACGCCGCTCCATGGGCCAGCACCCGCTGCTGTGCCTCTCGCCCCAGTCGGCGACAACGACGCCGCACGGCATGCGGCTGGGCCAGCAGACGCCGCAGCCGGTGCACTTGCTCTCGCCGCTGCTGAAGCAGGCACAGAGCGAAATGGTGCTCCCGACGCGAACCCCGGATGCAGAAGGCCACGGACCGATAGAGAACACTTTGACATCGTCGAGGAGTCGCACACGCTACAGCTTCGGCCTGGATCTGCCAGACTCCACGCTGGACTGCTCCATCGAGCTGGTGGACAACTCGTTCTCCTCCTCCCAGCAGCAGTTGCAGCAGCTGCAGCAGCAGCTCCTCAAGAAGCAGAGCTCCTTTGACATGGACGAGAGCCTGGGCATCCTCACGCCCGACCAAATGAAGGAGTTCCTCGACTCGCCGCACAACAATAACATCCACAACATGGAGCTGCAGCTGGCGGCGGGCGGACATCGGATGCACCATCCAAATATGCAGCAGTTGCGCATGGAGCAGACGCCCTCCCCGGAGGAACTGCCTCTGGATCCCATCGAGATCAAAACGGAGATTGTGAAGCAGGTGGAGGCAGCCCCCCAGCCGCCGCAGGTGTGCCCCTCGGCGGGGCAGTCGAAGCTCAGCAACAGCTTCATCACGAGCGTCACCAGTGTCACCAGCCTGGACACGGGCTACCAGGGCGATGGGGAAATGTCGCGTCCAGCCTCGCGTGGCGCCTCCGACCACAGCCCCAGCAATGGCCCACATTTGGGGCGGGTGAGCCGCCAGCCCAGTTTTCCGCCACCCATCCCAGCGGCGGCTCCAGCAGCGGCGCCCATGCGGCGCCAGGACCCGATGACGGACTCTGATTTCTTCACCGAATCCGATGCGGACGATGTGCTGCAGCGGGGCGATCGACGGGCCCAAGTGATCGATGGACAGCTCTATGGCCCCACCATGCAGCCGAGTGCCTCGGTGCCACAGATGGAGGACTCGTGCATGGAGTCTTCGGGAGTTTTCACAGATGTGGAGAATCGTTGCGACGAGGAGATGCGGCAGCCGGAGCTGGAGGTGGATCCGGATGTGGACATGTCGCCGGATGACTCCACACAAACAATGCGCAAGGCCGGAGCGGGAGCGGGAGGTCAAGGCCATTCGCAGCAGCAGCAACAGCAGTCGCAGTCGCAGCAGCAGCGACCCCCCAGCAGCTGTCTCTCCTCCTCTTCGGCGGCCACAACGCTTTCGAACCGAACTTCGTACTGCAGCGTCGATGGGGGGAGCACGAAGAGCTTTACCGACGAAGCTTTCGTGCCGACGGCGGCCGGCCCAACGAGTGCCGGTGGCGAATGCTGCCGATCATCGTTGGCGCTTTCAGTTCAGCCCACAGCGTCGCCGCGTCCACACGCCTCACTGTCGTCGCTCTGCACCGTCGAGACATACCGCGGCTCCACCTCCTCCAGTTCGTCGATAGCCTCGCCCAAGTCGTGCAAAGCTCTGACCACAACAACCGCAAGATCCACCAACGTGTCGGGCACCCCTCGCAGCTCCAAATCGCCGCGCAGTGGCAAAGCCTCGCCCGCGTCTCGCAAGTCGCATACGCCCAATAAATGGGATGCCGTTATGAATAAGATCGCCAGCAATAAGCCGTTGATCAAAACCAACTATAATGATGTGAAATCGAAAGTTTCCAGCACCCGTGCTGCCATGGCGGGGGGCCAGAACTCCGGCTGTGGATCCACGCCTGTCCAGGGCTCGGGCTCTGGTTCCACTCCCGCTCAGGGCTCCTCGAACTCTGTGTCCAAGGCCACCACGCCCAGTCCGCGGGGCAGTCCCAGTGTCAGTGCCAGGCGCTCGCCCTCGGCCACCCCCAAGGTCGTCCCCCGACACCCCCTCGTTGTAAAGAGAAGCAGCAGCAGCAGCACCGCCACCACCTCGAAGACGGCCACACCATCACCGCCACCGTCAACGCGGCAGCCACAGGATAAAGGCTCAGTTGGCAACGGCGCTGGTGTCGGCATACGGTCTAGCTCCAAGTTCCCAACGTCCCCTACATCGCCGCCGACCAAGAGATTGCAGTCGACGCTTATCAATCGGTAAGTGGATCAATTATATCTTTAGGGGGTTCTTCTTGGGAGCTGAGAGCTTGGAGTGGAAAGAAAGAACGGGAGTGACGTGTTGGGACTACTCCATATTGATGGAGTAATATTCTAACCGATATTTCCTCAGGCTGTTAGCTGTAAGCAATAATAATGTGAGATTTGACGATATGGTGTGAAATGTACTTACAATGCTATTGTATATTGTTATTATATATAATAATACAGATGACTAATACATTTGATATCAATTAGTAGCTGGAACAAAGAATATATTTCAGTTTCCCTTTAAAGATTCCCCACAATGTTTGCAGATCAATATATGATATCTGTGGGAAAATGTTCTTGCATTTGGTTAATGGGCGTTTACACAATGATATGTTGTCATAATTGTATGGTTGCTGGCATTTGAGAGATAGCTCTTTGTGGGGATCTACTCGGAGCAAGACGTTGAGAGGTGCGAAAAATAAATATTTTTCAGTAATATTCCTTGGAAGATTAGGAAATGATACATAAAATTAAAAGTGAATTAATCTCAAGTTGGGATCTCATTGGGAAGTTTCCATTGTATAGGATTTCGAAAGAGGTTTCAGCTCAATTTAATCAATGAAACTTTATTTTATAATTCGACTTATAAGAAAAATATATGTAGCAAAAGTGCTCAATGAAATTACGAATTTGATAGATTTACTGAGAATACAAGAACCAAGAGCAAACAGATTGATTCAGTTAAATAAATATTCCTTTATAAATGAAGAAAAATGAGTGAGGAATTAATAAAATAAATTCAAAATCATAGGCTATCACTAGCTGCGACCTACTAAGACACATTTGCCTTCTTTTTTTATTTGTTTTTAGCATATCTTTTGCGCAGTTTCTTATCGCTTCTAACAGCATACCAAACTTATCAATCTTCTTATCAGTGCCGTTGCCTTTTTTGATGGATTTCTTGGGTTCTCATTGTGTTTCACTTTTTATTCATACATATATTTTTTCGATAGGGCTATCGAATGTTTGTTAATGGCCATACCATCCTCACACAACTGCACTCTCACAAGCAGACCATGTACCTGTTCCACGGCAATCTTGTCCAAGTTTTTAATGAGTTCAGGGCCATGTGGCTAGGGGGCTCTCCGAGTAGATAACAATTGCAGCCAAGTCTTTTAATAATTCATCAGAGAACACTCGTAGAATTTGAAATTACGACGAGCAAATGAAGAATGATGAGTGGGGGAATAAATAAATAATTGCGGAATGAATACAGAAGAGAGAGAGGAACTATTTAATCTATTTAATCTCTACTGAACATTTTTTGTTTTCTATAAACTTTCTTGAAAGGTGCAAATTAATTTGCTCCATCTAAAGGTTTCGTTAATTTACTGTCTGTGACGTCATTTGCTGTGTGTTTGTTTGTACATCAATGTTAAACAAATTAACCACATTGGCCTGCCCTGAATTGCCTTTAATTAGATGGTAATCTCCATTGGCATACGCCCCCCATCTCTCGGTAAATAAAAGTGCCATCGAATAAGTTCATGAACTTTAGGTACAATTTGTGGAAGTTGTAGAAAAAGAAAAACTGGGAAAGGTGTGGAGGGGAAGACGCTAAAGTTACTTTATTTATTGTACTCGTGTCGTGCGTATTAAACATCATTTAGCCATGGATAAGTCTGATGATTGTAGAGCTAAAAATCGGTTTAAATTAAAGCCAAAAGAGAGGTGAGCACTGCGTGTATGTGATTTGGTTTAATTTCAAGCTTTATTTCGCAGATATGTTGTATCTATAATGCGCAGCTTTTCGTGCTGTTTTGTCATGCGAACACACACAAATCGCTAACGGCCATTGAAATGACAATTTCTGAATAGGCCCCTCAGGTGCATACATTATACAAATTAACTCTGAAATGAGGCAAACAGCGGGAGGGAGGGCTTGAAATTAATACCTCTGCACTTTGACTTTTAGGTTACAGAGAGAGGGTGAAACAGACAGAGAGGGAGAGAGAGAGAGGAGAGAGAGGTAAATGGGGGAGGGTTAGAGTCAACAATCTAACATATTGTTAAACATTCTAGAAGGCAGAACAAATTATAATTTTAAACATATATTTATACTCTTTCAGAGGGTACCAGGATTTTTCAGCGGATATTTGAAACACTAGAATCGTAAGCTAAGCTAGTCGTATCAACATTGTATACATTTTTAAATAGCTCCCATAGAATAAATTTGCAAGCGTATCCAAAGTTTCGGTGTTAAAATCTAATCTTTTCCTTGTTTGTTATTTTGTGAGGGTCTTTTTCCTGTTATTTTTCAGTTCGCAGTTCAGTTAACATGCAAAACATTTTCAATTACAAATTTTCCGCGACAGCCAACAAAAACCACAAATTAAAAATCCGCGGAGAATCCCCCATAGCCTCTCTCTCAAGCTATCAACATTTTTTGCAATTGTATTTCCCTACACGACTCAACCAACAATAAAAATTCATTAGATAAGAGATTTTAATCAGAGGTAAGCCACGATTCGTGGAATTGTGTTTGTAAGATGCTTTTTGTTCGACCCTACTCATGAATTTTCATTCAATTTTTATCAAACATCAAAGATTTCAAGAAGCCACAGCCACAAGCCAATTGAAGTGCGAATACGCTTATATGCATGTATTAGGTAGAGATATAGATATATATTTCTCATCTGAGACAAGCAGAGTCGAGCCGGCAATAACAAACTGAGCAATGTGAATGTATCTTGTAGTGTGTGCTTTGTTTGGGTCACGGAACCGGCTCGCGCGACTGTGTGAAAAACACCCAAGCTCAAGTTGAGTAAATACATATGTATGTTAATATGTAGATACATACATACATATATCTGAATGTGTCGCTTGGTTTTTATATATCTATGGGCTTGCTTAAAAGCAAACTGTCAATTCACAGGGAATTACGTAAATGAATGAAATGCTTGCTCGTAATGAGAGAATCCTCTGATATTGAGAATGGGAGTCGGATTTAAAGTGAAGCGAAGGTTTCCAGCTTGAAAGTAATACTCGATTATAAATGTGTAATATTACAGCGCACTTGCGAATGCATTCCTGCTTAAAAGTAGGTCTTCAATTTATATAATAGAACAAGTAATTCCTTTTAAGTAAATGAGATTCTTACATTAAGTAGCTCTAGATTTTATTTGATTACAACCTCCAATTTCTGCAGCGAGATAACTTACTCACGAGATTGTAGTCAAAGTATAACATTACGTCATGAATCTTACTACGGAGATTTTAATTATAGCCTCAGTCAAGAAATGATATCACTTTCGTAATGAATAATTGTGGTTTTACCTTCACTGTTATTTTTTATTTGAATAAAACGGATATTTTGTTGGTATACTATATAAATATATTTAGGTAAGTGTATGAGTATTTCAGAGTTATCAACAGTCAAAGTTCAGAAACAATACTTTTTAGTTCGCAGTTATGCGAATACCCATTCCCTTTTAGGGTTCTGGAGTTTATTCAGCCCATCCTTATACAGTCTTATCGCTACTGAAAACGACAGAAATGCCCACTGTTTTTTCCGCGTGGTCACTCCTGCATGTGCAAAAATAAATTTGTGTTATTAAAGAAAGTCTTTGTAGTCTGCTCTTTACTTTTCCTCAAAAGTTTTCACTAACAAAATTACATAAATAATATTCCTCGCAAGTAATTCCCTTTATCATTCCACTGCCATTCCTTAAAACTTTGTTTGTCTATCAGATTATTTGATTTCTTAATGGACACAACCACTCATGGCAAAAGCAATTTTAATATCAAGTTTTTGGTGAAGAATTAAACGAAATCCCAACTTCAAGAGATTCATTAAAAACTTGTAATCACAATTCAAACAATTCGCGAGGGACAATCAAACAATTTTTTGATTTGAGTACACAAAATGCTTAACAAAAACTAAGTAAATAATTGAGAAAAAACGACATGGCAGACCCAGACCCTGCCGTAATTTAGGTCTCCCTAGTCTTTTGGCCATTAGCGAACACATGTTATCGGCCAGAGGGCAGACCTATAGTGACGGCGGACAGAGAAACGGCGTGTAACTTGAAGATAAATAAGCCGAAACAGTGGGGCCAAAAGCCACACGAATAAATATCATAAATTTCGACAAGGTCAACAGAATAGCAACAGCAATTAAGGAAGCACACGAAATCATAGTCTCCGCTCCAAAGAAAAACCTCAAACACACGAATGCAAATATTGATTTTTCGTCTAGAAATAGACCAGTGGCATTTCCTCTCACGCAGTAATCAAAAATAGGTATGTATGGGGCAGGGCTCATATAGTTGGGAGAAAATTGGAAATCGAAGATTAGGCGCGTCTCGCACACCGTTGAGCATAATAACGAAATGTGTCTGGTAAGCGGATTCATTACCACGTGCATGGCGGGACTTTTGTTTTCTCGACTGGTGCTTCAGTCACTGTTTTATTGTAAGATGCGAGAGCCATAAAATGAATCTGTAAGATGTTGCACTGAGAGAAAAAGAACGTCAGATTGGGTGCGGATTTTTAGTGAGAGCTTTGAGTGAAGATTACTTTAGGTTGGACAAACATTCTGGAACAATAATTATCCGTCAAAAAACGTTTTAGTTGTGTGTTGGGTGAAGATTCCTAGAAGATCAATTTCTACAAACCACCAACTAGTTATTCAATATTTTCCATCTCATACCTTGATGCTCTATCCACTTGCTCCCAGTGTCGCCCATCACCATCTCAAAGATACAACTGTAGCGCATACAGTGTTTACGACTTTGACCTTTTGCAATGATATTGTAGTTTTAACTCTAATGACAATGACGACTGTTTCGCTATTAATAAAAGCCATCAAACTCAATTGAATCCATGCGGCAAGAGTGAAACGTTCGACTGCTGCATGGAAATTGCTAATAAAGTCGTTTCAATCTGCCAAGTCTTCCAAGCTGCCATCATCAGCAGCCTCCGACTATATGTTTGGTGCATGCCCCAGGCGGACAGACAGCGAGTCGGCCTTTGGTGGCACATAGTCGCGCAGCTCTGTTGTGACAAGTGTCATGAGGAGCTGTCAACACGTTAAAAGCCGGAGCCGCGAAGCCATGTGCGAGAGAAGTCGACTATTTAACGCCCACCAACAACAAAAACAACAACCAGCATAGTTTTTAATTAAAATGCAACCAGTTTTCCTTTTCTCTTTGCTTTTTGGCTTCAGAGTTGTGCTTTATAAGTTTGCTTTAAATTATGAAATTTTTTTTTTTTGGCAAAGCTAAAAGGAAAAACAAAAAAGATTTTAGACGAAGCTCTCGATGCCGATACCCTTAGAGATTGATGTATAATTTGTATTATCTACACATGTAACAAAGAGGTTTTATCGCAAGGGAATCGATATACAAATTTAGGGGCTACCTTGCCTAGAGACTGATACGACATTCTCTACTCTAGGTTTAGTCTGCATTGCTAATTATGATTAAGAATATACAAAATATCATTTATAAAGATGGAAAGGTTTCTTTCTATGCACTGCCCAGTTTTGTACACAATTATGTTACCCCTTGAAAGTGTATAAAATTGTGGAAAAAGGTAAACTTGCTTGCTAAAAAAAGGAGAAGAAGACCAACAGAATCACCCTTTCCACTCCCTACTTTTCTCCGAGTACCCCCATCAAACAGCTCTTTCTCTTTTGCGCTTTTCAGTTTTGTTTGCATTTTTAATTTACCCTTTTTTTTTGTTTGCATAGCTGGATAATTCATACATTTATAATGGGATTGCGAAAATAAGTGTTTATAAATATTAAATTAGCTGCTGCTGCCGCCTGTTCAAATGAAGATACAATCTTCGGTTTCGACTTGGCAATGCTGAACATTTGGCATACTCTTAACAATCCAGTTTAAAATTGATTATACTTAGTCATATCCAAATGTTTGATCTGTAAAAACCTGTATTTTAATTGCCAATATCAGATGAATCGATTCCGAGAACTTTTTTATCATTGAACTATATAAATTCTTCGTTTTAATCGAGGAACGGAAGTTGCTCCATCAACCACAAGACCCAAATTGCCAAAAAATGAAATATTTTATGTGTTTTTATACGAGTATTCCATCAGAGAGATATCAAACGGAAATCTAAACAAAAATAGCAACATAAAATGAGCAAATAGAGCATGATTTTTATTTTCCGTATTATTTAGAATACCAAAATTTGAATATAGAAATTGAAATGTAAATTATTTGCACAGCATGCGGTGGCAAGGTTTTTTGTTTTGTCTGCCAGAGTTATTAACTTAAAAAGGGGAACAATTCACAGAAGGGCTCTCGACAGTGAAATACCTTGGTATTTACTTTTTGTAATTTGTAACTTTACAATTTTAAAATTTTAAAAATTAAATCACGAAATATTGACAAAATATTTTCACGTAGAATCTTCCCAACTATCAACAGATTTTTTTAATTGTTACAATACATCATCAAATTAGAATAGGAATTTTTTTATATATCCCCAGTAGCCTTAATTCACCCTGGAACAAAATTTCGTACATGTGGCTGCTAGCATACCGTCTTCTGTCCTGTCAACACTTTCACAATTCCAATATAACTTTCATCTCCCCTGAATACCCATTAAGAGAAACAGCATTACCCAACCATAACACACACAAGCCGTGTTAAATGTTAAATATTTGATTGGCAACAAATGAAGTTAAAAGTTAAGCAAGCCAGAGCAATTTTCAGCCCAATTGTCAGATGCTCAACAAAAATAAAACAGAATTTTTGGTAAAAGTTCTTCAGGAAAACTGTGGTGTAGCTACAAACTCGGTTGAAAAAACGCAAGGAAAAACTATTTGAGTAAATTTACGGCGTAAACTTATCCCCAGAGTAAAGCTACGAAAATTGGTTAAGCTCTTGTTTGCTTTTCCAATTTACAAGAGTGAAAAACCAACAAAAGGGGGTGTTTTTGTGTGTAATTTGTACGCTTAAGCCATCGAAAGTTGAGCGAAGCATTTAGATGGATGTAAATCATACGAAACTCGTTGTATTTTTGGTGACCCTGAACTTGCGTCAGAAAAAAAAACAGATCCAACAACCAAACACAGTCAAGTCGAGCCGAGTCGAATGTATAGCCAATTAGGCGTCCCGTGAATATTTATGCGCTAATCAATGATCGGCTCATATTTATGGGCGTATTCGCAACGGTTTCGGGTTTGCTTTTCTGGCTGCTGAATAATAATAAATTTCCATAAAGAGCGCCAGTTCCAGGCCCAGCGGAGAGCATCTATATTGTGAGCTTTTGCAAGTCGCGGAAATTTATGGTGTGTGTTTGAACCCAATCCCTACTCCCCTTTGACCTTTTCATGAGTGACACATTTGTTTGTGTGAAATGTGGCAAAACGCGGCACAGACTTGAAGCCCATTAATCGTTATTATTCTGACAAGTGAAACCTTTGGATCGGTTAATCCTTGTGATGAAACGAAGGTTGTGACTCTCTGATTGGGTGGGAAAATAGAGAAAATACTGCCTACGGTGGAAAATTAACAGATTCCTACATTAGAAATGATTGGAAAATGTGGGAAAGGTTGCGATTGTGGTGGAACAGTAGGCAGAGCCTCAGATTTCTATAGATGTATCTCTGGTGTTATGTAGGCCGCTGACAAGAAGTCATTGTCCCAATGGATAGAGTCAAAGATTTGGTCATCTTCCTTCAGTACGATATAATATTAAACATCCTTATTCTGCAAAGCCTGCAATGTGTTCGAGATCATTGTTCAAAGGCTGGAAACTGTAGCTTCTGAACAAAGTCATTAAGGATTCCGTGGAGCAAGATTGAAGATGGTTTCGATAAATCCAATGCCTACATTGTTCTACACTCAAAAAAAATCAGAACATCAATTCTTTTAAGTTTTCTTTTTGATTGATTTACTTATGAATAAAGTTTTGAGCAAAGTCCATAAAATATTCGCATGATTTCAATGAATTGGCCTCAGTTGTTCGCTTACCCTTGTACATTAATCTCTCATCCAATATAAGGTTGCAAATGGAATAATAATGTGCATATAAAATATGTCATAGAAATCGTTCCGCTTTTTGCCAGGGTGACAAATGTCGAAGCTGATTGGAGCGCCCCAAAAATGGTAGAGAGAGAGATGTCTTAAGTCTAGAATTCTAATGAAACCCAATAAATCTTTCCGCCACATTTACATATTCGCGCTGTAACGAGTTTCATTGAAAGAGTTTTAGTATTTCACAAAAGGTTTTCATTTCGATCAACGTGGGTCTCGTTTGAGGTCCCCTTGGGCACGGGGCAATGCCAGTTTGATTTTTTTTGTTAATTTCTCATTTTTTTGTGCCTTTGGGGCAGATTCGGTCAACTGGTTGGGAGATGTATAAAGTTGTTAGCTGATAAATTGGAACCAGAACACTCCCCAGAGCCCCAGTGGTTCCCAGCGTAAATTCGCTGTCGAATGATGCGATTCAATTGAGCGTAACCAAATCCTATTTTCAATCAGAATTAATGAAATTGTTGAATGCAATTCGCGGCTTTTGTTGCATTTTGACGTCAATTAAGCATTTCATTCAGGCCCCCCGATTGGAAAATACATTCCTCCCTCGATGCAACGCTTTTAGAATATTTATTCAGAGCTCGTTGAATTTTTCAAGCCAAGCATTTTGCATTTTTTTCTAGACTTTGCGCCCTGCCACACCGACGCATTTGCATTAACAATTTATGCCAATTTACAGTTGGTTTTTTTTTCCTTTTTGGTGGAGTAATTACTAGGGGGGTTTGGGTTCTTAAGTGCACAAGAAACTTGAAATTTGAAATTGTAATGAAGTTTGGTTTCTGTGGCCGTAAACTTTGCCCAGTAGCTGTGGAAAATTGTTTATTAGCAGCTGGGCGAAGCGGACGGGGAATTACTATGCAAATTCGCAGAGTTTTAAGTGCAAGAGAAATCCGAAAATATAACAAACTTCAAGGTTCTAGAAGGTGTTTTTGGTGGTTTATCTGCATGGATCTTTGGATTATTTGGGGCTGCCAAAGTTTTCATTCCGTGACCCTGAATTTACGAGTAAAAATATGCTTATCCCAATATCCAATAGATAAGAACAAAATCTATTCAATAACATTGTTTGTTGAACAACTGACTGATAAGTATCGATGGATTATGTCTGTTTACATACATATGTATATCCAAATGATGCAGTATCCTTAAAAACCTGTATTTTAATTGTCAATATTAGAGGCATCGACTCGAGAACATTTGTATTATTGAACAATATAAACTGTTTGTTTTAACATAAGAACGGAAGTTGCACCATTAAATCATACATATAAATCTAAATTACAAACCATTTAATGCTTGATGTTTTTTTATACGTGTTTTCCATCAGGGAGAAATCAAACGGAAATGCTCCGAAAAATAGCAGATATACGATAATTTGTTGTTTTCGGTTTTTTTTTATAGTCCGAAATTTGAATGTAGAAATTAAAATGTAAACTATTTAGCAGCATGAAGTGGGTTTATTTGTTTTGTCTGCTGGAATTATTGACAAAAATGGGGTGTATATTTACACACGTTCTGTAAGTGCGTTAAGGGCTGTCGACTATGGGATAGCCTGGTCTTTAAGTGGGTAAGAATGTGAATGAAGAACGTTTTCTTGCATCAATCAATAAATGTGGAGGACCTGACAAATGCGATTGTGTTGGAAAATATAATCTAGTATATAATATATATAGGATATGCAGACATGTATGTAAAAGCTGGTCTAAAACGTCTTTATTATCCAACTCTCTTCGCTGAAAAGGCTGATATTTTCCTTATACGAACATGTTTTTATAAATACAGTTAACTAAATGAATTGCTTTAATTTTCCTTTATTGAAAGCGTTCAATTCCCTAATTATTATTCCTAATTAAATGGCATTTCCATTATAACTTAATCGATTTTCTTGATGTCCATGTTTGTGTCGCTTTTAATTACAAACACATAAATTATATAGCACTAGTAACTCTAACTCGTTTTCACTCTTCCTGTTTGCCTGTTTGCAAATTAAATTCAAATATGTGTCACTTTGCTGGGCTTACTTTGAAATTTTGTGGGTTAGGCATTGGACATTAATAAGCAATTAGCCACAAATGACCTTAATTCTGATTGGAGGCAACAGGAAAATTGTACGGGAAGGGAGTATAAAAAGTCTCACGTCCCCAATGACATATGATGGCATTTTAAGTGCCAGCGAATGAACAGCTGAGTAATGCTCTCTCTCTTTCCCTATCGATGTGGTATTCCTTACCCACATTAACATTATCATCTGATCCAAAATTGAAGTTCCATAAAAAACGAGGCCTTAAGGGAAACCACCGCCACAGGGTGAGAGTAAAATACCTACGAAAACCATAAATTTCAGTGAGCGTGGCAAACAAATTGCCTTCCGTGTGGGAAATTATGGCGTGTGTGGAGTCAAATAAAGTGCGGAACCGACAAACCAATAGACGGGCGGCCTATGGAGAGGTTGAGAGAAAGAAAACTAAAAAAAATTGGGGAGTGGAAATGCTGGAGAATCGGTAGAATCGGGGGAAACGACTGACGAGCCACTGTACGCACAGGAATCGACGACAAATCATGATTTGTCAGGGCCCATCAACACGGAAAATACTGGGGAGGCAGTGGCATCAGAGGAGTGCCACCGGAGACCTCGGCCCCGTCCATGCCCCATGTTGCTCTTATGTCTCACGTGAGCATTTACGCAATCACCAGACTTAACCCTCGACATGTGTCACTCCTTTGACCTATTCTCCATCCCACCATTAATGCCCTTCTTGTTCTCTCATTGATTTCTTGCTATCCGAAGGCAGAGGACATTATGACTTTTATCAGATGTTTGTAGCTAAAAAATGGAACCATATTTCACACTATAAAGTGTATAATTTAAAAGAAAACATGTTGCACAGGTGAGAATCGCTAAGCATAGAACATTTCTAAAGATAGTTGAATTAAGCGTTAGATCTTGTTTTATTGCAGGGGTGGGATTCATCTTTAAGGGTATCTAATACTTCGACACCAAGATCCACTCTTTCCTTCCTGTTCTCTTTATTGATTTCTTGTTGTTTTGGGGCTTTGGCAACATTTTGACTTTTGCTCTCTGCTCAAACACCTTAAATCTCTTGCATGCGACTTTCCTCACATGTTTCGTAATGTCAACAAGAATTTTCCCACTTCCCATCGCGTCGTTTTCTCCCCTCTCCATCCACTTTTTCCACAGTATTCAATCTCTTGTGTGGCAATCGTCTGAGGATTTTAATTTGTCGCCTGCTCTCATCGGTGTTTTCAAAGGGGGAAAATGCTTTACAAGTTGGTGAGAGTTTTCTGCATTGCTGGTGTGTGCTGCTTCTAACATTTTCTTTTCGTTTTTCTCAATGATTTTTGATTAATGTTGGTTTTTTCTTCTTTGCTTTTGTCTTGGTTTCTTTACTTCTTTATAAATTGGATATTAACTAATGAGCTTAAGTGATTTGGTAGCATTTTCTGCTCTTTTTCCCCCTTTTTTGAGTGTTTATGTGTGTATTGTGAAAGCGCCAGAGCTGTGGGGGAAAACTAGCATGGAGTGTCTTCCGCTGTGTGTATTCTACGGAAAGGGAAAACGCTGATCTAGAAGGTGTGTGTGTGTGGGAAATGTTCATTGTGAAAGTCGTTCATGGATATAGCAAGTGGCTTATCAATGGATTGTGTAATTCATTGATTAAAGAGAAAAGTTTTTGTTACTGGATTTGCATTGATATTAAAGATCTTGGGAAGCAGATAATAGACGGAACTAATTATATTTTATAATTTTTCATGGAAATCTGTACATCAGAACGAATGAAAATTTTTAACTGAATTGTCAGAATTCCATAATGTTACGGAAAACCATACACAAATGGATACAAATTTGGTTTTATGGAGGGAAAACTGAACTTCCTTCAGGCAGAATTTCTTCAGTCGCCCCTCCTGTGTAAATATTGAATGATAACGCTTTATAGGCCGTATTCATACAAGAATTTTGATGATGGATAATTCGAGAATAAAGTAACTGTACATGAAGTACATTCATGTACGCAGTATTTCTCCATTTTCATTTGCTATTTATTTAGCGATAACAAACATTGGATTTATCTCTTTCCTTATTTTAAATGTGAGACTTAGTTGGCTTACAACTTATCTGAATGTGTATTTAGTTACCTCTTATTATTATCTTATCAAACTGTGAATTCCAACTAAAAACCTCTGGCCACCATATCAGCCATTGCACTTGAGTAATAATCCATAAAATAATACCCAAAACAGTGTGTTATGTCAGGCTAAACGACCACCCATTACCCCGACATACAATGTGCACCTACCCCACTGCAATTTCACTTAGACACCCACGCTGTGCCGAATAATCCTGTGTTCTATGATACAAGTATCTATACTTCAAAGCGACTGCCGGCCAGCCACTTAGACGCCCATCAGGAAACTCCAACGAACACGACAAAATAGATTGCTTGGCCTACAAGCACAGGACAGGGCAGGGCACAATGCTTGATATTACAATACACAGTCGAATAATTCCAACTCATGAATCACATGGCTTATTTTTAAACGACATCAGCGGGGCCCCATCTATCCACAGCACTAACTCAACAGAACTTATCCTCAACCAAAACTCTATTTTTGCTCGCTTCTCTGTTCGGTCGGGACCCGGCAAAACAGAAAAAAAACTCGCTGGGAACCAAAAAGAAACAAAGTTTCGGCCTGGCCGAAAGAGCAGCAAACATCATCAGTATCACATCCCATTCCCATCACAAGCGAACAAGCGAAATTAGTTCAAATTCTATATTTAAAAGTAGGCCTGCCGGCAAAATGCTGCTGCTGCTGCAGCTCCACTGCTGCTGCCACATTTCCAAACGGAGCGCAACGCGTTGGAAAACACTTGTTTCGGTTTTGGGGCTCTTTTCAACTAAAAATGTTGTTGCCCGCTGTCGGTGGCTGCTGCATAATCATCTGGCAACATCGGCAAGGTGAAACCAGAAAACGTAAGGTGCGTCCCGGAAGATTTTGAGACTTTTAAATAAGTTTTATGAAAATATTTCTTAAGAAAAGTTTGTTTGCAGTTGGAACTAAAGTATCTTTAAGCTTGGAAGTTTTAGAATTTTGATTTAAGAGCTTCACAAGTTTTTGACTTTTAAATGTTGGCTTTAAAAGTTCATATAAATCATATAAATATATACATATAAATATAAATATTCAGGCGCCGATCTTAAAGGAAATCCCACATACAACCTTAGCACTAATAAATAAATCCTTTTTTTTTGTTAAAAATATTAGTATAGAAACGGAAAGAACAATACTTTTCTGATCTATTAATATGAAATGAACATACCATCTTAAAAGAATACTTATATTCTCGGTGATTCGGAAAATCGAAGATTTTATCAATACAAAGTGCACATTCTTAATCGATATTAATTTCGATACTAGGAAGTTGTTTTTCTCCATACAAGATAAATAGTTAATACCACATAATAAATCATTATTATTAATACTCTTAATCTTCAACTATCCCAACCAGAGAGCATTCCCCATTCGCTTAAAACAAACATAATCAAAACCCCCAACTATGTTTTCGTTGACTGTTCAGTATCCGAACCGTATAAGAAAAACCGCGAAAAAGTTGTTGAAATGTTTACGCTCAGCTTCGTCCATTGTACGAGTACGAGTGGAACTACCAAAACATGGGTAGAAAATACTCATAGTAGAGGGGCGCTGAAGCGAAACGGCGCCGGTTGCTAAGGCTCAGAATCAATTAGGTTTTTGCTTTCCTGCTATTGTTGTGCCACATCTATCTTCTTGGAAACTGTGTTTTTGCAATACACCCTGACTTGTGGAAACATTTTCTTGTCAATTAATACATTTATGCATGTTTTTAATGGACACTTTTGGCGTTTCTTGGGCTTCCGCTCTTTCAGTCCAGTTCCAGTCGAGTGACCAAATGTGTACTAATTCCTTCAAATAGATGCAAAGATTCCCAAAGTGTTTTCAGAACCGAAAATTCGTTCTTGCTCTCATTTGAGAAGTGTGAAATAGTAAAGCAAATATTTCTCTTACAACGAAATGCCATTGTGGTCATCGGGGAATAGCAAATATTTGACTGGAGTGCCGTTGTCTGGCGACTATTTATAAAGCAATTCCTCGGTTGACCGCAATTTCATCGAATCTGAAATTTTGAATGTCTAGTCTGCGCTTTTGTTATTGTAACATAAATTCTATCTAATTGGAATAGACATGCATTTGGTTTTTTCTTTGGAACACGTACAAGACCTTGGGGAAAATGTGGAAATTTCCATATTTACGATTGTTTTGTTATTTATGGAATAATGTTTCGAATTTGGGGAAATATTGGTGCCATACTGCACCGATAATTCTTATGAGATTCCATATGATACTACTCTGAAATATTCCACAATCGAAGTAATAATTATTATGACCTAAATATGAATCCATTTTATTAGTTTAAATTTTACTCCTAGAAATATAATTCTTGATAAGATATCGCTATTCTCCTTCAAACCCATTCAAAACCTTTGCTGAAATATTTTCATAAAAATTGCAGTGAAATTAAGATATTTTCTTACGTTCCATTGAGCCACATTCAAGTGAGGGCAACAGCAAAGGGAAATTAGAACAATGCCTCTAATGAAAACCGACACGAACCCACCGATAGATCTTCACCGATCTTTCAGCAGTTGCTTCCAGTAGAGGTTCCCGCACATCTAATGATGCCACTAGAAAAGCAACAGCAAAAAAGAAACATTTACATTTCTTATCGCTCAAGTCATTTCAATTTGCACATTCGTAGCTCTTTTTCCGACTTATACTCGTATGTATGTAGGTCTATGTAGTCGGCTCTCTGTGAAGTATGAATGGAGAAAGATACTCGTAGTCGTGGCGTGCTGCCTTCTCATTCAACTATTTGCAATGGTTTCCTAACCTCAATGCTGTCGCCGTTGTCTTTGTCGCTGATGTCGATCTATTGTAAAGTATATCCCACTGCCCATATATGACTTAATGCGTTGCACTGTAGGAAAAAGTGTGGCAAAGCGAATGAGCAGGTTGCCAGCCAACATGCCCATCTGTGTGGTGGAGTCAATACACTCGAGAGTTGTCTCTGTCTCCGTCTTTGTACGAGTATCTTAAATTGTTTCACTGCCGAAGAAAGAGCTTGACAGCTGGCTAATGCATTTGGAGCTTGTGAAGCTGATCAAATATAAACACAAAAGAATACTTTTCTATTTGTACAGGTTATTTATTTTCTTTCATAATCAATCTTTCATAATTATCAGAATAGATAATATTAGAAGATTAATAATTATAGATATTATGATATATAAATTGTATTATAATAGACATTTCTTGTGCATTTCAATCATCAAATCTATTTGGCAATATCATTACGGCCTACTCCTCTCTCAAAAAGAGATATTTATACATATGTACTTATGTGGTCTTTACCTTATTTCATTAATTTTTTATATGTATCTTTTTTAAAGCTAACTTTATTGTAGATCGTAATCTTTTTGCACCAAATCTGGAAAGAGGCTGCCTCATTAGTCAAAAATGGTTGGCTTTTCGATTGGGAAAGCGACAAAACCTATTAGAGAGTTTGTTGGCGGATCTAATGGGGCATAATGATTCCTTATATTGACAGCTTCTTAAAATTTGTAAGCAAAACAGCCTAAACCACCACTCGAATGATTTTTTAAATCTAAAAAAAAAGAATTTCAAGATTCGTTCTTGGTTCGATTGTCTCTACATATACATTTCTTTAGTAAGTAACCTTTAAAGTAAATCTTCTAAAAACAAACAGTGGTTTAGCTTCAGAATAAGTTAATGCACAAAAATACACTCACGAATATTCTGCCAGTAAATCTTTTACTGCTCAAAGGGATATATAAAATATATTTTACTCTTCCATTGTGTTCCTATGAATCAAAACCCAATCTCTACCACTAATTCTGTGCACTTTAAAACCACTCACCACACGTTGACTTCCATTAGGGTAAGAGTATGTGTGGCTCCATGATGAGCACTTGGGCATCATGCCCCCACTGCAGTGGGGGGTGTTCGTTATTGTTACCATTTCATGGCGATGGCCTGGCCTGGCCAGGCCTGTCTGTGGCTTACGCTGACATCAAATGCTGCTAATGTTCATTAATAACTCATGCGTTAAACAAAAGCTCGTTCCCCTGGTTCTCGTCTGATGTGGGGCCTGGTGTATGGTCTGGGGATCTGGTTGGAACAACACCGTCGAAGTTGTTCGTCTGGTTATGTTGTCACCAAAGGCAATTCGCTTTATGGGAAATACGAGTATGCCGTGTACCAAATTGATGTGAAGTGAATCAAAAGCATCCAAGAATCCCTCTCATTCTGTCTCTTTATCTTTGAGATTTTTGTGAATGAAAATTTCCTTTTTTATTGTTTTATGACTTTATTGAAGAGAGAGAGAGCAATTAGGTCTGAATTAATACAAAAGGTCACCTAGATACGTAGTACTTGTATTTGCAAGAACAAAAGAATTGATTAATGTGAATTTTCACAAGTTTGTATATGCAAGAAATCGCATAATGAACTCATTGTGCCGCTCGGTCGGTCGGTCGGTCTGTCGGTCCGCAGAGGAAGTGAACAATTTAATTATTCTACATTCTGTTCGCGGAGCGAAGAACATTTCTTAAGGTTAAGAGGGCAAAACTCTGAAGCAGAATCAGAAGCAAAGTGCAGTCATACCGACTACCAAGTGAAAGTATGAGCTTGCAGAAGGAATATGGAGGGAAGCACGATAAATAATCTTTCAATATGAAAGCAAACTTCAAAGGCACTCAGAAATTTGCAATTGCAATGGGAATTCAGCTCTGGGTGCTTGAAAAAGAAGTGAGAATGATATAGTCGACTATAAAGATACTCATTACATCAGAAGTATCTAGAGAATTTTATTAGAATGAAAACAGAATAGATTGTAATGCTACAAAATAGAGTTTTGATTGCTTTTCTGGTAGCAAAATATTACAAAGAAGTTATTTTCCTTTATTAAGCTTATTGTAATTATATTATTGTGGATTACATAGATTCGTCTACATTCTACTTATCTCTCAAGCTTAAATATCTATAAAAACAGAGAATATACCCCTGTATGCCATCACTAATGGGTATAAAAATCCCAATTAAATGGAGGAGAAACCCATCGAGGGAGTAGCAGATCCATCAAATGTTTGGTTTTCATTTCTGCAACGACAAATCATAATGCAAACTCTGCTAGATTGGTGCCTCTCCATCCATCCTCGTATATCTGCACGAGTATCTGCATACAAAGCAGTATGCAAACACAACTTCAACTGCAATTAAGTTTAATGGAAGCTCATTAAGAGTACGAATTGTTTTAGCAGAGAATGCGCCTCGGATAGAGGGACAAGGGGCTAGGGAGATGGCAAACAATTGCATAATACATAGTACACACAGACACCATGGAGAGTGGGGAGAAGCTGTATGTAGATGGGGTCCAACCATAACGCTAAATTATTGAGGAAGCTGCATTTTGAAGTTGGCTTCAACAGCGAGCGGAAGTCACTTAATTGCTTCACCAATTTCTTGTGCTCTTTCAACCATACTCTGCCAAACGGCAGAGATCAATTGAGTGCCTGGCCAAATGCCATCAAAAATATATTTGGGTCTATGAGACTCACTTGTCAGATTTTTTTATGGATTTTGTCAGTGCTCTTAATGCGCCTTTTGTCCTTGCTGCAGTAGCAATTAAAATGACAGTTTGTCAAAATGAACAGTAATGTGGGCGCTGTGATGGGTATTGGCTGTAGTTGAGAAGTGCTGGTATTTCGTGAATGTTGTAATGTATGCCTGTTCTAGTCTGGAATAATTTTAGATACAGCATTTTTAGATCTTATAAATAAGTTTAAATAACCATGGAATCTGTATTTATCCACCAATTGCTACATCCCTCTAACCATCGGATTCAAGACATTCATTTACCCACAAAACGAATGCAATATGCATTCCTCAAACGAAAAGAGTATGCATTTTTGCTTTAAGCAAATTATTGCCTGATTATGCCTGCATTGATCTTACCCAGGGGTTAAATACAAAACGAAGCTGCTTAATTGAAAACCAATGCACTCTCATCCAACTAAATTATGTAAAATTTAATCTGAAACAATTTCAAATCTTAGTAAGCTGTTATCCTCTTACATATGTACTACATTATACATTATGTAGTAAATGCTTGATTTTCAAAAATCATTCCCAGGTTAGATACTCACCAGACACCTAATGGAATCCCTCCTGATCAGCCTTTGCCTCTTCCCTCGGGGTTCCCTTTTTCCAAATGATACCGCCTGCAATATTCCTCCGAAATACCTGTTTCATATGTTTACACGAACTTCAGAAGCAAATATTATTTCAAAGTGACAAAATACACGCACAAAATCGAAAAAAATTCTTCGTTTCTAAAAATGTTCTCTCCTTTTTTTTCCTTTCTATCGCAGAAGGACCACTTCAATATGATGGCAACATCGTTGAAAGGGTAAGCGGAAAGATGGGGTTCCCTCCAAGGGAACAAACTTAAACGACAGGTGGGGATATGGGTAGAAAAATGTGTTCATATATGTATGATGCGCCCCTTAGAGGGTTTGCCAGATCAGGGGTTGGTTCTCTGTTGTCTGTTGCATTTTGTATTCCCTTTTCTCAGAATGGGTATATCTGATAAATGAATATCTTTCAGCTACTTACGATGGCAGTTCTATTGTATCATGAAAATACTTCTTTGCACTGTCAGTAGATCGCAGACAGTTTTACCATAAAGTACATAATAATTATGACTTATTTTAATATAACCAATAAACTCTTTTAAATAAATCCATCAGCTCAATACACAATAATACACAATTTTCCTTAGAAACTACGAGTATTACGAGTACAAGAGTATCAAGGCTTCCCATATGGCTTGGGACTGCCACCCCTCTTATTTTCATGAATTTCTCGACATTTGCATTTCATTAATAATGCATTTTAATTACGTACCATTGCAATTGCAACAGCTCCTCAGTTCCTCGGTTGCTCCTCGGTTCCTCAGCAGTTCCTCAACACCCGTTTGCACTTTGTCTGTGGTTGGATCGATTGATAGGGAAATGGGGATGGAAATGGTATGGGTATGATATAATAAATATTTATAACAACATCACAAGTTTAAAACGCACCCAGACGTTGGTGCGGTGTGCTATTTAAAATGTACAATTTGCTTATAAAGCGAGGAGGGCTTCTGCCTGTCTCCCTCCCTCTATACTTTCTCCCCTTCTCTTTCTGTTTAATCGATTCTTTCGCTCAAGTTCCGCACAATGTTTAACGCTTCAGTGGACTGTGCAGCGTGTCCATGGGTTCGTTTTTATATTTTTGCATAATTAAATCTATTTGCCGGTCAGTCGAAGCGCCCCATCCCTATCCCGTCTTGCTCTACTCTGTTTCCCCCAGGAATTGGGTTTAGATAACGTCTAAAACGTATGTACATATATATTCATTACTCGCATTTGTTACCTGAATTTTCTGAACACGTTTCTTATTTTTTTTTTTTTTTTTGCTTTTGTTTGTTTCTTCTTTTGCGGAAGTTTTCGATTTTCTTTGGATGCCGGCAGGGGCTTGGCTGGCGGCTCGTTTAGGCCTGGTCAAGGCGGCGCCTTAAAAGGCACAAACGGGTGACACAGAAAGCAAACCTTGGCAGTGAAAATATTGCCAAACGGTAGCCTGGGCTTGGCTATAAACAATCTTTGTTTTTGCAGCAAACATCTGATGTCTTGGCATAGTTTTCGCAGAGAAATTGATTTTCCGTGTCTTAGTTTTTTTTGCTCCTTTTCAAGTTGCCGACCAATGATAAAATTAAATATTCATTAAATGCTGTTGATTAACCATTTACCAAACATTTATTTTTTAGCACAAAAACATTTACCCAATCTAATTGTTTGCTTTTCCCTGTACATAAAGGTAGCTCTGTTCAAAAGAATGAAAGGGAGGGGCATGCAAAAGACGTTAGTTTAAAGAGAGTATTTTTTAATAAAGAAATAATTCAATGTGCTCTTCGAACTAATAAACTGGAAACAAATTTAATCCAATATATTGATAGAATACGAACTTTGCCCATTAGAAGTTGGCAACGCAAAAAGAGGAAGTACATAGTTCCGTCTCCATAATTTATTCATATAAGTCAGTAAGTCCGACTGAAGGAGGATGCTTTTGTAACTATCTTAAATTCCTTGTTGAATATAGGAAAGTTCTTATGTATGAAAACTCATATGTTTTAATTTTAATTTTAGCATAGAAATTATCAAGATTGTGCAAGAGCTTATACGGAGTCTTTTCTTTCTGTTGGTCTGTACTAAGTTGTAACTGTTCCAGCAAGTTTTTTCTACAGCTAATTACCAACTTAATTTACTTCTGTCATTCTCCACAATTCCCAATCTAACTTTTTTCTCCCGTCATGGGGAGCTCTGTTTCGTTGCTGTTTCTAGTTTTTCTGCGGCAACCACTTAAAGTTGACATATTTTGCAATCATGTTTTGAATCCAACCAACCATCTATCCATCCACCGACAATCCATTCTGCTGTGTGCACGCATTAACAATTTGATATAATTGCATTTAATTATGCTACAAGAAATTCAATTAACTGTCGTGCCAACAGCAGCAGCAAAAGAAAATGCTCAGAGGAAACCCATAAATACATAAATACAAAAGCAAAATATGAAAAATGTTTGGGTTGCTGTTTGACAAGTGCAACTGCAAAGCGACAAAAACTACATTTATTTTAGTACCCGCAGGATGAGCGAAGAAAAATTACAGTTATGTTGGTGTCCAGCGGAAACGCAGTTGGCAATGCTAATTCCTTTTGGCCATTCGCGCGCGTTTTTTCTTTGTGGCATTTCCTGCTGAAAATTTTCTGCAAATTTTCCTTTTTTTCTCTCTTTCTGTATCTCTCTCTCTCTGTTTTGTGATGTTTTCAATTAGCGAGCTGTCGGCGGAAGTCGTTGGTAAAAAATGCCAAAAGAAAAATAGTTTTACAACGGCGATGAAAAGAAAATTTCACCCACTTAACGAAAAAGGTGGTGCAATAAATTTTGGCTTCTTTTTTCCGAATTGATTTTACGATTTCCACCTGTTTTTCTTTTGTATTTGTGATTGCTTTGCGACGCGTGAACAATTTTTTGCCATAATTTCACAGCTTTGCGGCTTTCCAAGTGGCGACGCAAGTCAGAGTTTTTCGAGTGTCGGAAAAGCCAGAGAAATTGTTGGGAAAAAGAAAATAAAAAAGACAGTTGATCAAATAAGTGAACACTTTTTATGGTCTTAATTTATTAACTGAATTGATTTTCTATGATTTTATGAGTTGGCAATTAAGACTTATGGAGAAATGAATTGTTAAATAAATAATTGCTTTGAGAGGTGATTTTTGCGGGGTTTTTTGAACAACCTCTATCCTTTCTTTCTTTTTACTTAAGCCGCTGCCAAAAATTAATTATTTTCTCTTTCTCCTTTCAGCGGACACTCGTATAGCAAGGATAGCCACAAGTCCTCGGACAGTGATCTGCGATTGCTGTGCAGCGGTGATGTCACTGCCACTGCCACACAGGCAGCAGCGTCTGGGAGCGGCTCACCAAAGCTATTGGCAAAAACTCCACTGCGTAAGTAGTAACTTTGTATATATTTAATAAAAGGTTTCAGCCTATAAGGTTTTAAAAATTATACTCAGTCTCAGTCTCTCTCATCTTTAACATATTATAAGAATCTGATGTATTATAATTTGTAGTATAATACTTTTAGTGATTCAGAGTAACAGTTACAATCCGTAATTCCTCAATGTATCTTTTGACAGTCCAATACTAGTGTGAAAGGGTGTCGCATTCAATGACGCGATTGAAACGGCTCATTGAAAAGCCGATAACGAAATCCATTACAGATATTCATGGCAATAATCACACGCATAGATCATAATAAATACATATTAAAAAATAAAAATAAAGTGAATTGAATGGGATCCATCGGAACAGATGTTTGACAAGTTTGACCATTTCTCTCTCATTGCGCCACTGTGACACACATCTTACTTGTATCCAACATCTTCAACTATTTTTTTTACAATTAAAAAAATTTATTTTTACTTTTATTGATCGGGAAAGCGAAGTGTATACATACAAAAGAAACATATATACATACAAAGATAACGAGTTATGTATTAAATGGGAGAGGTCACTATATGTGTAGTAGCCAGAAGGTGGTAGCAAAATGTTTAGCATAATTATTGGCTTTGCAACAGCGCTTCACAACATTCGAAAAGTTGCGCCACATTTTGTTATTTTTTGAATATTTTACACCTTGTATTTTACATATTCGTTTCTGTAAGATGAATTCTACAAATACATATTAAAAGTATGCAACACATTTTGAATTCTCCGTGATATCCGCTAAATCTTAAAGCAGTGCAAGCAGTAGGTTAACTTAAGCAGTTTTGTTGCAGAAACATGTTTGTGCTCTGTCGCATCTAAGAGATACAACGAAACTTGCTCTCGCCACAAAATAAACTTTGAATCGAAAAGAAATAACTTTGAAACCGCTAAGTAGAATGCTCAAAGTTTTAAGCCGCGAACCGGCTTTTCTCTACCAACCAGCATGCTGGTCGTTAAGAGTATCGTAACCCCCCATTGTGGCATGCGAGGGAGCGAGCTTTGAGTGCTCTGTGTGCGTGCGTGTGCTCTGGCCGTACTGGTAGATACAAATGTATCTGGAATCGATAAAACGGCATTTGCCTGCACTTTGTCTCTTCTGTGTGTCGTCTCTTCAGTCCGCTGCCGCTTTTTCTCTCGTTTACACGGGCTCCGTGTCTCTTATGTCTCGTTTTTTTGTGTTTGGTGTGTCTGGTGTCGGCGTGTTCTCCGTGATATTGATTAGATCGCGCTTTCGTGATCGACGGGGCAAATAATTACCAAAATTGGTCATGAAATAAGGCCGTCCCCGAAAAATGTGTGGTTGTGCGGTGTTACCAGTGTGTGATCAAAAATCAATCAAAATAAACATACAAAATCAATTTCAGGTTCAAATGTGAATACGTATGAATCATCATTCACAGGTTTTATTCATTTGTCTGCCATTCCGACCGATTCAATGGACCCTTGACTGGACTACCTCTTTTATATTCTGTTCACCCCTATTTGTGCAAAACTTCTTCTCACCAAAAAGTAGTGGGGAAAACAGGTTTTCCGCTCTTCGTTTTCCATAGAACGCCGGCATGTTTTCGTTTTCGAAATGTGTACAAATGTTTTCAAGTGAAACAAAAGCATCGTCTGGCATTTCAAGAGGCCGGCAAACATTTTGACCACCAGACGGAACCACTGAAAAATAAAACCCAACCAACCACCTTTCGAGTGCATTCCGTTTTTCGCTCTTGACGTCATTTTTCGGTATTCAAATATCGCAGGTTTTTAGAGCGCCCTTTGCAGGGGTATTTTTCTTGTGTTCTTATGTTTGCGAAGCTAACAGTACAGCATATTCTACCCTCCAAGTCATTAAACGTTGAGTCTATTAGGCTGAAACTCGCTCTATCATCTACCTCCATTTGAACCGATGCACAGTCAAGGGTACCCAAAGCTTCGATCTACAAAGCAACACCCTACTATATTTCGATTATGTTGTTGACATTACCCAAAGTTTGTTTGATGAATTTCCAAAGTAAAAATCGCATTAAGTTAGGCGCTCAATCAATCAATCAGTGGGTGCTCTGGTCCCCGCCTTTCGCTCACACCGAAAGCATTCTCCTTGGCTAAGTTCTGGGCATGCTTGCATTATGCTGGCCATAAATTATGTTGGCTCCAGCGTCGTAATCAGTTTTGTTACAGTTTGTGGCCGGGCCGGCTTTCTCACGAACTTTTGCAAAAGGCTGACTGAAACCATCTGAAGCCGCAAAATGGCTGCTGCCCTGGCTCTCTATTACCAGTTACCGTTAGCCTTTGTCGGATAGAACCTGTAAGATAGGAGGAGGCTAGGGAGAGAGAGGAGAAAGTTCATTTACCTATTCAACGCTGGAAACGTGCCTCTTGTTCAAAGTTTCAGATCAAGCGTCATCAGCATTCAATGAGAAGACAGGGGGTGCTGACTGCCTGCCTGCCTACCTGGCCAGCCGTGGTCCACCTTTGTCCAGGCCACGCAAAAGTTCTTTGTAATGTAATCCCCTAATGATTGGTTAATCCGCGGACGACAGGATTCTGTTGAAGCAGAGCTTTAAGCTGCTTTGAGATTCATATTCGGGGGAGAGCTCAAATGAGCTCCAATGGGGTAATGATCTCATTAGCGATGACTTCATTGTGATTGGAGTTTATTGTGGGTTTTTTTTGCAATCGCTAGGTTAAGTACACAGAATATGCTAAAGAGTTTTTATAGGAGATGCAAATGATCTTTAGAAAGCTTGAATTTTAGTTTAATTTTTAATTTTTATATTTTAATTTAATTTATTTTAATGGTATAGCAAACATAAGTTAATAGCTTTCCACTTATTTTACCTCCAAATGATAAATCATTAACAAGCCTTAACAGATCTGCATAATTGACATTGGTGACAAATTCTTAATGGCTTATAAAGAATGTTACCATCAGAAGCTGTCTTTATCCGATTATATTTCCCTCCTATCTAATCCGATCAGTGAGAAAGGAAATCATCGGTGGGCGTGCTACACTGCTTCCACACACAAAAGAATTCATCTTTCAGCGGATATAAGCCATAAAAATAAAATATCATATGGCTAGGCATTCCATTTCCAACCACTATGGAATGGTCTTTAAGGCTTAATTTATGTTTTCCTAAGATCGTTATGCGATGGTAGGGTTTTCTAGATACAGAGCAAAGTGCAAGAGGCGACACCTGTTTCCGGCCAGGTCTACCTGGCTCTTCTCTCTCTCGTGACTTGTCTCGCCATTGCCGCTGGCCATGTATGTCTCTGAGTCTCGTAGATGCTGCTATTGCTATAATTTCCATCAGAGTTTTCTTTGCTCTGTTCTGCTCTTGACGTGACGTTAGAAGACAAACCAACATTTTTCTCCGAGCGACTCTTTTCTTAATTTTCACTCGACGTGCTGGCATGCTTTTGTGCTTTTTACATTATTATTATCATATTTGAATTTTTTTCAATCTGTCTCTTTTTTATGTACATTTCTGCCTGGATTGGCGGGGCAGGGCATGGCAGGGCAGAGGCAGCTCCTCTTTAGGGAAGCTCCTCTCCTGGGTACGGAGCTTGGTCTCTAGATGCCGTCTCTTTTTCCGTCCGCTGTCTGCTTTGAAAGAGTCTTTTGTTTGCTTTCATTTCACTCTACCACTACCACTACCTCTACCCCTATCTCTACCCCTATCTCTATCTCTATCTCCATCTCTCACTCCCTCTCTCTTTATGGGGCGCTTAATAATTATGTGGGAAATTTGCAAAAAAATGCTAGACAGAAATACGACTACTACGAGTATTTCTTTCGTATGGGTGTTTCTTTTCATTTTCCATGGCTTGTTTCTGTTTCGTTTCGTATAATTCGCTTAACTATGCGAGAAAGTGTTGTGGGCGTTATGTTGTAAAAATTATGCTGCAAAATACTTGCAATGCAACAGCAACAGCAAGAGCCACAAAATGAAATGCATTGAAATCGTATTTCGCTGGCAACTTTTCAATTTGCCAACATTTCTGTAAAGTGAAGGTTGCGCAAAAACTCCAACCTACCAAGAAATAAAAAGTTGAATTTCAATCAAGGAATTTTTCAGCATGAAATGACAGGCGAGAAGAAAAGTTTTCTGGAGAAAAGAGGGTGAGAAATGTGCGGGAAAACTTACAGAAGTATGAAAAAGTTTTCGAGCAGTGGAAATGGAAATAAAGTGTGGGAGAAAAGGTGGAAATGTGTAAAGAATTTAGTAATTAATAAATAAATATGAATAGTTTCTTAAATTGGTTTTTAAGGGGAAATAGTTGGCTTTATATTATCTTTAGTTTTTCCTTATATCATACCCTTTCTAAAACTGTAAAACAAATGCTTTGGGGCATACTAAACTCTTAGATTACAGAATGATAGCAGGCCCAACCCAACCGCACCGAATCCATAATGATCAATGGTCATAATAGTGTCTTTCTCTCTCTACCACTTTAACCCTTCGAGTCGTATGCCTGCTGGCCATAATTCCGCATAGACTATCGATTACCATAATCTCTCTGGTGACCACCCAACAAATTGATACCCTTCTTTTTTTTGGCTGGATCAAGCCCCTACCGAAAAATAAGTATCTCAAGATTGCTGTCAACTTTCACTTGATATTTTCGTTGAGTGCACTTTTGTTGTAATCGTTATGGTATTGTTGTCCGAGTGCTGCATTGATGTTTTTTGATTTTTCTGCATAATGCAATATGGCTTTCTTTATTGAATAAGAAACGAGCGCGAAACACTTTTCATTTTGGCCATAATGAAGCGCTTATATGCCTTGAATATGTGCCTGCCAATCAGAAAAAACCGAAACGGGCCAAAACCAAAACCAAACACAAAAGCCAAAACAAAATCAGTTTTCATCAGCTGTTTATGCCGGGGCTAACAAATTTCCTCTGGTCACTGAACCAATTCCAATTCCTATTCCACTTCCAATTTCGATTCCATTCGAAGCTCTAACTAAGTTGAACTGAAAACTCCGTGGATGTTGTTGTTGTCGGCGTTGCACGTTTGGACGATGTGTTGATAATGTTGGCGACGACTGTATGTATTTGCTGTGCTTGTTGTCGCTGTCGGTTGTTGCTGTTGTTGCTGTTGTTTCGATGGTTGTATCGCATTTCAATTCTAGCGTGTCCAAAACGCCCGAGACTCTTTTGCTGCTGTCAGTTTTAACGAGCAGTTTTTCTTTCGTGTTTGCTTTTGTTTTTCTAGCGTCAACACGAAATTGTATATACCCTACAATGTAAGTGTGGAGAATGCTCGAAGGTTGGATTGTTGGAGCAACATAGAACATTCTTCCATTGAAGAGTTGAGTGGTTTTTTTTTGGTGGAGTGAAGGGAATAATTTTGTATGGATTAAAGTTCTTTGGGATCATGTTCTACAAGCTTTTTGGGAGGTCTTAGTGTTAGACAGCAATCCATTAATCATTGTAAATTATGCAATTCTTGGGAGGTTTTATTCTCTCTTTACAACTACTATTTTTAGCAGCTTCATGAGCAGTTTTCCAATCAAAGATAAAACCATTAATAATTCTAAATTCTTATACAAAATAAATAAATTACATCGTCAAACTACTTAAGCTTTCTGTGAGGTCTTTCAATTAGTCCTTTCTTTTGAGGCATTAAATTAACTAAATTCATGCTATGGAGTTTTGGGCACTATGACACTATCTATCTGGAGAGCAGATGCACATTATTATGCAATTCACTTAAGGATAAGGATACATTAAGGATAAAGCCAGAACTTGTTTAATTTTTTAATTCCGAAATCCTCTTAAAAGAAACATTCCCAATAAATGTTCCTAAAGTGATCCCAAATGACTTACAACATGATTTACTTGAAGCCGGATTCATTTTATTGCTCAGTCCGCAGTCTTCCCCCTGCTGATTTTATTACACTTTTAATAGAGTATTTCCCTAGTCAATATCTGGAACCAGAGCCTACAATTCTCGGATTCACCTGCATTTCGGTGTCTTTCTTTTTTTGATTGATCGGAGCAGTTAAAGCCAAGGCAGCATCTGGCCAGAGATTTTCCGTTGAGTTGTTGAATGTTTAACGGGAGGGAGAGAGCCGCAGCGACACACAGACCTCAAGATAAGACCCCCAAAGACCCGATGATGTGTGTCTGTTGGGGATTGGTATGACTGCACCATGGGTTCCATCTCTCCAGCAACAGCATTCGGCATCATCATTGTGAACACGAACGCATTTGTGGCTAATTTGCATATCAAAATAAGCCATTGCATTTATGGTCTTACAGATGTGAGTGAGTGAGTGAGACGGTGAGTCAATTGATGGGCAAATGCATTTCCTCTCCGCAGAGTCATAAAGTGCATTAACCCACTGAATCCACCTAACTTTCAGCTTAATTCAATAAATTAATTGGGTCGTTAGAGTCGCTCAACTTTTACCACACACTTCCTGTGGGCCAGTCACGTAACTGCAAGTACGACTACGAGTCCGAGTCAAGTCCGTTTCCGAGGCAGAAGTGGAAGAAGTACTTACACTAACAATTGTCATTCAAATGTGTATTTAATGACCCAACCCCAACCCACTGGCCTCAGAGTCCTCAGTCCCCCAGTCCCCCAGTCACCAGTCACCAGTCGCCGGGTGCCAAAGTTTCTTTTTGGGGGTCGCACGTGCGGTCGCTTAAAAAATATTGTTAGACAACCGGAAGCATTTCATAGGCCCTCATCAATAATCCCCAGTTGTTGTTGTTGTCATTCATTAGAGCTCCAAGTACAGTCACACTCTTAGACACACGGAAAACTTTTGTTGTTGTCTAATGGAAAACTCGCTGACGGTTTTATCAGGTGTCACACAATTCGTTGGCCCCAATTTTGATTAAACTCTTTCCATGACTGTGCAGGTTTTTGTAGCTTCAGAGTTTCGGTAGATAGTGCCGATGCCATATTATTTTTTATAGATTGAACTGATTTGA
This sequence comes from Drosophila tristis, assembly GCA_018150885.1. Lineage (NCBI taxonomy): Eukaryota > Metazoa > Arthropoda > Insecta > Diptera > Drosophilidae > Drosophila > Drosophila tristis. The sequence goes on from JAECWT010000168.1 coordinate 325,081, forward strand.
TTAAGTGTTTTGAAAGTGTTGATTGGTTTATGAGAGAAAATGTGAAGAATATTACTCGTGTTTTATATTAGAAAGACGAAATGGCACATTTAAAAAGAATGCTGAAAGATTTATATTTCTCATTCGTAATTTCTGTAATATCTTTTGAGAATTAAATTTCTTGCTCAACCTAAAAATTAAACTCATATTTTGCAATATATTTAGTCTAAATTCAAAGCAAATTTCCACTTCGTTCCCACCTAAGTCATTTGCAAAGCATTCTGCCATATCTGCATAATCACAATTTCTTATTGTATAACATTTGCGTAATCTTTCTTCAGCCAATCTTATCCATCAGTTGCAAAATGATTTGGCTGTGTTTATGGATGAATACTGAGAAAGCAACTTGTTTGTTGTCTGCGAGTTATTTCTATCGTATAGAATCGTCAAGCTAATTTTCACAAATTGACCAAATTAGAGGTAAACTGATGTCGACAGCTCAATTAGACAACAAAATGAGGCTGTTTGGAGGAAGGCAACGGCAACCTACTGGGAGAATGGATGCATTGGCATTAGCCGACTGAAAATGAGGCGAATGTTGGCTAAATAAATTCACACATCTGCCTAATGCCATTTAGCCCCATAGAAACTGGTAAAATGGAAACACAGACACTCATTTATGTGCATATAAAAATATCTTTGCATGTGTATGCATTTGCCTAATGAAAATAATTTTAAAACAAATTGCCGCCACTTGCTCTCGCTGCAGTCAGTGTGCCCCAAAGTGTGCCAAAAGAAAAAGAAATTGTAGATAAAAAAATGAGTGCTTTTCAGCCCCCTCAAATGCAGCCCCGGGGCCAAACGACAGTGTTTTAAAAATAAAATTGCATTATGAGTGCATTTGCATTTCTATTTGCCATTTTAGCCCTCCTTTTTCCCCCATTTCTGTTACGTATAAGTAGCAGCAGTAGGCAATAAAAGTATCTCTGTATCTGGGAGATTGCTAGACTTGGAGTGTGCTTTGTGGGAATGGAAAATGGGAATGGAAAATAGTAATACCGAGGGAATGTATGTAAATAATTATGGTGAAAGTTTTAATTATTATTTGACTACAATACTTTGGTTTCATTTCGTTTGTGTATAATTATGCTTGAAATTAGCCTGGGTTATTTGAGTGGAGTTGTTCTAAAAGTCTTTAATAAATATTTGTTATTAAGCTGATTTATTTAATTGACTGAAACCGATAATAGTCGCACGCCTTATCTTATTTTCCAGTAGTTTGGCTTCTAAATGTAGGCAAAGGGGAAACAAATTAAAGTAAAGAAAGTTTGTGAGCAGAGCAATTTTTGTGAACTTCAAGGAATGTATAGGACATCGTGAATTGAAAACATCACAAAAAATCTTAATTTTCATTCAAAATGTGTAGCCGATATATCTATGTCGTTTCAGCAAATATTCATATATTTAGATACAAATTCTTTTAACTTTCTAAAATCATTAAGAAGAAACAATACAAAACCAGTCCCAAAAGTTGCCTCTACTTCTTCCACCAGTTCTTCTTCCCATCATCTTTTGCATATCTTTCCATTCTAGTTCCTAAATATTTATATGCTCTGGCCGACCATTTAATGGGTTACAGGGTATCAGGCCCACACTCAGTCGCTCACTCAAACAAAAATCTATGCCATCATCTAAATTTGTCTTTTGGCCCAGCGCCCTTTTTGTTAAATTTACTGGAGCAAATAAAACCAGGGAAAACCATTTCAATGACATCGTTTTGGCAATTTAAACTACATTTTATGTGGGTTTATGTCTCAGTTTTTCTTTGACTCAAATTTAATGGAAAATTTTCATTATATGCCAGCGCGGCATGCGATGCAGTTTAATGATTGTTTATGTCGGATCTGCATGGGGTGCGCTCTGGTCAGTTTTTAGGACCCCATGGTAGGAGTTTCCTTTGCTGTTTTGCATGTGCCAAACTTTTGTAATGGTTGCACAATTTTTTTTAAATTTATGCCTGGCACATTAATAAAAAGAAGAAATTTGTTTTTCCTTTTTGGAGCGGTAATTGTTAATTTTTTATTGCCCGAACCGAGCCGGGCAATAGTTTTGTACGAGGAGTCCTCTTCTTCGGGGAGCAATGAACCCGATATTTATGGCTATTTTTTATGCGGCCATATAAAAAATCATATAAAAAATGAGGTCCATTGCGGAGATCGAACTGTTTGAAATGAGTCGATGCATTCATTGGGAGCAATCATTGCTTTTATGTGTCTCTGGGGGCGGATAGTGTGAAGCCATAAAAAATGGCTCTTTGGGATTCGCTTTAATTTGCTTAATCAGTGGGATTATACTAGTTGAATTGGCTTTCAAATGGGGCAAAGAGATTTAATGAATGAAAATTGGAACAAATATATTTAAAACAGAAAATACGGAATAAATTCAGAACACAACACATTTCAATTGTACTTAAAGTCTAAAAACTCAATCAGAAAGAAATGTACAGAAATTTTGAACCAGAATTAAAACGGCGGTTGTGCGGATTTCTAACTGATTTAAATTGTCTCCATATCTAACAATTTACTTCATTGAAACTGGGTCTTTAACGTAATTTAATCTTTACTCGGTTTTTATTTTGTTACTGAAGTTTTCGTCTTTAAAGATATTTTAATCCACTTCTTTACCGTTTCGAAAACTGAACCAGTTAGTGATATTTTTACTCAGTTAATTTACATAATAACCGCTTCGTGTGCCGCTCTTTGGCACCGCTCCGCTTCATCTCTGCATGCACTTGCCACTTGTTACCATTGCCATTTAAATTATGTATATTTATGCTCACCTCCTTTATGCTGTCGTCGTTCTCCACGTTGTCGTGGTGGCTGGAGGAAGTTCCTTGGGGCACCGTCTCTTTCGATTAATTGCTTTTGCAGCTTCCGCTGCTTTTCACCCACCTGAACGAAGAGACAGAGTGCAGAAAAGAGAAGGAGAGAGCTTTCCAATGAAAAATGTGCACACGCCACGCCCACGCAGCAGCAGAGGCCAACTTTTAATTGAAAGTCAAATTCAATTTTTGCATATTAAATTAAATGGAGCCCGCAGCAATTGCCTCCTCAACTTTTGGTTCATCAGGCTGCCAGGCGCAGAGTTCCAGCAGAAGTTCATCGAGTTGCCCTTGAGTTACATATATCCACAACTTCCGTTTCAAATGATGTCGGGGAAAACTTCCGGCATTCGAGGTCTGACATTTGGTATTGAATGTGCTCAGTCGTGTGAATTATGCTCTCCAAGTCGTCCAAATGACTGGGCCTAAATTCAGAGCCAACGAAACAATAAAATCTCAGATATCTCGCTGCACTCTGCACAGCCAAACATTTGACACTTTTTCGTGCTGCATTTTGGGGCTAATTATAGTTCGCCTGGTCGCCTGACATTTGCAGGGCTGCCTGGCCTGACAGACTGCCTGGCCCGGACTGTCCCGACTATCCCAACTGTTTCGACTGGTCCCGATGGCTCTGACATGCTGTGACTAAAGAGGGCGCCGCTGCTATTCATAGCATTGAGGTTGCGCATCGTCTGCCAAACGGAACAGCACAGTGGGATATTTTTACCCCGCACACTGGGGCGATGATCTTTATTGGTTTACCTTTCCATCCATTTACGCTGGGATTGGATCACTAATTCATCGGTTGGCATACGAATGATTGGTTTTAGCTTGATCACACGACAGTCAGAATCAATTCATGAATTACTTTTCTACGATCAGAGGAGATCAAGTAAGAAAAGATCACGAATAAATTATATCGGTGTTAGCTCACGCTATGACAAGAGACTTTCTTTAAATTTGTATTATTTAAGATTTAGTTGATTTAGTTCCAACAAAAATGTACCTGTATGGATAAGGAAGAATTAGTTTAAATTTTACTAATTCTGACCCACAAGCCTTGAGCTTCTCCACTGTTACATTCTCTGTTAACCCAAAATCTGATGTAATGCTGAATTTGATTTATTCCTTAACCACTAATTATTCATATCCCCAAACCCCATACCTTCACTGTAGCCCCACAGAGCCGCCAGGGCATACACTTTCCTGCCTTTTCCAACCTACTGGGAAATGTGTGCCTCTTTTTCGTACGAGGTAGTGTTCCACATTCAAATGCTGTGCCACAAATCATGGCGTGCAATTTGTCAGCTCATTTCGTTTCGGGTTTCATTTTGGCTTGCTTTTGTTAAGTTATGATGACATTCAAACCTGTCAGCGGCTCCCGTCCAAAGAAAGAGAGATATGTGTGTGTGTATATGTAGGTGGAGGGAGGAGGGTCACTCCCTGGTGGCACTTTTTCTCCACTCACTGGAAGATTTATATGGATTGTGTTGCAATAGTTTCCAAAGCACCATGCCATGCACCTGCTCTCCCAAGATACGTATTTCTTTGCGTTTTGGTCCCGCGGCATCGAAAATTGAGGTCGCTTTGTCGTCGCACAAGTGTCTTCTCGCAGGCCATTTATCATTCTCGTTGCGAAATTCAGCCTGCAGTTAATCCAACATTTAGTTTTGCACTCGAAAAATATAGACGCAGTGGCTTCTGATCTGGGACTCATGCTCAATTAAATACAAAATGGTTTTTATGGCAGACGGATAGAGTGTTTTGGCTATTTCTGATTTGTGTGTCTAGGTTGTTGGCACCATCAAAACATTTTCACGCGGGATATTCCGAATGCTCGCCTGCCATTAGCATGTGAAAAATGCCATAAAAATGGAGCAGAGCATCCCATGGATGTTGGGCGCCATTAAAAATAATTTAATTAAAAACCACAACTGCACTTGTGGGTGGGAAAAGAGTCTGTCTGCAGTCCCCTGCCGGCCCCACTAGAGTCTATGGTCCACAGTCCACAGTGTAGAGGAGGGGAGTCAGTTTAATGAGGCGGCTAATTGAATCGGTTAATGGGCCCCCAAGTGAATGGCAATTAAATCTAACCATTATAAATCCATCCAATGTCAACTGCAGTCACCGCAAAAGTCCAAACAAAAGGAAAATACTTTACCTAACTTAAACTTCAACCATTCAAAATGTCAACCTTGTGTTAATCACAGAGCAAAAGTTGTGTTGCAAAAAAAAATTGTAAAGAAAATATATAGTAAAATATAAAAAAATCCACACAAAATGCATTCAAGCGGCAATTGTCAACGGCAACATCAAATTAAATCTACCGCCATCACCAACGTCTGGAGATTGTGCGCGGGTGTAGCCTCCGTCTTTGTGTCCGTTTCCGTCTGCTCCGCCACTGCCGACAATCGTTGATGCATTCGAGAGCCTGTGAAAGTGAAATCTCGAATCGTGATATCGATCAGACAATACTCCGCATATAATACACAGCACACACTCGCTAGGAAAACTCGTACGTACCGCAGGAAAAATGGGTGCACACAGCTCCAAGGAGAAACTGTCGCGCTCCTATTCCGAGCGCTACATCCACTCACAGATGATCGAGCGGGAGCGCTTTGGCAGCTTTGGGAAGCGGTCCTCCAAAGCCCAGACGAAAGGTAAGTGACGGCTGCAAGGTCTAAGGGGAGACACGATATACGTATGTACCTATGTACATGGGTGAATGCTAATCCGATGTGACTGTGACTGAGGTGTAATGAAATAAGCCCACATGGCGGGTAAACACGCTTAAAGTGGTTTAATTTATAAAAGACAGCATTAAATGCATTCAGAGTAAATTAAAAGGGAGGGGATATAACAGTCATAAATTACAAATAAAAAGGTATCAATATCTGATATTCTGATATGAAGCAAAATCGTAATCGTAGATTAATCGTCTTAATTTAGCACAGTCTCTGAATGAAAGAAATATTTTCCCGGCTCAAACAATTCAATTTAAATGTATAATTATCAACAAAAAACACTTTAATTTAAACTCCAAATTTAAATGCAAATGAATTCTGGAAAAAATCAACAAAAAACAAAACCGAATCGAGTATTCCATTGAGCGCTGCGGAAGTTTGTCCTTTCGGCCACCGTAAAACTATTTCGCATGCCACATGCTGTCTGCTGTCTGCTGCCTGTGGCATGGCTTATCGTTGCTGATAAAAGCCCCATACGGATTACGTGACTCGGCGCAATGCTCTTTGGTTTGCACAGCGGCAGATAAAAGTTTTACATTCGGCCTAAGCTGGGCGTGCAACTTTTATTTCCCTGTTTCCCTGTGTCCATGTCCATGTCCAGCACAATTAGCCAACAGCTAAAAATAAAATTTATTAGGTTTTCCCTGCTGCTGATGCTTTTGCTGCTGCTGTTGCCGCAGCTGCTTCTGCTGAGGAAATGCTTTTCTGTTGGCTCTGGCACGGCTGATTGCCCCTCCTTGTTGAGCCCCACAGCAGCTACAAATTATGTCTAACAAGTGCGAGGTCTGGGCCTATGGCAGGGGCCATTCATTGAGTTGAGGCCCAACAATAAAACCTCGTTAAGGGGGAAACCCGGCGTGAACTTGAATCAAAGTTGATTATTGTGGTGTGGAGATACGATACTTGCGAATAAAATATGATAGATTGTTGTGGCTCAGGTACTACCAAGTACATATATGTACATACATATGCATGTGGAAAGGTAATTTAAGGTGGATTAGATCATAGTTTCAAGAAATACAAAAAAATGTTTTGCTTTCATTCATTTAAGTATAATTAATTTATTTGCAAAAGATGGGAAAAAGAAGCTCGATTAGAGTAAAGTTTTCCTTAGTTACATCAGTAGATAATAAAAAAAAAATTCATTCAATCTTTACTCCCTGCGTTCGTAAAACTATTTCTTATTTCCCCCATCTGAAAGTCATATACTTTTTGATCAAGGCAAACGATTACTTCATTCATTCTTTCAAATAGTAAAGTGCACTTCAAAACTCTATAACCAGAGTCCGGGGCTCTGCTCTTCAAGTGATATTCAATTCCTTTCATCTGGAACTTAGTCTCCCACCCCACAGTAGAAACTTAATAGATTCATGCACTCGCATAATATAATTTCACCCTTTTTTCATGCATGTTTATCCAACAAGTTTTATCATGGTCTCCATGAAGGGAGCGATGGGGCTGGGGCGCAGACACTTCAATTATGGAAACGCTTTGTTTTAATCCACAAAACATTGGAAATGCAAATAGCCCCAAAACAGGGGGCGAGCACCCCCAGCTGGGAAGAGGAAAACCATTTATGAAATTTGAAGAGTGTGTTGTTTTCTGCTTTGAGTTATTAAATGAGGGACTACGAGTACGAGTACATAACTCTCCTTTCAACCCAAACCAACAAAATCCACAGCAAAAAAAAAAAACACTTCAAAGCGTCGCGTTGTTTGGCAACGTGTTCGCGCATAAATTATATATCATCATCATCCACATATTGATTGCTTGCAGAGACACAAAAGTATTTTACTTGGCATTTTTTGTTCACACCCGTCTCCCCATGTCGTTTGTCATTTGCAGGAGCTGCCAAAAAGCGTGATGTGCGCAATCTGAGCATCTCGCCAACCGATCTGGGCCCGCCGCCAAAGACCCAACAGACCGCCAAGGGACAATCCACACGCAGCAAATCATCTGCAACGGCCACGCCTACATCGATACGTAAGTGAAGAATTTCGATACATCCCATAAAATATGTAAATTATGAGCGAGTAATAGATATGGTCATATATTGTATTCTGCAATGTGGTAGACACTTTTAGATAGCTTTGCATTGATTGCTCTCTGCTTTGGAATCCGCTTTGGTTTCCACTAAAACTTTTATGTGGTGTAAGATATTTATGCAACTGAAGGGGGATCTTTAGATTTGGTCAGATGAATATTTTTTGACTCCATATGACCCCAACTATGTTTGTTTATTTAATTTGTTTATGTAATTGATCAGGCTGACAAGTTAATGAAGTTACATATATTCGCAAAACTTATTAAAACTTTTCCTTCCGGGAGAGATGTCAAAAGACGATTTCCATTTCCCAAAACTGTCCCACAAGAATTCTTTAACACTAAGTATTTTAAGTTCAAATGCGAATGTAAGACCGATCCCAAGTGAAAAAGCAATCATAAGTTATACCAACGAGTACGTTGAGATCATTTCTTAGAATATGTTCTGTCGTTAGATTTTTCCCACATCAATGTAAACTGAAGAATGAATTGTAACGAACATCTGCCCTTAAACCTGCCATCAAAACTGAGGCCCTCTCTGGACTCTCACAGTCGTCACAGTTTTTGCAGCTTCTGTGAAATCTCACTTGAAATGTGTCAACTTTTGTCTAGAATCGCCCTCTGCCTGGCCCCCTACCACTCCCCTAGCTCCAGGAAGAGTTATGTGCGAATTCATTGCTCAGGTGAGATGCTCAACTGGCTGCCCTCGATGAGTTTGCTCAATCTGCAGTGCCAGAGCGAGCCAGCCTCTCCCTATAAAAGTGTCGTGTCCAGACCAGCATGAGCCCGCTATATTTCAATTTAGGGCGTGTCTTACATCTCAGTGTCCGCTACTCGCGCAGCTGGCAAGAGAGAAAAACAGTTTAGCGCCCGATTCCCACAGTTAACCGTAAGGAAAAGCCGGCAAATCTGTGTGTGGGGGGTCATGGGACAGCTGCCAGCTGCCGAGGTGCCCGCCACGCAGAATGTCCCAAAAGCCTCAACTCCAGAGGTAATCTGTGCGAAATGTGCTGGAAATTGTGCACAAATTTGGCATCGTTGACTCATTCCAGTGACTCATCCTGCCAACTGACAGACTGAGGTAATGATTTCACTGGGCTTCAGTGTTTCCATTTGGCCAGATGTGCGAATGCTGTGGATTTATTATTGAAGTTTTTGCAAAGATGATCGGAGGAGTGTGGCTTCAATGTCTTAATTTTACCACAGCTAATACATCGACATACATACATATTTCTTGGAATTATGAACATCTTTCTCTTTAGCTAAGAATTTTGCTGCACTAATTGACTCGTGTTTGTCTGTCTTGTTTCATTATTAATCATAGTTCTGATGATAATGATAGATTGTCCTGACGGAAGAGACAATAAAGTACATATTGTTGAAAGAATGTGGAGTATGTGTTGCTCCACACATGTGGAAACATTTGTTTCTAACGTTATTTGTGAAAAATTCAAGTCAACAATAATATTTTAATGAATACTTTAGTGTATCCGAATTATTACATTACTAATGAATATTAACCTAAATATGATACAGATGATAAAGAACTCTTCCAGTAAATCCATCATCATATTCTTCAGTATCTAAAAGTTGCTCTTGAATGTATATTGCCACATGTTCAATTAATAATAATGTTGCAATGGCCTAACTCCATTATCTGATTTATTATACATATTTGGCATATTCTATAACAGAATTTCCGTGGCCTCATGCATGAATTTCAACAATGAAAGTGGGCCAATCGAATACGGAAAACATGAATGCATAAGTACATATATTTACGCTTGATCCACAGAACCCCTGTGGTTCCTATATTCATGTATACTATACGACCTGAAACCACCATAAGCATCGGTGGTTCAGTGGTAGAATGCTCGCCTGCCACGCGGGCGGCCCGGGTTCGATTCCCGGCCGATGCAACAGAATTTTTGCTCGTCTATTTTTTAGCTGCAAGTTTTATTATTTTGTTTACGGAGTCGTGCGCGGTTCATGCAAATGTTGGCGACTTTGCATAAATTAGCTTTAATAGGGAAATTCATTGTGTGCCGCCCCTCCAAGGCAGCGCCGACGACGAGATGCTGCTGCTAAATTGCTCGAAATGTCGCAGAGTTGGAAGTCGTTAAGAGAATGCCTCCTCCTTCGTCGTCGTCGTCGTACTTCTCGCTAAGTAGGGTCCAGCCACTGGCAATTCTATTTTTATGCGAAAGAGTCTACTTTAAAATTACTTTTCGTACCTCGATCACTGATCTCCAGTGAATGCAGAGCCCCAGAGAGTATGCGCTATGCGCATGCTTATCGAGTTATTTTCACGTCGCGGGGAAAAAACACAAAAGCCAATAAAAAACACGGTGAAACGTGTTTTGCATATTCAAATGCACAGCTTCTCTTGGGTCACGCTCTCGGCTGCTGGCATTTCTACCACTAATTAAGATTTATTCAGCCGACATGCTATTTCATGCAATTAAAGACTTGTGGATTTATCAAAGACATATCAAAAAAGTTGATTTGCATCGGCCGGGAATCGAACCCGGGCCGCCCGCGTGGCAGGCGAGCATTCTACCACTGAACCACCGATGCTTGTGTGAAAACTAACCACAATTTTCCACTCCACAAGGAAAATTTGCTATCATCTTTAGAGAAGATTCGCCAATTGCAACCGGATAACCGGATTTATTAGAGGCCGAATCAAGACAAAGCTTAGAAAAACAGGTCTTTGTTAGAGTTTGGAGATTTTTAAAGGTTTTAGAGAACTTAAATGTATGTACATATTAATTGTTGGTGGTGAAAATCAGGCGCATTAGCAAATTTATTGAAAGGTTTAAATACACAAAAAAAAACTATGTGCATCGGCCGGGAATCGAACCCGGATCACTCGCGTGGGAGGCGGGCATTCTACCATTGAACCACCGATGCTAGAATTTTTTTTGTCCAAAAATTATATACACAAGATACGATCGTTAGATCGAATGAGAATACATATATGTATTCATTAATTAGTTTTGTAAGTTCCAGCAATTAGAGAATAAATACATTTATTTTTGATGTGTTAAATACTGCGCCCTGCGAGTTCTTCAGTATACCATTTTAAGCCTAGATTTCCGTCTTTATAACAATCTCCTGCATTACATGTTTGATTAAAATGGTGTCTTCTCCGCAGAGTGGGAAACAAATGTATCCATACTCCCTATAATAAAAGCTGTTAATTCCTTGTCGGGATTTCTGTAACAAAAACATAAGGTGTACACAACTTTATATGTGTATCATGCTAAAAATTAAATAAGAGACATCATATGTAACTCAAATACCCCTGAAATCTTTGAGTACGGGTATAAAAACAAAAAAATTCGACTGCATCGGCCGGGAATCGAACCCGGGCCGCCCGCGTGGCAGGCGAGCATTCTACCACTGAACCACCGATGCTTCGGTGTGTGGGTCTTCCCCGATTCGCTTCACGAATGAAGTTCTATCTTTCTTTAGCTTGATTAACTTTCGGTCAAGCATCCCAGACGTGCTATAAATTCTAAAAATTCGACACTATCATAAGCAGCTAGGTGAACAGATAAGACTGGGTTCTATTGTTGGATCTTTCCTGGGTTCAATGTTTCTTCTATCTCCCAGTCAGCATGAAGTCTCCCATGAAGAAAAGTAATTCCCGCTAATTGCACGCAGGCTGATCGCTTTTGATCACATAATCGCAGCACTCTTCAGTCTTCAGTATTCGATGGACACCTCTATGGGGCAAACGTGCCTGAAATAAACCTACACAAAGTCTTTTGCTGATGACCAACCCACTCGTCTACCTGGCGCTTACTTTCATCAGGTTGGCAAAAAATAAAAGCGATATGTTCATTGGCATAATTGTGCAAGATCGATTGAATCGTCGGCATTTTCTCACCTCTTTGTATCACTGAGCTACTTGGCGTCCCACGCACTTGAAGACTGCAAACGGGAACGGATTAATCTGTGAGATCCGGTTGCTTCACATGGCAATTGCTTACCGATGGCCCACGCGTGTGTAAGTTTCTTAAACGAAAGCAAAATCGTTACCTGATTAGAGCTCGTTACTGTTGAAGATCTCTGACATTGAACCTGCCTGCCGCCTCTTGATAGTTGGGTTGATAGTTGTTTTTTAGTCGTGTTTTTTAAAGCCCCCGTCTGTGACATTGGCATTCGTGGCATTGTAAACTCTTTTTTCGGCATGGGCATGGGCATACACACACTCGCTGACGTTCTCGAACAACTCTCATTGTTTGTAGTTGGTAGTTTTTGCCGCCTAGACTTGTACTAGCCATTTATGGCTTCTGGCGCTGGCTTGTTTTTGCGGTTAGCATTGAAATACAAGCTCCTCCTCAGCTCCAGGCACGAGCACAAATTACCTAAAACATTATACGAGTACTAGGTGGATGTCCAAGACGGGTCCCGGGACAAGCCATGAGGTCAGCTTTGGGCAGTGGACACAAGCGAGTTGTGTGCAGCAGCAAAAGAAAACAAAAGCAGCAAATTATGCTAATTATTCAAAGAAACCTGTATCTGTATCTGTACCGTCTGAGAGCTAGAGGTACAAGATACACAAAGAGAGAGCTGAAGAGTTCACAGAACAAACAGAAGACTGAAATTCACTCGAGATTAAGGGAGAGAGATCTCGCACAAAAAAGCTTTGCAACATTTGGATACTCTCCGGCAACATTTAATCTCTTTACTGCACGCAACATTCTCTGGCAACATTTGAGTGAGCTTACTGCTTGAATACGAGTACTGCTTTGTCACTGCAAATCAGGTTCAGGCACTTGCCACTTTATCTTGTGCAAAGATGCTCCCATTGTAATGCAAATTATTAACGCGAACCTGTATGTTTTATTATAATTAAACGCTTCGTTAGAAATATATATGATATATTCATAAGCAAAAGAAGGAATAAACTTCATTACATTCTGAAAATAAACATGTCAACTGCTTGACCACTCTATAGCGACTTTGCTTGCTGAGTGTTTATCTGGCTCAGAGACACTCAAAATTTAAAATAATTATTCAAGTTAAACTATATTTTCAAGAATTATAGTTCAAGAATAAGGGCTCTTTAGTTCTGATACTATTTAAACTGATGGATCACTCTTTAGTAACACTTCAGCTCTTACTGAATAAGCTCTCTTCCACTGCTTTCCGACTGCTTGCCATGCTCAGGCACTTTATCTGGACCAAAAACAGGTGTTTCTGTTTTAGCATGCATTCCTCCTTGGTTGCACCTTACGTTGTACGCTGGAAACGGAAACTGGTTTTCTTTTGATTTCATTAATTTGGTCAAATTATGACATGCTGTTGCCTGTAACTCTGAATCTGAATCGGGCTGTGGCTCTGGTTAAGGCCCCCGCTCTGGCACAGACTTGCACTTGGTTCTTTTGCTGCGCTCCCTGCCTTTTGCCGGCTCAAGTGCATTGATAGCCTGAAACCAGAGATTTCTTGTTTGGAATATTATCATTTTGCTCCTTCAGCAAGCCTTGAAATACCTTTCAGACGTGTTCCAGAACTCCGAATTCAAAGTTAATTCGGAACTCCACATATACAAATGTGTTTTTAAAAGCAGAAAAAAATCCCATAAATGTTTGGCGTTCTCCTCAACTCTGTACTTCCATAGCCTTACCGGCCCTACCATAAGGCATCATCAGGCCTGATGACTCTAATAGCCTTACCGGACTTTTCAACTGGTTTCATTTTTGTATTTGGCACGTTGATGTTCTAAAGTATCAAATAACACACAAATCATGGGTTTCGTTACGATATTTCGTAGAGTGCTACGCGGCAATAAATCTGATAAATTAAATCCACCAAAAAAAGTTGGAAAAGCATTATATCCCTAGCAGCAAGTAAGTGTAAATTGGTTTGGTCTTATCACTTTTTGCCCACTGCCTAAAAGTTGGCAACATCTTTTTTAATCTTTGCCTTGGCTAAAACAAAGACATTTATCGTATTCGTTTTTTTTTTCTAAATCGTTCCAGAAAAACGATTAAATGGAACTTCAACAGCAGCAGTCCCGGCTGCAACATGTATTAGTAACAACACCAAGAGCGCTGCAACAAAGGCTGCCTCTGCAACACAAATCAAACAGCAATCGCCGCAATCTAAACTTAAAATTACATCTGTTAAGAGCTCCCCAATTGTTAAAATTTCCGAAGGTAAGTGTCAAAAGGTCGAACATTATTATAATTATCGTAGCGACTATGGCAAATCAAAATTGGAGCACTTCCAATCGATTGTAACCCCATTATTTATTTCCTATTTCCCTTTTTCTGGGTGTACCTTTTTTGTGGCGTGGTCGAACGCCGAACGAAGTGAAAGCATACGAAATTCAAGTCCAAAATAATTTCGACACCAATCGAATTAATTTTTTTCGTACCCATTGTCTGTCGTAAATTTGTGACTTCAAAAACCTCCCATCACAATGGACGGGGAAAAAAAATACTTTTGCTGGCAATTGCAAAATGGACTCCTGGGGACACTTTCCGTTTGGTAAAGTTTAGGGCTTAGGAGTTGAGCAACTTTTGTAATTAATATTAATGCAGCTAATTAGCCATTTGGGGATAATAGGCCTGAGCCACATGTCTGTCTATTTCCACACTGTTGGCCCTGTTTCGACACCTGTTCGAGTGCCTCGCATAGTTTTCAAATGGAAAAGTGACAATATTGCAGTGGGTTGATGTGTACAGTATACGTATATATTGATATTCCATTGGGGATGGGCTGAGTGTCATTAATGAGTGGTGATTATTTTGTATGGTTCTCGTCTATACGACTTGTTTAACCAATTTGGTCTTATTGTTGTGGTATTTTACTCTTCTATGTTTTACTTAGTTCTTACTTCACTAAGAGTGGGATTGGCTATACGATTTTTAATTTAATTCAATTTCTGTTATGAATTTGTTCGGTCGTTGATTCGTTTGAATGTTTTTAATGGGAAGAATACACAATAAACTTCACATACTTTTTGCATCGGATTATTATTCCTAGAAACCTGCGAAATACATATTAATGAATGTAGACAATAAGTCTATAATTCGTTATAGCTGAAATGATGTTCCTCATGCAAATAAAATTGGCTACCTTCCCATTTTAGTGGTATCTACAATTTTAAAGAACACCAGTATCTACGACATATTGTTTTCAAAATCACGGGTATCCCATGATCGTTGACTTCCTTCGTCTTTCAATCTTAACTCAGCCGTTGAGTAGCCAGTAAATTAACCAGCAAAGCGACAACTTTTTGCCTCACTCTTACAATGATCTCGCGCTCATGGGGTTGCCCCTCTGGTGCTTACATAATCGTGTGCATGACCCCCACACTGGTTGGCAAGTGGTTCTACATAATGCCCCACACGCACAAGCAGTACCCTCTTTGGACGCCCCCCTCTGGGTCTACCCACAAATGTTACTGCTTATATATGCCGCTACGCGTTGCCGCATTAACAAAATTTGCTTTGATGTTCAACGAGTTGTTCTTGCTGCTGCTGCTGTTCTTGCCTCGTTTTTTATTCTGGGCGTTGGTGTGCATTGCTCCACCTTCCGTTCTACGCCCCTTGGCTAACCACTGCAATGTTTTGGCTTATTTGAAGTTAAATTGTTTGTTAAATGTTTTAATGCGACTGACAGCCTTCCTCACTTTTTGTGGGAACCCAAAAGCATGGCTAAGCAAGTGCTCAAAACACTTTCTTGGAGCTCTCTGCGAATACGTTCGAGTATGTGTATGTCTGTCTGACTATTTTATCAAATTTTATTTATTGCTTTCACACCAACCATTTGGGGGGAGTCGATCAATTAAGTTGTCATTTAGTTTTGATTGTGCGTGATTGTAGGGGCCCGCATGTGAAAAAGTTGTGGGAAAGTGTGGTTTCCATCGTAACGAATATTGAATACTCTTCTAGTTTGGTTGTTTAAGTTTATGTTGAATGGGAATATAATATATCCACTCTTCCTAGTCCATGATCAATTACAGGGCCAGGAAAAAAATAATTCTCAAGCCTTGTGCAAGTAGACATAGGAATGATTCCATTCGAGAACTTGCTTTGAACGCTGCTTCCAAAGAAAATAAAGAAAAGGAATCTATTTGGTAAAGAAAGCTGTCCAGTTTCTTTATGTTAATATCTTGATAAAGCTTGTTCATCCATTATTGCTTTTGCAGACCCTGCTACTTACGCCTCACATCTTAATGCATAACCTCTTTCTAAAGGGTATTTAAAAATAAAATCTTTGAAAAGCACGCAAACTCTTTTTTCGCTGGGCTGCTTTGGGCATGTGTGAGTGTATCTATGTGGTTATTTTCTTGTATGTTCGATTGGTTGTGTGTGTTTGTGTGTGGCCCGCCAGCCCATTATCTGACGGCTTGTTTTCACTCTAATTTATGGCCTACACACATCAAGTTCATTGATTTCGCTGTCGCCAGTCGAAATGTGTGGGCTCCGCTCCTCTTAATGGCCATTTTTCACGCTTTTACTCAATTCAATTCAATAAACTGACAAATCTGTTCGTTTGGCGTGTATTTTTGGATAGTTAGCGGCACGCTTTGGCTGTCACTGAGGAAACGATTGAAAATATAATCGAATCATCATAATCTATCAAATGCATTTTGCCTTTGCATATTATTATTAATTTCACAATCGAACTGCAAAAAAAAAGGTAATGGCCGCTCCTCCCAGAGCTCGGCTCCGCAAGAAATCAGACACCAACACGCACATTTCCAGTATTTTTGCACTGAAAAGACTTTTACTTTTCTTTCGCGGGTATCTGCCATGCGTAACCAAAGCAAAACCCCCCACTGAAAATCGACAAAACAATCCAAACGTAGTCGTACATAAAGTCATTACTACAATGGATACCGAGTATGTAATGAACGTTTCCATTTACAATTACAATAACTTTGCAATTCATTTTGGGCCCACACATGGCTCGCTTTTTGCAGGCCTAAAGATTTCTTACGATCTGTCGTCGTTGGTGGTCGGTGGAAACGCTTTGAAGATAGAGGTATACGAATCAAGGTGCTTTCTATGGAATTGTCATTTATCTTTTGTGAAATTGTGTCACACATACATACGAAGAGTCATAAAAGTCTGAAATGCGTGGAACCATCCATCTTTTTGTATTGGCATTTTACAAAGCAGAATTTGTACAACAGAAGAGATCTTTCAGAGGCTAAGTTCTTAAGGTCTATTCCATTTGATTGTATTCCACTTGCTGAAAGACAAATTTTTCTTCTAGAGAACTGTTTCTCTCTTAGAAGAAAAGAAAATTCAATCAGAACAATGAAAAAAACCACTCCACCGTGTCGTTTTTTCCTAGCTGCTATTCCATTTCCCTTTCCTCTAAATGCTACCCATAGCAATCAATCATCTCCATACTCAACTAAATATGTTCACAGAACCTATCCATACATTTCCTCTAATATTAATTTTCCCTCCCAATAAATTATCGCTTAATTAACCCAATGCTAAACCCCTAAAACACATTAACATACTTTTGTAATATTTAAAGGTGAGATACAGGAAAAACTTTATTGAACTGTCAGCAAATATTTCACAAACCTAATTCGCATGAACAATTTATGCAAGCCAAAAAAACCATAAGATTTTTTTCTCCCTGCTTTGGGCTTATTTGCACACAAAAGTTGGCTAAAACCGTAGCCAAATATTGCATAAATTGTTGAGATCTCCGGGTCCAAAACCGACGCTCTTAGGGCTTGTGTAATTTCGTGTTTGAATACACTTATTTTCTAGCGTGAGAATTTCGTTTTCTGGTAATCATGAATACATTTTGTATTTGAATTTTTTTGGGTGTACTCATATTTATTTAAGATATTCAAATAAATTCGGAAAATTGTTTGCAATGTAATTGGAGTAGAGGGAAATAAAAGACGCTTTCTACAATTCAACAATTGTTTGGGTCTTACTTATGTAAGTCCCCGAATTCCTATTAATCTGAAACTTTCAATTTTTGCATTAGCCTCAATATCCGGCACACGCAACTCCATTATTGCCACATGATAATTTCTTTTCAATTCAATCTGTGGCCCAAACTAATTTGTTTAATCAATTGGGAATCATATAATTGATGGATATCTTTTTGTGGGAGTTAATTGGGTTTATGTTCGACTTCACGAATTGGGGTCAAGTGTTTTGTGTGTGTTTTGGCAAATTCTATTCAATAAAAAAGGCCATAATTATCCAGGTTTAATCTGCACAAACTTGATAAGGTTTATAGCCGCAGAGGTTCTCTAACTGGAGCGTGGCTTTTAATGTGTTGTGGCTGTTCTGCTCATCGTTGAGTTCTTTCGGTCTTTGTCTTTGTCTGTCTCTACAAGTAATCAGACCCAAAGTTTTTTTTTTTTATATTATACATATTTTGCATACTCTCATATGACAGCCAGTCAATGGCCAGGCCAAAACAAAAAACTACTTTTGCTGTTGGCCAAGTGTGACGCGAAAGTCACGGCGACAATTTTTTGTATAAAGACAAAGTCCATAATTACAAGCAACGATGTGCGGCAACATTTCTTTTCAAGTGCCATATTCGAAGAGTGCATAAACTTTTGGGGAAAGGGCTAATTGACGTACAAGAAAATATTATTTGAATTACTATTTATTTATCTTTGGAATTGAAGTGGTGAGCTATTGCTTGAATTTGAGTTGTTGCTGCATATGCAAATTATGAATATTTGTTTTCCATTTGGATTTCTGAACACATTTTATATTAATTCTTCTTTGACAAGCATTGTTGACTAAGAAAAATCATTCTAGAATCAAGAATATAAACTTTAAATGTAATAAACATTGCAAACAAATTTAACAAATTTAAAATTAAGAGTGATATTCATATAGAAGATATTTCAAAGGGGAACGAAGACACGAAATTATTTCCGAGCATGTGCCTTCATCAACAATTCGCTTGTGGGATTGTAAATTCTTGAATGCGGAAATTAACTATTAATCAAGACGCACACAAGACATTATTTTCGAATAAGTTTGGTTAAAACTTAAATTTTTTAAATTAAAATTAAAAAATAGAGGTTGTCCATTTTTTGACATAATTTTAAATATTTCAAGATACATTTGTTTGAAAATATTGTTGTGCCCAAACAAAAGCAGGTTCGTTCTGCTTCAATCTGTCTTTGTCCGCATCCTCTCATCCATTTGGCGTATAAAATTTCTTTGATGTCCATTTTGCATTTCACTTTGGGTAAGCCTGAAGTTTTTCGAATTGCTTTATGCGGTTTTCGTGTGTCGCAGTTGCTGTTTAAGTCGCAGTCGCGATTGGAGTCGCAGTTGAAGTCGCGATTGAAGCTGAAGCCGGTGCCGGCGTCTCCACCATTTGTTGCTTGCGGCTTGGGGGCCCAGACGTTAGTCGCGCGCTGAACTTTCAAACAAACAGACGTGTGCGGGACCGTTGTGTTGTTTTCTTCTCTATCGTTGTTAGTGTTCGGGGGCTCAAGCTCCCTCGTATAACGCTTTTACAGTTGGACAAGCATTGGGTGGTTGTCTGACGGAGAAGCGCGCTGCTTGAGTGCGCGCATGCCCCAAAAATGGGCCTCAACGAGTGCTGCTCAGTGTTCTACGGTTCGACACAAAGTCTGAATGCGACAAAAACCGCGTCCACATCTACGTATTCGTTGCCAACGGCTGTCGATGTGAAAGAGTTCCAACAAATGTTGAAAAATCATAAGAATCTGCAGGCCAAGAAGTATAGCTATAAGGATTATCCGAACGATGTGAAATACGGGAAAATCTATGCGGGCATTGGCTGTGGCGGGGCAGCAGCAGCTGCTGCCTCAGGAATAGGAGGAGGAGGCGGTGGCGGTGGCAGTGGTATCAAAAAGCTCTTCAACAACAACAGCAGCAGCCAGAACAACAACAACATGAATGTGGGAAAAGCCAGCAAACTAATGCCTGCCACAAGGATACCGACCACCAAATCCATGATTGCCTCGGGAGCATCCTCAACGAACACCAACGACATGGATATGTATCGTTCGTTCAGCAAGAAGAGCTCCTCCTCGTCCTCGTCGTCGTCATCCGCCGCCAGCAGTGCATTTCTCTGGAACTCCTTTCGGATGCCACGAAAACAGAAATCCCTGCTCTCCGATAAGAAACGAAGTGGCAGCGATGCTGGTGAGTGTCACATGAAAGAAAGAAAAAAAATCAATTCCCACTAAGGGATTCTGCCAATTGATAATTGCCACGGTTGGATACCTCCTCAACCATCGGCTGTGACCCATTTGAAGTTAGTTTTTGGGCCCCCACCACCGTGATTCAGAGAACAATGGGGATTGTTTGGCTCTGGCCGGCGGCTATTTGGTTAACAAGAGTGAAAGATGAGACGAGAGATCTGAATTGGGCAACCCAATTCAACGGAGACCCACCGACTCTTGTATAATTTGAAAATTGCTTAGGCATGACCCACAACCTAAAAGCAACGCAAACATGTCTAACGGCATCGGATCACTCTTCTCCTCTCCGGATCCCAATCTCCATTTGCAGGGTATAGAAAATCTGTTCTTTCTTTTGCCAAACGAGGCGTTACAATTTTTCCAGACATCAACTTTTGTTCTCTCTTCTTTGGCTGTGTTTCAATCGCTTATTTCTTGGGACTTCAGCGCTAAGTGTTGCAAATACGATTTTCGTATTTCTTAGCTGCCTTTTCATTATTTCAGCTTAATTATGAAATTTTGTTTTGCTTTAGCTGCTAAATGCTAAAAATAAACCATAGGAAAACAAAAAATAGTATTTAATTGCTAGAGTTTTTTCCATTTTTCATTCGGCAAGTCATTTATTTGGCTTGTATGTTAGGTCACCATGGTCTTGTCATCACTTGGAAAAATACATGATTGGACAAATGTTCAGATCTGTAATTGAGAGGTTTGATAAATTAAGGGTTTAATATCGCTTGGTTTTGATTGTTTTGTGGGAGCTTGAATTAGTGAAGTTGGGGAGTTGGAATTGCTGTATCATTGAGCTTCACTGACTTACGTATATATGTATGTACATAGTGCCATTGTTTGAGTTCAATTGAAACACAAAGTTCAAGAAATCACTACAAGGCAATCAAATTGAATTTCCCACTAAGAAGAGATGAAGAAGAGTTAGAATCTCTCCAATTTGAATTTCTTTATAGCCTGCTATACTTTCCCCCAATTATATTTCAAGTGTCATCTATGTACATAAGCCTTGCCAATTTTCCCCGCAAAAACTCCCATTTATCTTGCCTCTATCCACTGTCCCCAATTCTAATCCCTATCTTGGAGAGCATTAGAAACACCCATTGCAAATGATGCTCCAATTTCTGCAGCATTCTTTTGCCAGATTCCTTAACTGATGGGCAGTTTTAGCGGGCACTTTGCAGCTCATTCAGTATTTATGGTTCTTAACACTTTTACCCGAAAACATGCGGCCATCAAGTGCGCATGCCCCGCAACGCATAGGCGCAACAAGAATACGTGGAAGCCACAAACCTTTTGGGCCGGTTGGCATCCCCTCTTCTGCCCTTCTGCTGCTATGGACCATTATTGATTTTTTAGACAAGAATTTTTTTAAAAGTTTTTATCTGTTCATGTAAGGGTCCTGCACAGAGTCTCAAGTTTTGTTTGGATGACTAACAACCCCGACGACAGTGGCAAAAGCATACGTACAATGATGATGATGACTCATCTCCAGAGCTACCCCAACAACAGTAATAGCAACAGAAACAACACTTTCTCACTCACTTTCTCTCGCTCCCTCTCTCGGCTGTGTGCCTCAGCATAATATAGAAAAAAGAGTCGAAGGTAAAGATACCCTTGACCAACTATAGTTTTTGTGAGAACTGTTGTATCACTAACTTCAGAGACTCGATTTTTTTACAACAATCTATTATTTAAATTATTTTATTGCTTTTTGAAGAAGGTATGAATCTACGACTATACATGGAATATCACTGGTTCATAAGAAATGACCCTTGCAAAGTTTCAGTTAGAATTTAGGCATACTGCCTTCTTTTCGTCGCTAAAAAATATAAGGCATACTGCCTTCTTTTCATCGCTAAAAAATATATTCCTTCGAAACAATAATACCCTTTGCAAGAGCATACAAATTGCATAATGTACTTTTTCTCCCGTCATTCGTGTATGAGAGAGTGTGTGCGTATGATGTGGGACATTTGACACACTGACACTCATTGTGTATGAGATATGACAGCCACAGGACGAGAACGCAGGCGCAGTGAGAGATTTTTAGCTCTGCTTTGTCAAACTGTTATACACGCTTGTTTACAGTGCTGCCCAAACTGTGCAGCTGGCTTTTCGATTCATTTCGCTTTTTAGGCATTTTTCAAGTGGAACCAAGTGATAAAAATTCACTTAATGCTTTCAAAATTCCCGCAAACGATTGACTAATAAATCTTTGCTCGCACAAAATTAATTAATAAATCGAAAATGTGGAGGGGAACGAAATGTGAAATACCAAAGACAATTAAATCATAGCTGTGCGGCGTTCATTAACGGTACTGTTGCGTTTTTGGCGCAAACAAACTGTGACCACACATGCCTCCAGGCCCAGGCCAGCAGCAGATACATAGACAGTCCGCTCATTCGGCTCTAATGGAGTCAAGTGCAGACCTCGTAACGGCACCACAGCAGCAGCGTCAGAAGTGGCAGCACGATAGAGGCTGTGCAACACAGGCCAGGCCAACAAGAGGTAGAGGCAACGCCAGAGAGCCTCTACAACAAGTAGAGGCAGCGGCAACAATAGCGTCAGTGCTCTGTGCAGCCAAGTCCAAGTCCAAGTGGCGGCTTCTGTGCAGCAGAGCACAACCAATTGTTGCCACCAGCAGCTGCATCTGCAGCGGTAGCACCACCAGAGAACAGGCACAGCAGAGCAGCACTGCAAATTGATTGATCAATGCCTTTCAGTCTCGAGATGTGCCTTGGCCCCGGGCCAAATTGTCAAGCGGCAGGCCATCGGCCAACACGGGGCGTATGCGCAATCCGTTTCCAGGCCAAATGGAAAGATAAGCCGCATTGAACTTGTTTTCTTTTTCATTGGCAACCCAATAATTAAGGTCGAGCTATAAAATATTTATGGCTAACACTAATCGATTTCGAATCGGCCTAAGAGAACAAAGATTGCGGGGTTTTGGTACAGTTTTCTAATGGAAATGGGTTGATCTACGGGAGAAGATATAATATTATAGTTTATTAAGAGTTTTATGTTGATTTAATGGGGTTTTGATAAGCTTTGTTTAGCAAGAGATTTGATATGCATCTTAATTGGGTTTTTATAATCCACGCTGAACCTCCAATATATTAGGAAGTGTATGAACAAAATGAAGCAGAGCTGGGTTCGTTGGAAAACATCTGTCGTGACAAATAAATATTCTTATGCAGGTATTACTTACATTTGTCACGATAGTCCGAGTATCATTGAATCTATTTGTTTACTTGAATCGATCCCATTTGCTTCCTCCGGTTCAGCTCTGAAATAAACACACAGTCTTCGTATTGAAGTGTTGAAATTCCTCGTCTCAGCCCCTGATTACTATTTCTTCATTCAATTAAAAGTGTGGAATTAGTTACACCTTTTCTGTGCTCCCAAAATTTCCTATGTGCTAGTTTAACATTTTTAATATATTACACTCTTGGGATCTCTACCAAATCCCATATCAAATTATGATATTAAAATAATTATAATTTCATAATTTTGCACAAAATGTTCAACAATTCGCTTCGCTGCCCAAACTTCCAATTTACGGATTATAATTTGAAATTTGTGCGTGGAAAATTTAATAACTTTTATGTGCGCGCTTCCTTCATCAGGAGTCTGTTTTCATACCTCTATTTTTATCGTACTTTTATTTCTCTTTATATATATTCTGCACAAAGCCAAATGCGTATTTCTGTTTTTGCCAATTGGTCGCGACGCTTCGTGCTTGGACTTAGACACCCCAAACCCATAGACATAGAGCCAGCGGATTCAAACCAAGACCCAAGCGAAATCCAAGACAAAAACTATGCCAAGTGTTTTTTATTGACTTACGCACAGTGCGACGTACGACGTGCGACGTTGTATCTGAGGTCTGGGGTCTGTTTTCCTCCTCTCTTTCTCTCTCTATCCTCTCCCATGTTGTTGGCTTTGCAATTAACACTTGTTGACAAGTTCACTGGGCCATGCTCGGGCCAAGCCATATATAATTGTGGTCTCTGCTGTGTTTTCACTTGGGCGTGGGCGTCCAACAGCTGCTGTGATGTGACCCCACTCTGTCGGGCTATGATTTTCTGGCATTAAATTTTGATTTATATTGGGCCATTAATTAGACGCCAGTCCGAAGTTGAATCCCAGTATTATTTTTTTCGGGGCATGCCTTCCCTTACAGCTACTGTAAATGAAATGACAAAAATTAATTAAATATTGCTCATGCGCCTAGTGGTTCGCTCATTGTCCGCCTGCTAAGTAAATTAAGTGACCCTCGTTCATGCACCATCCCAGCAGCCCCGCAGCAATAACTTAACTGACTTTGTCATCAATTTTCCATTGAGAATGTGTCTCTTTCTCTCATTGCGTGCTCATTTCTCTTCGAATGCTGACGTCAGAGTAGGAGTTGGTTTTGCGTCTCTTTTTAATTACGCGCCTGGGTCTGCTTATTGTACACTCTTTTCGCGCTGTTCATTAATGCTGTGCACATATGTATGTACATACATTTATATGTACGCGTATGAATATGACGTACACTGAGAATAATGATTGTGTGAAATAACACAGTTGAACAGAAATTATTCGTAGATGGTAGTACATTTTACTAAGCAATCAAATTCAGTTCATCGAGAGCTAGAAGAGTCTAACTCTCGTATGTAATTGAGGAAATTTTAATGATTTGAGGCTGGTCCAGATTTGATAATGAGTCTGGGAACTTTCAGAATTTCCCTGAGACCTGTTACTTTAAAATGACTTTAAAAATTACGTCATTCGTTATTTTCCAGCTCACTAAGTTAATTGTTCCCAAAGGTTATATCAAATTTACTAGAAACGAGTGAGAAAATCAAAATAGGCGTTGTCATCCCTTATGAAACAATCGTAGAAAATTATTTAATTTTTTTACCTGTCATGTGAAAAATGGCGTTATAAAAGAAAGATAAATGAAAGGTCGGTGGACATTTTTTTTAAAAACATTTTCTCACTGTGTCTGATCAGCGCCTTGTGGCGATCATAATCCACCACATGGTGAAATCAGCGCCACAATTAGCAAATGTTGCCGCTGCCCCAAAGAAAATATACAGCAAATGAAGCCCACGAACAACGACGAGCAACGAACAACGACGATCCCAAACGAACAACGACGATTGTGGTGCGACTCGCGCCTCTTTATTTTGAATTAAATTCATTAACAGTTTATGTTTAGAAGTTTGCGCGATTGTATCGCCAGCTCGTTGTTGACTAAGTGCGTATATATTTTTTGTGCGGATTGTACGGAGATTTGGAGCTACGCGTGTGCAAAGAATTACAAGTTGGAAAAGAAAGATGTGAATCAATAAAAATAGTGTGCGTGTGCATTTTTTGGAATTAAAAGCGGGTTTTCTTGCCAGAGAGGACTCTCTCTCATTAAGGATGTCCCCAAGTGTCGGCAATTAAAATCGAATTCCCTCGATCCCGCTTTCGTGGCAAACGTCAAAGTCGGGAGTCTTCGCCCCGCTATGGCACTGTTAATTGCATGCCTTTGGCCACATTAAACCAAATAGAGCGGAAGCAGTATGCAAGTACCGTAATGATGGAAATGTACGAAACGGTTGGTGCAGTAGTAGGTGGTGCTGCGGGTGATTGTGCTGGTGCCATAGTCGAGTCGTCGCTGTTGGTCGTCTGCGATTATGATGAGCATGCCGAGGATGAGGGCATTGGCGGTAAGGCATATCGTTTGCATTTGAAAATTGAGCTGAGACTAAATTTATCAATATGGATAATGGAGGAAACTGAATGAACATAATTTAACAAAGAGATAATAGAAACTGAAATCAATAATTCTCATCTAAATGCATATATGTGGTTGCTGTTGAATGGTTGCTGTGTTCAAGTATATTATTATGCATGAATTTGGAACCGGTTTAAGTTATATTTTAAATGCTGTAAACTTTTTACAAATTTTAATATTTGAGAGAAATGTCTGCTCATGACTTGCGACGCAATTTCCGACTGTCTCAATCAACCAACGTTTAATGCACATGGCGCCCGTGCATCAACAAAATATTGTGCAAAATAAATAATAGAGGACAAGCCAAAGCATTAAAAGCCAATCGTGTATAGCAACAAAAATGAAAAAGAATATGTATATATTTTGACTGCTGGCCTAGAGCTTGCCCCAGAACAAACATGATTTTTGGCAAAAACATTGAGTATACCCTGTAACCAACAAAATGGGGAGAGAGTAGATATGGTTGAATCTTGGATTCAATTTTGGTAAATGTACACCACAAACCATACAGAGTATGGTATTCCAGAAAAGTATTTGACCAAAAAACTATTTCAATATCCGAGTTTTTCTCCTAGAAAAGGGTATCTCTTGAAAACCTTATAATTGTGCATTCCGAAACGGAGAAACAATGTTCTTTGACCAAGGGCAGGAATCGTTTCAGCTGTGCAGTGATGAATCATTCTGTCAATCACGGGGACAAACATACATGTGAACATATGTATATTATAAAGATACTTAGGAGGCAGAGCTTTACATGGTAGATGTTTATCAATACAGAATAATTTGTTGCATAATTTGTGTTGCATGAACAATTAGTTGTTTAGTCTAGTTATTTCCTAGGGTATACACCATTCCCTATGTTCTTCCATTTGACCACGCATAATTATTATTCTCTCTTTTTCATTTCACCATTTCCTTTGCTCACTTATTGGCTTTCCAGTCATGAAGATTTTTTTTCTTCTCTATCGTGGGATTTTTGTTATTTTTCTTTTCGCTGTGTGCCAACCGCAAAAATAATATGAACCGAATATATACATAGGTACGTCAATCATACATATACCTAAACATTGGAAAATCACAGCCATATATGTACGTGTCCACTCGCCCCACTCAGTCATGTAATGATTAATTAGTCAAATTCGGTTTTTATTGCATTATTTTCGTATCTGGCATTGTACTATTGGTTGGCCAAGATACTCGTACAACAGAAATTGTTTTCGTGCACAACTTATCTAAAAATAATCATTAGAACTTGAGCCAAAAAGAAAAAGTATGTTTAAAGTCTTTATTTTGCCACAGAAAAAAGTCGAAAATAAGATAGGCGAAAATAAATGGAAATGCGCCAAGCTAGACGACGACTCTACGACCTTGAAATGTGTGCGTTCCTATAGGCATTGTTTAACAGACAGATACGAAATGAGTGGCGATATCCCACTGCAATGAGTGAAATGAAAATCTTGCCCTGATGCGCTATAAATCCCTTAATATGTGTCTTTCATCACTGCCTACAACTCTGGCAGTTTGAAGAGATCTCTGTCTCTGTCTGTCTCGGCGCCCATCATAGAGACTTTTGCCTTTAGTCATGGAACTGATTGACATTAAACAGAAATCGATCGGGTGTCTATAATATATACATCCGTACTGCGAATGGCCTGAAGCGTTTTTCCATTGGCCATCTTATGGCCTTATTCTTTGTTGTTGACTCTTTCGGTTCCCTTCTTTAATGTTTATCCATGGAGAGTTGTTTATAAATGACCTGGCTGCTGGTCTTTTTACATTTCCTGACTGGCTGAATGCATAATTTAGTGCAAATAGTGTTTACAATTTGTGTCATTTAGGGTCCAACGGGGAGAGCTTTGCTGAAAGGAGGATTATTTGAATTGGTTTGTTTATGGGATATGTTCAATTAAAGGGAAGTGCTTTTAACGAATAACATTTGCCGGTATGTTTCTTCCTGCATGAAGAAAATGAAACACTGAATAGAAGTGAGGAATATGTTTTTATACCCGTACTCAAAAAAGAGTTAAGGGGTATATTAGATTTGTGGTAAAAGTGGATGTGTGTAACGTAGAGAAGGAAAATTTTCCGACCCCATAAAGTATATATATTCTTGATCAGCATCAATAGCCGAGTCGATAGAGCCATGTCCGTCCGTCCGTCCGTCCGTCCGTCTTGTTGAGCGCCTGGATCTCAGAGACTATAAGAGTTAGGGTAACCAAATTTGGTTTCAAGACTCATGTGATATCACACTGTATTCAAAATTTCGCCCCACCCCCTTCCGCCCCCACAAAGGACGAAAATCTGTGGCAGGCACAATTTTAAAGATACGATAAAACTAAATCGCAGTATCGTAGAGAATGCCCATATCTACCAGATTGCCGAATATGAATCAGATCGGATCATAATTATAGCCAGAATGAAGAAATTAATTTTCTGTTGGTTCCCCCGCCTCCACCAGCCAGAGACACAACACATTCTCTCTCTCGCTCGCACACTCTGCCGCGTTCAGTGCGCGAGCAACCCCTAGCAGAGGAGATGTAGAATCTAAATGGTATATCTATAATCTACATGTTAGATGTAAAATATACATTGTAGATGTAGATGTAGATAACAGATGTAGCAAAAAAATGTAAAATGTAAAATTTTTTTTTTTTTCTAAAATTCTAAAAAATCATATCTCAAAAATGTATTTACTGACTGAGTACGGGTATAAGTAGAGTCGCGTCCCCAGAAGCGACTCACACGTTCCTTCTCGTTTTCATTCAGTTGTAGAAATCATTGTAGGAAAATAGTACATTTAATTAATATATGAAAAAAAACAAATACAATACATACATATGTTAAATATATGGGGGATCATTAAATGTGTATCTATTAGTCCAGAGAAATGTTCGATTTGCCAATATAATTAATTACATTGTAGTATACTACTTTGGACATCTGGGATACATTCAATTCTGAAAATATATTCCCTCGTTCCTTAAAGAACAAACGCGAAATTATACGAAATTCTACGATATTCGAAGCGCGAACACATTAACATGGTTGGATATTTACTTACTTATTTTTTCGGTTTTTGGAAAAAGAAGAAGCGGAAAATTACATAAATTTCGTTTGGTTTGCTTTTGATTGACGTCAATCACAATCACACGTTTTTATACCCGTACTCAAAAAAGAGTTAAGGGGTATATTAGATTTGTGCTAAAAGTGGATGTGTGTAACGCAGAGAAGGAAAATTTTCCGACCCCATAAAGTATATATATTCTTGATCAGCATCAATAGCCGAGTCGATAGAGCCATGTCTGTCTGTCCGTCCGTCCGTCCGTCCGTCCGTCCGTCCGTCCGTCCGTCCGTCTTGTTGAGCGCCTGGATCTCAGAGACTATAAGAGTTAGGGTAACCAAATTTGGTTTCCAGACTCATGTGATATCACACTGCTACAAGTGTATTTCAAAATTTCGCCCCGCCCCCTTCCGCCCCCACAAACGACGAAAATCTGTGGCAGGCACAATTTTAAAGATAAGATAAAACTAAAAACGCAGTATCGTAGAGAATGCCCATATCTACCAGATTGCCGAATATGAATCAGATCGGATCATAATTATAGCCAGAATGAAGAAATTAATTTTCTGTTGGTTCCCCCGCCTCTTTCAGCCAGAGACACACTACTCTATCTCTTTCTCGCTCGCACACTCTGCCGCGTTCAGTGCGCGAGCAACCCCTAGAGGAGGAGATGTAGAATCTAAATGGTACATGTATAATCGACATGTTAGATGTAAAATATACATTGTAGATGTAGATGTAGATAACAGATGTAGCAAAAAAATGTAAAATGTAAAATTTTTTTTTTAATTCTAAAATTCTAAAAAATCATATCTCAAAAATGTGTAAATACTAACTGAGTACGGGTATAAGTAGTGTCGCGTCCCCAGAAGCGACTCACACGTTCCTTCTCGTTAGACAATAGAATTATGTTTAATTGAAGAGATTTCCTCTGAATATCTTTTTAAGAACTATGCATAAAACCTTGCAAACGAATTCTTTTGTAAATAATAGATTATTGACGTCTAAGAGTAAAAATAATCTTAGATCCCTATCGAAATTGTAATTAATTTGCCCCCTCTTGTAAAATATTCTTCTGCATTCTTCAAGACTTTTTATTCAATTTTCCTTCAAATACTTATATGCCGAGTAAGAATTTGTAGAAATTTGCGGCCTGCCACTTGACTCTCGCCCACTGATAGTGTTTGGGGCCACGGACTGTCGCTGCCTCAGTCCAGTGTCTGTGGCGCGTTGCTAAAACAATTTGTTGTTAAATTGCAATTAAAGCAAAGCACCAAATGGACTGCCACACACAGCAATAAACCCCAAAGGCTGACGACTGTCTGTATTACGAGTGTACGAGTATACCCTCCTATAGCCCCATTTCCCCCAAAAAATCCCTGTGTCCATCGCTGCAACCTAAGCGCGAAATAAAACAGAGACAGCAAAGACGGTGGAGAACCACAATGAGATAGGGACAGCAGACACTGAATAGATAGAGACAGCTACAAATGCAGTGAAAGAGACAGCTACAAACGATAGACAGAGACAAGCGACGTTTAGCTTTCAAGTCGTGGCAAGTAGCGTTGTGTCGAGTCGAGTTGAGTCGAGTCAAGTGTAGTGAATTTTGTTTTTGGTTTTTGAGCATTTTCCAAACGCAGCTAATTGAAATGCCAGTTTCGAGTCGTTGCTGCTCGTTTTAATTACGCGCATTTCCATTGGACGGACGTGTTTTTTTTTTGTGGGTCGCCATGGGTTGAGACAGGTTGCTGGAGTTGAATTTTCCAAAATTCACTAAAATGGCAAAAACAACAATGAGCCAGAGCCAGAGATAGAGGCAGCTGCCTAATGCCAAATAAGATATTTTGGAATTTCAATTATTTTCTGTCGCCCAAACGTTGCACCGCCTCAAAGATACATACATGTAGAGCCGGACAGTGTCCGTCCCGGCAGCTGTCCGTCTCAGTGTCACAGCATCACAGCCCACTGTGCACTGTGCACCGTGCTCCGTGCACCGCGAGAGACTGGCAACACCGTCCCAGTTTGACACATGTTGAGTTTTTAGCTGAAAAGCAAATACAAAAACCCATACCCAACCCAAACCCAAACCAAACCGTCATTATGAGCTTGGCTGACCGAAACCGAAACCCAAACCAAAACTGAAAATACTGAACATTCAATGGATTGTGTTATGTGCTGCAGTTGATGTTGATTGATATTGTATGGGGGAGAGTTGTCCAGGAGGCGGATAGATGCTGTCTGCCACTGATGGAATGACACGAGGTGCAAACAATGTTAAGGGGGAAAATCCCCAGAGAAGAGAAAAATAGTTGCTGCTGTTGGATGAACTAAGTATAGATATGCGACAATGTAATTTGCATTTGCTTGACAGCTGAGGGAAATTTTGCTATACGCACTTATTTCTTCTCTCTTTAATGTGAGCCTTGTTCAAGATTTAACTTAACGTTACGCCCAATTATTTTTTTAGCTAATACAAAACCAATTAAACCAAGTAACCAAGTATTCATATCCCTGATGAAGTCACAACCTTCCTTCCATATATTTGGGAAAATCCACGCGCCCAAACAACACTTTTCCCACCACGAAAAAACAACACAGCAAGAAAATTTCTGAATGAAATCACCCGTAGTTGAGTTTTCCCCGAGACCCAGTGCAAACCAAGTGAAAAATAGGATGGGAAATGGGAATAGCAATTGTGAAATAGAAGGCGGCCATATAACTACTGAGGTGGTCGGTTTCCCTGCCATAAAATCGTCCAAATGGAATGGAATCGTGGTTCGGGTCTCACTCCCCGCGAGCACCACCCGTTGGCTCGGCTGTCACCAGGTTGAGCCTGTCAGCAACTTGTTGCGATTCGACAGGGACCCGCGAGAGTCGGGCCGTGAGAATATTCTGACTGAAACTGCTGGAAATTACGCAGGGCAAAGGGGATTCGAGGTGTACTGAACTGTGAGAGCAGAGCCATGGCAAATATGGTTGGCCTTGCAATTAAATGGTCGTAGCCAATGTCATTTAATTGCCTAATTGCCATGCGAAATGTTCTGTTTCTTGGCTGAAATCTCGAATGAGCCTGTCGTGTGCCAGACCCGTTCGAGTCGCTCGCACGGCGTGTGTCATTGAGGAAGTTCAGGGGAGAGGCGGCATCAGGTGTGCCTGCTCCTCAATGACTTTGTCGAAGGTCCCTCCATTAATGATTGGCAGTTATGAAATATGTTCCTGGAAGAATATTCAAGTAATGGGATAGCCAGGGAACACCAAGATGCTTTGCTTTAATATCAGCAACACAAGATTGACCTTTGCTTTATTTTCTCAAAAAATGACTGTGCTTGCTTCCTAAAGAAACTTTTTTCCCTCCGGCAATCACACCTCGACTCCTCTACCAAAGATTTACTATCTATAACAATTTCTGAACACCCAAAACCTGAACACTTATAAAAGCAAATCTCGTTTAGTTGTAGTTTCTGCAGCATGTATCGTTTATTTATTGACATTACACAATCTCTAAAAGTGGATAGATGCGAAAGTAACATTTTGTCCACTTGAATTCCAGTTGCATCCACCTGTCGACGGCAGTCGTCGGCTAATTCATTAATTGACTTAATGCATTGATAGCTATGCTGCAAGCACGGGCCTACGGCTTTGTATATATCTCTAAAAATACTACTCGTGTATCATAAAATAAAACAACCAAATAAGCACGGAAGGTTCTTTCTTTCCATATTAATGAATCGATCTATGAAGCTTCAGATTGATATTGATTTGATTTTGATTGAGATTACCAATATTTAATATGTTAAATATTGTAAAATTTGAATGTAAACTACTTTAGTTTTTATGACTACCCACATTTTCATTTTGATCATGTTGGAAAAACCAGTTTCAACGGACTTTTCCGCTCAGTTAAACCTTGGTGACAAGGCAATTTCGCTTTCAATATTTGAATAATCATCTGGCGGTAATGATCTTAAGTCTGGCAAACTCCGGAAGACAACTCCTCCCCTTTCATTTGAGACAAGTAACAAATTTTCCTGGTACACGAGACCAGAGCAATTGTCATATGAGACATGTGCTCCTACCAATCTTGTGCAAACATAGGCAACTTTGTGTGCCGCTTTGGCTATACTCGTAAATTTATGTGGTAACATAAAACCGCCAACCGTTGACTATGGCAGACCAGACCGGGCCGAGAGACAGCTTCAATTTGGAACCGCAAAACGGCGCGTGGCTTGTAAGGAAATCGTGTAAATTATGGACTGATCGATGGATGGATCATGCCGGTTACTGAACCCCAAACACACCCCTTCCTACCTATATCTCTCTCTTGGCTTGGGACTTGGGGGCCTCCCTATCTTGGGGCTTGTCAAGGCCAATTTGTTGGCTAAAAAATTGGCCACGCATCCTCTCTAATTGACAGCTTCGCAGCTGGACAGAGAGCGTCGGGTAATTGATGATGATGGGCCCCAGCAACGGCACCAGCAACGGCACCGACCTATGGCATTACTACTTACTACTATATAGTGTTATGGGTGTGGCAGCTCTTACACCTCGTAGCGGCATTTGCCGAAGATTGCCTTGCTTTCCCTTTTGTCAATGGAATTATGCAAAAGGAAAATTTATTGCCATTGCGGTTTTTAGTTTTTGTTTTTTGTCGTCTACGGGCACGAGGCAATTACTCATTTTTTGCGTGACGCTTGGACGAGTTGGGGGTAGAGAGTCGAGTTCATCGTTAGATGAATCATGATCATGGCCTACCTCATCATCGTTAGCTCATCCCCAGCCTCATCTTCATGGGGGAGCAGTGTTAACTCATCTTCTGGCTAATCTTCATCGAGGAGGAGGAGTGTCTTCAGGTCTATCTTCATCTGGGAGATGAGTTAATGAGCGAAGACTTTCGCCATTTGAAAGTTGCATAATGTCGTTGTCTTGGGGATAGTTTTGGGCTAATCTATGGGCTACATTTTATATGTATTTCCTCATCATTGGGCCTTGACTAATGACATTTTGATATCCCCTCTCTCTCCTTACAGAATCCCTGCGTTCTGGCGTGGATCAAACGGAGTTGCAGGAGCTCAATGGACAGTCCTCGAATGGATGCCCGACACCGCCAACGCCGAGGGACTCGAAACGGGCTTCCCTTAGCCAAGAGTCGCTCTGCGTTTGCGGTGTCTCCGACATTGGGTGCAAATGTCAGACGGAACCCAAGCTCAAGAAGTGCGAATGCAAACCAGTCAATGCCCCGAAACAGACTGGATCCGATGCAGCCGCAGCCAAGGAGATGCTCAAACAGGATGAGAAAGATCAGGAAAACATAACCCGTAATATAACTAGTACAAATAAGGTAAGATTTCATGTTTATGAATGGATGATAAACGATTCTAGTAATTTTATTTCAATTTACTTTTTAGCAGTCGAGCCCAGTCTGCGAACCCATTGGAAAGTCGTGCAGTTCGCTGACGGTGCTTGCCAGTCCCCGCGTGGACATAACCATCCAGTATCCCGCCCTGAAGCCCTACACTAAAAACAATGTGCTGGACTATGATCGCTTGACAGAGTTTTTCGATGCTAACCTCAGCGAGAGGCAGCAGGAGCAGCGTCAGCTGATGGGACTCGCTGTAATGGTTCAGTTCATGTCTCAAAAGGTTAGTACCGAGTACAGAGTAGACTTCAACGAGTGACCAATAAATGGAAACGAGTGCGGTTGTTCGATGTGTAGCGGATCAGTGGGCGGATTTAGCAGAAGCAGGCGCCAGGGATTTATACCTAGACATTCAGTCTCTTCAGCCCTTTGAAGCTGAACATCCTTCAGCGTATCCGCGTATCTCTTTCCCAGCCCATTGTAATTGTCCTCCACATATGTGTGTGCCGGGCATGGGCTCACCTGCTCTAATAATTCCCGAATGGTTCCCTTTGCCATTTCCATATCCATATGTTCTGCTCTATTATATGCGAGGGATTGATGGATCGACCGGCCGACTTGCTATTGTTTGAGAAATTTGCCTTAAGCTATGCTTAAAGTTGAGCTAATTTTGTTTAATTGTGTCAGTGCGGTCTAAGCCGAAACAGAAACCTCAACGAAACCTGATCCGGGGCTCTCTTTTTGTGTTTGCACTAATTAAAAACTGAAAATTCTGCACAAAAGTTTTCCAGGCAGCAGATGCTACCAAAAATCCTCAGATACATACGTACATCGTACGCGCTTACGCGCTTACCCGCTTCCCTTTTCCTTTTATGCGGATGTGGGACTGTGTGAAAGCCTTTCTCTAACACAAAATGAAAGGGTGTGAGCCAGTGGCACGTTCTAGTTCAAGCATGGAAGAGAGAGAGACCGAGACCGTGTTCCATCCATTCAATTAATTGTTTGCCATTTTCGGTGTAAAGGATTTAATCAGACAAATGAAAATTCCAGGGCACGTGTGAGTTTTGTCGAGATTTGCCAGTTAAAGGATGTGGAAAACAGTTCCCTTTTCTTTAGGATGATTTGCTCCTTGATTAACCCAATGCCATGGCTATGTTTTTTTTGTCCAGCGGAGTCCAGCCACTACCTGTTCGGAGGAAGGGTCGGTTATCCGCGGCCCTCTATTAAATACCAATAACAAGGTCATAAAAATCAGCGACAAACGCGAAAAGCATTAGTTTAACATTTGCATATGGGCGAATATGGCAGGTTAATGTGGAGGAGTAGACATCCTTCCGAGACATCATCGCCTCTGGGCATCATAAATCGATTTATGATGTTGTTTGTCTGCTGACTTTTCAACCGCAATTGCTTTAGGTAGAATTCGAAATTGCGATTTGTCTGAACTTGTCACTTTCCTGCTGTTTAAATGAACATCACAAAACAGAAGAGAAGAGAACAGAACAGAACATAACAGAGGAGAGGAGACTTTAAAGCCACTCTGAGTGAACAGAACACTAAAGTTCCTCAGGCACATTTTGTCTTGGACAGCAGCAAAGCCTTTTGTGTCATCCAAAATTTTAACAATTGCGCAAATCCATTGGCTTTAGTGCATGTCTCACACAAGTCCCGAGGATAATCGAAACAATTGCCACACAAGACACACAAGCAAGAGACGAGACTCCTGCAACTGCTGCTCCTGGATATTTTAAGATTTTACTCAGTCTTATGCAATGAAAAGATGACAACATAATGCCCATGCCTTTGCACAATATGTGTCATCAGATGCTGCCATTGTATTGATGTCATTTGCGTTGGCCATTTGCGAACATTTCCCCTTACTCGGATTCTTTTTTTGCTGGTCTGAAAGGAAAGTCATTAAAATAAAGAAAAACTCCAAAATCCCTTAAGCTGCTGCTTGGAAATTTTCACATTGAGCTGGGGAAATTTGCAGTAATAAGTGAAGCAACAGGAAGTATTAAGCAAGTTTTAAAATTAGTCTCTTTTTTTATTATGTGTCGATTCTCTGTACTTTTTCGTAAAGGAATTCTTTAAGCGCTTGGGGAAACTTAAATCCAAAGAAGATTAGCTAAATCTTTGGTTTATTATTTGGTGATTTGCTTGGATATAATTCAGGTTTTAACAAATTGTTCAATTAAATATCAAAGCAGATTATACCGACTACATCGAACATTTCAGAACAACCAAAAAGGCCGAATGTTTGTTTAATACAAATCTTATTAACATTTCATTGCTGTTTTTCCTGATTTATATAACTAAACTGATGAAGAATGATTGCGTTCTTCATTGGAACTTTTGTTTTGAGCCGCTTTTTAAAGTCCCACAAAATATTCCAAAGAAAACTTGTTTCTTATAACTTTTAACTTACAAGAAACGATGGACTCTTTGATAGTTTTCTCAACTATGTACTCTTGAAATCTCTATACAACAATCCAAACAAGATTCCTCCAGATAATTTAATTGAGACTCGCTGGAGCTTCCATGTAGGCTATTAACAAATTACTCTGTATAGCTCCAAATTCGAATTTAAATTTAAGAATGAAATACACAAAAATTTGACTCTACATTCTCTTGAATTTCGACGCTGAGGGTTCTCTATTGGCGCTTCCACATGTCCTAATGCAATTTGTGTATTTATTTTGTGCATTTCCCGTATTTACTTTATTCACATTTCGAAAAAACAAACCTGGCCTCGTAATACCCATGAGACCCGTGAATAGTATGTAAATATGTAAATAGTGATATCGGGAATCAGGAGTGGAAGAGCATACCACAATATTTGGGTAACTTGTTGCATGCGGCTACCGGTTAGGCCGCATCGCATCGATGGCCGCGTGTCTGCAAACATGCAACGCGCGGAGGGATTTGTTTTTTCAGAGAGGGATTTCGGGGTAACGATTTCGGGAAATCGCGCAACACACGGCAGCCGTTTGAATATTTTCCCACTAAAAGCCTAAACTTATGTGGCAACAGCACGGAACATAAATATTTATTTAGATATGATCCGATCCAGTGAGACTTCACAGTTTGGTGTGAAAACCGTGGAAAAGCAGGCGGCAAGGTCCTCCACACACACTCGTACCATAGTGTAAACAGCAAGGACATTAGCCGAGAAAGGACAAGGCTAGAAGTAGAATTTTTGGGCTGGTTTGTGCAGAGCAGCCTCGTGCTCGTTTTTATGAGGTTTTTAGTGTCCGCTGAAGGACAATTGCCGATCCATTAAGATAGTAGAGTGCGCAACCTGAAATTGTCTCAATTCGTAGCCAAAGGATTAAATCCAGTCAGAGGACTGGTTACTCTTCCTCATAGTCTCTCTCTCTCTCCCCGGCGGCAAGTCACCGATTTCAACACTTTAATTGCCAACGTCCTTGTCAGGTAATTGTCGCTGTCACTGTCTTCGCTTCATCTTCATCTTAGTCGTCGTCCCCGTTGATGTCTGCATTGACTGGCATCCAGCAAATGTCAGCCGTCTGGAACGGAGTCGGACTCGGAGGCAGTGACTGAGTCTACGACACAGCGACGCGATGGCAATTAATTTGCTGGACAGCGAAACGGCGACTGCAGGCGTGTATACGGCAATCAATATGCAATCGGTCGGCCACCTCTTAATTTGTGGATCGGGATTAACCAGTCGACAGCCGACTGGCGACGAATGGAGGAGAGCCATTGATCTTGACAGTCTAGGAATAGCGATACGCGGCTGAATAATCCTCTTACACAGGTCACAGCTCAGTTCCTCAAGTGCCCACTAAATTCCTATGCAAATTGCGATTGGTTTTAGTTAAATCAAATTTGTGACAGCCACTCGAAGACTATTTGGCATACCATCCGAACCCATCCAGCCCGTGCCTGTGAGGCGCTCACGGCTCACTTCGACACGCATCCACCCAAAGTGTCGCAGAGAAGGTGCGCGCCATTACAGTGAATTTGAAGTGCATTCAAGACACCCACATTGAGCCGCCCCAAAATGCAGTTGCAGTTGCAGTTCCCTTGACTGGGAAGCGCGTGACCAATGCACCAAATGGCACATTGTTCGATTGATCCGAAACCACATGAAGATGGCCAGAGATCGATCCCTAAGCCGCTGGGCTGGGCTGGGCTGGACGGAGTTGGAAATCTTTTGCCCCGTAGCTGTCGAGGCGTGGCCCAAGCGAATCCAATCCAACCCTTCCCCTGGCCACTGAGGGCTACACCCACATTACATATTCTCTTCCAGTTTTTTCTTCAAGCGCGGACTGGGGCAGGAAGCAAAACCCAGAAAGCAGAACTGCCAGAACCCTTTTCGCAGCATGTTTTAAAAATTGCATTGCATTATTTGGTTCGTCGCGTCTGCGTCTCCGTCTGCGTCTGCGTCGCTCATAAATCCAAATCCCTGGTAAATATTTTGCTCACCATATCCGGAGAGATTCGTTTGATCCCACTACCTGCAAGATGTCTTCCTTGTCTGTAATCTACCTGCCGCGTCGGGTGTGGGGTGCGGGGTATAAAAGCAGATCGTTCTGGTCGTTTGGCCATCAGTCTACTTCAAGTATTCGTGTTCAACACACTACTGCGCACAGAACGAGAGCAAATATGTTTGACAATTTTGATTTTACCAACGAGAAACTGTCGTCCCAGACCATGGACTTTGATTTGATCAGCTGGACGGTGCCCCACACCCCCACCAACAACAGGATACCCAGCTTTATGGATAATATCGCCTTTGCCCAGGGCTATGCACAGCAACAGGTATGCAGGGTTGAAAGCAGTCATACGAGGAAGTCTCTTGAGGAAATTAAAAATTGTATTTTATTTATTTTATGGGATTTTCCCAAGCGACCTTAACTGCGAAACAAACATCTCAGACCCCTCCATCCGCATTGTCTGCAGAGGGAATTTCCGTCGCTCTTGACGATTTCCCTTTGTTTGGACTTCCGTGGTAAAGAGACTCTTGAAAATATCTTTTTAATTGCTCGCGGTGCAGGTAGAGCTATCCTTGGCCGCACCGAATGGCATTTTATAGCCGGATTTATAGCGACTCTACTAACGTTTACTGTGTGTGTGTTTTGTGCCTTTCAGCTGGATGCATGCGCCTGCGCGGAGACCAAAGAGCAGTGTGCCCGGGACAGAAGTGCCCTGGAGGAGACGCTCGGGCTGCTGCAGCAGACGCAGCGGGATTGCGAGGAGCTGCGCCAAGAGCTGCACGCCAAGGATGTGGAGTGGGCTCAGCGGCAGCAGGAACGAGAGCATTTGCATCGCACTGAACTGAAGCAAGGTGAGAATTTTGATTTCCATCTTTTCGATGCACAAAACTAACCCAAAAATGTCTCCTCTTCATTAGCTGAAGATAAAGTAATGGAGGTGCAAATGCTTGCAAAGCAAAGGTTCTGCGAGCTGGAGGCCCAGCTGCGGGCCAAGGACGAGGAGCACAAGTTGGTGCAGGAGGCCTACCAGCTGGAGGTCTCGCACAAGCTGGCCCTCAAGATGGATCAGTTGACTACCGCCGAGGTACAGATATTGGATCTGCAGTCGCGCCTGCAAAAGGCTGCTGTACAGGAGCAGGAGCTGCGCGACAGACTCATCCGCAAGAAGAACATCCACACCACCAGCATTCACGAGGCAGCCCAGCGCGAACAGGAGCTTAACGAGCGCGTCCAGAGCCTCACCAAGGAGCTGAACACGCTGCGGGCCAGCAAGGAGTACAGCGAGCGCGATCTGCGCGATCGTCTGACCCTCTCCCAGGACGAGATATCCGTGCTGCGCACCTCGTCCCAGCAGCGTAGTCCCAGCACCAGCACCAGCACCAGCCTGACCGACACCAGTGCTGAGCTGTGCCGCCTGACCAGCGAGGCCGACAGTTTGCGCTGCGTCCTGGAGCTGAAGCAGGCGGAGATTTCGTCGCTGTCCAAGGAGAACGCGGACCTGAAGCGCGAGGGCGAGGAGCGCCTCAAGCTGGCCAATCAGCTGGATCTGCTGAAGTCCAAGAACGAGTTGCTGCAGCTGGAACTAGAGACCAAAGCCGAAAAGGAGAAGTAAGTACTAAGAGGAAACCCAGACCAAAAGAATTCCATGCTCACAGCGCTCCTCTGCCTCCCTCCTTTCCTCTTCTCTCGCAGGGAAACTCAACAAAAGTTGGATGAACTTCAGAAGGCCTACAACCATGAGAGCATGAAGCGCACTCGTCTCACCTTCGACAAGGAGGAGATGGTGTATCTGCTCAAGACGCGCACCGAGAAGCTGCACAATGCCGAGGCTCGGCTGCACGAGCGATCCCTCAGCTCGCAGGACGGTTCGCACTGCTTCAGCCGCAGCACCAACGAGTCATCGTCATCGCCCACATCGCCGATGATCAAGGGCATGATCGAGAGGAACGACTCGATCAGCTGGACCCTGGAGATCGACGGCGAGACGCCCAAGGTGAACTCCGCAAAGATGGTGCGTCGCAACGGATCCCTACGCGGCAGCAACGAGCGCAGCCCCATCCAGCGCCGCCAGCAGTCGATAAGCAATGGCCACGCCAATGGCCACACATCGTCGTCCCTCAGGAATGGCACCTCACCGTCGGTCCACAGAAACGGCGGCTCATCATCGCATGGACCCAATCCGCTCTCGCAGAGCATGTCGGCCACAGCGCTGATGCGTGGCAACTCTCTCAGCGGCGAGTCGGAGGCCCGCACCCGATCCCATTCCATGTGCATCAAGGCCTCGGCTTCGACGTCCGCTGTTTGCGAGAAGCGACACACATCCGACGCCACGCTGGGCGGAGAGATGCTTTTGCCCGACTGGAACGAGGATCAGGATCCCATCTGCTCCAGCTCGCCACATCCCACGCTGCAGTCGGAGATACGTCCGCGCAGCTCCACCATTAAGCTCATGTCGTCCGAGGCCAATGCCCTGAAGAAGTTTCAGGAGATTCAGGAGTCGGCCGGCGAGGCCATGGTCTCCGGTGCCAACTCCGAGGACGAGAGCTGCTCGGCCTCTTCGGAGGACATGATGCGCAGCTCCACCTCCAGCACGGCCTCGGTGGGCTCCCTGTCCAAGCGACCGAAGCAGCCGTCCTCCCGCATGTCCATTGAGGAGGCGCTGCCCTGCACCCCCATGGAGGTCAGCTGGTCGGAGGATGCCGCCGACGCGGAGGCCGAGGCATGACAGGACATGCCGGGCGTGGGCTACGAGGAGCGGGCAGTCATCGAGCAGATTGCCGTTGCCGAGGCAGCCGAAGAGGCTTACGAGATGGCCGCCTATGCCGTGAGTGATGTCCAGCAGGAGGAGCTCATTGTGGGCGAGCCCGGGGACGACGACGACGACGACGACGATGACGAGGACGATGACGAGGACGACGATGATAGCTTCTAAAGCGCCTAAACACCTTGTGAAAGAACATGAAATGGAAGTCAGAGGGGAAGCATAGCTTGGCAATTCTTTCAGCAGTACCCTTAAATGATAATGATATAATTTACAAACAAATATAATAGTTGATATTTCAGAATTGAAAATGTTTGTGTAAATAATTGCATTTAGCATTGTAGTAGATATGATACATAGTAGCCCTACTTTACCCATGTTTAACAGGATAATGCATGGCCACTTTACAGATTACAGAATTACAGCTAGTAGAGCACTGCAAGCGGAGCCGTCACACTGTCCGTCTGTCATACGAGTATGGGATATGGAATATTGGAATATTGGAATATTGGAATATAGGAATATAGTATATGGAAGGGGACACATAAGTGTTATAGTATACCAGTGACTTTTTTAATGGAACACCCTCGGACACACACAATATTACATACAGAAAGCTAAACCAAGTTTGGGGCATAGCTGCTGCATATAGAACATACTCGTATATAAATCTTAAACATGTTTCAAACTAATCAGGAGTACGAGCAGAACTCCTGCAGTAACGTAATGGGTAGCATTTAGCTGAAGCAGTTGAATATTTGCATAAAACTTATTACTATACCACGTACCATAGCGATATTGATATTGATATTGTACTCTAACCGCGACTCGCTGATTTCGTACACGTATATGTATATGTATATGCTAATCCCAATCCAAATACTAGCCTCTAGCGATTCTCAACGATTGTAATCCTCCCCAAGCTCAAACCCACAACCCACATCCATTCACTCGATGTCCTTAAATGACTTACCTTAAACGCCCGCTAATCGTGTGTAATAATAATAATAATAATAATAATGTACCAATTAGTATGTCAGATCTTTAAGCTTTATTCTTGTGTTTTGTATGGAAATTCTAGATGTACGCGTATTTATTATTTAGTTTTTAATGCCTTATGGAATGAGAAAGGAACGCAAATTGAAACTGTTTAAAATCCTAGTTTATACGAGAGTACTCTCTCAGCTATACATATAAATAGACATACATATATATATATTCGCGTACGTATGAATTTGTATTAGTTCTAGTTACATATGTTTTAATTTTTTGTTATCCTGGATTGTATCCGAGTATCCGAAGAATGCGAGTTTTATATGTATAGATTCGGAATACGCAAACTTTGTAACACGCAGGCATTGTCATTAACTTTTAAGTATTGTATGTTATTTTTATTATGTGTGAGAGAACTTCAGCTGAGAGGGAATCCAACCCCAGGCGCCAATCAAAGGGAAACTCTGTCCTGAGCAGGTGCAGAGAAAACAGCGCGAGAAACGTTGCTACAGAATAAATCCCCATGAATATTTTTTGCTAAATAATGTCAAGAAGCCCATAAATAAATAAGTAATTGTTTCAGAAACTATCAAATTAATTTCCACTAGGGGGGGGAGGGACACCAAATCGATTGAAAGACGTCTGATAAAAAAAAGTCTTCAATTTATTGTTCGATTTACAGATCTAAAAATATCGCTAAACTCTAACGGCCTCACGATCCTTGCCCACGCGCTCCTTGAATTCTTGCACTAGCTTAAACTTCTGGATCTTGCCAGACGTGGTCTTGGGGAATGCCTCGACGTTGAACACATAGCGCGGTATCTTGAAGTGAGCCAGTTTTCCCTTGCCGAAGGCTCTCAATGCCTCCACGTTGAAAGTGGCAGGATCCACGTCCTCGTTCAGGCGGACAAAGGCGCACAGCTCCTCTCCCAGCCGCTCATCGGGTACTCCAATCACCTAAAAGCGAGAGAGAACGAACCAATCAAACATAAATCACTTAGAGTAAACTTCGATTTGTACTCACATGAGCTTCGATGACGTGCGGATGGGTGTTTAAAAAGTCTTCAATCTCTTTGGGGAAAATGTTCTCGCCGCCGCGGATGATCATCTCCTTGAGGCGACCCACGATGCGGCCATAGCCGTTGGCCTCCAGGATGAACTGATCGCCGGTGCGCAGCCACTTGTCCCTGCCAATTGTCTCCGCCGTCTTGTCCGGATCGCCGTGATAGCCCAGCATAGTCGAATACCCGCGGACACACAACTCCCCGGGCTGGCCCAAAGGCACGACCTTGCCCTCGGAATCGATTACCTTGGCCTCCACATGATCCTGTAGATGGCCCACCGTGTGCAGTACTTTGTCCTCGCTGTCGCCGGGAACGGACTGGAAGATGACGGCCGTTGTCTCCGTCATACCGAAGACACTGTGCAAGGCCTCCACGCCCAGGACCTCTTTGACGTCCTTGATGAGCTGCGGCGAGACTATGGCTCCACCGGTGATGGCCTTCTTGATTCTGCCCAGCGGCACCTGGAGCTTGCGCTGCGTGCTCACGAGGTCCACATACATGGTCGGCGTTCCGTGTATCACAGTGCACTTCTCCTGGACAATGGCCTGCAGCGAGTCCTTGGGACTGAAGCCAGCCGCGGGCAATACCAGAGTGGCGCCCTTGCTCAAGCCGGCCATGATCGTGATCACAACACCAAAGGCATGGAACAGTGGCACCTGCACGCATATTCTCTCCCCCTCGAGCTCGTTGCGATTACCCACATGGATGCCGTTGTTAACAAAGTTATAGTGTGCGAGAGCCGCCGCCTTGGGACTGCCCGTGGTGCCCGACGTAAACTGAATGTTGCAGGCACTTTCGGGGCAGATCTTGGCTTGTAGCTTGCCGATCTCCTCACGCTCGGTTTTGCTGGCCAGATCCAGGAAATCGTCAAAGCGCAGAGCGCCCTTGAGGCCGTCCTTGCTGTCGATGATGACGGAGCGCAGGTGTGGGAATTTCTCGCTCTTGATCCTTCCCTGATCGGCATCCACTATCTCCGGGCAAATGCTGCGCAGAATCTCGTAGTAGTTCTGGGTCCTGAACGTCTCAGGCGCCACAATGGCCTTGACATTCACCTTATTTAGGCAGTAGGCTACCTCGGGGCCCTGGAACGCTGGATTGATGCCCACCGAGGTGAGGCCGGCCCGGGCGGATGCCATCATGCCCAGGTACCAGTGCATATAGTTGGGAGCCCACAGCCCCACAGCATCGCCCGGCTGCAGTCCCAACCTGCGGAATCCCGCCGCCAAACGGTCGGCCTCCTCCAGCAGGCCCTTGAAGGTGTAGCGCTTACCCTCCTGGCAGGAGACGATGGCTTCCGTATCGGCATATTTCGACGCCGACAGCTCCAACTCCTGGCCCACAGTGCGATAGACGAGAGGTTCTTTGCCAATATGATGTCGGTAGCTGATGAGAGCTGGCATAGAGGTGGACACACTAAGG
This sequence comes from Drosophila tristis, assembly GCA_018150885.1. Classification (NCBI taxonomy): domain Eukaryota; kingdom Metazoa; phylum Arthropoda; class Insecta; order Diptera; family Drosophilidae; genus Drosophila; species Drosophila tristis. Next base: position 369,812 of record JAECWT010000168.1, read on the forward strand.
GGATGAGGAAATTGAAATGTGTATCAGTCAGAATAAATCTGGGACTACTAACACGAAGAATTTATAGATGTTTCTTCTCTGTGTCTACTAATAATCTAATCTGCTAATCTGATAACAAAACGAATTCTTGATACTCTCTACTAATACTCCTAGACATTAAATCTGTATATAACTTCAGAGATAGACTTGTCTGAAATAGGATAAATATTTAAACAGTAACGTTGAGTTATAGACCACTCCATGGGATACCAACATTATTTGGAAGTATTACAAAAATATTTTTAAAACATTTGTTGTACTAAATGTAATTATTTTTTTTAATGCGAGTAGTTTCATATTATTACTTCTACAGCTGAGCTGGCTACGTGTCAAAGACTCTTTTCACCAAGTCTGCTGGTTGCTTCTGCGCTAAGAGCGGGTTCAGTTCTCTGCTAATGTCAAAGCTTTTGCTTCGCTCGAAAGCTTAATGCATGGCATGAGAGTGTGTGTGTCTGTTGCTGCGGATGGATGGATGGTATGATATTATTATGGTTTTATTGAGAGTGTTTTTCTCCACCGAATGATGTACTCGCAAGCTGTAAGCGTGTTTGCTGGGTGCTGGGGGAGGAAGTCGCAACTAGATGAAAACAACCTATCTAATCTAGCCAACCAGTTACATATGCATATGTGTGTGCTATACATATGTACATACATACATACATAATAATTGCATAATTTAAGTAATAGATGGTATCAATTGTTCTATATGTGTACATGTACATCTGTGCTTGTAAATATCAAATACCTAGTAAGGCACGTTCATCGAATATCAATTAACACATGAGGGTCTTCACTCTTCACTCCCATAAATTATCAGCCTAATGGAAATTTCTGTCGACATTTATTTGCTTATCTTTTAGATGTCATCCAATTTAATTTTAATCTATTTTTAGCTCTACTATGTTATGGGGGCGTGGCTCTTGGTTAGTTCTTCCAGTTTAAGGTCTTTGTTTTGAATTGGCGACTGTACTAAAACAGCTGGAATCGAAATGGTTACGCAACATATGTGCAGAAGTTGGTCGGTAAAGGGAGATGGGGGCATACACAAACACACCCCAGTAAAAACTGCGCATTTATTGTCTGGGAACTTTTATCTTGGGGTGTGAAGATCAGGCACTTATGGCTCAGATACTCCTATGGAGCGCCTTGACCTTGGAAGGAGTTTAAAAGATGGTTGTGCTTTTGGTGTCCTACCTGCGCATAGCCTGGAGCAGGAATCCCTGCCGAAGCACATGCCTAGAAACAATCTGCAGTCGCTTATTTATCATGTTTGATATCACAATTCCACTCGAATATTAATTAAATTTTCATAATATTTTCACACATTCACTTGCACCACGCCACAATTGTATTTGAATTGAATTGAGCGGTTTTAACGATCTTTATTCAATTTAAGTCTTATTATATTTTGGTTCCAATTGAACGTCCGCCGCTCGCCAAGTTCAAGAACAGAGTGAGCACCGGCATTCTAATCGCCGTCCATCTGGTCTGGTTCTCCGCTCTGTAGCTTTAGTGATTAGTTTTTTTTTATTTCACGCCAACACACGATCTTCGTCAGCTTCGCATTTGTTTTGCTTTGTTTTTTTGGCATTGCCATTATTTTCTTTTTTATTATCAACATTTTGTTTGCGTTTGCCATTCCCGAAAGACAGCACGTGTGGCTGTCGGCTGCGGCTGCGGTTGCTCTATAATAGAATTCGTCTGGTCTCGGGAGCTTTGTGGGACGTACGACCGGTTTTTGGTGCCGATTTTTGTTGCTTTTAATGTTTGAAGCTTTTTCTTTGTTATGGCGTGATTCGTAGTTTTATGAGTTGCCCGAAATGTGCGTTCTCCCCCGATTAGGGTGGAAACTGCGTATAGTTGTTAACCGATCTGTGAGTCGAGTCAAGAGTGAGTACTTTGTTATTTTACATCAAAGCTGTGATAATGTCATAGACCTTAGATTGCTGATTGTATAGCAGCTGATAAGTACATAAACAAAGGCTTGTAATAGCACTTAATATAAATAAATGATTTGTTTATGAGTAGTATCGCTACTAGACTCACTGGAGATTTAAAGTCAAGCAGCTGTTGAGTGTTCTGATTGTTTTTGTATATACCTTTCCGTATTTGTAATAACAGTGCTCCACTAGAGCACATTTATAAATTAAAACAATTTTTAGATGATACGAACAGAGATAAGAGTAAATTGATCAGAATACTTATAAATTCGCTTCCATTAACAAAAATAGAAAAATGTTAAAGAATGCGATACATAAGAAATTTGAAAAATTTGTAACTTTGATTTTTCTTCTAATTTGACGACGATATACTCTTTTTGGGAGGGTCATTTTTCTATTGAAAACAGTAAATAAAGCTGTTAGTCATGAATGAACATGTAAAATCTTAATCTAAATACTTTTATTCACCATGTTGAATTCTGTAATAGTTGAACTGAGCACCTACGTACAAGACAGGCGCTTGTCGGCCCAAAAAGTACAGTATTCATCTTGAAGAGTTAAAATTCAAAAGTAGAACAAATTTTATATTTTAAATTTAAGAAATGAAAATTTGCAAACTATTTTAGATTTATTTCACCCTGAAAAACCATTAATATTTTTGTGTGGTCTGGCAAGAGTATTATTATTGTGTTTGCGACACATATAATATTTAATCATTTCATTCTGTAGCTAAGCGATAAGAACTAGTACAACAAAGTCTGCTGGCGTTATGTGTCGGTGGTGCTTGTACCATTGCGTCTGGCATCTTTGATAAGTTAACACACCCCACCTTGCGTTCAATGTCTACTTCTGTTATCGCAACTGTAAGGTTGGGTATCACAATGTCCCCCTTGTGGGAATTGAACTTTTCATTTGATTGGCCTTGATGGTCTATTAATACCCCTTAACTACTCTCACACGACACTAAATTCGGGCACACAAATCTAGCAGTGTGATGAGGCCTGCCACAGCATTGGGTAGCCACTTAATGGAGCGTTCTTTCGCGGTCTTCTCCAAGCAATACGTCCTTGGCGTCCGGAGACCTTTTGAGTGTCTCGCGCAGTTTCTCCCTCTTTGTACTGAGAGCTGTATCCATCTCCAGAACGACATAGGTGGTCTGCACGAGGTCCGCCATGTGCCTGAAGTCCCTGCCCGAGCCGTGGCCCACTTTGAAGCAGTAGTCCTTCTCCACCTTGCACTTGCAGTCCGCCCCTTGCAGCGCCATCTCGTATAGTAGGGTCAGGAACAGCTCCAGATTTTGGCCATACATCTTCTCGCTGATGCACTCGTCTCCGGTGTAGGGGCGGCTGTGGACAGAGGCGAAGGGCACCGCCAAAGTGTGGGCTGTGGGCATGCAGAACTTGCGCAGATCGTTCACGATCGGCAGACTGATGGTGATGGTATCTGGTATGTGGACCTTGCAATCGAACACCTTGTCGAAGGCGTCCTTGAAGGATCGGCGGAAGATGTCGTGGCGGGACTCGTTCAGCGGCGCCAACTGGTCAACGACCCGAATACGGGCGATGTGAACGCACTCCAGGCGCAGATAGGCCTGATCCAAGTGATCCTTGATCAAGTACCTCACGTACTCCATGCTCTGCTCCGGCACGAGCAGCACCGAGAACTTTGTCACGATGCGCGTGGGCTTGTAAAGGCTGCGGGTGCTTTCCGACTGGTTGACCCGGACGTCGTGTATCGACAGGCTGGGCATGCACCACTTGTGCTTGAGGTATTCCTGCTTTGACCGCTCGTACGGAAGGCGTTCGATGTCGCAGGTGTCCTTGAACTCCATGGTGCCGACCTCCGCAAGGCAAAAAATGTCCCAATCCTTGTGCGTGGGCGGCATGACATGCCTGTTGATGTCCTTCACCAGGACACCATTCTTGATGTCCATCAGGGAGTTCATCAGCTGGCACATCTCGGTCATCGGCTCGTGGCCCGTTGTAGCGCTCAGCTCGGGACTGGCTAGTTTATTCTCCCGCACCTCCAGCTCGAAGAAGACGTAGCCGGTGTGGCTGGTGGGTACCATGGGCGCGTGGTCCGCAATCCACAAGTGGCTGCAGTGAATGATGAGGTCAACGGTCTTGAAGAACTCTGGTCGGTCGTGGATGATGCCGCGCAGTCCGTGGCTGCCCTGGTAGTGGCTTGTCTCGATCACAAAGCGAACATTCACGGGCAGGTCCCCGATCTCCTTCTGCCAGGCGTCCAAGGCGTATATCCAGCACATGAGCGGACCCTTGGAGGTGGCCACTCCGCGGCCGTACAGCATCCCATCCAGCTGGGTCATCTGGAAGGGATCGTGGGTCCACTTCTCCTCCTCGCCAATGGGCGGAACGTCCAGGTAGCCATAGATGACAACGTTGGTTTTGGCAGGCGACGAAAAGTATTCGGCAAAGAGCACATACTGCGTTTGCTCGCTGCCCTCGACGGTGGGCTTCACCTGCATCGTCTCCACGTTGAAAGACATCTCGACCAGGTGCTGGGTCACGCGCTCCACGATCTGCATGTTCTGCGTCTCGTACTCCACGCCCTGGCTGACCGACTGGATCTGCACCATGGAGCCCAGATTCTTGAGAAACTCGTGGCACCGCAGATTGGCGGCATGCACGACATCCGCCAGCTCCGTTTCCTTCCAATTTACTCGCTCTTGAACGGGGAAATCCTTGATGCATTCCCCAATCCCGCATCGGCAGAAGCTGTCGTCTTTGCACAGCATGCCGCAGTCCTTGCGCTGGCCCCAGCAAATCATTTTGACCTTCTTTTATGTACTTTCCGGTTTTAATTTTGAAATTTTATAAATTTTGCTTGTTTTTTAAATCAAAGCCAAATAAGAAATGGCGTAGTTTTCATTGCAGTGTTACCCCGTCCTATGTGCCCTTTAAAATATAAATCTGTAGCTTCTCTCAGCGATTCAAGAGAGAATACACAACATTCACCTTCAGCCAGGTGTGCGGAACGGCAGCCAAATCCCACCTGAATATGATCAGGGTGTTCCAGAGCAGAGCAAGGTCCTCCGCCGCATGGCAACTGGGGCTGACTGGGACACTGGGGTCGACCCCGTTGGCGACATTATAAATGCGCAGGCTGAGCGCTACGTGCCAAAGCTTAGTCATCACCGGAACGTTTTGGCAAGAAGACTCATGCGGAGCGGAACCAGACGTCGACTAAAACGATTTCACCCTTTAGATCTAGCTACTAGGTGGATTGAATATATCTTAAAGCAAGCCTAGTTTCATGTTTAATTTCGATGAATTCCTAAACATTAAATGCATTTAGTAAGCAGCGAAGCGCGCTGGTCTGATAGTAAAAACATATAATTTAAAAAAAGCGAAAGAACCTGCAGCCTAAAGGTATGCCACTATTTTCCGATAATAACACAAAATCATATTTCAGTAATGTACCTGAATTGTTATGTGCTGTACCATTTACCCGCAAAAGAAACCATTTGGTTTCGTTTTAATTCTTTAATGTTTCCCCTCCAAGAGCTTTTCTTGTGCGCTCCCCATTAAAGAGGGGGAAAATTCCCTTTTTGTTCTTTATTTGATCAAAATCAGATTAGTGTAAGAAAAGGAAAAGCATTCAATGAATCTCAAAGCCATCACCCCTTTCAGTTCTCACATCAAAACAAGAGAGAGCGAAAGCGCCTATGGAAATCCCAAGGAAACGTGAGAAGTTTTCCCAGAATTGCGCCTCCTCTGTTTCGCTTTTGGCGCCAAAAACTGTGTCATGCGGATCCGGAGTGGGGATTCAACAATTGTAAACAGACGCTTGCGCGGATGTTCGCTGCCGCCGGAGGCTCCTTCGTCGTGTTGCCAAGGTGCTGGGGCGCCTCGAGTCTCACCAGAGCTCTGTGGCAAGAAGTTTTGGGGCTGGCAAATCAGAAACTCGCAGACGCTCGTGGCAAACGGTTGGTGGCTCAGAGTCGAGTTCAAGTGCGAGTTGGAGCTGCGGTATCAGTGCGAGAGGCAGTGGCAGTGGTCGAACGGGGCACAGGACTACATACCGCTCGCCGTCCGGGGCATAACCGTTGACGCACACGCAACCGAAACCATAAAAGGGGCTAAACATATAAATTTGTGTAGTAAAAGTGAAGAAAGCGAAAGAATCAAAGTGGAATAATAACAAGCGGATGTGTTGGCTATAGCTACTGCTCCCCATAGGCCTTATAGCCAGGAAACATATAGAAAAGTGGGCAGCAGAAGCCAAGAAACGTTTTTTGTTACCTCTCCGAATGTGTACCGACTTCTGTCTCTCTCCGTGCATGTGTGTGTGTGTGTGTTTGTGTGTGTGTGAGTGTGTTTGAGTGTGTCTATGATGGTGTGAGTGTGTTGCCAATGAAAATGCAAATTGTTGGTAACAAATATTGGTAAAATGCGGAGGCCGACAGAATTTGTGCAATGCGAGTGCGAAGCGAGTGCCAAGTACAAATTTTACAATATCACAAATCAATAAAGGAATTATAATAATCAGGAAACAGTGCGAAAGCCGCATAATGGCTATATACTCGCAAACAAGCTAAAAGCAAAAAGTAGCCCGCCCGTTGTTCCTGTTCTTCCTGCCATTCCTCCCGCCGTTCCTTCGTAATGGACGGGGAGTGAGACGGACGACACCGACACCAGCAGAATGTCTCAGCCGCGCGGAGGACGTGGTGGACGCGGTGCTGGGGGCGCTGGCGTTGGCCGGAAGACCCCCTCATCGCTGACCGGACCGCCGGACGAGTCGACAACGCCGAGCGAACGGGCGACGCCCGCGAGCAAAGCCGAATCCGATCCCAAGGACGACAGCTCCAGCAATGGCGACAAAAAGGATATGGACCTCTTTCCGGCCCCTAAGCCGCCCAGTGCCGGCGCCTCCATACGCGACACGGCCAACAAGGTGCTCAGCCTGGCCATGAAGAGCGAGTGGACGCCCATCGAAGCCGAGCTCAAGAAACTGGAGAAGTACGTGGCCAATGTGGGGGAAGATGGCAATCACATACCCCTGGCGGGAATACACGACATGGTGAGTGCTGCAGCCACTGTTCCTCCAAAACTGTTACTCCTACAGGCACTCACCTGCCACAGGGAGTAGTGTACGAGTAATTTGTAAAATCAATTTTGTGGCAGAACGGGAATAGTTATAGGCACAGGAACATAAACAGGAACAGCCACAGGAGCAGGCAATAGCCAATAGGCAAGAGCAGTGGGGAACAGGAATAGGTATAGGAACAGGATGTATGCTATGTACAAACGTCGCCCTTATCAACGTCGGCGGCGTTTTCCCATTTCTGGTTGTTTACCAGCCAAAATAACGACACACAGTACACAGAAAAAGAAACAGAAACAGAAACTGGAGGCCAGGCCAGAATGTTATTTGATAGCGCGTCCCAAATGTTTGGCTGCCAAGGCAATGGCTCGGCTCTGACTCTGGCTCTGGCTCTGGGTCTGGGCCTCGGTGGCGTCCTGCCACAAGTTGCGCTGACTACCCAACCGATAAACTCATAAAACATTGGGGAAATTGAAGCGCTTCGATTTCAATTTACCATAAAAATACCAAACGAAAAAGTCGTTGACATAAAATTAACGTTGCACAGTCGGGCACAATCGAGCCACAGCCCAATGCTAATCAAATGCAGGGTTACAGACTAGACACCCAAAAGGGGTAAAGGGTACAGACGAGGGGACACGTCTGCCAGACTAGACTCTGCCCAAGAGGATATTTGCATAAATATAGCCTCCACTCAGCCAGAGCTATTTTGGCCTCTGCTATTTTCGCTTTACTTGCAGGTGCTCGAGACTTTCATTCGGGTCTCGGCTTGATGGGTTTGCTCTTGATTTCGTTATAATTGCGGTAAAGGCTCAGCCGATTGAGGGGATCGGAATCTATGTGTATGTAAATGAACGAGTAGTACCGCATATCAGCTGCGGATTGCGGAACAATCCCAATTCCATGATAATGATGATGAATGTAATGAATTGGACTGCTTGAGAATGAGGTCAAGAGGCTTAGTACCGTGCCAATTGAATCAGATAGTAGCCGCAGTGTTTGCTCTTTGCTCATTCTTTAGGCATCTTAAAAAATATTTAAGTATCACTTAAGCTTTTCTTAGACAGTTTTTCTAGAAGTTGAAAATATAAATCAGGGTATAACGATTTTTTAACACATTTAGACACATTTTTTAACTGTCAAAAACGACAAATCCTATAGAACTTAATTTTATTTGTTATCATTTGGACGTGTAAAGTCCTAGAAGTCCTAAAACACCGTGTTGGCGGTGTCATATATTCGTATTTTATCCAAAAGTAGGTATGTAATTAATTGGGAAAATATTGTTGTTTCCATTGTATTTATAATATTTATTAAACTTTATTAATTAAATATGGATCTAGATTTTGTAGAAATATGGGGAATATTCACAAAAATTTCTTATGTACTATGTAGTATTATTTAATAGAAATGGCATCCAAAATACAGAATAAATATACAGATTGGTTTTCTGTTTGGAAACAAAACTAGAAGTAGCTATCGATGGTATTGCCACCGCTTTCTTTCTGTTAACAGAGACCGCTGACTGAATAGGTCACTACAGTAGATTACTGTATCTTTCTAAGAAACATGTGTCTAATTGTGGAATACTGAAAAACTATATCCTTGTTTGTATTGAAATCTTGGAGATGACGTCCTTTTCAATGCTCCATATATACTGACAAAACTGTTGTGCGCTAAGAATGTTATTAAATTCTTGATTATTAGTTGAATATTTTATTAGAACCTGTTGGTTGCTCTAATTAATTTCATCCACCCGTTAATGGACAAATACTTCAGTCAGAATAATTCAGTTGTTTGCCATAAATTCTAATGACTGTAGGAACATCAGACGTGGAAGGTTCTTTTAAGATACTTTAAAGAAAGCTGGAAGGGGAAATGTGGACACTATACTTTCGAAAATTGTTGTACTTCCTCAGTTTAGTACTAAAACATTTCTGATGCTATCTTTATCATGCTCCGTTTCAGAATACCGGCATGACACCGCTGATGTACGCAACCAAGGACAACAAGAGCGCCATAATGGATCGCATGATTGAGTTGGGCGCCGATGTGGGAGCTCGCAATAATGTAAGTGTTTGGCTAAGAATAGCAATAGAATAGCAATAGCCCAGGCATACTCGAAGTTTAAAGCAGCTCCTTACTGCCCGCAAGAGACCGATTTAGCCCAGACCAGCTGTTTAAGCCGGCGGAGCCAACAGAAGCCGCTGAAATTGTGTCAAATCAATAAAAACCGCATAATTAAATATCGCACAGGGAACGCCAATGGGTAACTCCCGACACCAGCCACATCCACGCACTTTCTGCACGCACTGCTGGGAGAACTGACGAGGATTCCCGGCGACTCCACTCAATGGGTCAACCGAACAGCGCTTGGCCGATGGTCGAGTCGAGTTGTGTTGAATCCAGTTAACTTTAGTGGCTGTTTTTTTGGGTAAATCAGAGCTACAACACGCAAGAGTCCGGTTGGGGAATTTCGTCAATGGTTCCTTGGGGTGGCATCTGGATTTTGAATTTTTCTTCTTTTACGAGCTTTACAAAGTAAAACATTTGGGGAATATGTTTTGATTGACGCTTCAAACGTAGATAAACTCTTATCTGTGCATAATTTATTTCTAACCTTGGGATACAGAACTTTTCATGATGTCCCATTCCAAAAAACAATCAGGACAGACAAATGAAATCGGTCTTAAGAGTTATTCAAAAGGTCTAGAGTAATTTGCCAAATTAAATTATTTAAATATAAAAATAGTTAGATACCGAAATTCCGTAAGAACCAACGACTCTTACAGCCTTCGCCAGAACACAGATTAAGTCTTGAAGATCAAAGGTCAACGATGTTGACCATCATCATTACGTCTTCTCCCATTTATAATCGTGATTATTGCCAATTTTCCTTGTGGATGTCAAAGCCTCTGGCCTGCCAATGAAGTGACCAATTGGCATCGGCCTTTTGGCTGGAAACCACTTGGCCGCATTTGGGTTGTGCCTTTGCATGCCGCAATTACTTAGCACAATTCATTCGTAGCTGCTCTGCCACAAGTGCCACAGAGCTCTCCACTTATTTTGCGCGTACATTTTGGAGCCCTGAAACGATAAAAATCCTTGACCTAATTACAAAATAATTGTTGGCAAACCAAAGCCAGGGAGACCAGCGGAGACTTTGCGAATTAAATTACCAAAACAAACACTGAAATTTCTGTTTCTTCCGCTCATAAAAGAAGGTTAAGAAATCTTGTTAGCGTAGAGAAGAAGACGACCAACTTTTAGGGAAATGTTAAAGGTACAATTGAACATGAAAACGAAAATGTAGGACTGCTAAAATACAAGCACTGACGAGTGTTTTATTGTTATTGAAGGCCTTGTTGTAGCGCCACTCAAAGTAGCCAGCAGAAACGAAATTGAGCACTTTTGTAGGTTTTCCCCATCCCATTATAATATGGAGACACAGTTGAGACATTTGAGTATTAAGAGCTTCTTCCTTAGAACGGGCTTTAGGTATCCCATTGCCAGGTGCTATCTGTATATAGCAACATTTCTGGTAGATCCTCTGTTTACTCAGTTTAAATATCTAACTTGTACATTATTGCCCCCTCCACTAACGGAATAAAATATAAAATGACAGCGCTTATTGTTATCCCTGAGATATCCTTAATAAACTTTCGAGAGAATATTCAGTTAAAACATTTAATACCAGAGAACATCAGACAATTCTTTTTCCTTCAGTGACTAACCCACAACATTGGATTGCATCATTTACTTATTTATTTTATGACATTATAAATGACAAAAAATACTTATGTACATTACGCCATTTTCTTCGTCCCATTTTTCACGGCACACCTTACTGAGAAACAGTTTGGGGTGTACACCATTTCCAGATAATATCTTCCTGTTCTAATGTCACTCCCTAAGTTTCTCCGTAAATTAATTACATTTATGCTCCAGGCTGGAGCCTCCAGCTGCCATTCCGTCTAAATGAATTAAAAACTTAGCCTTAGTTCTGGCCAAAAAGTAGAGTTGTTTATTGCATTAACAATTTGCAAATTAAGCAAATGTCAGTCAAAAGTAATTCCGACACAGCACGACAGGTCGAGTCCAAGACTCGTGACCATTGTAGTGGTCATAAAGAATACTCCTATATGATGTAACTGCCGCCTAATTAACATTTTTAACTTCTCAACATCTTTCGGGTGGATCTTTTCGGGGCGGTGCCAGCATGTGAGGCCGTGAGCAACACCTCTTTGCAACTTAAAAGCCAATTAATCAAGCACATGACTGGAAAGTACGCCCCGTTCGTACACTCCGCTTGCGGCATTTCGGGCCTGACCTTTCGAGTGAGTGAGTGAGGATAAGGAGCAAGACCTCGACGTCAGGCGCCACTTCCGCTACATTTTTATGGCCAGTGGCGTCATTAATATGCAATTTTAATTAAGCTCGAATGGAGTACCACTTCACTGCGAAGCCTCTCCGTATGTGGCGATGACAGCGTAAATAAAATGTGCTCCTTCATTTGTCACTCCCCCACCCACTCGATGAGTGCGTGTGCCAAAAATTAATTAACTTCATTAGCCGCACGGGTGTGTACGGGTGTGGGTGTGTACCCCATAGCATAGAAGAATGCAAACGACCGTCCTAATGCGGATTTATAATTATTTAAAAGGGCTCTGGCTCTCCTGCAGGGTGTGTGACAATGCGGAGTAATAGTAATTGCCGGAATGACTTCATTTGCAACATCGGGGCGTCAACTGGCCAAGAAAGCGTAGCACACTTATCTGCGCCGTAAACACCCACAAAAACTGGGTCGTGACTCTCTTTTACCCCTCCCGAAAACAAAAAAAATACCCATGGTAAAAGGCAAAAATGTGCTGGAAAATTTGCGCTTCCGTTTTGGTTTTGTTTCCGGTTTTTGCTTTCGTTTTTCGCCAAGGAACAACAGACTGACACAGGCCCAAAGAGGAGCCACGAGGCCCGATTCGACTTGACTCAAAAGTATGCAAAACAGCGCGTGAAATATTATCTGTCTGCCTGGCTGCCACTCGCCCGTACTGCCATGCCACAGGCCCAATCTCAGACCAGGCCAGGCCAGGCCATGCCAGGCCGTGCCTCCACGTGTGGAGTGCGGCTCTGTTTGCTTTGGTTTTTCCTTCTATGCAGCGCCAGTGGCCCCAGCGTCTTGGATTGGCTTTCTGGACATGTGTCAAAGCCGTCGACTCGACGTTATTCGGCCGGCTTGCGTTCGTTTTATGCAAATTAGCTAAAGCTGCGGCCAGAAATAGTCGCAAATAAACCAAAAGAAACCTCGAATTTCACATGCAACGAAGCCCACACACTCTATTTACTCAAGGGGAATCCCATGGGAAATACTCGATGATTGCACGCCAAGCGGTGTTTCAGTTTTGATTCTTGGAAACCACCTTTTGCGTTTTGAATTCTCAAAGTTAGACCCAGAAGCCTTCTCGAATGTATCCACTTACCAGAGCTGGTAGCTCTGGTTTCCACCTGCCAGCCCGATGACAGTGCAGAAAGGCCTCAGGAGCCATTAGGAGTCCATACAATACAGTACACATACGTATATAAAACTAGTTCACTTCCGTTCTGGTTGAGAACAATGGGGAGGCTTAGTTATAAATTAAGTCAAAGACGTTGACGGCCTGGGGCGCACGGCCCACGACCCACGATCCACGGCCCACGGGGCGTATGTGTAGCACATTGCGTTATGGCTCATTATATAAGGCAATAAATATTTAGTGCCATCGCCCCAACTCACATATGAGTCACTTTCACACCCTATAATCCCACTTGTCGCCCAAATACAGGCCAATATTTGGTAGGACGTTATCTTTAAAGTCATTTTCTTTTTGGTGATTTGGTCAGGGTCATAATTTTCTGTTTTGTGTTTCTTTGGGGCTTTTCTGGAGCGGTTGATGCAGCTTTTGCATGTGAGGTTGGGCCATTGCAAGGGCCATTAAGAAATGCCAGTAAGTGAAAGTCCGCATGCAAGATTGTGGCTTAAGTAATCAACGAAGGCACAACCACACCCTGATGCCGCTGGTCGGTTGGCTCCACATGCAAAGCGAGTGCTGACTTTGACCCATTGAACTGACCTGGCACTGAGTGCGGGAGTTTCCTGCGAATGAATTGCAATTGATTCAAGTTCCCGTTCTTCTTTCTCTCTCTTGCAGGATAATTATAATGTGCTACATATTGCGGCGATGTATTCGCGTGAGGATGTCGTCAAATTGTTGCTAACAAAACGCGGCGTGGATCCCTTCTCCACTGGTGGCGTGAGTATTCCTTCCCATGCCTCATCATCTACCCATATATACCCTGTAAGAACGAGTACCTACCTCTCAAAGCCGCTCCACTTGTACTATTATGAAATGGTTCCTAATAGCCCACCATCTAGGGGTGACACGTAAGCACTTTGGTTATTCCCCGATTCCTCGGACTCCCCACACGCTTGAGGCAATGGAAATCGATGCATAGCCCGGATCCTTGAGGCTGCTATCAGCTTCATTAATGTCGAATGCCTCGCCGGCAATTTGAGGCCATTAGACGCATACTGCCAGGGGCAAAGGTCAGACCCGAAGATGCAACACTTTGTGGCTCGCATGTTGCATGTGACTTTGGCGGGAACCAACAATTAACTGGCGACAAGGTTATGATGGCAGAGTCTCGACTCTATTAAAGCCGTAGGCCCCGCTTTAAAGAGGAAGAAAGAGGGCGGACTCTGTGTCAGAGAGTGTAGAAAACAACTGAGAAAATCCTAACTTACCAACTGGGTCTTGATAGTAGAAGTGTACTTATTAAGGGATTGAGAGTTTTGATTTAATTTAAGTGTGGAATTTCTTAGAAAATAATGTATCCAAGTTTCACTTCTTAAGAAGAGCCAACCATAGGTATCCGTCGCGTCTTTCTCAAATTATTTCAGTTGCCTGTCATTTTCGTGTTGGAATTAATGCCATTTTCTTCAGTTTTCTTGCCGCAATGAGTTCTTCAGGCTTGCCGATTTAAGGGGCGTGTGCCGTACCTAAATTACCGATGTTTATCAGAAGAGAGCACCCATTAGGAGCGAGAGAGAGAGAGAGCTATCGAAAGAGAGAGGGGGGATGTATATGTCTGGCTCTATCGCTCTGGGGCAGATGCAAACTTTTTTGTTTTGGCAACAGAGAAGTTTCAAGTGCTCGCCGTTGGCGTGTGTGCGTGGCAAGCTCCGCATTCACATCACCACCATCCCACGGGCCACACCTGCCCCTACACTATCCAACCAACACCTGCCGCTTCCCTCCGCTCTCTTAACCAAAGCCTAGTCCTGTGCTCCTGAGCTCCTGTGCTCCGCGGCCTCCCACTGCGGCCTGTCAGTGTGAGTAGTGGCACAAGTTTTTTTTTTTGGCTGTCAATCTGTGATATGAGCTTAGCGCGCTCCCCCGCTGAAATAGAGAGGACGGAAAGTGACACGAATGTGCTTATAAACGCAAAAACGAGCCACTCACCAATTCAGTAGCGAACGGGATTTTGAACCGAGTGGGAACTGTCTTTGGGTGTGAACATTAACCAAAAGCACGACGGCTTAGAGCACAATAATTCATTCCCGTCTATTGCTCGTACATTAAGGTGTTGCCAGGCCAGTCAGTGCGTGCCCCCAGCCCTCCAGTGTGTACACACCTACGCGTGCATCGCCCATAACAAATAAAACAGTATCTTACGTGACGTTCTTCCATCTTTCAGTCGCGCTTCCAGACTGCGGTGCATTTAGTGTCAAGTCGGCAGACCGGAACTGCAACAAATATCCTGCGCACTCTCCTCGCAGCTGCTGGCAAGGATATACGCGTGAAAGCGGACGGCGTAAGTGTGACCAAGTGTGCATGTGAGTGAGTGAATGAATGTGACTAATACTCGTACTCGTGGCGAGCCACAAGTGTTGGCAACGAGCAACGTTGATGCCGAGTTATCTCCTCTTGTAAGAGCTGCACATACTCGTACTCGTACTCGTATTCGTACTACTGCAGCAGTGGAGTACACTCGACTCCAGTGCCAGGCGGTGCCAACGTAAACAGAGACTTCATAAAAATCACCAAAATATATAAAACAAAAACTAGTATATACATATACAAAAAGTAAAGCAACAATAAAGCAACATCAGCAACAATAAGGCAAACAAAATTTGTGGAAAATCGATATGCCAAGCCGCCCACTGCAAATGCATTTCAACTAGCCGAAAATTCAGAAAGCCCACCAAAAAAATAAAGCAGATTTTCCTGTTTCTCATGCACTGAGAAAACGTAGGGAATTTTGTTCTTAAAATCAAAAGAGCTATGAGAATGTCTGATAAAGATTACACCTAACAATATCCAACATTATTTGATTGCAAATGTTTATCCAAGGCCAAACAAATCTTTCAACTAATCAACACGGATGAAAGTAACTTAATTTATATATAAAAAACAAAACTAATATATCAAGAATACGAAAAATTTGATTGCCGTTTAACGAGCCCTACCCATTCTTTTTGGTTTTGTTTATAATGTGATAATTTACGGAGTTTCAAATGACTTTTCTCATAGAAGGTTGTAATATGAAACGTTTGGAAGCAATTTAAAACAACAAACCATTGAGAAAAGCAGACACAAGGAGGCGATTCTTTTAAGGCTATTAGGCTATCATTTCATTCAATAAGATTTAGAAGATTTAATATATTGTTAGCGTTCTGTGTTAAATTCGTTAAATATTCCCAGCACCTGCACTGCATTCAACTTTCTCGCAGTGCAACAAACCGAATGAAACTCTTGGCAAAGTCAGCGAGTTTCTGCCAGAGTTGAATTACCATCAGCGTCATCGTGCTTCGCTGATTAACTTGCATTGGCTAACCGAAAAGCGGGACCCCGCCTTCTGCACAATGCTCCCCTCCCTCCCTGCCCAACCACAAAGGGGAAATAGTAACTGAAATGCGGAACTATTTGTCGCATCACGTGCACGGGTGCAAATGCACGGGGCGATATTTCCATTACGCACGCGACGGGAGCGCATAAATTACACTCCGAATTGCCATCGACTTTATCCGTGGGCCACCGATTGATTGTCTAGACACAATGCTTGGAATAGAACACACGCTGCTGCTCCATACGATGCGATGGTGCTGCTCCCGTGCGGTAAATGGCAAACAGCAACTTGATTTAAATCAATTAGAGAGAGGGAGAGAGAGGGAGAGCCATGCCCATTCGGGGAAGGCAACCGCACCACGACAATGCCACTGTCAGCCGAAATTAGTAGTATGAAGTATTTGGCCTTCGATTCGGTCTCCATCTCTTCTTTGGGACACCATCCAAATAGCTTAACAGTTCGACGCTGTTCGGGCCACAATGACACTAGCACGCACCTCGAGGCGGATTCCAGTCGCGCTCTCGGGATTCCAGTCGCTCTCCCCGCTCGAAGAGTTCCCACCCGCACGAGGGCGCTCAACTCGTTGCCAACAACAAACAAATAACAAGGTGGGGATACCAAAAAAAAGGGGGTCAAGTCGCTGTACAACTTGATTTACTTCCCTCGCTTCCTGATAGCGATGATGACTCCGCCCCCACTCTCCGGCTCAGCCCTCCCCCAGTCTGGCAGGGGAAAGGGAGGGCTGCCTTTGGCAGTTTCAAACTTGGAGCGAAAAGTTGCGAAAGTTGGCTAAAAATAGCGAACAAAAAACATGTTGCCGTTAACACTTGAGGCTCGAATTGGCTAATTGGATATTTATGATTATGATTGCATACGTGTGTGTGTGTGTGTGTGTTTGTTTTCTTCGGGAGGGTTATCATAATTACGTATTTAGTATGCTAACCAACCTATCTCTCACCTAGCGTGGCAAAATCCCATTGCTTCTGGCCGTGGAGTCGGGCAATCAGTCCATGTGCAGAGAGCTGCTGTCTGCACAAACGGCGGACCAACTAAAGGTGAGTTCAAAGCAAATCAACATGGAACATTTACACAGCTTTGGCTTACGAAAGCCATATTTTAAATGCACCAAATATAACTCTAAGCGGGATGGCAAAGGTGATAAGCATTCCAGTGTGGGGCCATATTTTAGCGCTCTAAAAATACTACCATGGAAAGATTTCTGGGGTAGCTGTAACATGAAAGGCATTGAGGGACTGTAAATATTCAAATTTATACTGGAAGGCACAACAATCAATCCATGGACTCTACAAATACGAATACTTCCCATTGTTTTTCAAAGCTTTTAAGGCATCGACTGCTGCTGCTGTCGGAAAATATTCCATTATACATTAAACCATATCTTTGACAAAGTCAAGTCATATATCAGAGCTCTAAAAACAGAGCAGAATTTCATTAAAATCCAAGCCGAGAAAGTAAATCATACGCGTACAAATGGCCATTGCGAATCTCTAGGAATCGCTTTAAACTCTCCTGAGGTCGCAAGCAAACCAGGTCCTTCATGTAGTCAAGAGTCGTATCAGATGGACCCCTTTTCACTTTCAAAATCTGCTTTCAATCTCAAATGTCAGCCAAATAAATCATCCGATCAGGATTATATGCAAATTCCTTTCACGTTCTACGCATTTGAAATCCTTGGAAATCCTTTTGTGAATCCTTGGCCACTGAAACTACATTCTCAGCGGACCTCTAAGATACGTCAAAGCTTTTCCAAGGTCTCAAGCCTTAAAATGAACTCCGTTAATGCCAATCAAATGTCCAGCTTGGCGCTCAGATTATGTCCACATGTTGAGCCTTGAGCTGTTCGCAAACTAAGTAAATAAATCAAAATGTAAATTCCTTTCTCTGGGCTACGCACTCGGTGTAGAGTGAAGTGCGGCAACAGTGCAGCGGGGAAAAGTGCAACAGTGCGCGACATTGACAAAGTTTGCGGAAAATTTCAATTGGCGTGAAGCCCAACTTTCTGGGCTTCGACTCCAACGGCGAGAAGTTGAAGTGCAACACATGCCAAGAGCAATGCGTGTCGATTAAATTAACCAAAGGGGCGCCTGTGTCCCGGTGCCCCGAGGATTCGGTGTTTGGGTTAGGGTTCAAGTTAAAGTTAAAGTTGAGGTTGACTTTGGCCGCTGCCTGAACACGCAATCAGCCGGCAGGCAAACTGGGTCAAATGTGTGGCCAAAACGCAGCTTAAACTGGGGGTGTGGGGGGAAAACGTATGCATAGCAGTTGGGCAGACGCCTTGCGCTTCACTAAAATAAAATGCGCTAAATGAAGTGCAATTTCTCATGCTCGAATTTCGGCGGCAGGCAACGACGGCCAATGGAGACACGGCCTTGCATTTGGCCGCCAGACGGCGGGACGTGGACATGGTCCGGATCCTGGTCGATTACGGCACCAACGTGGACACGCAGAACGGGGAGGGCCAGACCCCGCTGCACATCGCGGCCGCCGAGGGCGATGAGGCTCTACTCAAGTACTTCTATGGCGTGCGTGCCTCAGCGTCCATTGCGGACAATCAAGGTGAGTGCGAGTCCGAAACTGGACCAAGGATAACACCACCCATAATGCCATCTATTCCATGTTTTCCATGTTGTCCGCTGCGATGCAGATCGCACTCCGATGCACTTGGCCGCCGAGAATGGGCATGCGCATGTCATCGAAATACTGGCGGACAAATTCAAGGCGAGCATCTTCGAGCGCACCAAGGATGGCAGCACACTGATGCACATTGCATCACTCAATGGCCATGCTGAGTGCGCCACGATGCTCTTCAAGAAGGGTGTCTACCTCCACATGCCCAACAAGGATGGGGCCCGAAGCATACACACCGCCGCCGCCTACGGACACACCGGCATCATCAACACCCTGCTGCAGAAGGGCGAGAAGGTGGACGTTACCACGAATGTAAGTAGGGGAAGGTTCTGCCATGCACTCCAATGCATAGATCTTAGGATATTCAGATGCCTTCAAGTCCCTTGAACACTCTCGCAACAATAGGAGCAGAATCACACCACAGGATGCTGTGGCTAATACAAATATTTATTTCCCGACTCTGACTGTAATAGTTATCCGATTGTACTGAGTCTGTGGCAGATCCCCTACCACTGCCTCTATGTTAATGCAGAAGGAGTGCAGCAGCCCAGAAGGGACCATTGTTGACCAGCCTTTGATAGTTTCTGAGCCAAGGGGTCTTTTCCGTCTTAAGTGATCTAGATCTAGAGACTAATTCGATACTCTTTAGGACAACTATACGGCCCTGCACATAGCCGTGGAGTCGGCCAAGCCTGCCGTCGTGGAGACGCTGCTGGGATTCGGCGCCGATGTCCATGTTCGTGGCGGGAAGCTTCGAGAGACGCCGCTGCACATTGCAGCGCGAGTGAAGGACGGAGATCGCTGTGCCCTCATGCTGCTGAAGTCGGGCGCCAGTCCGAATCTCACGACCGACGACGCCCTGACCCCCGTCCATGTGGCTGCCAGTCATGGGAACCTGGCCACGCTGATGCAGCTGCTGGAGGACGGAGGAGATCCACTGTACAAGTCCAATGTGAGTGGAGCTTACACACCGTTTGTGATGTACATTATTCAGTGACACTTTCTGTTCGTAGACGGGCGAGACCCCCCTGCACATGGCCTGCCGAGCGTGCCATCCGGAGATCGTGCGCCACCTCATCGAGACGGTGAAGGAGAAGCACGGCCCGGACAAGGCCACCACGTACATCAATTCCGTGAACGACGACGGCGCCACGGCGCTGCACTACACTTGCCAAATTACCAAGGAGGAGGTGAAGATGCCGGAGTCGGACAAGCAGATCGTGGCCATGCTCCTGGAGAACGGAGCGGATGTGACGCTGCAGACGAAGACCGCCCTGGAGACGGCCTTCCACTACTGCGCCGTGGCGGGCAACAACGATGTGCTGATGGAGATGATCTCGCACATGAATCCCACGGACATCCAGAAGGCGATGAACCGGCAGTCGTCGGTGGGCTGGACGCCGCTGCTGATCGCCTGCCACCGCGGACACATGGAGCTGGTCAACAACCTTTTAGCGAATCACGCCAGAGTCGATGTATTTGACACCGAGGGCCGATCGGCCCTGCACCTGGCCGCCGAGCGGGGCTACCTGCACGTCTGCGATGCCCTGCTGACGAACAAGGCCTTCATCAATTCGAAATCCCGCGTGGGCCGCACCGCGCTGCACCTGGCCTCGATGAACGGATTCACGCACCTGGTCAAGTTCCTCATCAAGGACCACAACGCGGTGATCGACATCCTGACGCTGCGCAAGCAGACGCCCCTGCACTTGGCGGCGGCCAGCGGCCAGATGGAGGTCTGCCAGCTGCTGCTCGAGCTGGGGGCCAACATCGATGCGACGGACGACCTGGGGCAGAAGCCCATCCATGTCGCCGCGCAGAACAACTACTCTGAAGTGGCCAAACTCTTCCTGCAGCAGCATCCGTCGCTGGTGAATGCGACGAGCAAGGACGGCAACACCTGTGCCCACATTGCCGCCATGCAGGGATCTGTGAAGGTGATCGAGGAGCTGATGAAGTTCGATCGGTCTGGCGTGATCTCGGCTAGAAATAAGTTGACCGATGCCACGCCCTTGCAGCTGGCTGCCGAGGGCGGGCATGCGGATGTGGTCAAGGCCCTGGTCCGTGCCGGTGCCTCCTGCACCGACGAAAACAAGGCGGGCTTCACAGCCGTCCATCTGGCGGCCCAGAACGGACACGGACAGGTGCTGGACGTGCTCAAAAGCACCAATTCCCTGAGGATCAATAGCAAGAAGCTGGGCCTAACGCCCCTCCACGTGGCTGCGTACTACGGACAAGCGGACACGGTCCGAGAACTCCTCACGAGTGTCCCCGCCACGGTGAAATCGGAGACCCCCACGGGACAGTCTCTGTTCGGGGACCTGGGCACGGAGTCGGGCATGACGCCCCTCCACCTGGCTGCCTTCTCGGGCAACGAGAACGTGGTGCGACTGCTCCTCAACTCGGCGGGCGTTCAGGTTGATGCGGCGACAACGGAAAACGTGAGTCTCCTCCCCACTGACTTCCCCCGGAATATTAATGTGTAATGTCCAATGGTTTTCAGGGCTACAATCCACTTCATTTGGCTTGCTTCGGCGGACACATGTCAGTGGTTGGTTTGCTTCTGAGTCGGTCGGCGGAACTCCTCCAATCAACGGATAGGAATGGCCGCACTGGCCTGCACATCGCTGCCATGCACGGCCACATCCAGATGGTGGAGATTCTGCTCGGACAGGGCGCGGAGATAAATGCAACCGATCGCAACGGTTGGACGCCACTGCATTGTGCTGCCAAAGCCGGTCACTTGGAGGTGGTGAAGCTGCTGTGCGAGGCCGGTGCCTCGCCCAAGTCTGAGACGAACTATGGCTGCGCGGCCATCTGGTTCGCCGCCTCCGAGGGCCACAACGAGGTGCTGCGCTACCTCATGAACAAGGAGCACGACACCTACGGCCTCATGGAGGACAAGCGCTTCGTCTACAATCTGATGGTTGTGTCCAAGAACCACAACAACAAGCCCATCCAAGAGTTCGTGTTGGTGTCGCCCGCACCAGTGGATACGGCCGCCAAGCTGTCCAACATTTACATGGTTCTATCTACCAAGGTGAGCGATTCAGAGTGCTTTGAATTCCGAACGCCTCTACCTTTATTTCCATTGTGTAGGAAAAAGAGCGCGCCAAAGATCTGGTGGCTGCTGGCAAGCAATGCGAGACGATGGCCACCGAACTCCTGGCTCTGGCTGCTGGCTCCGATTCAGCAGGGAAGATCCTGCAGGCCACCGACAAACGCAATGTGGAGTTTCTCGACGTCCTCATAGAGAACGAGCAGAAGGAGGTCATTGCCCACACAGTGGTCCAGCGATATCTTCAGGTGTGTGACGTGGGAGAATCCCTTCGGCAACTTCAGTAAACTTTGCTTGATTCCGCAGGAACTCTGGCACGGCTCCCTGACCTGGGCCTCCTGGAAGATCATGCTGCTGCTGGTGGCCTTCATCGTGTGTCCGCCCGTCTGGATCGGCTTCACCTTCCCCATGGGCCACAAGTTCAACAAGGTGCCCATCATCAAGTTCATGTCGTACCTCACCTCGCACATTTACCTCATGATCCACCTGAGCATCGTGGGCATCACGCCCATCTATCCGGTGCTGCGGCTCAGCCTGGTCCCCTACTGGTACGAGATCGGGCTGCTCATCTGGCTGAGCGGCCTGCTGCTCTTCGAGCTGACGAATCCGTCGGATAAGTCGGGTCTGGGGTCCATCAAGGTGCTGGTCCTGCTGCTGGGCATGGCCGGGGTGGGCGTGCACGTGGCCGCCTTTGCGTTCGTGTCGAAGGAGTACTGGCCCACGATGGTGTACTGTCGGAACCAGTGCTTCGCCCTGGCCTTCCTGCTGGCCTGCGTCCAGATCCTCGACTTCCTGTCCTTCCACCACCTGTTCGGGCCCTGGGCCATCATCATTGGCGATCTGCTGAAGGACCTGGCCCGCTTTCTGGCCGTGCTGGCCATCTTCGTGTTCGGCTTCTCCATGCACATAGTGGCGCTGAATCAGTCCTTTGCCAACTTCTCGCCGGAGGATCTGCGCAGCTTCGAGAAGAAGAACCGCAACCGGGGCTACTTCAGCGACGGTAAGTCCAGACGTTTGCTTTGCTTTACTCCAGTCTACTTTGTCTAGTTTTTGGTTCCCTCTTTCGTTTGTTTGTTTTTTTTCTGTTTTTCTGGAATGTTTTCGCAAACTTCCTCCTTAACGTGTTCGATGTGTCTTGATAAGTATCTGTATCCACATATCTGCCTTGAATGAAATCTGTCTGTGTGCGTGCTCGATGTTCACCTAAGAATAATACATGTACAACCACATAATACAACAATTGCATGCTCAACCAAAGTACCAAAACCAAAACCAAAGCAATCCAACTACAGCCACCCTCCAGAACCCTCCAGCAAACCCCTTGATGTCGTGTCCACACCCCCTCTCGCTCTCTATCTCTCTCTCTGTCTCTCCCCATCTCTGCCAGTCCATACTAATAACACATTCTCTCTGATCTCAACGAACCAAAACACACAGATGATATGCCCACCCCGCGACCTCCTCCAGCGGAGAACTATGTCGATAATCGCTTCAGCGAGTTCCGCCGCAAGCACAAAGATGATCGTAAGTCCTATACACTCATAGATCTCGTACTCGTACTTACTCCCTGCCTTTGCATGGTCCACCCATGTGCTCCCACCCTCCCCCTACCCCCTCCCCCTTACTCATACTTAACCGTACTCCCCATACTCCCCATCGGAACCGGAGCCACTCCACTCCACTCCACTCCGTTCCTCCTCGCCTTCGATGTTGTGCGTAAAAGTTTTATTGTCATCTTATTTTCCAGTGCTATGGAAAAAGCAACAGCTCCCCGCACCTCGTTCCTTACAACAAACAGCGTTACGTTAGCCTTTGCTCGTTTCAGTTACAATCTTTCGTTTGAGGCATGTTTTGTGGGGGCAGGACCCCCAGAGAGGCAGGAGGCCAGGCGTCGCCCCTGCCCCGGACCCTGGGGTCCTTCCCATGTTTTCTGTATCCTTGATGTTGTGGATCAATGTTTCATAGGTATCATGTTCAAAGCTTTATACTTTTCTCTTTTCATTTTGTACTTGAACTCGTGCAGCGAGTATTTTTAGTTGAATTCGATTTTAAATAAAACCGAAGAAAAATAATTGTGAGCAACATTCTATTTTTTCTTCTTTCGTTTATTATTCTTTGTAAAATGTTAAATAATATGAATGGATGCTGTGATTTATGCGATTTATATTTTTGACGAGGCCAGCCACTCATTCAGATGCTCAAAGCACTGAAACCTTCCTACTCGAAGAGGGATAGAACTTCCAAAGAGTCTCATTCATTCCAATTAAAATTTCCTCAATGCGAGACACTTCTTTTCCAAATTAAAATACTTGCAATTCAATATTTTCCGATTCCTCAACAGACTAAACTGTGCAGCAGAATTCTTTTTATTTGAAATTTATCTATTTTGATTTTCGTTTTACTGATTTTAGTCAATGTCTATCCAAAGATAATCATTTGAAGCGTGTATTAAACCAAAATTTCAAAATACTGCATGTTGATGTTTAGCAAAAGTCAAAACCAATAAATATATAGAATACTCTGCCATATATTCGCAACTGCCCGCCTGCCAGGGGCTTTCAGCTTGTGCCCGCTTGCCCACCACCAAATTCTGCACCCGAGACCGAATCGAATCCAATCGAATCGAATCGAGTCCTCGTATTCGGATGCGTTGGCCGATCAGTGAAATTCGAACCGCCCAATGCGCCCAGTATCTGCGATCTGCGAACGTGTTCTGCTGCCGCTTTTGACGTGTTATCCACACACGCACTCACCCAACCCATCCACCCAAATATGTAACCAACAATCTACTACTCGTACCTCGCACACACGCCTGTGCCAAAACCATAGCATATGTATAGATATGTGTATATGTATCTCCGATATATATATATATAGATATGTATGGGTGTATTGCAACCAAGCCATGCCTTAACGAACCGCATCATGCATCAAGTATGAGTCAATGCATATGAATAATGTGAATGTGTTCGGTGTTAGGACCCATGACGCCATTTCTGGCTTTCGAGCGTCTGTTCTTCGCCGTCTTCGGACAAACGACCACCCTGGACATCAATCCCATGCGACACTTGCGTCCCGAGTGGACCGAGGTGCTCTTCAAATTTGTCTTTGGCATCTATTTGTTAGTGTCTGTGGTTGTACTCATTAACCTGCTAATTGCCATGATGTCGGATACTTATCAACGCATTCAGGTTTGTATTGACGAGGCCACTAATCCAATATTTCTCCCTCTCTCTCTCTCTCTCTCTCTGCCTTTTTTCTTTTCCTTATATATACATATACATATACATATATCTCTGCTCTTTATTGAATGATTTTATGTTTACGCTTTTAATGGTAATAACTACAACAACCCCTGACCGTCAAAATTGAATCACAATTGGACCACAATGGGCGTAACTGGGGTTGGTCAACGAATGGGCCAACCGCTCGTCGAAAATGGGCGTCCGTTATCTTTTTATTTTTCAATATAATTTCCGCGCTGGCCAATACATGCCTTTGCGTGTGTGTGTGTGGTGTGTGCGTGTCCGGAAACGGGGGTGTCTATTTGTATCTGGTATCTATCTATGCATGGGGTATATCTGGACACAGTGCGCATGCATCCGATAAACTCGTTCGAGTTACTGTTCTTCGCCGTGTTCGGTCAGACGACGACCGAGCAAACGCAAGTTGACAAAATCAAAAATGTAGCCACGCCCACTCAACCGTATTGGGTTGAGTATCTGTTCAAAATTGTGTTTGGCATTTACATGTTGGTGTCGGTGGTTGTCCTAATTAACCTGCTGATTGCTATGATGTCAGACACCTATCAACGAATCCAGGTAGTATTGCTAATGGCGCTTCTATTGAGCAATCCTTTTCAATCCCTTACATATGCTATATACAACATACAACATAATTATACTATCCCTAAGTTAAGTCTCTTATTCGCCATACCATAATGATAACTAATCTTCAAGTCTCTTTCAGCAAATGCAACGTCTTGCAAAGAAACACTTTCAGTTGAGATGTTCTGTACAGATTTCGGAGTGTTTTATTAGAGATTTCTTAGAGAATTGTTTAGAGAACTTTTTACTGGCACATTCTGTAGATCCATCAACCGCCCAGACTTGCATCTTCCAGGTTTTTTCAAGGAAACCCAAAACTGTAGCAATCTGAGAGATACACTTTCGCAGCAAATTGTGTCTCGAAGATGGAAGCCTATGCCGAAACAGCCACACTGCGTCGTAGACTAGTAGACGAGTAGACTAGTACTGGTAGCCCATGCAGATGGAAGTACAGCAAAGCTTAGTGTTTAGCTTTAGAAGAATAGCTAGCTAGCGCCTACAAGGGCTGCTCTGCCCTGCTTTTGTGACCAGTGTTGGGCAAGGGGCCCTGCCCTGCCCTGCCCAGCCCAGCCAGTGCTGGCTAATGCATGCTTTGAAACGTGTTGCTGCATGTCTATGTGTCTGTGTTTTGTGTCCTAGGCCTAAGACTACAGAGATATACCAATGAATACGTTAGGTTTTGTATGACAATTTCGAGAGAACCTTTTGGGAAATTGCCATCCAAAACAGGCGTCTGCATTTGCATATTTCCCTTATTGATCCTTTTTGCAGCTCTTAAGTTACGTATATCTATAAGCCAAACCTGAAAATTACCCGGCTTCAGCTCACGAAACTCATCCCGTATATTCCTCTGTGTTCTTGTACTCCTTTGTCATGCCAACGCCTCATCCATCCATCAACTCACTCCGCCAAATAAAAAACAAAACCTATGAAATACTAGGCACAATCCGACATCGAGTGGAAATTTGGCTTGTCAAAGCTTATACGCAATATGCATCGCACCACAACAGCGCCCTCGCCGCTTAATTTAGTTACCACCTGGTTTATGTGGATCGTCGAGAAGGTCAAGGTAAATTGAATTCCCCAAGCCCCAAGCCCCCAAGCTACAACAGCCTCGCTGTTCCTCCATTTGTATCTCCCTCTCTATCGTATTCTATATACATACTACTATCTGCCAACTACCAGAACTGTCCTTCGGACGGGTGCAGTCTGCTGCTCTCTGCTGACCTTTTCCCCAACCCATTTAAAGCAATTTGGCAACAACCGCATAAGGAATCTCACCAATTGTGAATGTTGCCCAACCACCAGCCACCAACCACCACCACCACCCCCACTCAACACCTCCACCTCTCAACACTTGTCACTTTTCTGTAAACTCCGAGCACCTGTCAGCACTCTGTGTACTGCACTCTCCGTACTCCGCACTCTGTCACTCCGTCACTCCGTCACTGTGTCACTGAGAATATGCTTTTGATGTCCAACCAAATGCTGATCGCCATTTATGTTGTGTCTCTTGTCTTGTATGTCATTCATGTCCTGTGTCTAATGCGCCTTGATCTCGATCAAACTCACACAAACGCCACACAGGCACGCATGAAGAAAAAGAAGCGTCCAAGTCTGGTACAGATGATGGGAATACGTCAGGCCAGTCCCCGCACCAAGGCCGGCGCCAAGTGGCTATCGAAGATCAAGAAAGGTGAGACAAGTATGTATCGCTGCAGTTGCTACTCGATAGCATGGGTATCCATCTCTGAATCCCTGTTGGCAAAGTGCGGGAGTTCTGTAGCTAACAGCGGCCACCAACTCCACCAGCTCCAACTCCATCTCCATCTCTAACTGTCTCTTTCTTCACGTGTAAGACTGTCGCGATCTGTCTGTCTCTCTATCTCTCTCTCTCGTCTATTTCTACTGTCTCTCTTTCTCCTAACCATTGGCTCGCTCTAGCTCAAAAGATCTTCCTCTACTTCCAACCTTCTTTCACTCTCTGGCTGGAGGAATTTTGCATTTATAATCCCGTTTTGTTTGCCCCTTAGACTCGGTGGCACTGTCGCAGGTGCATTTGTCGCCGCTGGGATCGCAAGCCAGCTTCTCGCAGGCCAATCAGAACCGCATCGAGAACGTGGCCGACTGGGAGGCCATTGCCAAGAAGTATCGAGCGCTGGTGGGCGACGAGGAGGGCGGCTCCCTCAAGGACTCGGATGCGGAGAGCGGATCCCAGGAGGGCGGCGGGGGTCAGCAGCCGCCGGCACAGGTGGGCAAGAGAGCCGCCATTAGGGCCGCCTCGGAACGCAAATAAATTAATTAGCACACTGCATGGAACAACACAGAACTATTCCCTTGGATTTATTACTAAATTAGTTTCGATTGCAGGTCTAAGCATCACTTCACTTCACTCCACTGTCTACTGTCTACTGTCTTCTCTCTTCCAACTATCCTTCCGCCACCAACTTCTCTCTATCTCTTCCCGACTATCCAACCGCCTGTACTGTCTGTCTGTCCTGTACTGTACTCCTAAGCCCTAACCCTAAGCCCTAACCCTAACTCTAAGCGAACCTACTGCTAAGCCGCACCAGCCCTAAGTTAAGCTTCACCTTCCTATGGCCTTAAGGTAAACTAATTTAGCTAGAATATTGAAATTGTTTTGGGTAACCTGCGAAGCGCCTCATCAGATAAGTTCATTTTAATTTTGGACATCATTTCTACGACATTTATTGTAGGAATGGCGAACAACAAAACAAGTTTTCCATATTCGAGATTTTTGAAATAAGTCAATTTTATTAGTCCTTTTTGGACTTACGGTAGCCCCATCCAGGCATCCATCCATTTTGCCCGACTCTTTGAACAAACTCCTAGCATTTTGTATTAAGCTGAATCCGACGATGAGCGATCGAACATAGCTAATAATTATCTTAGTCTGTAAGTATCTAACTTTAGCTTCAATCGGAGTTTAGTCGAACCAAACCAAACCGTTTTATATCTAAATACCGCCTGATCTCCCATTGTTTTCCCCGTAATTGTCCAGAAAATATAAATTTCGTATTTACTAAGCTTGATTCATTTTGTATAAGAAACCTATGCCTAAAAATTGTTAATTGTACTTAATTGTAAATAAATAAGCTATATTTGGAGAAAATAGTAAGGGTTTTGCGGGTAAGGGTGGAGCAAGGGCTACGATTGGAGTTTTGAAACTCGGAACATATGTATTTAGAGTCGAGAAACTACTTGATTTGCTTCCAAAGAGCAAAAAGTTCCATGGCAATATATCATCCAAATTTTGAAACCCAGACGAGCGGGATAGCGATAGACGTGTCGTGAGAAGATATGTCGTTACATTCTACATTCTTTTTACATACTTTACATTTTAATAAAATTCAGTGCTGGAAAATGTAAGAAGTATATAGAGGCGCCTTACACGTGTAGTTAAAGTGTCATGTACATATTTGCCGTATAGTGCGGAAAAAATACGGTAGAGGGTGCCAGTATTTTCAGGTGTTTGGCAGCTTGGCCAATGTCCGCTCTATCGATGTGTTTATTATAATTCTTAATTTCTTAACCTTTGATTACAATACCTTTTCGCATATCGTCGTAGCTGCTGAAGCTGCTAACTTGTTGTGAGTCCGTTGCTGAAGCTGCCATCTCGTCTCGTTGTTGTTGCTGGCGCTGCCAGGTGTCGCGATCCGGGCTGAAACACATGTGAAAATGAATGTAGAATTAAAATCCGCTAGAGGCGCTTCAACAAGTTGTGTTTAAATATATTACCCGGGTTTCACACCACAACAGTTGTCCTCAAACTTTGCCATGGTTCAAGTCATTACTGAACGACAAGAACAAGGGCTGTAAAACCATCGCTTGTCATGACATACATATATGTATGTCATATGGAATGCATAATGTTCGGCATATGTACAGATCTGCCACATAAAGTTTCAATCGGATCGGTATACCTGGCATGGCAACAACTTCCCCTAGGATTCGATCTTCTCGCTAAAACAGTATAATTAGTTCTATAAAGCTAACGATTCGCCATTAACTTGTCTCGATTTGTCTCTCTTATAGATACTAAACATACATATGTATGTATATGTGTATGTGAATACCGGAATGACAGATTACCGAGACAGATGTCATTAGCCGAGAGGCAGAAACAGAAACAGCAACAGAAACCACATCGCCAGTCCGGCTCCCATTGACCAAGGTGTTGAACTTCGAAATTGCATTTTAATTTGGTTTGGCCTCAACTGCAGCCACAAGCTGGAAGCCTTAGCTTGTAGCTGGTAGCTGTTGTTGCTGCTTTTGTCGTGGTCTGTGCCACACTCGATTGCAGGTGTCACATTCTGTTTAAACTTGTTGAAAACCTCAAGTGGTCAATTTGTTGCTGCTGTTGCAGTTGTTGCAGTTGCACATATTATTATACATAATTGCCCCATGCCTTCCCTGCCTCGGCTGCTGTCACCTGATTGCCGCCTGTTGACATTGGCTAGGCGTCTCGTGTCCCGTTGCAGTTGTTGTCTTTGATATTTGCCACAGATAAAATGTACGAAAAGTGAACAAGTTTCGGCTGTGGTTAGAGCCAAGCCTTGTGGCCACAAGCGTGCCAATTTAAGCAGCAATTAGGCAGTAAATAAATTGTATCCGTCATACACGATTCACCCACCGATTCAGTAGCACACCAAAATGCCAGCTGCATGCATCCCGTCCCGATTCAAATGAATTCAAATGCGAGTGCAACAAATGAATGAGCCCAACCGGAGATGCTGGCAGAGATGCTGTCCATCATTCATCAAAGGTTGGGTCTCTGGCTCTGGACGCGGGCCCCTCCCTGTCCAGGAAGCAGCCTGGCCTGCCAGAGTGGAGTCAGTGGAGCCAACATGTGTGTGGTGTTGGCACAGCAGGTGACATTTGCAGAGCAGAGCAGAGCAGCCCAGCCCAGACCAGGAAAAACGCAGCAGAGAGCGAGTATATGTAAATAAATGAACAGACAACGACGACACCCAGGGAACACGACATGGAACAAGTTGTACGATGCACGCGTACGCGACACACGTTGCTGCATAGTAAGTATGTGTGTTTGTGTTTGTGTTTGTGGCTTGCTTTGATATACAAAACACTTTTTCATATCGAAATTTGTGATATGTTTTGATTAATGGCCAGCGACACAAACACTTAATTTGACGCCGTTCCCGTAGCTGGCGCCTTGAGGAAACCAGCCAAACAGCAGCGAAGCGATCCCAGCCACGATTCAAGACTTCTCGACTCTGACTCTCATTCCGACTCCAAACTGGGTCTTGGTATTGGTTTTGGTATTGGTGCTGGTGCTGGTCTTGGGCGATCGTGTGATGGCTGCTGGTTGGTTGTTTTTTTTTCGGGCTGGGAGAAGAGAAACAATAATCTCGTGCAAGATTAATTATTGTAATCACATCAACAGCAGAGCCATGCGAACGGAATCGGAATCGGAGTCAGAGTCCCAGCCCCAGTCCCAGTCCCAGTCAAGCAGGCACCCAGAAATGATCAATGATCATCAAAAAGTGGCCCGAAAGCCAGGCGTTTCGAATATTTTCTGTTGATTTTTATAGCGAACTCCCCGAGATCTCGGGTAGCAGTGTGGCTCTCGGGCATGGGTTACACATTTCATTGGCTAATCAAGATGCTAATTTGAAGAAGATTAATTTGTGTGCGAGTTTCGGACTTGTTGTCTTGCTGTCTGCCCCCAAGGCATATCCAAAGATGCACAGATTCAAAGATTATAATCGGCTAAGCCAGAGGAAACTGAAGGCTTCTTATTAATACAGGCCATAACCCATAGCACCATCTCTGGTACGAGTATTTAATTAAATCCCCGTAGCTGCCATTTAGCATAGCACTCGTATGGAGAGAAAGATCTCCGGGGAGTGTCGTTGTTGTCTGTGTGCAGTGACACGCAGATTAATTGAAATTTTATGAGTAGCGCAGACGTAAGCCATCAGCGAGACCACCTTTTGCCAGCCCCCTAAGGTCATAAGAGCCTGTATCCAGTCGGTACCCAGTCGGTCAGTGGTGTCCAGTCGGTGTCCATTCGGTGTCCAGTCGGTGTCCAGTGTTCAGTGCTCGCTAACTGGCGGTGCAGTTGGAAAGCCGTTGCGCTCACTGTGGCCAAAGCAACTGCAACATTATGAAGAATTGCCTACAACCATATTCGATATATGCACAGTGGGCGCACATGCCGATGGGGTGTGCAAAAATGTACAAAGCTATAGAGGATTCATATATTCATATATTCTTATGCGACCTGCAACCACTGTTTGAACACGATCCTGCTGACGCGATCGCCACGCTAATTGATAGACTGTGAAATTATTTAACAACGGCTGGAAAGTGAGCTTAGCTTGAAGACCGTGCCCGGGCGCAGAAAGGAACTACCAAGAGGAGCCACCAGGTGGGTCAGGGCTTGATGACTCGGCCAGGTCGGCACTCCGTTTGGTCTTGCACGAGAGCATTTAGATTTGGCCCCTGGCCACACACATCCACATTTACGTCCGCATCCACAGTCGCTCCTCAGGGAGACAGATAGGGGACGACGAGATGTAACAGAGAGACTCCCGTGACAGACCGCCTAAGTGAAAAGTGTTAAAAAGTGCGGCTCTCGGTCCACCGTTATGGCAAATTTGAAGACAAATGAGCAGCAACCACGGCGGACGGCGGTTTTTTTTTTGTTTTTTGACATTTGCGAAATTTGAAATGTCAGCCAGGGACAAGAGGACAAGAGCCCTGACGAAGGTATTCATATCCGTCTCCGATGGGAGGTCTGCGAGAGGTGGATGCTGGATCCGTAGCAGATCGTTATGGTTGGGCGGATAAGTCGCGGGAATTTAAATTAAAACTCAGGTGAAAGGTTATTAATTCGCAAGTGGAACTGGGGCGTTGTCCGTCTTATTGTTAATAATCGTCTTTCCACTCATTTGGGTTAATGTTGATGGCACTTTGACAGGGCGGTGGCCATGACGCGCTGACGACGAGGATGACGAATGCCAGCAGCAGCCGCCACAGCAGCGTTGATGTCGAATGAAATGGCAGTGACAGAGTCGAGTGCGGTGGATCGGATTAATATAAATGGGGAAAGTTTTGCATACATAAATGTATAGCATTATGTAGTGTTGCTGTTAATCTACAAGGAATTGTGGGGTAGGTAGGTATACAAAATTATGCAATGATTCAAATGAATCCTTGAACCCACAAGGGTCCCACAGGATAGGCCAAGAACTTTCTTCCCTAGTGAGCAACAACAGGCTGAAAAACAGCTCAAATGTGTTGTGCCGCTCATTAGAGCTTTGCAGTTCCAGCTCCCCGCACCCTCCGCACAGTTGATGCCATTTTTCTCCACCATTTTCAAGTGCAACACGAACGGGGCATCTGCAATCTGTGGGATCTGCAATGGCCGGCCATTTGCGTTGTAACTTATGGCCAACATCAGTGGCACAATTAAAATCATTTAGAGGCCAATTAAATTTCGTTAGCAGCATTAAAATCAGCCGGCCCCCGCCCCGAGTCGGAGGTCACATGAGAACCATTTCGATGGCCGTTGCCAGGGAGGCGGAGAATGGGGGCTAGCGAGGAGTACTCAGGGCCTCCCAGCCTTGTCACTGACAATTAAAAGCACCGAAAATGGCTGTTGAATGCAACCAGAGACACGGACACAATCAGAGGCAGAATCTGAATCAGAATCAGAGTCGAGGCCTGTTGTCCTGTGCTGGACAACTGCCCCGTTCCCGTTCCCATTCCCGTTGCCATTCTCATTCCCATTCCCCATTCCCATTGCCATTGCTAGAGTTTTTCTAGTCCATGAGTGCGTGCATTGGCAGTGGTGGAAAGTGCGTGTTGTTGTGCGATTTGGCTTAAATTGGCCAGGCCAGATTCAGATTGTGTCTCTCTGGTCGAATGTGTGGCAGCTGGGGTCGCCATTAGAGGCACAAAGCGATGAGCATGGGAATTTCAATTAGCCAGAGCCTAGGGAGAAATCTTTCCCACCGCCTGCCTGCCTGCCTGCCTGCCAATTATATCTGTGATTTCCTCCCTCCCCAAGCCTTCTGCTTCTACTGATTTTTAAAGTTGCAAGTCAGCCACTGACTGAGTTGTTGCCAAATAAAATAAATTCACAAAAATTACACATTGGCATCCGTGTGCCGCCTACGTGGTCAGTGGAATCTGCAGCTCCAGCTCCAGCTCCAGCTATGGCCCAGACGCTGACTCCATCTCCGTCTCTCTGGCTACTGATGATGGGTAGGTGGCATTCAATTTTCTACAAATTTGCTACTCTTTCTCCCGCAGTTCGGAGTCGCAGTTGGAGTCGGTGCAACTTTCACAGCTTCTTCGGGACCCGTTCGGGGCCATTATTGGGTAGCTGTATCTGCATTTTGTACGCCTCCAAATCGAATAATTTGCGCATAAGTTATGGTCACACTCGCCTATTTGCCCCCTCCCCCATACCATTCTCCTACTCCGCCTTGTGTGTGTCGTGCGTGCTGAATTTCCCTCGCCTACCGTTACCGAGTGGACATGGCCACGGCTCGTTGGCCATTTCGCCCGGCTACCTATCCGCTAACCTACGAGTATCTGACTATCTGCCCTATTCCAAGACGCGGGGTGCCTGGGGCCGCGGTAGGGCCGCCGAGTCGGGTTCAACTGCCAGCACCCCACCCCACCCCAGTCCAGTCCACCGGTTAGCTAAGCAAATTTCACACTTTTTAGCCCAACAGCGCAGTGGCAGCCCGCACTAACTTGAAACGCAAAAGCGGCAAAGATTCAGATATATGTATGTGTGTGTGTATGTGTGTGTGTATGTATGTGTGCATCTGTGGGAGAGGGAGTCGAAAAGTTATCATTCAGATCGATTGTGGCTCAGGGGCGATTGGGCTTGCAACATTGTTCGGGATTATCTTGCATTAACAATGCAAATATTAAGCATACAATTTCATAATACCAAATAATCTGTAGTAGAATTATGGACTTCCGTTAGGCAATGTACAAGTAAACCGTTCTATGCATAGATTAAAAGGAATGCCAAAAAATACATCAAACATTATCTAGATTTTCAGAGGTATAAGCTGGATCCTCAAAACGCCAGTTATGTAAGCAATACTAACATTAGCTCAATCATATCAATAATATAAATGTATACTTTTCCCTCAAAAAGAATAAATTGAATCAAAGTTGATGTTTTAATGTCTCTCTGGGGGATACGGATACCCCTAGAAATATTTATTCAACACCCCAAATACGAAAATTTAATTAGAGATAATCCCGGAAGCACTTTTGGCTGTGTATCCTAAGCTATCCTTAAGTACACATTTTTGGAGTTAATGAATTTTTAAACCCTTGAAAGTTGTTAAGACATCAGAAGGAACATCTTTCCTGTTGCGGTTGTTGTCTCCAATCCTAGATAAGAACACTTAAAATCTAAAGCAAGTTTACGTTTACGTACCAAAGGTCTTAAGCACTTTCCATTAACAATCAATATGAAACGATAATGCTGAAATGCTTGCATATCTGCTAGTGGATAAAAAGCTGCACAAAATAAACGTTCAACGCCAGCAAAGGTCCTCGGCACAGATCTCCCCTATGAAGCTCCAGCGGCTGTCTCAGTTGCAGCAGCATTCGCATCTGGACGCGGGGCTGACTGGGATTGAGTCTGTGTCCGCGTCGGCGTTCTCGTCGCTGTCTTTCATTTCCCTTTGATCTTGTAGCGCCGATCAAATCGATCAAATGTAATTTTCGCAGCACGAACGTGCGGCATGGCCAAAAGAGACCAGACCAACTATGAGCGCCAAGTGCTGGCCTGGCCCTCGACGATGTGGCTGGTTCTCTCCGCTCTCTGTTCTGTGTTCTGTGTTCTGCTGCGGCCAAGTACATTTACACCAATTGCACTGATCGATCTGGGTGTAAGTTATAAGCCACAGCTACAGCAGCAGTAGGAGCCCCCTGAGACCGTGCCAAATTCTTAATAGTTGCAAGCCTACTCGTACTACGAGAGCACACCGCACACACATCGCATATCATACCATACCATACCATACCAAACCAAGCCATACCATCCCAAGCAATGAAAGAATCCAGAACCGAGAAGCGAGAAGTGAGAACCTCCAGTAAACATTCAGAGACAGAGCCAAAGCCAGAGACAGAGCCAGAGCCAGAGCCAAGATGATCACGATGGCGTTTTGTGGTTAAGCGTCTGGGACGCACCACTGTGGAGTGGAGCTTGGACGATACGATGGCGGTTTCGCTATAATTAAGGACTTTGGTGTAATTTGTACACCTATTTAGGATCGCGTTGATTACAGGCCGGCGTTTTATTGCTTTTGACACCTAAAGGGAAACCGGCTTTTGGCCAGGTCCGGCTCCTGCTCCAGCTCCAGCTCCAGGTTAACCCATTTGGAAGCTGTGCGAGCAGGGGCCACAGCAGAGCCCGACCTCAGCCAGAGATCCCCCGATTGCGAGCCGAAGTGGATTTATTGGCTGACGTGAGTATTTAGTGTTGACGGCATAGAACAAAGGAGTCGCCGTCTCAGGCATTTGGCATACACATGCCATGGACAGCGTCACTGCCCTCGGTGCTCCCTTCCTGGCCATATTCCCACATGAAGGCGGCCAACATCTGGGAGCCCTTGATGTAGTTGTCCACCGAGATGCGTTCGTTCACCGGACACCCGCCGATGTCGTGCTCCGCAATGGGCAGCACCACCACGTTCTTGTCGAGCACCCTCTGGAAGATTGAGGGAGCCAGCAGAGAGCCGCCATCCCGTATAAAGTTGGGCTTAACGTTGTAGGTTTTACTCATGGCCCGAGTGGCCGCGAGGTACTCTGGGCTGTTGCAGCGCCCACTCCAGGAGGGAACAACGAACTTCTCGCAGAGCATCATCTTGTTGGGCGATGCCCGCTCCAGCCAGACCGTTCCCAGATGCTTCTGCAGGGCCTTTGTGGCGTCCTCCGGCCTCTGGTTGGGCGCCAGCGAAATGGAGAACTTGCCAATCACCTTGTGGGGTATCACAAACCGGACATCTGCCTCGGAGTTGGCCCCCTCGATGCCATGTATCGAGAGATGGGGCATGGCCCAGTTACTGGCGAGGGCCACATGCTTCTGTCTACGGTTGGGCAGGCGGGGCACCTTCAGGTTCTCCCCAAATTCAACGTAGTTGAAGTCCGCGCAGCGCACGGCATTGAGGTCGACGGGGTGGGCGTGCATGGCCCCGTCGATGAGGATGTTCAGCTGGGGATCTGCCAGAGAGCTGAGCAGGTAGAAGAGATCCGGCAGGGCCTCGAAGAGGGTGCCGCCGTGCTCGAAGCTGCTGAGGTCGCGGTTGCAGCACTGCACCTCCAGGTGGTAGTAGATCATGCCCCTCGATCCGTATATAACTCCCGGGGTTGCGGCGCTCTGCCAGCGGCGTGTGGCCATCGCCACGCAGGAGACGTTGCGGAAGAAGCTGATGCGCTCCTTGAGCACCGTCTCGAGGCCCAGGCTGCCGCAGTGGGCCATGCTCTCGATGACGAACACGAGGTTAACGGGTAGCCGCACCCCTGCGTCCCTGTAGGCCTGAATGGCATTCAGCCAGCACAAGAGCGGACCCTTGTCCATGGCCACGCCCCGCCCGTACAGATACTCGCCGATCTCCGTCATCACAAAGGGATCTGTGCCCCAGCCATCCTCAAGGACAGCCTCCTCCACGTCCAGGTTGCCGTACACCAGAATGGTCGGCTTTTTGGGACTATGGACGAGCACTCCGATGATTACCCTGGGCATGCGGATGGTCTGGTATGCGTCTGTCATCTGCATTCCCAGATGCTCCCCAAAGGCCACCACATCGAGAGCTGCCAGGCGCTTCAGCAGCCAGTCGATGGACTTTCTGATATCCTCGCGCTTCTCGTCCCTGGTGGACACCGTCTCGTGGCCCACCAGCTCCCACAGATCGTTCACGTAGCACTCGCGCTTGATCACAACCATCTGGAAGAGGCGCTTCAGCGGGGAGTTGGGCCCAAAGGCGATGGACTTCTTTGTGCCTTCGTCGGCGTCTACCACGTCAAAGTTAAATTTGGACATTTTTATGGTAAATATTATTTTTGATGGGAATCACAAACGAATTTTGGTCTCTACTTTACATAGGAACAGCTGCTCGTAGAAATAACTCAATTCGAGCACACGGATAGAGGTCCCAAGGTGAATACTGTCGAAGGTCGTACGGGGCAGGGGCAGTCAGCCGGAATGGAAATAATTAAATGTCCGACACCATTCACAAAATTCATTATCGCATTCGGATAGGATGGACAGAGAGAATGGCAATGCGAATGGTAATTTGTCTAGCCGAAAATTCGAATTTAAAATTATATCATAAATAATTTGTCAGCAGTTTGCCAAAAATAAAAGAGAATCGAGCGGGGATTATCGCCGGCAATTAGTTGCTTGTGGCCCGAAACAAATTCACAAATCCAAATTCAAATTACTGGCGTGGGTCGCCGCTGCCGTCGCTCTGCATCGATGGTTATCGGATCGGTGGAAAACAATTGCCCCTCAACCAACGGACACCAACGGACACCAACGGACACCAACGGACTATTGAAAGCTTTTGTCGTCGCTAGTTTCAGGGGCATTCTGGCGTTCTGACGGCTGGTGGTTCGGGGGTTCGGGTATTTCGTTCTGCGAATCGGCCGCCCACACAAATTCACGGCTGCTTCAACAAATTGCTTTGACACTTTTCCAGCGAACGGCGACTGGAGAATGGAGAATGCTCTGTGGTGGAGTGGAGTGGCTTCAGCTCCAACTGCAACTCGCAGCGGGGGAGCGCCGTTAAGCCCGACTTCGACACTTGAACGCATGCGCGAGTGGCTTGAAAAATTGCGGATATGTCACACGATTTTATGGCTATATAGAGAGGAGATCGCTCCACGGCAGCAACAGCAACAGCAACAGCAGCAGCAACAGCAGTCGCGGCGCTGTCTCCGCAGGCGAATGCTAAATCATCATAAAAATGTTGCAAGTCGCAACAGGACTTGCCTCATGCGCTTCTTAGTTGCCCTGACTATCCCTCTGCCCATTCCTGTTCTGTTTCTGTTTCTGTTTGTGTTTCTGTTCTGGGCCCATGACAACTGACTGGGTTTCTGCCCCAAAGAGTCCAAGTTGTTCTTGATTACTTGGTGGGCCAGGCAGTCCGCACAGTGGTGTGGTTTTCTCTACAATTGCGTATTGCAGTGCGAATTACTGTGAGCAATTCGAACCGACTCGAAGACAACCAATTAATGTTAATTGGAACAGATACTCTTATGATTCCTACATAAAAAACTCTAATAAATACAGCTGCTGGATAGTAAATTATTTTGTAGGTACAATTGCGGATAAGTTAGCCAAGCCAATCTTTCTATTTGCATATAAAGGCAGTAGAGCGAACCGGTTCGGTTGAGCACTTGTGCAAATAAAACGATTAAATGGGAGATATATTATATTGCGATTATAATCAATTGGCGTGGGTGCCGCAGTGAAGAAAACTGGGCCACAAATCAGTGCAAATTATGGCTCTTTTATTGTATAAACTCTTCGAATAGTTTCCATAATTTCCTGAACCACTGTGTCGACTGGGGTCGCCACTTAGTAGGAATTCCTGCTGCTCACTTACGGCAAATGACAAGACGATTTCACACCTCGGGGAGTCCTCGCTCAAGGCTCTGCCCCCTCTGTGTAACGAGCTTTATCTGCTGGTACCACTCGCAGAACCCACCTGTCAGCCGCTGGGAAGGGATCGGGGGCAGGAGGCACTTCCAGGGACATGGAAGATTATGAGTGCATGGAGTATGCTATGCTTGATTCGCCTCTGGGCTGGACATGGAAGGCACTGCACAAAAGTTATGTATTAGCGCTTTTACTGGTGAAATGTCCATGTTGCATGCCAAGTGCTCATCCAAGGCCAGGGATGGACAGTCTACGAGTAGTACTTATTGATGTTGGTAATTAAAAGCGGTTAACTTAGAGGCGACTCGAACGCATTCCATTCCATTCCATTCCGTTCCGATCTTTAATCATTGGGGAGAACTGCAATCATCAAGAAACTAGCCACATTAAGCAGACACTGGCACTTACATATTGACATTCAAGCAGCCGATAAATAGCCGTCCATTCTGTCTCCTCCAGCCTGAGCAGCACAACCATGCTGATGTGTAAAACAGAGTTATCAAAGTTCTGGGGCCCAATTTAAATTTACCAATGAACTCCAACTGCATCTCCAGCCCCATCCGCACTTCAATCAGTAATCACAGAATTTGTGGCAGAAGAGCACAAGAGGCAAAAACCTGTACACGTTTGGCGGCAACTTGGAAAAGGCAAGGGGCCATCGGCCGGCATCCTTTGAGCCTTTTGCCAAATTACCGCGCATTTAATTTCCACTTTGATGTTGCATGCGGCAAGCACTTTGCCAGCCAAAGTGTTGAGCATTTTTTTCTTTCAGCGTAGCGTAGCGCAGATCGAAGTGCGGTCTGAAAAACTCTCAAAATCCGATTTGCATGTAAATTTTTGGATTTCTGCTGCTTCTGCTGTTTGCTCATAATTACAGGCAGAAATTGAAATTTTATTTCGGCTTTGGCGCTACAAAAGTTCAGTGTGTGGGCCAAACAAATTTATAGACATTTTGATGGGAGACCTGACAATGCCAGCGGCCAAATTTGCGAGCCTCAAAGTTGGGTACGAATATATTGGATATGAATGAATGGGATGGATGGATGGATGGATGATGATGGATGGATGGATGGTGGGATGGATTCTCGGGCCAAAGCTCGATGCCGTTGACAACATGTTGTTGGCGCATTTCAAGCGGCATTATGATAATTTTATGGCTAATCATTTTGTTTACAATTTTACAGCCCCACGACTGTGGCACGCCCAGGTAGATGGTAGATGCTGTGGCACGTCTGCTGTAGCTTGTGTGGGCGGCGCCACGGCAAAACTTTACACAAAATGCTGTGAATGATTATCGATTTTAAATGGCAAATTACAGGTCTCTAGCTAGCAGACATTCTAAATGCTCACCAACTCATGAGTGTCAATTTGGACAAAAATTTGATTCAAATTGAATTTAAATGGTGATTTGGAGTGCGTCTAGTTGGACCTAAGTCTGAGTTATAGTTGGGATTTCATGCTATTCAAGAGTCAAGCTCAATCGTCAGTGGAAACCCGTCGGTGGATCACAACCCACTCGATCCACCTCCACAAAAACACTCAGAGACAAAAGCACTCGGATGGCAGAAACCGGCCCTCCAAAGTGGGCAGAGCCATAAAAGATCCACTCAAAAGGCCCAGTCGCAGGCCCCAACAAAGCAACTACACGACAAGTACATACTGGTCGGGTCGGGTCGAGTCGGGTGTGGGCCTGATCTGGTTTTGGTACCCGACCGAGGGGAGGTCTGGTCCAACACTTTAGCTTTGGGAACGAGCGCTAAAGAGCTGCTGATGCTGATGCTGTTGCTGATCCCAAACAAGGCAGCCTCGAAGAAGACACCCGAAGAGTGCAAACCAGTTCTGGTCCCCAAACGAGTTGGCAAAACAGTTGGTATCTTTTTTGGCTGAACGAATCAGTGCCAATGCTGGAGCTGAAGCGACGCCCACAGCAACACACAAAAAAGAAGAGAGACTGTCGACTGTAGACTCTAGAAAAAATGGCTGAAATGAGAGGCTTATCTCAATTGCTGTTCCAATCCCCATTGATCATGACAGAAGTTGGTCCGTTATAGATAACGCAACAAGACCGCGGATCAGCTTTCCTGTTTCGGCTGCCAATGAAGCGGCAAGTTGAGGAAAATTCCCTCTCATCCCGGGGCATGTAATTAATTTTACTAAAATTACCTATCCCCCGGCCCTGGGTCGCATCCTGAAAATGGGATTACCATAGCGTCCCCGTCTGATGGATGACTGAGGGTTCGAGTGTGTGGTTTTTCACACTTTTTTACTTCACGCCTCCTGCACTTGCACTTGCACTTGCCCCTCCGTGTGCCTGGGAGTGGGCGTGTCCTGTGTCATTCCCAACCGATTTTTAATGCTTCTCCAAGGTCTGAGATCGGGTCTCAGTCTCATCTCTCTCATTTCATTTCATCTAATTTATCCCTGTGTACGTCTCGAAAATGGAACTTTCTTTCACAATTAAGCACGCTTTCTGCCCAATTTTTAACCGCTGCACGCATTTCATGTAAACCGATGCCACATGTGTCTGGCTGTTGGCTGTTGGCTGCTTCTTTTCTGTGTGAATGCATCTCCCAGCATAAGTAGCTGTGACTGCACACGTTAAGCGGAAGATCGGTTTTTGCTCGCTTTTCACTTCGAATCGTATTATCCCATGTGGGGGGGATGATGCATTTCTCTCGGTTCTCTTTCCCTCTTTCCCTCTGCGTCTCTGGTGTTTCTTCTTTTTTAACAAATAATTATGAAGAAAATATTCGTTTCGGGTTTGCATGCAACTATTTTGGATTTTCTCTGGTTGTTAAGGTTACAAATGTGAGTGTTGGTAGGGGATTATGATTATCTTTGGAAATATTTCACAACAAAATAAGAGAGATCCACCATTTACGTTTGGTTTCCATCTCTAAAGAATCATATATTTTATTTAAGCGCATTTTCTTTGGCTTTTTCTCTGCTTTAGTCCTTTATAGCCATCCTTGATCTATTTTCGTGTGCCTTAAAGAAGTTTGCATGCCAAATTGGTGCCGCTCCATCGCCAATGTCAATTTGCATACCAATTGCAGCCCTCCCCCCCCGAATGTCAAAAAATGTGAAAGTTTAATATAGAAAATGCTCAAAGCGCCGTGCGGTGTGCCTCATGCCTCGTGCCCCATGCCAGCAGGCGGACGCCAGTCCATTGACTGACAAGGACAAGTCGTGTGCGACAGTTGACAGCTACTGCCTGCCACCGTTTGATGCGGTCTGGCCGGGGGTTGGGGTTGGGGTTGGGGCTGGGGCTGGGGATCTCTCCTGGACCACGGCCCCGATCCTGGGTGGCCACCACGGGATGTCCGCTGCACAGTAGTCGATGGGTGGCGGCTGATACGCAGCGGCTCCTGATGCTGCCTGATGATACTGATGTGGCCACCAGCTGGCGCCACGGCCACAGCACAGCCACTGGACAGAGGCACAGAGCAGTGCCACTGATGAATTTATGCGGAAGCCTGGATGAGAAATGCATTTTTCATAGCAAATTGAAACGCAGCAGAGAGGTGGAGAGAGAGGGAG
This sequence comes from Drosophila tristis, assembly GCA_018150885.1. Lineage (NCBI taxonomy): Eukaryota > Metazoa > Arthropoda > Insecta > Diptera > Drosophilidae > Drosophila > Drosophila tristis. The sequence goes on from JAECWT010000168.1 coordinate 412,496, forward strand.
GGAGCGAAGGAGAGAATGGCAGAGAGTGGAGTATGGGATTTTTTCAATTAATATTTATATGGTATATTAATATTTTTCCGATCCTGGGGCGTATCGCCAGTAGTGGGCCATAAATATTCGAGAAGAAAACAAACTGTCAGACATTTTTATCAGCAATTAATCGTGTTAATCAAATGCCTTGTCAGCATCATTTACCAAGAAATGGATTTACGTAATGTCTAACCCCATGGCCTGGCAGCCACAGCCACAGCCCCTTTCCACAGCCAACAAGACGTCGTTTTACAAGCCAACAAGAGTTGAGTGAAAAGCTTTTTCGAAACTCCATAACCAATTCCCAATCAATCAATGACAGAGGCCTCATAGCTAATGCAGAGTTGGAGCTGGAGTTGGGGCTGCGGCTGGGGTTAGAAACTCATTGCATTTCATATACAAATTGTTGAAATTAAGCGCACGAGTCACCAACATGATCACAATGGCGTGAAAACAAGTCAAAGTTGAGGCCTGACACTGCGTGACTGCGGATTGGGTTCGGGATCGGTTCGGGATGGAGGTTAATTTTTTGTATTTTGTTTTTTTTTGGGTAAGACAGCAGACAACAGAAAACAGACAAAGGCGATTTAAAAAGGTTTTCCATGCTCGTGCCATAGAAAGTTGTGCATATCCATTGCGGTGACCATATCGGGGCTCTCATCTCAAGTTGTCATGTCAACGCTTCTGATTCTGATTTCTGGCTGTTTCTGGCTGCATTCCACGCATGTCACAGTCGCAGTCCCAGCTTCAAGCCAAACCCCAAGCTAGGCCGCAGATTGATGCCCTGGCACAGTTGGAGACCCTTTGCGAGCTGCGCTGTGGCACTGTGGGTCTCTCTCTCCCCCGTTGCCTGGGGGCACGGAGTCGCTCGTGGCAGCCACATCAATGTCAGCATCAGTCGACCAATATCATCAACAACGTCGCATTCGTCAGCGTGATTAATTTGCTGGTCTTGTAACTTGTAACTTGTAACTGCCAACTTTGTCTGGGCCTGGCCCTGGCCCTGTCCCTGTCCCTGTCTCTGGCTCTGGCTCCGTCTTACCTTCTCCACTGCCTTTGGCTGGTTAGCCATAGCAGGCTTATTGGCATTTATTAAATGCGGATTTAGTTAATGAGTTATTTTTGGTTGAATGTCGCTGTCCGGGTCATAAATCAGGCCAACAAAGTGCGGGTCTGTCGGGGCTTAGTCCGTTAATATGCAATGATTAAAAGTGTCATTTGTTATGACTTCGAAAATGGAAATTGGAGAGTGCCCCCGATGCCTCACCCATTTTTCAGTTGGCTAACAAATGTGACATTTTCGCATACGCTATGCTTGAAAACTTCCTCTCAGAGAAGTACTCAACTCTCTTAGACCCAATAGCTATCAAATTATTTTCGAATTGAATAGAATTTGCTGATACTGGCAGGACCCAAAATAAGATATAGCATTCAGAAAGGGTTCCAGGATTTTACCAGGATTGATTGCGATAGCGCTATATTGCTTGAAATGTTTCCACTGCCTTAACAATTCCATAGCTGCCATAGCTAAGATATCTACTAGAATATGAGACCTTAGATTGTAGGTGTGAAACCTCTATAAACACCCGAGCAACTCAAATCTATTTAGGAAGATTTTCTCATACTCTGCGGAGAATTAAAAACCAAAATATGACGCAGCGAAAACGGCAAACAATTTGTCGCAAGAATCGCCAACAATGGGATGCAAATATCATTTATTAAAGGAAAGAACTGCCAAAATAATATTTAAAATTAATGCGGGGACAGTTGTTCAGCCGGCTGCACCCACATGTCCGATCTCTTCACACCTGTTCGGGGTGAGCTTGGGAGATCAGAGAGAGAGAGAGGGAGAGGGAGAGGGAGTACGAGTATTGTCAACATGTGGTCCTGCTTCGGGATCCCGCTGAGCGCCGTTTGAGATGCAGTTGTACTGGACAGGGACAGGGACAGGGCCAGGGCATCGTTGTTCCTTGCGCCTTGGGCCTGGAATGGTGTGTGCAAAACAAAACGACGCCGCTTTGTCTCCTGTTGTCGGACCTGACAGGACCCATGGCAAAACACATATAATCGGACAAAGCGGAAGACAAAACAAATCGGGATTGGAGAATCGGAAAGGGGCCCTGCCCTGATGCCCCTGCCCTGATATGTGTGTGCATAAATATGGCTAGCCATAAGTACGGCATGTTTATGGTGCCCTATGGTGTGGCTGTGGCTCTCCCACACACACACACACACACAGACCGTGTCCTTAAAGGATATTTACTTATGGGATACTTACTGTTTGCTTATTAATGACTTCGCCTCGGGCCTCATTGTCTGGAGATTCGCTCAACTCGATTCGGCTTTGGGCCCTTGTACATTGTGGTTCTTTACCGCCCCCCTGTTGGCCCGTGTCCCGTTTGTGCCTTGCCGCTAAATTATCAGAAATAACGGTCCATCCAGGCCAGAAACCGTTCGCTAACTAACGGGACCCAATGGCTACTGTGCGCGCGCCGCTTTTAACTCGGAATCTTTATTATGTTCTGCGGTGCCACACTGACTCTCTGAAGGAAGAGCTGTCTCCCAGGGGTGGAATCTTTGTGAATGGAAACAAATAGGCAGTGGCCAAAGGAGCTGCTCGGTGTTGGGTGGGTCTAGGTGGTGAAGGAAGAAGAAGTAGGAGCAGAAGAAAGGCAGTAGAGGGGCAGTAGAGGTGCAGTAGAGAGGATATTCAATGGCAAGACATGGTATTGATTCTCAGATATAAAATTATTTTTGTGTGCTTAACATTCAAGCCATTCAAACCCTGAATGTACCTGGTTAATGTAAAAAAATGAATTACCCTGTAACCCCTTCCATATATCAGTCTTACGGGCTATAATTTCATCAAGGTTCCCCCCAATTCTAAGGTTCCCAAGAAGACTAAAATATATGGAAATAATTACCAAAAATTACGTGCAGCTAATTCAAGTAATCTACATTTATTAAGAAACACTTCATCACCCTTTGGCTTATTTATGTATTTCGGTTGCTGGTTGCTGGTTCCTTGTTCCTGGTGCCTGGTCAAAGTTATTCTTGCATAATATACGGAAAGGGAAAATGTTCGGATACTTCTGTGTGCCCCTTTTATGGGGCTTATCATTCACAATTTATCAGGCAGGTCTGGGCTGCGGAGACGTTTGGTGTCAAATTTGGGTGTTGACCACATGAGCGCGTACATGGCAATCAACGCCAAATTATTTCTTTTGTATGCCACCGCAGAACGCCCCATTGCCGTGTGGCATCCTTCCTTCCTGCCGCCACAGCTGCCCCAGCAATTATTTCAGGTAGCCATGAGGAATGCGGTCTATCTATGGTATAATTTTCGGCTTCCCTGACTTCGCATCGGATCGTATGGGATGGGATGGGATGGGATGCGTACGGAGGTAGAGGAGGTTGCATATCGATGGCGACACCTTGCGCCATCACCGCTCGGGTAGATTACTACTGTAAATATTATTATGGAAGATTACAATCGTTTCGGGAGACGGAACCGTTCATTAAAATTATAATTTTGTCTCTCGGGTACAGTATCAGATTTCGTGTCTGGCCAAAGTTATCAAACAGTAAGTTGCGCATGCGCAGCGCCAGAAATGGGATCGGATGGGTTTGGGTTGGGATCGGATGGGCTTGGAATGGAGGTGGCTTGACAATGGCGGCCAAACAGACGACCATTTTACGCGTAATTGACAAGCTCTCTGGGCCTTGGTTTGGGGCACATTTATGCGGCATTTAAACCAACTAATTGCCGAAAAAAAATTTCCCTGCGATGTGAAAACTTTTGTGTCATGTTTAATTATTTCCACATTTATGTAAATGTTTTCCCCAGACACAGTTATGCGGACAATTAGATACCCGAAATTGTGTTGCGTGTGTTTAGGTGCGCGTGAAAATAACAAAAAAAAAAATGGTAATGGAAATGGCAGAGACAGAGACCCCCGATAGACCCATTGAAAGTTCTCCGGTTCTATAGTTCGGGTAGCAGACAATTCGTAAATTATTCAACAAACTGTCACGCAATATTCAGCCGAAAAAGTTTGGAAATCAAAGCAAAAGCGTTTACCCTATGCGGGCCGGACCACACATTTAGCCAATTGATTTGGACCTCACTCCAGGGCACTCTCCATTATCGGAATGGAACTCCCAGATACGAGTATCCACACATACGCACGCAACACACAAATGTCCAACAATTTTTGACAATTAGCGGCGCTTTTCATGTTCATTTCGATTGGAATGGGAGGGTGCGAGTATATCCAGGGGGTATCGAGGTCTCCGTCATATTGACAATTTAAGCGCAAATTTGTTTCAACATTCAACGCGCCGTTGAGGCTCGTCCACGATTGAAAGCTAATTTCAGAATGCGACCCCTGCCTCTGCCTCTGCCCCTGCCTCCGCCTCCGCCCCGCCTCGGGGGCAAGTTGTAAACGGAATCCACGCAAATGTATTTCCATTGTTAACAAATCGAATTGAACATTTCTGACATTTAAATGACATTTGAATTGGGTTAGAAAGCAATTGGCCGGGCCCGGCAGTCGGTCAGCCAGCCAGTCAGGGCTTTTGAAGGTAACACCAAAGTGCGATCATGTTGAAAGGCAAAGCGGTAGGGCAAATTGGCTTTCTGGCATCAAGTAGGGGAAATAAAGTGATGGCAGAGGAATGCCGATTGAAATGGTGCATAAATCCTGATAAATCAAAGTTAAGCTGAAAACATAGGGATTAGTTGTAGAAAAGAAGTGCTATGAAGATTTGAAACTGAAGAAAACATGTTCAGGGATCCAGAAAAGATATAAATATATATTTTGAATGCTTTATTGAGCCTTTGAAAATGAAGAATTGCAAACTTACTAATATTCAAAAACTGAAGAAAATGAATAAAGCTGAATGAGAGATCTTGCGTGTAAGTTTTATGTAAATATTTAATAGTACTCAATTTATAGTGAAGATATATCATCCGCGCTGGACTCAGTTAATTTCTTAGAAAATATTAAACATATTTTACTGTTTCCCCAAAATGAATCACTTTCACCGACACATTTTTAAGCCCCCCAACAAATGCTCAGCATCGATGATCTTCCCCAGCGATTGACGCATTTAAAATGACTCAAGAATCGCTTAGTGCTCTTCTCTCTCCATGCAGTACCGAAATAAAAACATATCCTCCAAAACGAAAGAATTCATCGTAAAATATTAAGCCATAAAAATTTAACGCAAATTTTGATCAGAACAGAAAAATAAGGCTGGCTGGCGCATATGGCATAATGAATTTTATCAATTTCTTTTGAAATTTACTGCCAAAATGCTTAAGCATGGCGTCGATTTGCTTAAAGAAATTCCATTGTGCGGATCGAACAGAAACCAGAAGAAAGAGATCAAAGCAATGCCAGCAGAGGCTTTTGTTGGGGGTTCGGAAGGGGAGGAGGTAATTTTCAATTTTCCACAATTACAGCGGTCGACGGGAAGTAATTTTGCCCCCCTACAAGACAGGGAGAGGCTGATAGGCTGTGGGTCTGGGTCTGGGTCTGGGTGTTGGTCTGGGTAGGTGGATGCTGCGTGTTTGGCACAAAGTGCAGATAAAATTAATTAAAATTTAATTCAATTCAATTCACTTGCGCCGGCGCAAACACAAAGAGATTTATCGCTGATAAACGCGCCTAGAATGGCCAACTTTCGGACCCGAGAGATGGCGATGGAGGTGGATGTGGAGGCGCACAAGATCAATGGATTGGTTCGGCCATTGCCTGATCCAATGGACCTGCCTTGGCAGACCGCCCCGACTGCCCGCCCGACTTGGCTACCCGCAATGGATCACGCCGTTGATTAATACCCTGTTGTTGGCTAGGCCAGCCATTAAAATGCCATAAAATTATTAATTAAGCAAGTGCACAGAAAAGCCACTTGCCAGATTTATGGCCCAGCCCAGTGACGATAAAGTGGAATTGAACGGAATGGAATCGCATCGTATCGAATTGAGGCGAATGGAAAACTGAATTTTCCAACTTGGCTGTCCAAATCGAGACGCAGTCCCAGTTCCAGTCCCCGTTCGAGAGTGCCGCCTCAAGCATTATGGATTTTTAACGAGTTTTCAATTTATTTGCGCGCCAGTCGCGGAAAAATCTTTCGAGTGCTTTTCATACAGACACGACACTCGACCATCATCAAGTGGCCTTCTTTTATTTGGACTCATGGGGCATGGTCATGTGGATATAGTACATTTTACATATTGATATGTGTGTACTCGAACATTTGCTTTTCGTTTCCAGTGGCTGTGGACTAGTCAGACCAAGAAAAAGATCTGTCAATGGAGATTTATATGGGGACGTGTTCGTGTATCTACACGACGAGCAGACTTTGAAAATACGGTTGAATACGGTTCACAAAAGGTTAGAAACATGCACAAATACCATCTAAACTGTGTTTAAAAATAAGGAATTATAGGCTATGCCTTAATGAGTCAGTAAATCGGCTAAACAGATATTCATTTTATTTATAGATTCCATCCCAAAACAATAGAATTGCACACCAATTTGTCTATTCTACATCTTAATTTTTGTGACTACACCCCAGTGACATCCATTCATACTGCAGATAGTACATTCACAGCCACATGGAGAGTCAAGGAACTCAGGCAAATTTGTATGATATAAGCCCTCTGGGCCACAATCGTGCTGGCTAATAAAAGACGCCAAGGAAATCGCGAAATTCAAGACCCAAGCCAGAGACTAAGCCAAGACAATAGGTGAGGAGAGAGAAGAGGTGCAGATGGAAGGGGAAATAAGCAACAATAGTCAATAAAACATGCGGCAAATCATGTTTATCGCATTGATTTATGCATTTTTAATGTGTTCGCTGTTGCTTATCGGCAATGCGCCTAAATCAACGGGGCCCCCAAAACCGAGCCCACTTTCACTGCATCCTCGCAGCCACAATACTCCATTCCATCCTCCTCCATTCAGAGTACAGAGCCAGAGTCAGCGTCAGAGCCATGGCCAAGGCACACAAAATTCTGCTGGGGCTGCATCTCGCTTTGAGCTACGTTAATTTTTAAATCTCACCGCCTGATTAGTTTGCTTCGCGCCAAAGAGCGAACGCCAAACGCCGATGCCGCCGCCACCGCCACTGCCGTGGCTTTGGCTGCAATTGTGCGCCATCTTGATTAGACCCCGGGCCTGGAGTCCGAGTCGGAGTTGGTGTCGGAGTGGAGTTGAAGCTGAAGCTGGAGCTGCAGTCGTGGTCATCTTTTTTTTTTGGGGCCCAGAGAATATCGAAGTTTGGCTGAGAGCCAGGCAACATCAAAGAGTGCCGCCTTTTGCCGCTGCCTTTTGTCTTATTAATAATTCACATTAACGCTTGCGAGTGCGGCCAGGTTGCCGCCTGTTTTTGGCCCCGGCCAGTGTGGCCAGCCCCCTGCGAAATTATCACCGATTCCGCATCTTGCAGCGGTTCGCTTTTTGGGATGCTTGACATAAATGCCGAAAGCGCACGAAATGCGAACCGAATACGAATAAATGGTCAATAAATAAGGTGTGAAATAGCTAAGTGGGATGAACCGGTGTACGGGGATCGGATTGCAGAAGGAGAAGGCAGTGGAAAGGTGGCACTCTGATGGAGTACTTGAGATATTAACACAAATCTAATGGTATTCCTTTTAATTGGTAGCTAGCTATTCGTGGGGAATCTCTCATCTATGGGGGAAAATGTTTTGAAAGAGTCTGTTGAAGCGGTCTAATGGAACATATTTTCCGGGGGAAAACAGTACACAAACTAACAATCCTGAATCTAGCAGTGCACTGTCTGTAGTACATAGAAATTACTCTGAGCCGAATCACTTAGGAATCACAACTGCTACTGATATGTATTCATATGGCTTAAAGCCTCCCAATAAATTACTCTCCATACTGTCCACAGCCCTCACTGTTAATGTTTGCATTTCATTTTTAGCTGCTGCCGAAGGTCTGTCACATTTGCACGCCGTTTGGTTGTGTTTGCTTAGTTTTATAATTGCAGGCAGCTACAGGGGATTAGTGGTGTCAGTGTGCCCCTAATTTGCATAATGAAGGGATACGGCAGGATGTGACGGTATACGGCGGAATTATGACAGGAGCAAAGGTCTCGCGGTCGTCGCATGTGTCAAAAAGTAAACAACTCGGCATTTGCATAAGCAAATTAAAATAGATTAGTGGGTTTTTTGTGTGCAGTCGGAAGGCAAACAATTTCCCGAGCATTAGACGGCTTTGTCGGGCATCCCGCGCCCCTTGGATGGGGCAAGGTGTTGCCTACATTGCTGCGCCCCTTGCCACTTCCATAGCCATGGCCCGAACGTGCCCCAGCCTGGTCCCCAGAATCGTTTGATTGGTGCGTGGGTTTATGGCCGCAAAAGCGGATACGGATACGCTTAATTGCCAGCCGGGAGTGTAATCAAGCCGAGAGCCAGCAGGCCACGTGTGTCCTTTGATTAACAAAGGGTTTTCTGCGGTGGCTGCATTTTGCATGAGATTTGCTCGTAAATCTCACCAACAGCAGCATCCAGCAGCACATCCTGGCAAATTAATACAACAGCAGAGGGATCCAAGCCAAGCCGCGCTGAGGCCGGACCGCACTGCTCCCTGCTCCATTCATTGTGGCCATGTAGCATCTTAGTCGCATATCCCTTAAATTATGTACAAAGGGGGGGACGCATGGCAGCGAGGAGTCGACTTGTAGATGCCTTAAATCAGATGTTATAGAATGAAAAATCATTGTTGAAAGTCCCTCATTAAAAAGAGATACTTAGAGGAAAACTTAACTTTCTGCTTGAAACCCAAACACGGAAAAGAATGTTGGTTGTACTCTTATATTTTGTAATATTTGTATTGCTAATATTTTCAATTAAATTAATTCTCATTGCAAGTTTTCATTGGATAAATACAGTTTACTTACTACAGTTTAACAAATTAAATTTGAATGAAACCATTCATTACAAGTAAAATCCTACCCCATCTAGTTTCCGAATGAACTAAAGCATATCTTAAAAACTCCTGACTAATCCACACTACCCGCGTAACAAAAGCAACCCCAGTCCAAGCCACCCTCTGTTCATAGGGTACAAAAAGTATGTGGATGAAGGAATGGCAGAAAAAGAAAAAAGAAATTGCCAGCAAAATCGTAGAAAAAAGGCCAAACGATGGCCATAAATGGATCAACTCGCCGGCGTGCGCACCTGAGGCCTGAGGCCACGCCGGATGGCAGGATAACAGGGCAGCGGCCACTCCGCTTCCGCGACTCCCACTCAAACTCCTCGTCCGACTGCCTGCCACTCGAATAGCAATAATAGCCGGAGAGAGTGGCGTACTTTTATGGCCCAAACATGCGTCCACCATCCACCGTTCTTCGGTTTCAGCTGCAACAAATCAGTGCAAGGATTTTTTTACGATTAACTGCGTAATTGAGTCGTTCCGTTGAAGACAAGCGGATGCCGGGCAGGGGCAGGGCATTCGACGGGACATTCCGTCCGGGGGTAAATTTAATTAAACTGTAATAAAGCAAATCCCTCCGAACCCCTCTCGCCGGGCGTAATGAGAGCTAAATCAGGCTTAAGCCACTCCTCCTGCGACGCCTCCAACAACTAACCGCCCACTAAGTAAGCAGAAAAAATTGACATAAAACTTGTCTTTCATGACGTGAACAGGGGAGGGGGAGGAAAGGTAAATAAAGCAATAGGCCAGGCCCAAACACGAACCCAAACCACTGCCACGCCCACACAATATGGCAAATTGAGGCAGATTTATCAAGCCGAGAGGAAAAGACAGTGGGTGCCATAAAAAAGTTTATGTCTTGCAGGCGGAAGGTGAACACGAAGCGGAAAGAAATTGCGGATAAGCACCAGAAGATGTGCATGGGTTCGAGTGGGGAGATGAGGGCTTAGGGAGGGTCTGGTTGCCAAGGGACATTGGCTGTGGCAGTGGGTGGACTGAAGGTACATTCGTCGAACCTCTCGGGTGGGTGGAAAATCGCAAAGATGTGGCAGGAAAAAACTTCCCGTGGAACCGCAAAATGGCTGCTAAACTGACAAGCGAACTTTATTATTTGTATTCTCTTTTTTTCCGCCGTCTTTCCCTTGCCCTTTCTTTTCATTTATATAGATATTTTCCCTCCCCCCATTCGATAAAGTTTCCACCTCACTCCAGAGTTTGAGAGGGATTTGCCTCAATATGAATGTGGAACGTGGCGCCGGAAGGACGCAGCTGCTCTGACTAAATTGCTTTGCATGCAGCGCTTAAGTGGCAAGTGGCAAATGGCATGGAGGTGGAGTGATACGAGAGTGGTGCGAGACTTGGGTGGTGCTGTACTACGGTCTGTTCTCTCAGTTCCATTTGCTGCCAGAGAAATCGCAATGTGTTTATGCGTAAAGATGTGTGTGAAGAAGAAAAGAGAAGAGAGAGAGTAAAGTAATAGAAAATATGATAAGAGGAAGAAAAGTCTGTCCAGTTGGTGGCGATTCCTAAAGGGTTAATACAGAAAAATTAGATAATTAATTGGGTTAATTAAACTAAATTTAAAAGTATTTTTGAAGATTTCTCTCGTAACAAACCTTTTGGAAATTAAAAAACGCCTGAAAGATCTTACATATGGGCATCCGTGGCTCCAATATTATTTGTAGCTAATTAAAAGTTATGGTAAATGGTGTAAAATTACGATCGTCTAGTAACAGCACCATTTTGATCAGATTCCCAGAGAAGAAGGCCTGTGAAAGAAAGGCTGATGACCTACAAAATTGGTGATCAAAATCTGTTCTTTTGAGTATATAAATATGTATATTTGCAGATATATTCGTTTCCAGTGATACTTAATGGTGGTAGGATCAACATCGGGGATTGTTCAACTTTTGAGCTTACGATATTTCTTATAATCTTCAGCAACACATGAACACCTAATTAGCGATCTGTCATTAGTGCATTCCCCCAAGCGTTTACAGTCCATTCTTCCAGCCATTATTAGGTCGCTTCTCAGCCAGGGAGCCCAGAGAATTTGATTTGCATACGCTTTATGACACTCTACAATTAAGTTCAATGCAATGCAATTTTAATTTTAATTGCCCGTGCTTTCGACACAGCCACAGAGCCCCACACAGCGAGTGGTATCAACTTCCTCGAAGCTGGCCCGTCTTTCGGGCACTCCATTCAGGTGAATTGGCTTTATGGATCCCTGCCTCTCTCGCGGTTGGATCTCTTTGTGTGTCATAATTTTGTACGCTAAGTTGGCAACACTTTGCAGTTGGCAATGCGTGTGTCGGCCTCTGCGGTTTTATTTTTTAATTGCAGCAGCTTTTCAATGGAAATGCAGCTAAAGCTAATTACGGACACGCAGCAGGCTGGCAAAATTGTTAATAATTAACAGGTTTTCCCGGCACAAATGCTGGCGCAGAGGAAGTTTTCTTTTTCTTTATTTTGCTCTCTCAATGCACCGACAGTTGGCACCGCGCAAGTGTTGAAAAATGCATTTCACATTTGCAATTGCAAATGCGATTCACAATTGCATTCACACACGACTGGCGCAGCATGGAAATGAATACACTCATGAATAATTGCCGCCACATAATGAAGAGTCAAAGTGCTGAAATTATCGAAATGGGGGAGATTCTGTATGATGATGTGCGGTGTTCAACTAAATACAGCAAAATGCTTTAATTGTAATTTAATTTAAGGAATTACAAGAGGTTGGAAAATATTTGGTTATGGAAATGACAGCGAAGGAACATCCCAAATGGAATTTTTACCTCGCTCATGTCATTTTCTTGACCTCTACCAAAACTAAACGAATGATTAAATGGCCATATTGTTTCCACGAATTTTTCCTGACACCAATCCTCTGCGAGGTCTACTCCACATATTTCCTCTGGCACATTTACACACCTATCAAAAAGAGCTTTGTCTCTGCTGAGATCCGTGACCGAAATAAGCCGTCAAAATAGGAGAGACCCCACGTGATATGTGTGGCCCACTCAGATGCTGGTCAAACACATTCAACCACACATAAATAAAAAGAAAAGAAACTGAGAAAAAACGAAACGTTTAGTGGCTCAAATTAATCGAGCAACATTAATTTGGAACCAACAGAAAATAACTCACACGAAAAATGAAGGCAAATTAATAACCAAAAAAATTGTTTAGTCCAGGTTTTGTTGCACAGTTTGTTGCACGTTCGTGTGTGTAAGTGTGTGATGTTGACCAGGGACCAGGCACTGTGCGACTACGTCATGCAACCAGCAGAATGGCAGTGGGAGCCGGCTTCCGACTGGAGAACCACATTTTTTGACGCTTTATGCAACCGAAGCGACGCCAAAACTTCATTTACAACTTAATTTGGCGCCATCAACGGCTGCCGGCTCCTTGCTCTGTCCCCTCTCTCCGCCTCACACGGCATTGACTGCCATAATTATGGCAAATTAAATGCAAAATGTGTTTAATCTTAAACTCTCCGCACCACTCGAACCTCCACCAAAGAACGAACCACGAACACCGTCGAACACTGCCCTGGCTGCACTTTGATTGCGCTGTAAATTTGTCTGCAGCTCACCGCTAGGCAATTTTCGTAGACCGATAGGATTCGTGGGGTATATTCACTTGATCAAGGTTTTGGTTAAGATACGAATACAGAAAGACTACAAAAAGTAAAGCAAGAAAGCGAAAAGACTTATGTAGATTCCTTTAAAGGATTCCTTACTTTATTACTTGCTGCTGACAAAGTCTGGGCCAGAAGAATCGGCTGTAAGCGCAAAAGATTATAGAAGAGAAAATGTTCTATAGTTTATCAAATTATCAGGTGTCGGCAATTACAGTGAAAATGTTCGCATCGGGCCAGTCTGACTTTTCTAAATAATATTGTTTTAAAAACTGTCCTCCCACACCGGAACTCATAGCTGCTTACGCAAGAGTATCTCGACTTCATATTTGTAAAAGTTTCACTTGAATGCTCGTTGAAGTTGTCGAGAATCTCCAGCGTCATCATCGTCGTTGTTGTCGTCGGTAATTATAGCGGTCCGCACACTAATCAGCGTAATGTGCGATGCCTAACCACGAGCATGGGCAAAAGTCAGAGGCATGAATAGGCAAGAGAAGGGGCGGGCCCCAGGCAGCCGATCGAGCTTGATTATACGCGAATGGCTGCAAAGGCGGCCGCTGACTTATTGAAAAACAGGCAAAAGGAAGCGGAATAACTAGAGTCGATTCCGTTCGTTCGGTGTGTCAAAACAATAAAAATGCCCAACTAATTAAAGCAGAGATGAGGCCACAGCTGCCAGCCATGGCAGGAGCGTGGTGCGGAGCAGTGTCTGTGTATCTGTATCTGTATCTCTGCACGAGAGTATCTTTCCCGCTCTCATTCTCTGGATATAATTTATGAGCAACTTCACAAGCCAAGCGAGAACATAAACAGTAATTTTTCCAGCACATTCAGATCTCAGAGTTCTGTCACTCCCCTCATTCAAAGGATCATATCGTCCTTGGGTGTGTCTGTGTGCGTTGTTTTTGTGTGTTGGCATTTCATGTGGTTGGGCAACAATTGGACACTAAACACTGAACAGGCCCGAACAATTGCAGGGTTTGGGTTTTGTTTGGACGATTTTATTGCATTTGCTCATTAGTGCAAATAGAAGAGGATCGGATCTCCTTTACCTCTACGGCCCGAATTCACGTGAAACTTGTTTGCGGCTTTTTGTTCCAATATTTATGCAGCTTGCCAAAACAAAAATGTGTGCCTCTGAAAGGTTCCATGGCCGCTCTGGGGCCCCTGGTCCCGAAAGGTGTTAAACTGGCAAAAAGTCACTCGATCGATCGGGGACTGCTGGTTTTCGTTGAAAAGCTGAAAATCGCTTGGCCCAGCCTCGCTCTTTGTGGTCTCTTGTGGTTCGGTTTCGGTTGCAGCCCAACAATAGATCGGTACTTGAGCAAACAAACTGTCCCCCGAGCTGATGAACAGCGTGCCAGATTCATTTATCATGATGGACAATGAATGCCCTTCTTTATTCTTTCTATTTTTGGCACGATCTAGTGGGACAAGATGCCATTGCAATGCTGAAATATATGATGTTTCTAGGGATGCATTTAACACATTTGAATATCGATGTGGGTGGCACTGAAAGGCAGCTAAAATGGTGACCTGGGTAGCTTAGAGAGTATACTCCACTTCTAAGAGGAATATATCTAATTAATTGTTCCTTTAATACCGCATTCAAGACTTAAATGTATTGTATAAACACATTGGAAGGACGCTCTAGCTTAGGTAGGCGGTGATGCCATTCTTTAAATCTAAAACCCTTTCATGGACCCCACACAAACAACCCCAAATTAAACAGAAGCTGCGCATTTAGATCCAAATTGAATTAACCTTTGTACTCCCGACGCTCCTACGCCTTCCCCATCTGCCCATCCATCTACATCTCCGGCACCCTTGACCGTACCCACTAAGTGATCTTTATCGCATTGTCCTGCCCCGTTTTGGGCGTTTGTTTTGACCGCGACTTGCCAACAAATGAGCCTAATTTGTCAAAATGCCTTGTGGGTGCATTTCTTTTTTGTGTGACTTTCATTCAGGCCGCATTCTCTTCCATTTCTGATACGAATTTCTCTCTGTCTGGCATGAAATTTTCATTTGACAGGCCTGGGGGCATGTGGCTGGATCCCGAAACAGGCCCTGTCAACTTACAGCACATGTCGAAGCAGAACAGCAGGAAGCAGCAGAGTCCAGGAATACCGTTGCCGGACAGTGATTAAGCGAGAATTAAATGTCAGATGCTCGGTAGCAGCAGATGAGGGATCGGATCGGATCGGGATCCGTATGGATATGGGTATGGGCCTAAGCGTGAAAAGTGTAAAGTAAAGAGTGTGGAGGAGAAGATCTTGACTAATATGTATACCCGAACCCCCGAGGGATCATGACCAACTGTTGGCAGCCCAGTCCCGTCCCTTCTCGACCCGAAACTAAATAAAATATGCAAAAAGCCAATTTTAAACGCGAGACGTCAATCAACGCAGCGTCAGCTTCCAACTGCCAAAAGCTGCCAACTGCTAACAAAGGCCCCCAATTCAAAAGGCCAACAAATGAAATGATTAAGGAAAGATTATAAGTTCACCAGCATCGCATATACTTCGAGAATGTATACATATGTACGTACGTATGTACAAATATATATGTATCTCTTGTTTGGCATCGCCGTTCACTCAACTCGGGGCTCATTAAGCAGCCATGACGAATGGAATTGAAACTGATATATGAGTGCCCCAGACCGGAGGAGCAGGCAGCCTTATATGGCAGCCTGTACTCGGCTTAGCAGGCCATCACTGTTCACTGTACAGTGTGCACTGCTCAGTGTCAATCGGCTGGGTGGTCTCTCGCTGATTTCGAGGTGACTTGGCGTGAATTTGTTAACTTTTGCTCAAAGCTGTTTGCCGGAGTGTACACCGACTGATCCATCGCGAGAGCAGCAACTGGAACGAGGATCATGATGCAGGCTTATGCAGGCTTAAAGCTTATGAATCAGCAATATCAGGAGCAGATTTCATCAATTGTATTAAGACTAAAGAACGAGTTTTCTTTCTATTTAGAGCCTCTATTCCATGATATCCTTCCCCCATTACCGTGGAAGAGCTCTCCCTAAGAATAGCAAACTGTCCTTTACTGATCGCATAGCAGCCAAGCCCACATTCTGTAAATCCCAATCTCAGCCCGCCTATCTGTCCCCCATAATCCAGTAATTCCTCGTTCTGCCATCTCACTCATCATGTGCCTACTCCAGTTAAGCCTTCTACTAACTCAACCTGTTCCCCCACATGACGACTACGAGTCTTTCTGCGCCATTTTCCCCAGAAAAAAACTCTCATATAGTGCGCCTAAGCAGCCTCCTAATAGCAGAACCCCAAAGAGGAAGCAAAAATGTAATCAAATCAGGTAAATTTGTCATAAAATACCACACAACAACACAACATCAAAAGGAGATGAGGGGAAAATGAATCTAATTTTGAAATGGATTTCGTACGCAGTTTTGAGCACAAATGGTCCAGGACATGGACTCGGAAGTCCGACTTGGACTTGGGTGTCTTGCAAATTATGCGAAACCATTTCGAAATTGAACGCATGACATCCGCACGAGGCAGCACCGCACCACCTGCCCCCGTTCCACCGTCACATCGCCCTTATGACATTGGTCAGCAGAAAACTTGCAAGTCATGTGGAATGCTTTCGGTATGGGGTGGGGGGTCCTTCGTTTGGTCCTGTTCTAATAATAAAACAGCACGGAACAAAAGAAAAACTAATAAAACAAAAGTTTCCCCAATGCCATTTTGTACCTGGTAGTTGTAGTATTTATGGAGGGTGTGCTCTATTTCCTGGGGTGGATGTGACAGGGAAGAGGAAAGAATATTCCATTCCATATTCCATCATTAGATACCCATATCCGTCCTTAGTTCTGTATGATCAGTTGAATTTCCCATACTTCAAGTGTTGTTGACACAATTATGGCGTGGAGTCTTGAGCGATATAACAAAAGAAATAACCACCCAAAATCATTCTGATGATATATCTGCAATCTATGGCAGTATTCCTCGCTTTGTTCAATTCATCTCAATTTAATTATTTTAGATACTTTTAGATCCGATTCCCGGGTATCCTATAGTCCAACTCTTAGCTATATCGTTCCTAATTCTCCTTTTTGTTGCTTACCTTTTTATGTTAAATCACCGCAGCAATAACAAGAACAAGGATGGTCCGCCGCATATCGTAGTATAACATATGCGACCCATGTCTGGACCAATAAGCAGCCGCAAAAAGAAGAAACTTTCACAATTCTCCCTCGGTTGTTTGTTGCTTGGGTTCGTGATTTGCTAAACTTATGAAATTACTTTACGTGTATCTCTGGCACCCCACCACTCCAACGTCCCCCAACCAAAAGCTGCATCAAGTTTTTTTGCCCCTGTTCGGGCCATTTGGTCAATTCCTGCGGCTGTCATTGTGCTATTCCAACGCCTTATCTCTTCAGGATTTACATATCAGAGTCAGGGTGGGGCCTGGAGTTGGTTTGC
Source organism: Drosophila tristis (assembly GCA_018150885.1). NCBI lineage: Eukaryota > Metazoa > Arthropoda > Insecta > Diptera > Drosophilidae > Drosophila > Drosophila tristis. The sequence continues at coordinate 429,598 of JAECWT010000168.1, forward strand.
CATTTTTCTTTTTATGCCAAACTTTTACGCAAGTCCATATGTTGGATTAGACGACGTGTGTGGCAGTGGAAAGGGGTCTGTGTTTTGCGGGGAAGGGGAAAGGAAACGGGAAAGGGGCAAGGAATCCCATAAATAGAAAATCACATTAAGTTTTGAGAACTCTACCACTGTCCGTTGTTTGCATATCCACAATTTCGCTTCCGACTCAGGAGATAAGCATTGCCAAAGTTTAGGTTTATGGCCGCCACGTTCGGACCGAAAGTTTATTTCTTATTTCTTTCAGTCATTCGTTTTGTGTGTCCTGCACTTGGGAGAAATATGCGGAATATGTCTCCTGATGGTCAGCCGATTAGCTTTGGAATATGAGTACGAGTATGTGCTTAAATATTAAATATTCTTTAGTTCTGAATCTGAATCTTCTCTGTATTTCGAGTGCCATATTGACACGCTTCCTTCTGCCGGAAGCACACAGCAATTTGCGAATTGACAATCTAATATTTCTACGCAATTCACGCAGAGCCAAAGCCCCCTTCAACTGGGTTAATAAAAGTCCAACGGAGCGTTAAGAAAAAGCAGTTAGTAGTCAAATTGTTAGTGGCCTCTGGACTTTGATTGAACCCGAGGAGAAACCATGGGAAATGGAGGAAAAGGGACAGCACTGTTGGATGGGTCTCCGAAGCGGAAGATGCGAGCAAACTCTTAATTTGGGCAAATATTTCTGCCAGCGTGTGTAATATTGACTACAAATGCATGTGCAAATGTTGCCACGGTTTAAAAGGATACAGCAGGCCCGAAGGGATAACGGATAGCAGCGGCTGGCACACACTCACACCCCACCTTCACCCAGTCCCACTCTGCCCTGCCCACCAATCGGAGTGGAAAGCCCGGCAAAAAAAAGAAGAAGCCAAAGCAATTTAAGCCAGAAAAGGGTGTCACATGTGCCAAATGACTTTTGCGTGTGGAAATGACAATGATTTCTGCTATGTAGACAATAACGAAATGCAAACAAAGGACAAACAACGGAATGGAACCAGGAATGGGAGAGGGAGAGGGGCCTGTGGCAGGGACAGGACATCACGGCAGGATGAGTTCATAGAGCGACATTTGCATTTGCCTGCCATATTTGTAAATGAAATTGCGAGGAGACAGCTAGCTCCACAAACTTCAAATTAGTTTTTGCCCAAAAACAGTTTTCGCTGCCAAGGAAATGATTAAGCCCGGAAAATGTCGTACCCTCTTTCAGAGGAGTATCGTGCCCATCCACATCCACCAAATGCATGGCAGACCGCGACACATGTTGGCTCATAAAACTGTCACAAAATGACTTTACAACTTAATACACGGACACGGATACGGACTCGGCCAGGGACTGGGACTGAGCCTGAGCCAGAAGCTTGAGGCCAGAGCTGGAGACAGAGACATCAATCACATTGACTGCCACAAATATAGACATCAAGCCGGGGGAACCTCGCCAGACAGCTGATGCCTCCGTCCAGAGTGTGATTAGATGGCAGCGAATCATTATTTTGACCGCAAAGAGCAAAGTTTTTGCGCCCAAATTGCAATTGGCAGCTGTCTAAACGTCTCGCGCACTTTTTGCGACAGTTTTCGCGGCTCAAAACTCTGCGATCAGGGAGGAGCAGAACAGAGCCGTCTAAGGGAGCTGCCATGTGCCAATGTCTGTGCTAATTTGGTGTCTTCCAGGACAGATTTTGATGACCACCTAATTGACAAGCGGAAACTGAGTTTCAATGAGAATCAACTTGTGGCATTCAAATTTAATTGAATGGTTTTCCATTTCTATTGCTCTGATTGACGACAATTTTTCAATTTGCATTATCCAATTGATTTTACAAGCTCCGCAGCAAAAATTACTCGTAATTTTGCAACAATAGTCACAATTTCTATACGCGAATAAATATGTGGTTAGTTTCAGTTCTATTCCATGTGTTTTCTATATAGGTTGGGAGACCTGCAATTAGGCGGAGCAACAAAGCGGCAACCAGTCAACGATAAAAACCAAATGATGATTGGTAACCCTCTGAAATGATTATTTTTGTCGTAATGGCGGTCCCATATCGCACATTTACACTCCTCCAATGGCACTCATTGCATGTCAGCCAGAGATACAGTATATAGCTTCAGTGGAAGTTGCGACAGAGGTGGAGTTAGGGGGTGGAATATCTTTATTATATATATTTAAATGGGTGGTTCTGGGACTAGAGCCAATAATGGGTCATAGTAATGAGCATCTAATGACACCATATCTTCTGCCCACATACTCGTAGTTGTTATCCCAATTTCATATAATCTTGCTCCGACTTCTCAATGAAAGCTCTCTTATCATCGTATTTAAGCTTTTTAATTTCCCATTTCCCCTGTAGAACCCCTTGCAGAACGCCTCTGTCTTTATGCCAACACACTAAGCCCCTAAATTATCGAAATGCAAACCGTTTGCGCTCTAATTACATAGAGCAGGCCCAAAGCAACAAAATAATATTGTCACCTGATGGTGCCGGCTGTTTCCGAGAGCGTGTGTGGGCGGAACTCTGGCATGGCCCTGCACGTAATCCAACCAAATATAATTGCCATAAAACAAAGCAAAAATACAGCTGGAAATGAAAAAATGTTGCCTCTGTAAATTTGTTAAAGTTTAGAGCTTCATTTTGCCTTGGGTTTTTAGAAGAACTACACAGAATATGCAACGAACAAAAAAACAAATGAAATATGAAAAATGTCGCACACGAAGTGAGGCGATATGGCCACAAGTTAATTGCAGGCTGCACCTGCTCAAAGGTGGGCGTGCCGACGCCCCACCCTGCCTGCTAGTGGTAGAGCTATTTGGGCTGTTGTCCCTGATGAAATTTTGTATACGCTGCTCGCTCGCTGATTGCATCTCTTGTCGCAGGCCCAACCCTCGGATCAGACCCACCCAGTCCATGTAATTTTGCATTGACAGGTTGAGGTTGATTCTGGCCCGGGGCCTTGTCGCCTGCCTGTTGTGGCCCAGTCTTTCGGATCGGTTTGGGGATATACTCGTATACTCGTATATACTTGCCCATACATTGCATGGCTTTCATATCCGCATCGCGTGCTGCATGTCAACGCGTGTGTTCCACGTAATTGTCGCTGACTTGGTGGCCATTGCCAAGATGGCGGCGTCCTTCTCATCCAGCATGAGGGATATGAGGCACCATGGGATAACATGCAAAAATGAATATTCAAATTCGATGTGGAAGGAACTATCATACTTTGGTTCGATTCAAGAAGATTAACTTTATAGTAGAATGATATTTCATTATACGCGTCCTCTTTTATACTCCTCCATTGTTTCCAACTGTATTGAAGACTAAGAGGAGCAGTCTCCACATTTGATTATTTCATTCCTCTAACTTTTGATTCTTACACGGCCACAACATAAATAGTAATCCCTTTACCGCAAACTCCAATGCTAGAAACCTTTTGTAATTTTAATAGAATTTATATTGAAAGACCTAAGCACACTCCCTTAATCTTCCCAAAAATAATCTAAAATAATCCTATTCGCATTAAAATATATTCTTTCAATTAAAAAATATTCTTTGCAGTATTTCTAATGGTTTCCTTGCTAAATTTTCATATTTTGTTTAGGTTTCCATGATTTTCCACATTTCAGAATATTTTACAAGTTATATTAAAAATTATGCTTGCTTATTCCACTGTGCAGTAACAGCAATTTTGTGCAGCCTGCATCTGGGAGCGTGCTTAGCAGCCATCAGCCAAAGCTTTTGCACCGCCCTGTGATTAATTGCAATAGGCGCTCGGCAATGATTGGTTCCTGGTAAACTTCGCACTGTCATGACATCGACATGGACATGAACATGAACATGAACATGGACATGGATATGGCAGTGAAGATGGAGATGGAAATGGAGATGGGGAAGGCTTCTAGGAAACCAAAGAACCGAGAAGGCCAGACAAATCAGCGTCACCTTGTGCCTGGCTCTCAGGAGACAGAGCGTCTCTAACCGCGATAAGATCATCGGCATCGGCATCAGCATCAGCATCCCACGCACACACCTTCTAGGAGGAGTATGGATAGGAGTTGGGGGAGCTATGTACATTGTACATGGCCCCTCGTTCACCTCGTTGATCTTTCACACCTTGTGCTGCAGTCAGCTTCCTACAAGTTGGGTTGTCCAGGCCTCCGCCTCGCTCTATTGTCTGGCATGTCAAGATTTTCATTGTTTCATTTTCCCTGGCCTACCCACGCTCCTTTGGCGTTTTCCTGGGATCGGGATGGATGTCCTTGCATCCGATATAAATCGCATTAATCACTTGGTAGCCTAACAATGGGCCAGCAAGGTGTGATCACAGTTTTGACAGCGACAATGACAAGAGATTTTTATTGGTTACCCCCAAGAACAACCTGTCCTCTTCTCAGCCCCTTCCCATTCTCGCCCCGATTCAAAAGAATACCTGACTATAGCTGACATTGTGTCTGCCTGTTCCATTGTCTGCTTCGGCTAAGATCTCTCTTACTTTCAGATTTTCCCCTTACCAAACTCCGACTCCAGCTCCGAGTCATCCGAAGGCAATTTATTAATATTTAATAAGCCTCAAGTCAAGCGTCGAGTTGAGCTCTTTATCGTGTGGGTGGCTCGGATGAGGGCACATTCTTCGCATCCCATTGACGACGACTATCTCTGTGTGTGGCTCTCCCTCTTTCCCTCCATCCATAACATGCCACCTCTGTAGAATACGGCAGCCAACTAGTGTTTGTCGTGTTCTCCAGCCCAGGTTCTGCGTCTCTTTGATCTAACCGTTTTGTTTATGTTGAAGAAGTAATTTGCAGCTTTTACACTAAGAGGATCAAAGGGGCGAATTGACTATTCTCTACTTAATAATTATACTTCAGATATTACCCCTGTCCTCTCTCAGTGTGATCCTAAATTAGCCAACGATGTTTTCAGCACAGCCGATCGGAAGAAGATAATTAATATACATTCGGAAAATGTTTAAAGAATTCTACTATTCATTTCTCCAAGTGCAACAATTATCTGTCTCAACAGCATCCATCCACATCAGCAGGAACAGCAGCAGCAGCAGCAGCAAAAATGGATGCTGCAAGTTGAGCTCATAAATTTTGACAGCAAACGGAACGCGTGTTAATAATAATTTCAATTGCTGCTCCGGCATTTGATGTTCTCCGCCAGGCTGGCTGCTGGCAGGCTGGCTGGCTGGCTGATCCCCGTCCAGGATGTGGTCCATACCGAAAGATCGTTAATCTCGACGAGAGAGAGTGGAGCGTTTGTTTCTCTAGCACATTTGATGTGGCAATTACCATGTGGCAGGAAACAGTCGTGCCACGGCCAAAGACCAAAACAAATGTATCTGCATACGAGTACGCTCGTCGCACCATTTGTATTTGTATCTGTATCTGCATCTGAGGAGGCTTATCTGCATCTGCTGGAAGCCCAGTCTCTCCCTGGACTCTGTGGCAACAGTGGGCGTGCATCATTGGCAATTTTACCATATTATCAACGCATCTGTGAGCCGACAAAGTGTTTTCAACGCTTTCGGTAGTTGTGGCACGCTGGTTCTTCGGCTGGAGTTGCGGGCTGTAACCTCTTTTTCTGGTTACCGCTGATGATGCTGCTCTGCTCTGCAGCTGGAAGGCGTTGCCAGAGCTGCGAGCCAGCTTCGATCTCGATTCGATTAATTTTCGCATTAAGCTCGGGCACAGCTCCGCCCTAGACGTGGCCAAAAGGATTTGATTTGCCTACAATTTTTCGCAGTTGTGGGCGCGGTAATGAAATCAAATTAGGGACGAGATCAGGGACTCATTGCTGCTGCCGCTGCTGCTGCCGCTGCTGCTGATGCTGTGGCTGCTGGCATAATTGATTTGCTTTGCTCTGGTCCTGCTCTGGAATCTCTCAAGGATAAGTGCCCGTTTGGGTTCGGGTTCGGTTTCGCGTCCTTGGTATTCCGATCTGGTCACAGTCACACCTGCCCTCCAGTGACACGCTTCGCTCGCACTCCTCCTCAAGGATTCCCAGGCACAGGCCTGTTACTGGCACTGCCATAAAATACAATTGTTTGCAATTATTATTTTTCTGCTCTTTGTTCCACCTTCTGGGGCACAAAGGATTAAGGTTGCAGCAACCAAAAGCAAAAACAAAACCATTTGCTACGCAATTTATATGCAACAATAGGAGGGAAAAAAGCGTAAGGCACACATGTTGGTTCGATTTTGGGCAGCAATAAAATTGATATATCCCGTGGCACAATATGGCTGCCATGTGCATTTAGATGGCCATGTCCTGACACGGCTTCAACGGCTTAGTTTTCCTTCCTTGTTTTTCTGCACGCTTATTGGCCATTTAGTGCACGTCGGAGTGGGGGAAAAGAACCGCAAGGAAAATAGTGAAATTTGCCAAATAAAAACTAATGGATAGCGACAGCAGCAGCCACATCGGGCGTGGAATCCAGTCTGCGGCTTCCGTTTCTGGCATAATCCCGTCAAAGCGTAAACAAAAATGTATTGTATCTCCTGCCATACAGTTTCAATGGGAATGGATTCTGGAGAGTTGATTGGGTTGCGTTTGCATCACCGTCGCCCCTTCCAACGCAGTTTTCCTATTTCCGGAAAGGTTTCCTCATATCTTGCTTTCAGGTTAGTTATGATGATGTTCTATGATGTTGTTCATAAATAAGTTTTGGATTGCTTTGTTTTGATTTGTAGGCAGTGCGGAATATGCTGAAATTATGCAAATTTCTCAAGCCGAGACCAGCTCTTCAGCTAAAATATTTCTGTTTGTTTGAGATTTTGATCTGCGGAATGAACTCCAAGTAGTGAGGTAAATATATGGAGTTTTTACAGTGTATTGGAAACAGGAAACATCAAATGCAGAAACAAAGCCAACAGCCTTTTCTCACATGAATCCTAAATGACAGCAGTTTCATTGTTATACTTTTTTCCTCAGTATTAATGGAAACATATCAGTGTTCATTTCTCCCTAGCTTTTCTTCTACATTTTTTCATTAATTACCTAAATTAATCGCTAAGCAATTTCTAAATACTGTTTTGGTAGCCTTTTTTGCAATGGCAAAAATATGCAATGAGGCTCAATACCACAGCCGCAGAATCCAGTGGCACTGCTAAATGAGTTTATGAGTGGACTGATATCCGTCGATGGTCATAAATACCGAAGCAGCTTGCATTATGGGCCATGGGCATTTGATAAATTTAACGAATTCGCAAAGATGATATGGATGCTGCATGAGAAGAAACCAAACCTTACGGCTTGAGCAAACCCACTTTGAGTATTAAAATGTTTTGCATGAGTCAAAATGTCAGTAAACAGAAGATTACAGCTGAAGGTGACAGTGATCAGGTCAGTGTAATTTTCGCCTTCAAAAGAGAGCGCCTTAGAAGCTGGTTTAAGAAATCACTAAAACAACAGGAGTTTTACTCTTCGAATGACTATCGTAATACATATAGTAGCAAGACCTTAAAAACTACCATAAACAGATGCTTATACATACATATATCACCTCTAAATGTTGCCTTTGCCTTCCACCTTCAACATATTATTTCCCTGCCTGAACTTTGCTCCTGTCTCCATCCACTGAACATTGAAAAATATCTCTGCTGCTCTAATCAACTTGAAAGAAACATTTCTATTCCCTTAACCACTTCATTAGCAAGAGAGAAAAAGTCCCCCCGAATGGAATACACCCAACCTATTTAAAGAACAACACTATTAGGAGAACACGCCCTTTTAATTTCATTAAATCAAATTCAAATTGCCCAAAAGTTAGACGAACCAACCCACACTGAAAATAAAACAAAGCGATTGCAATTTTTCACTCCACAACAGGAGCAGGAATTCGAATAGGAATGGGCACATGGGACAGCGACTGGGATAGGGATAGGGAGTGGAGAAAAACAGGAAAGTTGAAAAAATATGGTGGCATATGCAAATGAGATTTCAGGGCAGGAAACAAATCATTGAAAAATTGTCACCGAACCGCGACAAAGCAAACAAAAGCGGGAGACGGGGGAAGGGCCCACCCTGTCTGGGTTCTGGGTTCCACCATATAGCACACCTCCCTCCAGTATTTCCCGCGCTCTACCTCTCTCTTTCTCTCTCTCTCTTTCTCCCTCTGGCCGATCTGGCCACCATCAACATCGCCATTAGTGGCTCAATTGTGCGCCACATCGGCTGGCAACCACGAATCGCATGCAAATGAAACCGCAGTCGGCCGGTAGAAAAAAAGGACTACTCCGAGCACGGCGCCGCGTATCCTCATCCTCTTCCACGTCCGCATTCTGGAGCAAGGGCAGGGGCCGGGGCAGAGGGCGCAGCTGACGAATTGTGAAAAAAGTCAGGAGGAGGGCAACAAGATGGTGGCGGTATGTCTGGTGTGGTGCCACCGGAGGAGGCAGGACTCCGGGACTCTCTAGGACTATAATTTTCTGCTGCGTTCACACGCCATCGTCGCATTTTTTTCCATCCTCTGTTTTTTTTTCCTTTTGAGCAAACATTTAAATTAAAAAAATTTACATACGGTATCTAGGGAGGGGTGGGCAGTGAAGCCGATTGATGGTAAAGTGTGGAAGGAGTGAGGGGGCTGTGAGGGAGGAAGAGTGACAGGAACCCTGATATTCAATTATGATTTCCAATCAGACGCCGCATAAGAGACACATTCTGAGATAACTCTCGAGGTCTCCTGTCTGTCTCTTTTCGGGGATAATGGTGATATGGGTGGAAACTTGAAAATGTACGGGTATACAAATAAAACGTCAAGGAACCAAAAATATTGCATGAAAATGATACTGATGATACAAGGGTACTATTTCTAGTATATTTCATTTTATCGAATTAAGAATGCTTTGCTAGCAATGCTGATCTGATCATTGTTCAATAGTTTAAGATATTCCATCTGCCTTCAATATTTCCCAGTAGCATGGAGGTATCAAATCTAATTATCAAATATTATAGGAAATATTTGTGAAATGTTTCCTGCTGTTCTGTTTTACATCAAGTACAGATAATTTAGTTTGGGGGAGCAAACGTTTCTTTTATGTAAATTTTCATTTGTCAGATTTTTTACAGGGCCGTAAATTTTTTATGTTACATTGACGGGTCGTACATGTCTTTCCTGTCCTTGAGGGTGAGATGTATACTGTATGTATATGTATATATTCTTAGAATAAAATATAAAACAAATGATATAATAAAATAAAATGAAATAATAGAATCAGACAATATAAAGAAAATTGATTGTTTTATCGGATACAATTATTGGTCCTCCAAAAATCCTCTTAAAATTTTCATAAGCTACATTTTATTGCTGTTCTAATATTTAAGTTGTTCCCTCTATATAGTCCAAAAATTTCAGCGTAAAAACCTTTCACAGATTCACAGTACAGTACAAAACAATACTCATCCCATGCACTGAAAACTACACTCAATAAACTCCACTCATTTGAGTGTGGTGAGTAGCAAACGAGATGAAACGAAATGGAAACGGAACAAAGCGTATGAAACAATAAAAAAGTGCATAAATATACGACGATATTTACAAAACACACCCCCTCTCTGAGTCATTCACAAATGCACTCAACACTCAAATACTTCCTCAGAAACTGACTCACTCGCTGGCTAATACACTCATTCAGACCATGCAGAAACTCGCTCGAGCAGTCTCACACTCACTCTCACACACACTCTCTCATGCATGCTACTCACTCACACTCATTCTTGCCCTCATTCACTCACACGCTCATACCCATGGCAACAACTACAACACGACCCAACTGTCAACAGCCGCCCAAAAACAAAATGACGAATTTATGGACATGTTTGCGCCAAACAGAGAACGGCCGCTCAAGCGCTCTCTCGACTGCATGACACTAGTGGTCTCACTCTCTCACTTTGAGTGCATGGGAATGTTGGTGTTCGTCGGAGTGGTGTTGGGAAATGGAAATGAGTTATGCGCGCAGCGTCGACGTCGCAGTCGCTGCATGGGAATGCAGACCTTACAGCTGCCTCGCTCGCACTTCTCATAATTGAAACTTTTTGCGGTTAACCGCGCGCCGTGTCGTCTCTTACGTAGCGAGGGCTTAGCGTGACGTAAGGCCAAAAGTTTTCTTTTGGCGCTGGCCCGCGTGTCAGTGCCGTCAGGAATCTGACGCTGGCTGCGACGCGACGAGGCAGCGGAGCATCAACCAAGTGCCTTACCTTACCCCCACGCCTTCCCCCGTTAGACCGTTAAGCCGTAGAGCGCTCCACGTGACGTAAGACTATTTATGGCGTTACGTATTGGGGTGTTGAAAACCATTGCCGTAAGATCGGTTCTTCACTCTTTTGGGGGTCAGAATCGACTGCGACTTCGTCTTCGACTTCGGCTTTCTGCCACTGCCGCAACGTGCCGCCGCTGCCTCATTTTGTTGCCGCTGCCTTTGTGCTTTTGGCTTTGCTTTTGCGAATGCGTTTACATGGCGGCCAAAAGCGAATCGGGCCGGCGCTCATTCGATTCATGGCGATTCATTCAATGGTCAGCTGCGTGACTGTGTGGCAGCGACGGCTCGGCGGCTCCAACACACAATCTCTCTCTATCTCTCTTCCGGCACGGTGCTAGACTCTCGACCCGGACCCAGACACCGGACGCCGACACGGACACAAACCCGGACCCGGGGACCTCGTTACGGTCGTAAAGTGTGCGAATCCCGGCTAAACGAAATGTGTGTTGTTCTCGAGAACTGGCTGTGAAACGATAGCGAATATTGAAAGGATATTTTGAATACAATTTTAAAAATAACTGGAAATGTTTAAATACGGTAAACATGCAATAAAATATTGAGATCATAATTCAAACAATTTCATTAATGAATAAACTTGAGCATATATGATAAAACAACTGCAAAACCCACCAAATGTCTCAAAACAATCGGTAAAAATTAACAAACAATTAATTTGAACTAAAAAAAGCTCCATTTATTGAACTACATACAACTACTATAAACAAATGGAAATATAATTTTGAACATTTTAAAAAGCCCAAAAGATAATTTGTATAAATGAATGATCATCACAATATAAACAAATAAATCGACACAATTTTTTAACAATTTAAAAATGACAATAATAATACTCAGACAATAATTGGCACATATACATTTTAAGCACATTTAAAAAAATATATAACATCTGTATACTATTCTCTATCAAATACAGAAAATATCTCCAATAAAACGCTAGCAAATACCCAAAAATAAATCCAAAACTGTATATACCATAGACATCCGTAAAATACCGGAAAATCAAAACACTGCAAGGGGAAAACTCGGCTTGAAAATGCTTCTGAGCAATCAGCCAGCAAATACTAAGCCCCCACAGACGCCTCCTCCGACGTCGTTGTCTTCGTCTTCGTCGCAGAACTTCAAGTCCAAGCTTCAGCAACAAATTGCCACAGCGGCTGTGGCAGCAGCCGCAGCGGCAGCCACCACGAACCTCGCCAACGGCAGCGCCACTCATCATCATCATCACCATCATAATCATCATCCGCATCATCAGCATCAGCACAACATTTCCTTTGCCACGGATTTCTCAATTGCCGCGATTATGGCGCGCGGCGGAAACGCCCCGAGCAGCCGCGAGCCATCCGAAAGGAGTCTGAGTGAGTAAAGTAATTCCGACCTTCCACCAGCTACACATTACATACATATATCTAAATCTATCCATCCCATACACACTCTTAAATAGATATCAATTTGCATTTCTATGAGCATTTCCTTTTCGTCGCTCAAATTGTTGGTGATTTTTGTGAAATAGTCATTAATTTGTTCTTTGGGTTCTTTCTCAGAAGAAGTTCTATTCATATGTATTTATCTTTGCTTTGCTTTGAATTGAATTGATGGTCTGCATAATGAACAAGTTCCAGTCATTTTTGTTGATTGAGTATGAACAATATTGCTGTTAGAACAGCATTTTGTTATTTGCATATCCAATATGTTGATGTTGAGCTCAAGTTACGGGCTTATACGATAATCAAATGGAACGTTCATTTAACTATTTGTCATATTTAGAATTGATTATGCGGAATTCTATCTGAAGAAGTAATCAGGCTTAAACTTGTAAATAAAATTGTATAACAAATTAAAGCAATTTTTTGTAGGAACTGCAGGCCTTGCATTCAATTTGTAGGAGAAAATGTGCTGCATATAATATTATTACTTCCAAATATATATATGTACAATCCAACAACTAAGGGACTCTTCGAAAATATTGTATCTGCGTAGTTCTTTATTCAAAAATGTTGCGTTGGTTTAAAACATGAACCTTACGAGTTTTCAACTTAACTAATTCTACGCTAATTTACAATGCAATAAAGCGAATGCTCTCTTATGCGGAGGTCCAAATCCAGTAATGTCGTCCGTTCAAGGAATATACATACAATGTACACATGTATGAAACATATGGAAATCACCACATTATTAATTATTGTTGTTTTAATTAGTATTAGTCCAAAATAAACATACTTTTCTGAAAGTATATCCCTACTTAAGATAAAATATTGCAAAACCGTCACTCTATAAGTCATTAACAGTACATTTTTGTCTTTTCGAAGATAGTTTTAGGACAACCGAACAACAAAATGTTATAGATAATCATAAAAGATTCAAAACTCAGTATTGTCGTCTTCTTAAAATCATAAAAGACCTTCAATAGAATATTTACTTTATTTAACTTTATTTAGCCTTCATTTAACAAAAGCAGTTCCATGTGTTGACGACAGTACATCAAAAGAACCCGTCCGCCCCAATAAAACCTTTCAACAAAAAAAATGCAATTAATCGATTGCTTAGTAATACCCATACCGTTCCCCGCGACCCCTTACGCAATTTCCCTCCCCAGCCAGGGAGCAAAAAGAGTCACAATTGCGTTATGTTTCTCCTCTATTTGCTATGCATATTTTTTCTCGTATTTTTATTTTTTTGTTTGCTTTATAAATTATATATTGATGACAATGCAACGTTGATGACTTGATAATTGCGGCAAATGCGCGGCAATAAAATAATCAAAGCCTATTTGTATGCAAGGGGGAGAGTATGCCATATGGTGTGATGGCGGGGGGCATGAAAAGCGAGGCAGATATACTCATTCATATACATACATACATATGTATCTACATATATGCGTATGTTTATCTCCCTCTGTCGCGTATGCAAAACTATTTAGCTGCCATAATTGGGTAGAGACAGAAGCTGCAACAGATGCATTCATTACTGGTGGCCCCTACGCTCAACCTCTGCCCCACCATTTGGCCATGCAGCGCGCACACACACACACACACACACACACACACAGATCCGCACACAGAAATTGGCAAAATTAACATATGAAATTGCATTTTGAGCAAATAATTGAATTTTTTGGCGTAATCTGTAAAATACATCTGGGCGCGACCGATTCTCGGCTGTGTCGAGTGTGTCGACTGTCCCTCGTCATCGACATGCAACATGTTGCCATAGCGCTCTCGGTACTCTGCCTGTTCCTCCCGCATTAACAAGCCAATTTGATGTCTCTGTTGCATCTAGGTCCATTGTCTGTGGAGCAGTATTCGGGGCAGGATGTGGACGATGATGTTGACGTTGATGTGGTTGACTGCAGTGACTCTGAAACGCCGACGGCGCTGGCTGCCACAAATGCAACGGCAGCAGCAGCGGCGGCGGCAGCAGCAGCAGCAGTTCAGGCCCAGCAACAAGCGCGTCAGGCATTGCGTGTTGCACAGCAACAACAGCAGCAGCAGCAGCAACAACAGCAACAACAACGGCAACAGACACATCACCATGCAACAGCAAACAAGCAACAACGCCAACATCACAATCATCATCACAACAGCAACAGCAACAACAACAACAGCAATCACAGCAAATCAAGCAGCCATCGAGGGCGTGCCACAGCCGCCACACCAAATGCTGCCGCAGCTGGAGCTGGAGCTAGTGGTGGTGGCGGTGGTAGTGGCTCCACTGCCACGGCCACGCCCTCGCCTCCACCGCCAGCCCAGAGTCCCGAAGACGAACGCCTGTCGCCAGAGGAGCCCGCGCAGGTAACCAAACGCAACAAAGTCAGCAACGCTCCTATACGAAAAGCGCTTTTCTTACCATGTCCCACCTTCCGACACTCTCCTCCATCTACAGCAGCCCACGCCCAAGATACTCGGCTCGTGCAATTGCGACGATCTCACGCCAATCCAGTGCCACCTGGAGACCAAGGAGCTCTGGGATAAGTTCCATGAATTGGGCACTGAAATGATCATTACCAAATCGGGCAGGTGAGTCAAGAAACTTGCACAGAAAAGTCTATGTTGTAGATTTACATTTACACTAAAGAGTAACTCTGAGGTGGAATGGGATGAATGGTTGGTGTTAAGGCAGTTCAATTTGTGAGTGTAGGACTTGGGTAGGAGTCTGCTAGAATATGAATAAATATAATAGTTTTGATAAAGCTGTGGGTTCCCTGACAGAGGTTGGATTTTAAGAGTTAAGAGAAAATGGGTTACACTCTTGGAAAGAAGTTTCGATTGGTTTCGACTATCTGTCTCAAATGTATACAAGGAGTGTCTGATATGTATGTGACGGGGAAATAAATCATCATTCTTAGAGTATCTCCTTTGTTCATATATCTAAGTGTAGATTTTACATCAACGTTATCATTTGAATGTCCATATTTTCCATGTCCATGTTTTTCTCATTGTACATCAATCATTTGATATTTGATATTTTTCCCCCTAGCTCGGTAAATGTCTACTTTCCTGCTCCTCATCCCCACACTCACACTCTTGTCTAAATTTGCAATCGATTAGGTTAAACGTGTACCGAACAATTTTCAGTATTCATTTACCGATTGCAACTGCAGAAATTCCCAAATAATCGATCTCATAGTGTTTGTCGATATCCCGAGGGTCCACTTGCATCACAACTTCCTCTCCTCACATGCATTTTATTTCATTTAACTTTCATTGGAATTCACTTTGCTACAGGCCTTTTGCCCAGTGGTGAGATTGGGGCGTGCTGCGTGGAGTATGTGATGAGGGGCAGTCCGGGTCATAACCATAATGCCGCCCCCGGCAGTCGGGCACCAATCAAGGCACTCCACTCCCCACTGCCCACGAATAGTCCTCGAAACAGAAACTCGAACAATCAATAAAACTTTAATGCGCCTTTCACCCATGGAACCAAGCCCCATATCGGCACCAGCCCCGCCCCGCCCCGCCGATGACGCCTCCTCGTCTTAACTGGAAAATATCAACAACTTTTTGGTTAGTTTCTCATTTAGATGGCTCCATGAGCTGGCCAAGAAATTTGATTGACATGGCATCGAAATAATATGCCGTCAATTTTCGATTAGCAGAAAACAAAAATTGGGAAGCCGCCGGACCAACAGAGAGCCTGAACCCAGGGGAAGCAGCTCGTTTCATCAGCGGTTTGGGTCTACAACATGAACAGGAAAATAAGTTGTACATACCCTTCCAAATCTCTTCTTCGTATGGCTGGGAATAGCTTGTGTAAAAGCAGAATGATTTAGATACCGATTAGTAATACATACCCTGTACCGACACTCACATAAATGCGTTGCAAATATCTAGTCAAAATGAGTATACCCTCTGCCAGGGTATAACGCCACACACAAACACCTGTACCCACACACAGACCTGGGTTAAACGACTTTTCATTCGCAACTCAACAAAGAAGTTGAAGAAATTATTGCTTGACGATATTTCTCGATTCTCGTGCGAATGTCGTGTAGGATGGATGGATGGATGGCTGGTTGGGCAGGGGGAAACTGGTGGGCCGAATGCGAAATGCGAATGAATACGAAACGAATAAGGAAACATGAAGGAAGGAACATGAAACACAACAGTTTGGGTGCCAGAACCTTTTGTTTTTGTTCTGTTTTTGGGCTCACTTTTTTCTGCTATTCTCCTTCTCTTCAGTTTTTTGATAACATGCGAAATGCGCATTAGTCGCTAGGTGGTAGTTAGGAGCCCTGTTTTTTGATACTCCGCTCCCCCTTTCAATGTGGATGGGTATGATGGATTTGGGGGAGAGGTCAGATGGTGAGGGTTAGCCCTAAATCCATCATACCAAAGACTATACAATTACTATTACTATTGCATAGTCTTTGCTCATACAGACTGTGTGGTTGCTTACTGAAATATGCCACCTAATATTGAATATTTAAATTAAAATGATTATACAAAATGGATAAATCAAAATACTTATAATAATTATCATTATTTAAAATATTATTGCAAAACTTTAAGCTAGAATCTATTTAAATGTGATACCTAATGATAGGTCGTAAGTTTAGAGTTTAGAGTTAGTATATACTCAGCTCTCAGCTCTTCTTTGCTGTTACTGGGTATCCCGCATTCGACTCTCTGCTCGATTTATGTTTTATGGTTTTTAGTGTTTCTGCTTTTCTGTCTTTTCGCTTGGCAACTTTTGTTTTCGTTTGTTTGTTTGATGTTTGTTTATGTTGTGTGTTTGTGTGTTTGGTTTAAGCCTTTCGTAGCCGTCAACAGTCGACCCCAAAGATATCTCCACCTCCCCCCATGCCCCTGCTGAGCGCATTTACGACACATTAACAAATTTACTCCTTTCGCTCCTGCTCCTCCTGAATCCTGAGCACTGAGTAGAAAGCCGCGAGTCCGGCTCCCAAGTCCGGCGTCCACACAAAGTATAAATTGCATTGTAATAGCTGCCGATTGTCGCGCTAACAACACATTTGCATGTCCCCTCGCTTTTGGACCCATTTCGTTTCGTGTTCTGTTTGACTCTCGGTGTTTTTTTGGTGACTGCTGCCACTGTCTCAACTGCCACTGCTGCCCTGTAATTAGCCAAAGGATACCGATGCCCAGCTCTGACCGACACTTGCCGCCGCTTATTCGTATTTACATTTGTGCGGGTTTGACGAGCGGACGTACGGACGTACGGACGGCAACACAATTGCAAAAAAAAGCCTGGCCAAAAGAGAGAGAGAACAATAATTCCCAATCCCGATATACATCTATGTCAGCACGTCGTTTGGTAGCTAAACATGTCCGACCAGGGGAAGTGGGAGTGGCAATGCGGGACATTTTTTTCCTTTGTGAGTGATACATTTTAGATTACAAAAGTATATGCTTGGGTACAGCTTTTAGATGGCATGGTTCGGTGGCATGTTCAGCAGAATTCAGATGTGGGTACGAAAGGTTCTGTAGTGAAAGATATACGTATAGGAATAGTATGGGGTATCTGGGATATATGCCTTATGCTTCCATAGAGGATGTGGAGTGCATTTAGTTCTATATCTACTCGTACGGATATACTTAGTGTAACAACTTACTGTCAAATAATCGGATAGATGAAACCTTTCAGATGCATTGCCTTTGCAGTCAGTTGTCATTGAATTACCATGAAAATGTTGCCACAACATGCAAGAGGGCATGCGCAGCTCCCGTCAGAGCGGAGCCATGAAATGTGGACAGAGAACTGACGGAGAACTGCATCAAATTGCGAAGACATTCGAAACAAGAAGCCAACCTCGAGGATGATTTACAGCCCAAGAAAAGAGTCAGAGATTGTTAGAATTGTTGTTTACCTGTTTGTCAGATGGTCAGGTTAGCTCTCAGGACTGCTCTCCTTATGTGTGTCTATGGGTATGTGCTGGCTGCTGCGGTCATTGAAATAAAATATCACGTGGTTTGTGATTTTGTCACGCTGTCAGCGGTTTTGAGGTTGGCATTTTCCGCATTCTGTTGCCGGATCCGTAGACAAAGGCGGCGCACAAAAGTCAGCAGACGCGGGCGGGCTAATTGTTTTGACCTCTCGCCCAGCGGGTCGAAGTCCCTCGGTTTGTCAATATTTTGCGACAAACTCTTCACGCCTATCAGGTCAGAGCTGTCTATCCCGGGGCTAGGGTCCCAAAGGACAGACAGTAGCACAAGATGCATGGCAATTGCAATTTTCATGGTGCAACGGGCTCGGCATCGGCAGGCAGAAAATTCTGTATTAATTCCTGTAGTTTCAGAAACTTTTGCCACTGCTCCATTAATATTTCAACGAACAGCTGAACTACGGCCCAAAACCCAGACCATTTATCAGGGGGAATCGACAGGAACAGACAACAATTGAAACAAGTTAATCCCCCAGACGAAAGGTGCAGCAGGCTCAGAGACGGGTCTAAATTATGAATTAATCAACTAATAAAAGATGGAAGTAGCAGGGAAAAGGGGGAGTGTTGTCAGTTCCCGATAAGATCTAAGTTATAGTTTTATATATCCGTTTTTATTCTGTTTTTTTTGTTGTTTTTTGTTTGGTTTCGGGGTTGGTTCGTTTTGTTTCGTTAGTCGCTGGCTAATTTGCATTTTATTAATTTAGACCTTGAGGCTTAATTTGCTGTAACAAAGGTGTTGATAATGAATTGGCGGCTCACCCATAGGGTCTCTCCATGCTCTATATATGGCGTATATTCGGCCAGACTAATTGAAACCAAAGCCACCCCAAGTCGCTGATGGCCAGTCCTCCCCTTGTGGTATTTCTGGCCATGGCAAATGGTGTGTAAACTTCATAATTGTAACCTTTGGCACCTAAGCTCGGTCCGGTCCGGTCCACGTTCACGTTCACGTCCACGTCCACTCCTGCATTCCACACTAAAACTGAGTAAAAGCCATTTCCCTAATTTTCCCATAAACAAATACATAAAATCCACACCAGCAAAAGAAAGAACTAAAGTCGTTGCGATGGGGTTTTCCCAGAAGGTGGGGTGTGGTCAGTGCCTCCGGCTGCCGCTGTCGCTGGGGCTGTGGCTAATAAAATGTATGTAAATGCTGGAATATGATTTACGACATTTCCGTCTCGCAGCCAAAAGCTGTACGGGGGGTGGCATTAGATACGGGATAGCCATAGCCAAAAAAGGCGTGGCAGTTGGTCTAGCTTCGCACATTTATGGGCACATTAGCAGAGCCATCAAACCGCCAAGGAAAGTGTTAACAATCCGAATAAATTTGGCTGGTACTCGAACTTCCATTCCATTTCATTTCTGCTTCTTCGTTTTTGGCCAAAAACAAAATGGAAGCTTCCGGCTGGGGCGGCTTCCGCTTGGCTGCAGCTCGTAGATATTCAGATAAGAGAAACCATGTTAAATGCCTGCTACAATGGTGCTAATTGTGGCATGCAACTGCACTTGCTACTTGTGTTGCAGCAGACCCAACGATTGGCGCGACTGTTATTCGTTTGGGTTGTTGCTCAAATTAAATAGTGGGGCCATATCCATAACTGTTGCCAAAACAATTGGCGTGGTGACACTGGCCACGCCCAGCCCCCAATAATGGGCTGTAAAGCAGGGCGTTGACAAGCTGCAATTGTACAAATCACACACAGCTATGAGTTACAATGAAAATGAAACGAACTTTCTGGAGTTATTCCGGGTTCAAAGTCTTAGGGGATGTGTTGAAGAAAGGGATGATTAAACGGCTATCTCATGGTTTCTTTCCCCAATGATATCCGTAGTTATGTGTCATTGCTCCAGCAACAACTACAAAGTGTACTAAAAGGAGGAGTTCAGAGGTTCAGTTCAGCTGGATACAATATAAAAATAGAATATTTAAAGATTCTTTCAATGTTCCTCATCTTTTTCTTATATTACTCATTGTATACTTTGGGCGTTACTCAACACTGTTCATTGTTTAGACCTTGTCAATGGTTCTCTGATAATTATTACATTTTATTTCAACAAATGCCTCCCCATTAATTTACCAACTCAACTCAAAGCAAATCAATTATAATTAGCCAACCCACACTACGTGTAATCCGTCTAGCCAGCACACACAGATACAGATACACAAAAGGTATATATAGATACCAACACCCAATGTTGTTGGCTTTATGTTCGTGGCTCTGGCAAGGCGCTCTCCCCACGTTCTTGGCTCGGAGACAAATGACAAAAAAGTGGGCTGGGTCATTAGCGTCATTTACACTTACCTTCGACCGCAAACACACAAAAAACGACAAATTGTTGTTATATAATTTCAACTGTTGATGGTTTGCGGGGAAGGTGGTTTGTGGAATGGTTAGGGGGCTGGGGGTGGCACACCCTCTGCGCCCCCCGCTGTGGCTTGGGTCCTGCGACATCGCTTGCGGAAATGTGTCAAAAACGTGCTAAAAGTCATAAAATTAAATATGCGTCTTATTTGCATACCCCGCAGCGACTGCTCACAATACAACACCCCCTCAACCCAGCAACACAATGGCGGGCAATAAAAAAATAGTTCACGATTTTTCCTCCCTTCTCTATGCTTTTCCTTGAGTTCACTAACATTTCCCTACCACACACCACTTGGTCCACTTTCAGGCGCATGTTCCCCACGGTGCGTGTGAGCTTCTCGGGTCCATTGCGGCAGATCCAGCCCCCGGATCGGTATGCCGTCCTGCTGGACATTGTGCCCCTGGACTCGCGGCGCTATCGCTATGCCTACCATCGCAGCTCCTGGCTGGTGGCGGGCAAGGCGGATCCACCGCCGCCCGCCCGCATCTACTGCCATCCGGATTGCCCCATCAGCCCGGAGGCCTTGCGCAAACAGGTCGTCTCCTTCGAGAAGGTGAAGTTGACAAATAACGAAATGGATAAGAGCGGACAGGTGAGTCGAACTCTAGATACTGGGGGTGGGTTGGGTGCTTAAGCCAGCAAAGGACATTCACAGGGTGGATATGCAGGATGATTGTTAGACGCAGAAGGAAATCGATATATGTAGGAAGTGGGGAGGGTTGAATGTGTATAGGCTGTTCACCGGATGAACTAGTTTCGAATCAGTATAGGGATATTTGAATATATTCAGAAAGGATAAGAAAAACAGGACGTAAAGGTCGATGTTAATACCGCAAATGATATTTGAAAACTTTTGTTTATTTACTGGGGCTGTATCATTACCACTTCTTCAGTTAATATTCCAAAGACCAGTTTTAAATTAAAAATAAAAAAACACACAGTTCTGCGAAGTCAAAGTCAAAGATAACCCACGAATTAAGCCCTATTACCTCACGTGTGCGACTAACAAACTCCGAACAAGGAGCTGGATTGACCAGGCAAATAAATGGTCCTTTCTGCCATCGTCTTAAGGGCCACTCTTCGGCATAGGCATAAAAGCATTTACATTCCTGTGATTAGTATGTGCTGCTGATTGAACTCGTACCTTTACTGCCTCCAAGACGTACAGGCGAGGGGTTTGTCGAAAGGTAATGCTTCCTTCGCAGTTTTTTATTGAATACAATTCAATGTGCATGGAGCACTCTGGAGCGCGTGAATCCACTTGGTCTTGACAAAAGGGAAATCGGAACTATGGGGAACAAAGCTTTGAAAGAAGTACCAAAAGGTTAAAATGTTTAATTTAAAAGCTGGCAGATTTCCAACTGCAGCTTCCTGTCTTTGATTTTAACGGATATACTATTATATACATGCAACTACTGACTCTTAGCCCCAATTCCAGTGAGAGCACCTGTGTGCAAGCAGTTCTGCCATCCCGAATTCATTTATGAATAATTTAGGGAAGACGCAAACACATAAACTGGCGGGCGGCTGACTGGCATTGTCTTCAGTCCCCGGTTCTGGTTCTGGTTCTTGTTCGGGGCAGGGTCGTGACGGGTCAGATGGGGTCAGCCAGAGTTGCCGCATGCACATATGCAAATGGCATTGCGCGCGCACAAAAATGAATGAAAATTGTTGGCAATTTGGTGGCAAATACTCCTCCACCGACTCGCCCACATGTTTTGAGCCCAAGATCCGAGTGGCGACGCTCTGTTTACGAGCCTGCTACCGTTTTTATCGCAGCCATAAAGGATGGGGACTGGTATGTGGGAAAGGAGAATGGGAAGATGCAGAATGGAGGCTGCAAAGCCTTTCGAGGACAGTCAAAACAAACATGGACTACTTTTTATGGGCGTACATTTTTTATAAGCACAGACAACAAAAACATTCGCATTCAGGGAATTCGCTTCGTGTCGTTTCTTACAGGTCGTGCTGAACTCAATGCATCGCTACCAGCCACGGATCCACTTGGTCCGAATGAGCCACGGCCAGAGCATACCCGGCAACCCCAAGGAGCTGCAGGATATGGATCATAAAACCTTCGTTTTCCCGGAGACCGTGTTCACGGCCGTGACGGCCTATCAGAATCAATTGATTACGAAACTGAAAATCGATTCGAATCCGTTTGCAAAGGGATTTCGCGATTCGTCGCGTCTCACAGACTTTGATAGGTGAGTGTCTTCCCCGCGATTCACTAGTTGGCCCCGTTTCAGCCAGTTTTATGGGGTCATGTCTGATTTATGGCCTAATTTACGATGGCCTGTTGAGCCGTAAAACCCTACAGTAGCTGAAGTTGTTGCTGATTAGCGAAAATGTGTGAAAGTGTCGGAGAGCAGAGTGTCGGAGGAATGCGGAATGCGAAGTGTGGAGCAGCTCCTGACGCATTTCCATTAGCAACTGCTGCGGCTGCGACGTGCTGCACATGCGATCAATCAGCCGATGCCGTCGCTGTTGTGATTCAAGAATGATGTGATGTGGGAGCTGCTTTTGGATTTCTCTGAAAAAATACAGATCAAAGGGCAAGTTCTATGATCATGCATGATGTTTCTTTGTGAATGGAAAAACTTGGCACGCCAACGTGTGCATTCAGAAGGACTTCCAAGTAAATCTGTCTCTGACTGCATTCGATTTCGTAATGTAAAACCCTTTCAGTGAAACCATTTCCCCTTGAAATGTTGTGTATCGTATAGTTTTAGTGTTGCCCCGTCGGCAACTTAGTTACAAATTAAATCTGTAAAGACACTTCACGCTCTAAATTAAAAAGAATATCACAGACAAATTTTTAATATTAAATCCTATAAATCAGTTTGCTTAAAATTTCCTATTAATCGTTTGCACTCGCTGCAACATTTTCGCACACGACCAACAATTCGGCCACTCAGCAACATGTGTCAGGATGACCTTAGCGCCAAAAGGACCCCATTCTTCGGGCTTTTTTTTTTGGCAAGGGACCTGAGGGCTGCCGCTGCCCTTTTTTCGACAGCAACTTCAAAGTGTTGCAAGGCGGCGACTATTAAGACAGCAAGAGCCACGCAGCAGCAGCAGCGGCAGCAAGCGCTCTGCCGCCAGCAGCAACATGGCAGCAACATCAAGAAGCAACAACAACAATATGCAACAGCACACGAGCAACATCGCTGTTGTAGCCGGCACGGCGGCGGCTTAAGTGGCGTAAATTACAGATCGGCGGCTTTAACTTTGAAGCCGATTCGTACATGAAATGAAAACACGAAAATAATGAGTGAATGTATCTCTTGTGGCTCTTGTTGCAGTTGTTGTTGTTGTTGTTGTTCCTGTAGTTTAGTGTCGGCAATTGGCAGTTACTTTCAACGTAATTATGTTATTGCCCCAACTGAAGCCCTGCCCCTACCCCTACCCCTGCGCAAGACGCTTCTCTAAAGCTTTGCTCATTCTCTCGTCTGTTCGTTTGCAGAGACCCAATGGATGCGTTCTTCTTCGACCAGCATATGCGAGCCGCACCGCTGCGCTTCTTTCCGGATCCGCTAATGTCGCAGCTCACCCCACAAGAGGCGGACGCCGCCTCGCTGGCCCTGCTGGAGAAGGCCCGCCAGCACCTGCAGATGTTTGGCCGTTCGCCGTACACCGAGATGCTGCTACCCCATCTGTACCAGCGGCAGGCACCTCCACCGGCCTCGCACCTCAGCGCCTTCCAGCTGGGGATGTGGCAGCAGCAGTGGCCCCAGCTGACGGCCGGGTTCCTGGCCAGTGCCAATCAACAGGCGGCCTTCGCAGCAGCCGCAGCTGCAGCAGCGGGCGCCAATCGCACGCCGCCCCCACCTGTTGCAACAGCAGCACCGCCAGCTCCAGCCACACCCACATCATCGTGCGGCTCGGCGTCGCCGGATCTGCGGGCGAGGCCACAGATGAATCACTATCCGCAGCGCTTCAGTCCGTATCAGGTGCCGCAGCATCAGGCCTCGCCGCCAGCCTCCACAAGAGCGGAGAGTCCTTAAGAGAGTCCCACCCAAAACCAGAAACCAGTAACCAGAAAATTCCTTTAAAAATATCTATGAAATGTATGTGCAATGTTGTTGAAAACCTTTTGTAAATAACCCAAAAACCTGTTGCTGCAACATCCAAAGAGAATACAAGAGAGAGACAGAGAGAGAGAGAGAGTGAGAGTGAGAGAGAGTGAACGATGTTGCATGTGATGCTGAAGAGAGAGATCGTGAACCATGAACCGTTGGAAGTGTGACCAGGCGCTGAATGTGAATGTGAGTCAAGGACAGCGGAAACGGTTTCACTCTATTGTAATTTTCTGTAGAATTATAACAGTATTAGTTAATTTAATTACGCGTAGGCCTAGCATCGACCCCATCCCCCGCCACCCCTGTGTGCTGGACGAGTGTATCTGTCTGTGTATTGTAATTTAATTTATCCACTTCGTTGTTGTCCATGTGTTCCTATACTTGCAATTATTGTGAAAATTCCACGCTGAATTAAACCCTTTCGACACTCCCCCCCCCCCCACTGACCCACTGAAAACGCAAACCCCCAAGTACTATAAACACTTATTTAAATGATGTGCAAAGAGAGAGAAACTGAATAAACAATTTATAACACAAAGCGAATAACATTCATTTATATTTGAGTTTGAGTTTGAGTTCGAGTATTGTGTCGGAATGGGAATGGGCTTTCCCCGATTTCGTTTTGCAAACATGCGATTGCCATTTCCATTGCCATTGCTGGTGCTGGACAATACGAGACGAGACGAGTAAATGCTTCCATAAATATGGCCAACAATTAATAACGATGATATTGCCAAAGGGGGTGGGGCTCTCGACTCTCTTTCTCTCTGCTGTGGGGCACGTGATGCGCAGTCGCGCATGGCAGCCAGCCCCGCCACTGACATTTATGCCCCGGCAATGAAATATAATTTATAGAATTTTGTGCTCTTTATGAAAGTCTAATTAATTACCGCTCCGTGTTTTAGTGCTGCCAAAGGGTTGCATGCCATCAACAATGGATGCAGCGAGTTGCAGTTGCAGTTGCACGCGACATGCGTCATCAATTTCTAATGATGTATGTCTGCTCCACAGACATTTGTTATTAATTCCACAGCACTGCCACTGCTACTGCCACTGCTCTTTCTTAGCAATTAACATTTTAAAGTGGATGTTTAGTAGAAAAGGTTGGACATCTGAATGGATACTAAAATAGTACTTTCAGATACCCGTACTTTGTTGCACTCCCCCCTACAATTTGCATTTGAAAAGATCAATTGATTGGGAGGCTCAAAGATGAGCCTAACCTTTACCAGACTAGTAATTTATAGTCAAATGAATATGTCAATGCCAGAAATGTATTTTATAGTGTAGTTTTATTTATTTAAATTTTTGTTATGCTAAGTTCTTATTTCAATGGAAAACTAGTTTTCCGTAGACAAAAACTATTATTCAGTGAAATATTTGTAATGTATCACTCACACTTCACTCGTCACTTCCTTCATTCCATATTTCAATCGGTTCCAGTTGGATATCCTTGATGACATTGCCACAGCAGGTGTAACTAAATTTGGTTGGCAGATTGAGAGCCAAACCAATAATTATGTATAGTTAGCAATCAATAGAATAGCCTGTGAGTATTAGTGTTCTAGTTCAATGTGGCTCTATATTCATGTACTCGATTCCTGCCCAACCAAATGCCATATTTCCCCCACATTTGACATTCCAACTTCGAACCAACTCTGCTAACCATAACTAATTACCATTCCCACCAATACATTCACAGAAAATCACACCAGCCGAAAGCCACACACAGATACAAATATTTAATAACTTAATTTTGTTGCCCATAGGCCAGGCGGCGAGTTAGAAAATTCAAATGGGCCTCAAAGAGAGGGGGGATACACCCAGACAGAGGTTGACTGGGGGCCGGCCACGCATTTAAATATGGCTTATATAACCCCAGTGTAGAGTCTTTTTACCTAACCGATAACTAACCAATAATTATACACTTGGAAGCTTACAATTAAAAAATCATTTTTGACCAACGAGCACAAAACTTACTTCTCCTCTCCATTTACGCCACTTTCCAAATGTCTTAATTAAGGGACGTGGGTTTTCGGGTGGGGTGGCTAGTATTCGGAAAACAACTGTGAGAAAGTGTCATATTGTTATGAAAAATATATCCAGTTTTACCTTACAATTGTTGTGAGTCCTTGGACTTGATTTAATTATAGGCTCAACAACTTTTTGTATTGATAACATATCAAGTTGCCCGAGATTTTAATTACATATAGGAAGGAAAGTTCTAATGGGGAACACAAAAGTTAATGACAAAAAGTTAAGGGTGAAAGTTAAAGGACTAAACTCATGAATAGCTCATTTCTTTTGAGGACAACTCCTCTTACCCAGATAAATCCTCCAGTACTTGGTAAGTATATTTACATCCACAATTATTTTCCTGTTTCCTTGCGTTAAAAATTTCCATTTCTCTTCCTGCAAAGCGTTACAAATTCCTAGTCCCACACCACAACCCAAACCACAAAAGTAACCTCCGCAGCGAACCATTATGGAATGTAGATACCTGAAATTTTCTCACTCACTGCGACAAAGTCGTACACAAATTATCTCGCCACTAAAAATTTGCCTAATTTCCAACATAAATATGAGCCAAGTTATCTCCAGCGACCGATCTCGCAGGCGGCAACCTTAACATTTCTCCTGACTACATTTTTTTGTTTTTTTTCTCAGTTAGTGTTGTGGGCACGGGTCATGGCACAGGGAACAGGAGCAGTGCCCAAAAAATACACCCTCCAAAGGATGAGTCTCGGGATCTTGACCAGGCAGGCGCTAACAAATTTATGTCTTCTTCAGGCTTAGACAGCGTAAAAGGTGCCCCTAAATAAGAGATGGGGGAGAGAGGTAAAAAAGAACAGAAACAGAATAACAGGTAAAGGTAAAGGTGAGAGCAGAGGCCGCTTAGCTCATTACACACAATTTGCAGTTAGGTGCGAGCATATAAATTTCTTTGGGCAGCTTATCAAAATTATGTTAACTTTTATCTAAATTATTTTTTGTGTATTTCTGTGGAATGGAATCGGAATGGGTATGACAGGGGTTGTTTCGCATAAATTGTATGTTTTTTGGTGGACTTTCTCTTATATCACGGAGTAGCTATTTATTTAGGAACAGGCTTCCGAAAGATACTGAAACATCTTGATTTAGATAATAAATGCATGGGGATTTTGGTCTTATTTCAAAGATACTTACTGCAGAGTTATCTTACTATCCCAAAGATGAACATACATATATGTGAAATACTAGCAGGAGAAGATACTTTCGTAATTGTCCAAACCATCTTCCATTCAAACAATTTGAATGAACATTTCACATAGCCTAGACAATCATTAGCTATTTATATACATATATGAATTTCGTTGAGTTTAATTGTCTAAAGCACGTTTATGACACAAAAAATATCGTGATCCACTTAACAGTTTTGATGCATTAACCAGACCTAATGTTATACCATATAATTGGTCTCGCTGTACCCCTCCCGATGGAAAAAAAAGAAAGAAAAAAATCCAGCAGAGCTTCAAACGAGGGCGGGACACATTCACATTAGCCATGAACATGAGTTAATTATACCATTAAATTTATTCAATTTATCAAAGAGCCAACATGGAATAAAAAACAACAAACGTCAGCTTGTCAAATGAAGATACATTTAGCCGCCGGACGGCAGTTCATTCGTCAACGGATCGGCTCGATTCGAATCGGTAACGTTTCGGCCTGTCCGCTCCATGATTTGGCAACTTTTTTCTGTGCCCATTGCCACTCTGCCCCGAAGGTCTACAAGTGTTGTGGCGTGTGTTATGGGGCTTGAGAGATGGTAGATGGTAAATGATAAATGGGAATTATTGACAAGAAGTTTGGGGGAGGAAAATGGATATTGACCTGAAAAGAGGTCTAAGGTGGTGCGGAAAACCATTGAATGAGTTGCGGTTTGTCGTAAAGCATACACCTTTGAAGAGGGAAGATCCACTGAAGGAAAGAAAATACATTGCAGAGTAAACACTTGATACTATCGAATATCAGATTGAGCAGGAAATTTAAAAACAATAGAAACATTCGGGTAAATAGTTCAGAAAACTGTAATAAATGAGAGAAAACTATGCAAAGGGTGATTATATCGTAGAAAATAATATACAAAAATATGAGTGATTATTAAATATAATTAACAAACACCAAAATAATTAAAACCTTACCTTTTATACCTAAAGTTCCACTTGATATATCGTTAGCTTTTGGCTTTTTCTCCTATATATAAACTGTACCATGAAGGAGAGCAATTATTAGATTCTTATCCCACTCCCTAAGCACTCTTTAAAAGCAAACAAAGCTCCAGAAAAGCCCCCTGAACCGTACAAATTAGTTGATATTATGAACATGAAAGACCCAATACCAGGGCCTGCTTAATTATGGTAATTCGAGTGCACATACTCGTACTCACATCATATGAAATAAAGAGCACTTATGTACGTACAGAGCATATTTTTAACAAGGGACCGCTGGAGAAATTAATTTCACGACGGAGAAATATGCCCAAGGCCTCTAGGCCCGTCCAGGGCTCGAGTTTGAGTTTGAGTTCGAGTCGGAGGCCGAGTCCGAGTCCAACAAGCGAAGCCTACATCACACTTCAACACAATCCGGCAATTTCATCGAATGCCAGAAGGGGCTGAGGATGGGGCTGGGTATGCGGCGGGATGGCCCCAATTGCATTTCACGTTCCGCCAGTGAAAATTTCTCCATCTCTGCCCCACTCTGGGGCAAGCATGTTGTGTATGTTGTGCTTGTGTCTGTTTTGTCTGCATATTGAAAATTTGCATGTTTAAGCATATCCTTGCCAACACTTTCCATGCGGGTACCCACACACTATATTTGCTATATACTTTGTAGCCCTGCGAGTATATATGGGATATATGTATATTTATACATGTATCCAGAGGAGCAGGGCAGCATGCCGGAAGTGCTTGCAGTTTAAAGCTTATCGCTGCAATTTAAGTTAGTCCGGCAGGGATACGCTTTTCTTGGGCGCGGCCCTGGCATAGTTATATGTACCTCCCAATGAAGGGGCTCTACAAAAGGTGTAACATATTTGGAAAAGGTTTGGCAGTGTAAAGACAAAGAAACCTATAGAAAAAATATCAATGCAAAATAGTTATGAAACGGTTTTGCCTCAAAGATAATTCTTGAAGAGCTGAAAAGATTTGGAGATAATAATAATAGTGTTTCGCTTATAGGGTGTCAATCTCTATACCCCTTTTCCACTCAAATGAAAATAATTTCCGTGTAAATGGGTTTTTGCAATTTCGTGCACGATGCCTGCCGCTGCCACGTTCAATGAACTCCTCTCCTCCCCAGAAACGGAAAAGGGCGGTGGGTCGGCCTGTGGGCCAGCTCTGAAAGGTTCATTAGCAGCTGTCAACTGGCTAATGAAGTGCCCAAGAAAAGATCCTCTAGATAACCAAGAACTACGAGAATATGGTACTATATATATGGGCTGGAAAATGAACTGCCAGCTGATTGATCTGCTGAAGTCTTCATCAATATCCACATCATCATCATCAACTGGAAAACGTTTCCTTAGTGACTATTAATAAATGACAACTCTGCATTAACAAATGCAATAATGCAATGAAAAATGAACATTTCATTTGGGGGCCAGACTGGCAAAAGTATCTGTCAGATGCAAGCAGAGGCTGTACGTGTATAGGCTCCGTGCTCTGTGGCTCCGTTTTGGTGTTGACATTTGAGAAATTTGTAGCTCATCTTTTGCTGGCATATCTGGATGGCAGGCACAGGGCTTCTCCGGCAATCCCAGGCCCCGGACAAAAACTGCAGACGGCGACAGCAGCTTTGCCACTAATTACAAACACACACACACACACATAGAAGCATAGACTGAGTCAGTGGCAAAGAGAGTGAGGCAGAGACAACTTGAGTGGCACATTTGCACATGCGACCGCACAGAATGAAATGTATCTTATGGCTGCCAGGCATCTGCTGCTGGTGCTGCTGCTACTGCTGCTCCATGTGTGGGTTCTGTGGGGGCGTCTTCCTCGTCGTCAGCTGCAACCATCTTAATTGCCTTGCTTATTTCGCTATTGGCTGTAATAAGATGTCAACGCTGTGCAGATAATTCACCACAATTCAAGAAAATCAAAAATTAAATAAAAGAATTTGCGCATAGTACTTTGAGTCTTTAAAAATAAAAAGTATTTGTACCACTAAACATTGCAGAATTCTTTCTGTTGTGGCTTAGTCAATTAAAACATGACTTTTAAATTTAAATTATATTAAATAAAATATTCTTTATACAACATTTTATTTCAGCTGTCCCCTTGAGCATTTTACTTTTAGTATAACATTTTTTTTCGTGTTCCACCTCACGAAAATCTTTGAGTAAGCTAGCTTTTTTTAGTACAATTTCCCCCATATTTCCGTTCATTTATTTGCCACGAGCACGCTTCAATGAGGCACGAAGTGATTTTAATGTCCACAGCGTTGGTAAAAAACTTAATGCTAGTTCATAAATCTCGCATATATTTCGTGTAGTTTTCATGTTTTTCGTCGCCTTAACACATTCTTTATGGTCTGTGAATTATGTGCGACGAGGCGGGGAAAATAATAATCAAAATAATCAGCGATGCCAGAATCAAATAAAACTTAATATTAATCAGGTGCGAAATATACGACAGCAGATCAAAGCAAACATTTCAAATAGAATCCCACTCGAGTGTCCGTTCCGTTGCGTGAGGTGGCCCAGCGGACAGCAGCGTCGACGAATGCAAAATGAAAGCAAAGGAGTAAAGAGAAAAGCGATTGTCAGAGGAGGTGAGCAAAGAGAACAAACGTGGGCAGGTGGAGAGAAAAGAGAGCTGGAGTATTTGCCCCACAGGAGAGCAAAGAGAACAGCGGCACGCAGTGTGAAGAGCGAATTGTGAGCGTAAAGTTTTGAGTTTTGAGTGATCAAAAAGTGGGGCGGCCATTTTGGCGGGGGGCCAAAAGCTGCTCAAGCTCTAGCCAGTGCGAGAGACAGAGAGGAAGCGACAGTGAGCGAATGCGCAAGACTTCCAGTGTCGTGTAGTATTCCAGTCGGGGAAACTGAGTGCAAATCTGAGAGAGTCCTCTCCTCTCTCTCTCTCTCTGGCTCTAAGTGCGTGTCCGTGTGTTTTGTGTGTGTGTGTGTGTGTGAGTGCTAAGCAGGCAGATGATTGAGGGCGTTGCTTGGCAAAAATGGCAGCAAAATGTTGAAAGCTTTAACTACAGCGCACGCACTCAGGCGGGAAAGAGACAGGCGAGGCACCAGAAGAAAGAGAGGGACCGAGTGTGTGTGTGTGTGTGTGTATGGTGGGGTGGCAAAACAAGATGGTAGTGCAGCAGGCAGACAAGTTGCAACTTGTCCGTAGCTTGTTAACAATTGCAGCACAGCACTCAAATAAATGAGCCACAGGAGGAGCAGCGGCAGCAGCAGCAGCAGCAGCAGCAGGCGAAAGAAGAAGGCGGGCAGCCTAAGGATTGACTCTCTGCCATTGTGTTTGTGTGTGTTTGTGTTTGGCTGTCTGTCTGTGCTCGGAGAAATTAGTTTTGGCCGTTGCCAGCAGAAGTAGAAGAAGAAGAAGGAGAAGGAACTGCACCAGATGTTGTTGTTGCCAGGCTGCAGGCAATATACTTAATTAAAAGTCGCACGAGACAAAAGCCAAGCAGAAAACAGATTAAAAAAAGTCAGAGAATGGTAGCTCCGAAGCTTGAATACTCTAACAGATTCGTACGCACATATTTCATATGGCAACTAGGCCACAGAGTGGTCCTACATTGATTAAACTTCACTGAATTGAGTATAAATATATTTAATTAGTAGTTGAGTGCAGATCACAATAACACCCCCTGCAAGAGTATATCAAGCGTCGTACTTTATGTGTCTACGAGGCTAGCCGATGCTGCTGCAACACCGTTTCCCACAACCACCATCCTCTGTACCCCACCACTCTCCCCTTTCACAGGCATTTCTTTGTCACTCAACAAGGTTGTTCCTCTTTTATTTCACCTCCCATTACTTGTACTTTTTCAGTTCTTTTTTGGCTTGTCAGGGACATTTTACTTAGATCTTCAAAGACCATTCCAATTGTTGTTGTCGCCGCCAATTCTGATTATTCACATCGATTGGAATTTGTGAAATTCTCACGAATTGACACTTTTAGCCACTTGGGTGGTTCTGGTTCTAAATTTACGCACCTTGCTGCTGCTGCTGCTGCTGGTGAGGCTGTTGCCGCTGTGGTTGGTGTCGCTTCTTAGGTGGATGCTGCAAGTGCCATCTACACATTGCCTGATGCAATGACAAACCAATTGATTCGATCGATATGCCAACAATTCGTTCATTCCTTCATTTCTGTGTGGTCTGCACTGAGGGTTGGAAGGGAAAATGTATCAGAAAGGGGACTGACTTCTCTGTTGATTCAGATCTAAGATACACTCTGTTAGTTCCTACTATGAAGTGAAAGTTTCTGACCAAATTAAATTAAAGGTACCCCCTAAGGGGAGCTAATTTGTCCCTAATTTCCATTAGGTTCCCATTGCAGCGGTAGGAAACTCTCCGAATAAAAACTAACTTAAGTTGAGATACCCCGCAAATGTTTTATCCATCGACCCCGATGACTTTTCAACTTTTGTCGGTAGGCTCGTGTTAGCCGAAGCACCTGTCCTGGCTTCCCTTCACCCCACTCCCATCCCCCTGGAGGACGTCATGCGGTTTTTCCAGCTAAAGCGGCTACAGATCGATCCTGCGTTCGGGGACTACCACATTATGGGGCGCGTGTTCGTTTGGGCTGGAGAACGGTAGGCATTAAATTATTATAGTTTACATTTACGTTTAATTAATTACAAATATTTGTTCAGAGTGCGCGATACTCCTCTGCACCGCTCTCCGCATCGGAGAAAGACAAATTGATAAATGAATGCAGTGGGAAATTTATGTGCGTTTTCAGTGTTAAATGGATGGACGAGTACACTCGTGGAGAACTCACCTGTTCCACAGATGGAAAAACACATGTCCGCCGCTGATGATGATGATGATGATGAACTCTCCTCGATGGCTATAAATAGTTCCAGACTCACACACAAAACGGTCTTGATTAATGTCACCCAGTTAGTGCGAAATTAGATGAGAAATTGTCAAATGAAACATTTATAGCCACTAACCCAATAAATTATTATTTATGTCGCAGCCAATGTGAAAAGTGACAGCCAGCACAGCACAGCACACACACACACACTGCCACTTGGGGCACTATCGGATTTCAAACAGATCCATTAAATTATTATGAAAATGTTCTCGTTTCTTTCCCATTTTTATTTTGTTTTTGGTTATTTTTTGGCGTCACTTTTGCGCACGAGGTCTGGAAATGGTTTGGCCAGCAGGGCTGGGACGGTGGGTGTACGGATTGGAGGCCCACACAAGTGGCAGAGTATGGAAAATGAAAAGCATTCAGGCATCACATATGCAACACGGCAAAGAATGGCAGTCGAACACGGGATACCCTAATGATATTTATGTCCAGATGGTGATTGGAAACTTTACGCTCTGCAATCAGCAATTGATATGCGTTCCACCTACTTTATATAGCTGCAATATCCTTCGCCGAGAGTATAAATAACAGGCAGACCGCAAAACGCTAATGAGCGCGTCGAAATTTATGACATTCCAACAGAAGTAGCAGCAGCAGCAGCAACAGAAACAGCAGCAACACCATGAACCTCCATCGACAACGAGTGGGCATTGGCATGTGTTTGTTGCTGCTGTTGCATGCACCGCATAATTCTCACACTTCGACAGGCAACCAACATAAAAATAAGAGAATTCAAATCGAATGCCGCCGAAGTTGGGCTGGTGCTGCTGCTGCTGCTGCTGCTGCTGCTGTCCCCCATCGGTCGTTGTCGCCCCCTCTCATTGCCAACACATTGGAAATGTCAAATTTAGTTGACAATTAATAAATTATGCGAACGGGGCGCTTAAGTGGCGCCAGAGCGGGGACCAGGACGTCACATTTTCATATAGTCATTAATTTTAAATAATTACGAGACGCAGGGAGAGTGGGAGATATGGCGAGAAATCACAACAGTCCCTATGGGTGGGCCATGTGTGGGGGAGCAGTCTCTTAATTAACTGAGTGCCAGCAAGATCCTTGCCACAAATTGTTCACACTTCAACGTTTTCTCTGCTGTCTTATTTTTTTTTAATGCCTAGAGTGAGTTCCTGCCCGACTGTCTGTCTACCTTTCTCCCCCTCGCCACGTGTTCCACTTTTTTCCACTCGAAAAAAAAGAAATGAACTCCCTGGCAGCGCCACGATTTTTGGGGCATCTAATTGACATGTTAGTGACACATGTTGCCGCAACATTCACAGCCGCGATGCGCTCCTGGGCGAGGACCTCACACGAGTTGCCAGCAGCCGAAAATGTCAGCGTAATACGAGTCGATGATGTATGTTTAGGGAGCCTCGGTTCGTTAGTTGGGAATTATTTATACGGAAATCTTGTGACATTGACAGAGAGCCATGGAACACGGCGGAGAGCTTTGTGTTTTGAATAACAAAGGGCACGGCACCCACCCGGTCACAGATGATGATATTGAACTTGGAACTTTATTTGGGGGAAAAGGAACCTTAAATTACGAAGAATTATTAGGGAAAATACATAAAGTCTTGAAGTTAATAAATATGGGTTTATTTTTTTTTTTATTCGTGGAAAACTTTCTCCAACTCACTAAAATCAAATCCTAAATGAAATAAGAGTTTATTCAATAGCTCATTTAATAAAGGCTCCACTTTAACTTCCTGTATCGGATATCATTTCACTTACACATCCTAATCCACACCCCTCCCATGCCAACACACACAACAGTCTCTCCCCCTCCCCGAGCACCGACCGCCGCTCGCTCATCTGTGGTAATCCCAACAATCCCCGCTTTTCATAGGCCATTAAAATTAACAATTATGTTGTTCGGCCCGGATATATTCGGGGAGTCTCGGAGGTAAGCCGCTCTATGCGCAATGCCAAATCCGTTTCTAATTTTTAAATTCGGCAACAAAGGGGATTGGGAGTCGGTTACCGGGCACCGGGCACCGGGCGATAATCGCCCATGGACCGACCCTCCGCCAGTCGGCTAACTAAGGCTCTGACACCCGCCCACTCACTTATAGACACTACACACAGAAGACGGGTGCACACACACGTGTCACGGCTGGCTGTCTGTCTGCCTGCCTGTCTCTTGGTCCCACTGACAGCTACAAATTGTGCTACAAGGCTGGGCCGGGCTTTGCAGCGGGGCTAGAGGTTGCCTTGGGTTTGGTTTCTGTTTGGGATTCGGATTGGGCTTTGGACACTTCCAGTGCTGCGTAGACATTGTACTTGGCCCAAAAAAAGTAAACGTCAACGCCGACGCCGCCGCCGCCGCCGCCACGTTCGTGTAACTTTCAGCATAATGACCCAGACACGTGGCTGTCTAATGTGGCCAGGAGAGTGAGAATGCTAGTGAGAGATCAGCGCAGGGGCTGAGTGTCAGTTGGTGGGGGGGTGACGGGGACTCTGACTCTCGGCCATTGTTTTTCAACATTTTTATGGTAAAATGTTAAATGAGCAGGGCGGAACACGGAACACGCTTTGAATGGTACGAGGCTGGTGTAATTTTATGGTCTGACTCTGACGCAAGCCTCGTTTTTAATACATTTTATTGCAATTTGGGATTTGGTACACTGGCCCGACAAGGATTTGCTCAGCTTTCGATGCAATTAAATGCGTGCCAAATTGTTGGACTAATTGAAATTGCCCTCTGATATCCAATTAAACTAAGTGCAGCTTCTGATTTCCACTGTGGAAGCATTGGTACTGGCTGGTGTGAAATATTCTGGAGGGAGGGATTCTGTTTAATAGTTCATGAAGAGGTGGACTTAGTTGTGGGAGGGTACTCCATGGTTCACTCCATAGAGTTGAAATTAGTTGCTGGGCAGCTGAACTCCATTTTGAGAGCGTACTTAAAGAGGATGGACGCAATGCGTAGGAGTATTCGTTTTGTAAAAAAGTGGGAAAGGGTTCAAAAGGAAATAAAAAATGTTAATTGTTAGAGGAAGTAGAGAGTTTAATTCTGTGGGGTATCGATTGAAAAATAATCTTAAATTTCAGTTAAAATTATACTTTCGATGATGGTATAAATTGGGTCAAATCTTTCCGTGATCTTAGAGTTTATTTTCATCTAGTTAAAGAACAGATTTCTATATATTTCTCGTGACTTTTATTGCAAACGTATGAAATATTTTTTTTTTAATTTAAGATATTTTCCAGATGATTGTTGCATTTTCCAATATAAGTATACCGTCATAATTGTTTCTATTATCCCTAATATTTATACGGATGTATACGGATTGCCCTTTTTTCAATGAAAACAAATTGTTGGCACTGCCTTTCGCTCCTATGACTTCATTAGCCAGTGCCCTGTCCCCCCCTATCGCAGATCGGTTGTCATTGATATGGACAGTCCATCAATCATACATCGGGCTGGTGGTTCGGGCTCAGGAGGTAGCCTAGATTCTAATCTGAATACTTGGGCCAAAAAGTTAATTTACTTATAATTGCCGAGTCCAAGTCGGAGTCACTCGCTTCTTGTTCCGTCAGTTTTGTTGGTAATGACTTGTAATTCCGCTAATGAGACCGAGAACGGGAACTGACCCGAGCCGGTCCCCGATCCCTGGCACTACGCGCACTATCTGAAATTGTTACATGTGTAAGTGTGACGCTAGCGATAAGAGATAGAATGAGCGGGCATTTCAATTAGAGTGGAATAGCCCACATGCCCATGGGCTGGAGGATGGGAAGAACTGGTTCTCCTCAGCTGCGATCTCTTCCTGTCGATATTAACGCGCAATAAATTAGCACAAACATTTCGACGGCGAGGTGAGAGAATCTCATCTCATCTCTGGACTCGGTTCTTCTCGATTCTCTCTCTGATTCCCGACTTCTCATCCAAATTGCAAACGCGTCTAGCATGCAGAGGGAGCGTTAGCGTGCGGTCCACTAACTTTCCCGATCCCCTGCCATTCCTTCCAGTTCAATCTCGATGCGATACGATGCGCTGCGCATAATCTTCCCGACTCTTTCGACGGTTAATTTCAGTTTGAGATAATTATAGAGCGGCTGCCACCAAAGGCCCTGCCCCGTTCCAAACCGACTTCGGCGGCGGCGGCGGCGGCGGCATCGGTGGCAGATTCGGAGCGGTTGCAAGGTGCCCTGCCACTGCCACGGCCTGCCTGCCACAAGGGGCCAAGGTGGCATGCGCTTGCACGCGCTCGAATTTATTATTAGCCCTCTCCGACAATCAAGCTGATGCGTCCGATGAGGCCGATGAGACTGAGGCTGAGGCTGTTGCTGTTGCTGAGATGCCGCAGATCAGATCGGGGCGTTGAGTGTAGTAAGTGATAGTGGGCAGCAGTTCCACCAGAATGGGAATCCGAAGACGCAGCAGAAGCCCCAGAATTGGTATCCAAAGACGACGAAGCAGAAGCAGAAGCAAAAGCAGAAGAGTCCGAGGAGGAAGCGAAATCAGCAGCCAAAGCGGTTGCTCGCTGCATAATTATTCGCGCAGATCGTTCGAGGGTATATTGAGTATATGCAAATGGTTGTAACAACTAGAATATGGCGTGATTACAGAGCGTTTAGTTGGGGTTGGTATGAGCTGGCTGAATAATGTGAGGTTATCATTGCATTGGAAGCGATTAGCAGTAATCTTCCATAGAGATGGGCCGCAGTGGCGGAAAAGCTTAATAGAGATGGACACTGTGAATAGAGATTAAAGTATCAAAGTAAATTATTTTGATCAAGATTTTATCCTTATTTTGGGAAGTAGATGAGGAAGATATGAGATATGTATGTGTATTGATATTATAACAAATAAATAAATATATTAGAAAATTGAACTCCACTAAATAACTTCATGTAGTAGATAACGTTTAAGGTTGGGTAGAAGAATTACCCTTCTCATAAACATTCCCTTCCCAAATTATTTATTTATTCTAGGGTATTCACCTGTCGTCAGTATTCCCATATCCTTCGTATTTATTCCAATAGTCACATACTCGTATGTGTATTATTTTCAGCATCCGCGATGTCCGAGAGCCAAAGCGAAAAGCCGACAGAAATCAAAGTCATATGCAACCACGCCCACCAATGGCATGTTGATCTTCATCAAGATCGCCTGGCAACGGGACAGAGGCTGAGAGTTTGGGACTCTGGAACATGGGAATATGTGGAGAGGGGTGTGCGAGGGATGGTGGTGGAGCCATAGCCTCCATAGAAGCTAATCAACAATTTTCTCACCTCTTTCTCGTGCGATGAGATACAAAAATGAGAGAAAGATCCCGAAAAAAATATCTTGGCGGTAGGCGTTTGCCACACTGAATGCTCTGTCGGCAGCGGCCAAGGGACAGCGCGGACGGACCCAACAGATTCCCGACTCCATTTGCTATCCAAAGCAATTTCAAGCCTTTGTTTTAAGCCGCACATTTTCGATAATAAGACTGGAACCGACCAAGAGGGGAAGCCAAATTGAGGGCTGAACCTGTTGCATGTCGGCAAATCGGGTTAATCGATTTTAAATCGTTTTTATGTTTTCATTTCGATTCATCTGGCTGGGGCCAGTTGCCGGCAAGATTAATCTGCTGCAACTATTAGAAGTTCGTTAGACCCCCAGACCCAAGCCCCAGATCTAAAGCAAACAATCCCATCTGAACATATCCGAACCCAGTTGTCGCGTGAAATATGGAGCTGGCATTAACTGCGGTCACGGACAGTCACAGCTCTACGCACTTCCCATTTAAATCAATTCGAATATATATGGGATCGTTAATGGAAATTTATTCCTGCAGTCACAGGACCACACAGGGACCGGACCCTGCCCCATCCATGTGTGTGTGTGCGTGCTACCAAATAAAACTTGCTGAATATTTGCACAGCAAGTTGCAAATTGATGGACAACCCGCCACAACGGACTCGACTCGACTCCACTCCACTCCACTCGGATCGCCTCCTCCTCCTCCACTCGCAGGTAGGCTTTGCATTTGTATGGCCGAGTATTTATAGCAGCCCGCAGTGTGCTGATTTTTCAAACACATGCCCCCACATCTGGGAGTACTCCACTCCACTTAACTGACAAAGCATCCACTAAGCCAGCCACTGGACACAGTCTGTATCTGCATCTCTGTTCGGGCAAGGGTATGGCTGCATCTCTGGAGTCGAGTCCCGCCGCCTTCACACATGTAAAGCTTAAAAAATTACGTTTTCTCAATAAGTTTTGATAAAAATCAACATCATTTGTGGTGGCACAGTTGGGGGGAATTCCGATATGTGGTAGCTGCTGTTGCTGCTGCCTGCCCCCAAAACGGCAGCCATCCTATACAAATCAGCATTCGACCTTACTGGTAGCTGGAATGCGCTACAGTTGCGGTTTGAGGGCTTGGAAAAGAAGGATATTTGGAGAGGGAACTTTAAGGGAACTAAATCAGAAGTATCTTGGATCCTTTCCCGATATTTTCTGTAAGGGAATTCATGAACGTTTTGCTACATATTTATACGTTTATTTAATGTATCTTTAATCATTTTAACTAAGAGAATAATAAGCCAAAACTCAGATCCATGCAGATCCTAGACTCTGCCACAAACCCATAGGCCATACACCCATGTAGAGCAACGAAATTA
This sequence comes from Drosophila tristis, assembly GCA_018150885.1. Lineage (NCBI taxonomy): Eukaryota > Metazoa > Arthropoda > Insecta > Diptera > Drosophilidae > Drosophila > Drosophila tristis. Next base: position 469,480 of record JAECWT010000168.1, read on the forward strand.
TTCTTGGTCCACACCATATACCTCATTAGCTTACGCATACGGCCAACGGAGATGAGAAACCAGTTAAAACATCGAACGGATCCACATGCTTTCTCCCCGCCTGTGGATGTTGTTGTCAGCTTACGGGAGAGCTAAGAAGCAGTCGACGGGGACTGCTGTGCTGCGGTGGTGTTCGGTGATCGAGCCACCGCAACCATCCAACCACCAGACACAACACCACAGACAGGCCGGGCTCTGGCTGGGGTATTTACAGCGAACGAAACCACATCTCATGTCTTACGCTCGTCATTTGCGCGATTTTTAAGCTGATGATCAGCGACAAACGATCTTTCACTCGGAACATGATGGATTCATACCACCAACAAATTTGCCACTGATGAATGGATTTCTGTCTCTCTGTCTGTCTGTCTGTCTGTCTGGGAGCCAGCAGTCGCCTCGTTCTACTCCTCTACGCTTCGCTTCGTTTGCTTTGGTTGCATTCGTTCCGTTTCGTTCGATTCAAGCCAATCCAATCCGAGGCGATCCTATCCTATCCGAACCGATTTGATCCGATCCGCAGGGGCTCACCAACATGATGTAGTGTAGATATTGTGTGCAGCTTCTGGAATGCGTAGCAAGTTGTGGCACAGCCAAAGCCAAAGCTCAAACAAAATCAGACATCAGACGACAGTCGACAGTGACTCCCAGTTTGTACTCGTATTCGTAGCAGGAGTCGGATGAGTGTAATGCATTGTAACAAATTGGACTGGCGTTTGTAGCGACAGCAGTTCGAGCAATGAGGCAGGCCAGACAGGGAGACAGGGGAGACAGTCGGACTGTCAGACAGGATATGTGATATGCTGGCAGAAGGAGGGGAATGAGGACAGCATTGCCTGGAACTTGTGGCCAAAAGCTTACCTCTAATTTAGCTGACTTGCCAGTGGGTAACCAGTGCGGCGGGGTGATTGATTTACTTACTCAAGTTGTAGTCTTACCAAGCGGTGACCCCGAAACCAAGAAGGGGACACTTTTCCAAAGACTTTTTCACTTTGATATGGAAATAAGGTAGAAATCCCCACAAAGGCCCGAGTGCCGCCGACAATTGTCAATTGATATTCGAAAAGCTGCGATGGCTGTCACAATGAGTGATATGAGTGATATGGAAATGGAAATTACCAGATCTGAGGCCGAGGCAGAAGTGGACGAAGGGAGGGCACACATAATCGCCACTTTTGTCAAACGTGTCAATCAATGTGGGGCTGGCTGGTGGGATGTTCTCCAGTCCCCAAGTCCCCAGAAGACCCCCTGAAATTAGTAACGTTTCCAATTACAGTCGAGAGCGGGGCACACCAAGCCACGCGTTGACGTGTCAGAATTTTCATATGCATGTCAAGTGTCCAATAGTAGAAATCACTATGGTAAATGACTCCCTTCTGCTGCAGATAGATGCATGTGTCTCCGCCATCCCTGGCCCAGTTCACGCCCCTACAAAGCGCTGATTATTGCGGCTTCTCGTTGATTTCTGTTTGATTCGTTCGCCCTGTCATGTCAGTTTTGACAGTCAGTTTTTGTCCGAAAACCAGATACATGCCGGCTGATGGCTGATGCTGGTCTCCTCTCCAGCTCTCTCTGCCTCTGCCACTCGTTCTGCTTAACTTCAATTAGATGAATTGAGGTTTCTTTCTTGCTTTCACACCAGCAGCCGTTACGGCATTATAATTGCCGTTGGATTAGCTGTCAACTTTTTTGTTCCCGATTTCTTTGTCCTTGCGACAGATTTTTCCAGCCCCGGGCTGAGGCTGAGGCTGTGCCTGCCTTTTGGTTGGTTCGCTTGTTCTTCTGAATTTGATATGACATTGATGTGTCAGCCCGTTAAATGAGCAAATATGACAGGATATCAGGCTTGTTTGTGGTTGCTTTCATAATGCCAGCCCGTGGGTTGGGCAGCTCCTGAGGGGATGATCACGCGGTCGATGATGATGAGTTGCATTGTGTGAGCACTGGGCTGATTTTCTCAGGATTTGTCATTCAGATTTGATGCTGCTACAAAAGTCCTTGACTGAACTCAAACTAACCTTGACATTGACTTTTCAAAGGCAAAGTTAATTGGAGTTCAGAGGATAAGAAAAGGAAAATTAGCGGAATCTGTTGAACCTTCTAAAGAGGTTCATGGGACAACCTTAGGTTAAAAGAATTATGGAAACAAGCAACAATATATATTAATTATGAGATTTCGTTAGAGAAGAATGTCCCCAGACATTCCAGACTTTCCCTGACATTGTTACCCACTCCTACCACAATCTATTCTCTCTTTTCCCAAGACAAAGTCTTACCTCCAACCTAAATCAATAATTCAGCTATTCGTTTAAGCCACTGCACTCGTTCCACATTCGTTCTCCCCTTCGGGAAAGGGCCCCATTTAAAAGCATATTAGATAACTTGTACCGAGCCATGGAAAATAAAGCAGAAAATTTCGATTTCATGGCGATAATCATGAATCGTGATTTATTTAGCGGAACAATTTGTCAGTGCGGTGGCGTGGCGTGGCGTGGCGTGGCGTGGCCCGTGATTGCCCCGAGGTCCAATGCCAGACCCGAAAAAGGGGTGGCAGTTCCTGCTGCTGTTGACTTGTGAGTGCTTTGCACCCGGAACCCCATAGCATAGCACGGATACGGCAACGGATATGGACACGGACACTACACTGCCACTCCATAGTCCGTGCAGTCCACCGAATTGAGGGAAGTTTTTGGGTGCTGCGCAAATTCGCGCAACTATTTGTGAAATTCGGGAAACATAAAATTTCGTTATCTATGGTCTCATTATCGTCAACACACACACACACAGCCAGAGGGTGCTGGCAAATCCCAAATCCCCTCACCCACCCTCTCCCCTCCAGCAGCGTCCGAATGCAGTCATGTTGAAAATTAATTTTGTCACAGTTGCGCATCGGCGGAAAGTGTCATTATGATATCGAGTCCGACTACGAGTCTCACTCTCCCACTCTCTCGCACTCCCCCACTCCAACCACCGCGACGATGCTGATGATGAGCCTGTCGTTGTCTGTCGGGTGGTCTGGGGGTTGGGTGAGGGTCGCTCTTGGTGTCGCCAATTGCTAAGCACACGTCTCCCTGTAGCCCCCTCCCTCTACTGGCAATCCCGGTAAATTGAAATGATTCGTTAGGCATACGTCAAGTCGCGTGATTCCAGTTTTTGTATCACTTGATTTTTTTAGGCGATTCGATTTGCCGGCAATTTGTTTGGCTTTTGAAAGTTGTCGGCTTGGGGTAGGACTACTTCTTATAGAGAAGGTTCTTGTTGTGGGCTGTGCCTGCTACGTGGGAATTTTAATTTAATTGAATTTAAATGAAAATTGAATTTTATTAGGTGTGACAATCGGTGCACGGGCTTCTTCTGGGATGCGATGATAGCGGAGGAGGCGTGGGAACTGACTTCGATAATAGGTTTGGTTCCTAATATCTGGGATGTTAATATGTATTTCCGAAGTGATTCCCAAAAAATAAAATTATTATAAAATAAGTGTTAAGTCGGAAAAGGAATTTAAGAGAGTACAAAACGTTCCTTAGAGGGCAAAGTTAATTATTTAGCTTCAATATTTCTCTGTCAACAGTTAATTAACTAATTGATTTTAAAAATCTAGTTCCTATTCCTATCCTAGCCCTATATATCCTCCAACAATGGCTTAGGGTATACCCTGTTTCTTTAGTCCCCTTCCTTTTACTCTACTTTCCTTCAAATCCACTCCTACACTGTCTCATCCCATTCCCCAAAACTATGGCGAAACAGATCAAACAGTCCCCCAACTATTTAGGGCAAGTGCCGCCATCATCAAGTCATCCGGAATCAAATATCCGCTCAGCTTCTATGGTCGTTGATGTCGGCGCTGCGAGGGCTCAAAGAGCTGAGAACTACTTTTCACTTCACACTAATCGCATCTAATTTGACAGATTTACATAAGGATTAGGCGGACGCGGAGAAATACCAATAGAGGTCGTTGTCTGTGCCTGTGCCTGTGCCTGTGTTTGCGTCCCTTACTAAGAGGTAAAGAGGACTGCATAAGTACATATTGATGACTTGACACTGACTGACTGTCAAATGTCACTCAAGCGGCCAAAAAGGGAAGGATTAGAGGGACTCAAAGATGGACTGGGAGGGAATACAAGACGGTGTTATCGGTGACGACAGTGCGGGTTGAAATCAAGTGCGTTTTGGGTTCGGATACAGATTCAAGTGGGCGTTCAAGCTCGGCGTAATTCACACTTTTGTCACGGGCAGTTGACCAGAAACCTGCAGAGAACTGAACTGAGCTGAACAGCGGCGAACGGATATTGATGACACAATGCTGCACATTAAGTCATTCAATTTGAAATGTTGTACAGCTGTGACGATTTTTAGCACCAGACTAGCACCGGCACCAGCACCAGCTCCAGCACCAGCAGCAGCAGCAGCAACAACAAATCAACGACACATCAAGCGCGAAAAAAAGGGGTTGGGTCCGGTCCGGTCCGGTCCCAGCTCCGCTCCGGTACGGTCTGGTTCTGTTCGGTTCTCTGAGTCTGAGTTTTGGGGGCGCGGCGGCGACTTCATTACTCTGCGTCATTAGGCACTCAAATTGTTGCCATAGAGTTTAACTCTTCTTTTGGGTAGAGGGTGAAACCAAAGGTATATGGGTTTTGGTTAAGGTTGAAACATAAATTGGGAATTAACTTAGGAGAAATGGTCCTAGTTCCTATAAGATCATAAAACTACACCATCAACCGCTTAAATGTTACTAAACTTAACTGAAACGATTATTTTGCGCTTCTAAATTAATCTCTTACATGTTATGGTCACACGGAAATGCAAGGGTTTCTCGGGTTCTACAATAATCATTTTAATTTTCAAAATGTTTATTTGAATTCGATTTTTGGCTGCGACTTATTCTCGAACTTAAGTTAATTTCCCCAGTGTCCTCTTTGTTGTTTTTTACAGGATAACAATAAGTCGTTCCCTCCCTCAAAGCTTCGGTACTTGTTTCACTCTTTGACTCATATCGAAACGGTTGCGCATCAATGCCAAACGGAAGTCCCGCGTCAGCGTCTAAGGTGCGTCCATCACCTCCAGTCTGCCTCTACCCATACAATACCATTCCAATACTATTCCCGTTCCATCCCAATCCCTCCTCCCTCGACTATGAAGTGACAAAAGGTCGCGCTTGGTCAGTGCCAGAGTCAGCGCCAGAGTCGTCCGCGTCAGCTTTGGTGTCATTCAATCGATCGACATTATCGACCCGCTTCGAACTGTGCTAATATTGTCGAGTTAACTGCTGCTGCTGCTGCTGCAGTTGTTGTTCAAACTCGTAATTTGCTTTTAATTTTTATGACCATTGCACCCTTTCCGCCTGGGCTCTGGCCCCAGACCGGCTTTGGGTCTGGTCTGGCACTGGAACTGGATGTGGATGTGGAACGGAACTGTTGAAGCGTTGCCATCAACGCGACGCGACGCGCCGCGCCACGCCGCGCGCTTTGTCGCAGCAAATTAACAGCGTTAATGATCGATTTTATAGCGGGCAATCGATAGATAGACATAATGTCAATAAAAGTGCAAAGTACATGTGCACTCTGATGGCACTCACGATGGTGCGGCTGCAGTCAAAGGGTTGGCTCGAGCACAATTGTCTGGCTTTGGCGCTAATGAGCTTCCCATATGACATGTCGATGGTTTGTTCTTTTGGCTAGGGGTACATGAAAATGCAGTTAAGTGTTCAGGGAATCGCCTTCACGGATATTTGTTTGCAGATGTCCATCAAATATGGGAAGTTCATTAGAGTTAAATTATCTTTAGCACATTAGCAAAGTTATACGAGAGTTACATAAGGGGAAATAAATAAATTTATTAAATTTAAGTAAGAACTTTATTAGGTTTATTTCGAATCATTAACAGGATAAAATCTATTGCTTTTGCATGGGATGTGTATTTGGCTTGATTATATAAAGTATTATTATTTATTATTCGACACTTAGGGGTTTGCGAGTGGGCGGGTGCATGTCCAAAGCAAATAATAATATTATAATATTCCTGTGAATGCATTCATATGCATGTCTTGCCCCACTTCTGATAGCTCAAGTATTGTGAATAAATAAACTAAACTGGACCTCCAGCTCACCTCCTTCCTCACTCTCGCTCTCTCGCACTATCTCTCCAAAAACTCGAACCCGTTTCATTAACATTAAGTGCTTCCGCAGAGAGCAAAAGAGCTTCTGGGTTAGTTGGAGTGTGTGGCTGTGTGTGGCAACCGGTCGGCAGAGTTTCGTGGTTGCCACAACGCTGCCACATCGATTAAATGGCATTGAAATTCTAGAAACTTTTCAGCAAGACTAACGACAAGGCACGATAGTCTAATTTGCAAGACACGTACCAAAAATTAACAGCAGACTGTGCCGGAGTCGTCGGAGTCTGGCATCATTTGCATTTTGTGTGCGAAGGAGCAGCTGACAACTTTATTTCGTTGCCATAGACCAAAAGTGGCCTCAAATTACAGCCACACAGGGAGAAGAGAGAGACTGGGGAGCACCGAGAACTGGAGCCAGCAATAGAATGGAAGCTAGGAGCAGCCCCAATAGGAGTGCTGACTCCAGTCTCTGAGTTAGCGCCCAATTTATCATATTTTTCTATGGATAACTCCCATAGAGTTCCATGATCGATTGAGCTGCTTGGATACCCCATCTAACAGTCTTGAGCATGGAAATCCTCAAAGAGTATATCGCGCTTCGGCTTAACCTTATTAGACACACATTCTTTCGTGGCTAACTGGCGCCCAATTCCAGTTTGAGACGACTCCTCGCTGAAATCATGTGCATACGCTTGTCTGGGCCTTCACAAAGAATTTATCTGCGCGGCCCAGAGCGCAGTCTCTGTTTCAGGGCCTGTCGGAGGAGTCTGTCGGTGGAGTCTCTCGGCACACAATGGGTGGTGGAGCGCATTGTGAACGCCACTTAATTACACGGAAGTCTGCCCCAACAGAGCGGCAATGGACAGAGCTGAAGCTCGAGAAGGACTGCAGCTGGATCTACAATTGCTGCCATGTCGACTCATGCGCCTCAACAGAGTCAAAACTCACCGTCGGAGTCGGAGTCAGAGTCAGAGCCAGAGCCAAAGCCAGCTCTGGTTCAAGGTTGAGTCGTAAGACGATACTCCTCGGCTACTCGCTGGGTGGTGATGCAAAAACTAATTGCAACAAGGTTGCACCAGTTGACTCTCTCGCTCTTCTCGCCCTCCGAAAAAACATGCATATGGCGTGCCAAGTACAACAGCAGAAGAACAACAAGAGCCAAGTCCAATGCCTATAAATCAGCAAATATTTCAGCAATAATTCAGTGCGAAAGGTGCTAGCCTGTTGACGATGGTATTCACGCCTTGAGCACGCGTGGATCCCCATTCGATCTGGATCTGAATCTGGATCCTGCACTCGATCCATTCACATAATTAATAAGCGAGAGGCAGCGCCCTAGGAACGGGGAGCAGCCTTGCGATTAATCAAGCGAGCAGCCAACAGAGAGGAGAGCAGAGCCGACTCCAGCTGTGCCTTTGACACTGGCTTAAAATGTAATGATTTAGTTGCATATTCATAATTAACGTATTGCAGGCCCTCGCCTGGCTGACTCATGACTCACCTCACAACCTCCAGAGTCGGAAACGGCGATGGAGAGGGAGTCGAAGTCACGATCCGAGAGACGCGACCCGAGGCCTGTCTCAGTCGTCGTCTCATTAACTTTCAACTGATTTCAACCCAAGGAAGCAGTCAGCGGCATTAGCGGCCTTTTGTTTTTGGTTTTCTCTTAATAACCAATATACAGCAGCGGCCACAATTATAGCAATGCCAACTTACTTAAAAAATATATCTTAGGGATTTTTCACATATTTTGTACTTCTATGTCTCGTATCGCCAGTATTTTTAGCAGGTCAAAAGAGCTGTCCGACTCAAAAAGGAACGTTGAGGCAAGAAGAATTTTGATTTCACATACCGACTGGGAGTCGCTGCACTAGCGAGTTCAGAGCTCGGAAGATATTACGCGTCTTACTAAATGGGACCCATAGCTGCGTTTGTTGCTTTAGTCCATGAATAAAATGACTTTAAACCCATTCAATTCCGTCTCGAAGGGAACCCCTTACCCATCTGCCAAGGTTTAAGTAAAATTTCACAGCTTAAAGACAATATCTGACCTTACTTTATACGCTTTAGTATCAATATCTTGACCTCTATTGTACACATTTTCGCCAAGTCTCTTTTTGCCTAATTGAAAGTCGGCTCCATTTGAAATGGGCCAAAACGCATCTTCTCCCTTTCGGTGGGGTGGAGCTGGTCGCTTGGAACTTTGCCGATCTTCGCCTCCAGTGCATGAGGAGTAATTCCGGTGTTAATTTGTACGCAAGATGCCCATCAATCATGCCAGCGAGAGCGGGGAGTGGCGTTTTGGGGGCGTTGGCGGCTAAACTCTTTTTGTTGTCGGCAACCGAATGAGGCGAAGGAGTAGCCCCAGACGGGTGACCCAATCGACTGGGGATCGTGAGAAAAATGATTGACCAGAATATGTGAATGAATAAACGAGTATGCGGCAGTGGATGCCAGGAAAGTTATTCATAGCAGAAAACCTTACCTTTTGGGCGGGAAAGCTCTGTTGCAACATCGCAACCACCTACGGCAGCTGTGATCGTGTCAATGATGTGACACCAGACACAGGCAGCAAGCAGCAAGCAGCAAGAAACAAGCAGCAAGCAACACGCTTACAACATCAGAAATTGGGCCCAACGAAACATGAATGGATTGCCATCTCTATAAGGATGGGACAGCAATCAAGCCAAAATAATTAAACGCTTGTCAGACACGGCAGACACATGGTAGAAGGGGAGATGGGATGTAGAATCTGTGGGGCCCACACACATGGATGGCCTGGGGACTAACAAACCAAAAACAGTTTGACACAATGCCGCGATAAATTTGCTCATCATTCACTCATTCAGTCGGTAAGTCATTCACGATCAGAACAGCCCATCCCATTCCATCGCAGAGAGAGATTGCCACTAAAAATAAAAGCGGGCCTCATCCGTCAAGCGAACGAGAGAGCGAGAGACTGCGACGAGGTGTCAATGAAAACTCCCCGAACCGAGGAAAGCTGCTGGGCTGACAATTTTCCCGTTTCCTCATGCCACCCGGTGGGCTGGGCCCCAAGTCCCCATGGCACCATGGCAATGCCAATTTGTGGTGATCATTCATGTAACTGTAACAAGATCATTCCCGGCGACCCTCCCAGCGACTTGTCTGTGTGTGGTAAAGTGTCAACATTTACAATGTTCAAATGTCAAAGATGACAGGAGAAACAGATCCAGAGACCTGGCACTGGCACTGAGAATGAGACAGGGACAGGGACAGGGACAGGGAAATGCTTCCAACTGTTGCCGTTGCCGTTGCCATTTCATGTCGAAATAGGGCCAAGACAATTCAATGTAATAGTTACATCAAGTTAACCTTTTAATTACGGGCCATATGCTGCACCCACTGGCACTGGCACCGGTACTGGCACAGGCCTGGCACCAGTACTGGCAACGGCCGGTCCTCATCTGGTTTTTTTTTTGTTCCTTCTTTTTGCATTTCCATAAAAAATTACAACTTGTTTGTGCCTCGTCTGGCGTCACTTAATTGTTTCTCTGGCTGTGCCCGCTGGCTGAGAGACTGAGAAACTGGCGGGGGAATCGGAATCGACTCAGAGACTGAGAGACTGACTGGGGTATGTCAAACAACTGTCAGTTAGTTCGTCATCATCATCATCATCAGTCTGTGGGAAGGGGGCTGATCACAAAAACAGCAGCAGACTTCTCTCCGATCGTGATCACGGCATATGATTAATTTGCATTCACTTTGTTCTCTTTTGTATCTGGCTTTGTTTAAACAAAATATTGACTCATAAGATTGTTGATTAATTCAATTCAGTCAATAAATCACAAATCTGTTAGCCCCCCTCCCCCATCCCAAAAAGAAGACAAAAGAGAGAGAAACTTCCAGTATCCAGAGACTCGCACAAACCAGAGACAGATTCGGTCGGTGATGAGCTTCAACACCGCTGGCAGTGTTGAAATATTGACACCACAGGTGATTTTATATGGAAGTCAGTTAGACGTAGACACCCCAGACCCCAGACCCCAGATCTGAGAAACGGGTAGGTGAACAGTCTGATAACATTTGCTGAGAATTGAATGTTTGAATAAAAGAATAATGAATGATTTGGGATGCGGGTTTGAACTGAAAGTCAAGGGTCAGGAGTGGGGAACGGAAGTTGTCTAATGGGAAAAAAAACCCCATGAAGTATTTAAGGGAAATGTTATGGGTTGAGTTCATTGATAAGGGAATCTTTCCAATCAAATCCAATGTAAAAGAAGTTGATTCGAAAAGTAAAATGCAGTCATATTTCTACTTATGTATCGTAGTATCAGAAATTAATTCTTTTGACGATAGAAAATACTTTGATTTATTGTTACTTCTCTTATTTTTTTGGAGGAACTGTTTCCCTCTAAAAGTACTCCCTTAAATACATCGCTAATTTAAAACTATAAATTTTCAACCCATATGCAAGTTTAATTTCACAAATTGGTTAGGAAATTGCCATTTCAACATACCTATTGGATTCGTCACAGTGTCTTAAAAAGCCAGAAAATGTTTTTGCTAATTTCTTTCCACGAATCAGAAGGTTCCCATTATCTAATTACCCATTCAATACCGTTTCCAGACCACCTGCTTGGGCCATTTCCACTCTCAGCCTTTCCAACTGTCACCAATTTCCTGGGAGTTGCCAATAAATTTTTAAACACTTGCCAAAGCCAATTAGGCCGCAAGCTAATTTTCTCGCCATTTTGCATTGAAATTCTGAATAATTCAAGTGGCGCAAATTGTTCATTGTCCACCTGGTTGACTCTCTTTCCCTTTCTTTGTCTCTCTCTCTCTCTCTCTCTCTGTGTCTGTCGCTTATATAACGCACATGACAGTGTGACAAATTTCACATAAAACAATTGCCTCTGAGGCAGCAACAACAACTGTCGCTAAATAACAAACGACAGCCAGTCAACGAAAAAATATTTAATTGAATTAAATTGTTTGGCATGTCGGCCGCGGCTGTTACCAATCGCAATTGGCCAATTTAGCAGCCAGATACAGAAACGCAAAGCAGAAATTGTTAGCCAAATGAAATGCTGTGAGTCAGTCGAAAAGAAATGCCGCATTTGGGGAGCCACTCGATGGTTAGATGGTTGCTGGCAGTAGGTGGCACTGGAGACCCCAGTCGGAGGCAGGAATGTAAATGGAGATGGCGAGATGGAGGTGGCAGTGGAAAGTGACGGTAGAGTGTCGCTTTTATTGTTTACTTTCAATCACTTTTCGTCACGAATTCGTCGGTTACTTGTAGAAAAAGTAGCAGCATGAATAAATAATGCCCCTGGCTGGTACTTGCACTGGGGTTTCCAAAGGGCTCGTTGTGTGTTCGGCTTGGGTTGGGTCACTTCCATAGAGACAGGGGTGTAGTTGAAATGATTTACTTGAAAAGGGGCATAGCCAACGAGAGCAGAAAGCAGACTTAGTTCTTGCTTGACATTCTCGCTTACATTTTAAAGATAAAACAAACCTTAAAGGGTTCCATCTGTCGCCCCTTTTGAACCCCTTTTTAGCTACAGCACTGAACCTCTAACAAATCACAGACACATGGTTGACTGACTGCTCTGTGGACATCGTTGACAAATTGCACATAATGATATTAAATTGAAAATGATTGTGTGCAATTGTTTTTTTCCCTCCCTCCCCCACTCGCTGTCGCTGTCTCTTTTTTTCGCTTTATTCCTATCTCTTCTTTGCCATACAGCCCTCTCACTTTCACTCATTGTGCATTTGCTAAAATCACCAACGGACAAGGCGTTTCGCGTTTACGTTTGACGCACAAATTAAAATTAATGGCGGGGCAGTGGCGCGTAAAGCACAAAAAAAATACCCAACGACAACCAAACCCCCACACGATACATCAAAAGGTGCACACACATACAACCAGCAGTGACACAAACAGCAGACACAATATCTACAGTACAACAAATATGGAGGAGGCAACCACGCACGTGCGTCCTATAAACAGAAGCTGCACTTGAGATCGCTGGCGTCTGGACTGATGGCATGCGATGGGGCAGAGATTCGGCTGTGGACTGGCCCATGCCCAAGAGTATGTTGGATTTCCACTTACAACGAAATCATTTCACTTTGCCTAATGTGCAATTAGAAAACGTATTTTCATTAGTTTTATCGCAACCATTTAGTTTCAGCTGCCACCAGACCACCACGTCCATCCTCCCATCTTCGTAGAGAACTCTCCAGTGCACGTGTGTCTTATGTAAACTGCCTTCGATAAGCTTTCAATAGGGTCTCGAGTCGGAAAGGTGCCCTCCAGGTCTCGACGAGTACGAGTATCTCAAAAATACGCTTAATTTTGCTTATCGGTTTTTCGAAGAGACAGAGGAAATGCCCGGAAAAAAACAGATGACTAAAAGCATTTGGCGTCCGTAATGATGATGATTATTAGACGATGGCTGGAGAGCAAGAGTGGGTGGATGGAATGAATGAAACGATTGGGTGGGGTGTGCCACATGTTGAACGATGAACAATTTAATTGGTAATAGATCTGGAGTGGGTTTGTTTCAAATAAAATCGTTGGATATTCATTTAATATTTAATTTATATTAAATTATTTATTTGTTTAAAAAAATTGTGAATTATTAAAAGAAGCTGCGCTTTCATTTTACAAATGTATCGGAGCACTCGAAATTAACACAAATATTATTAATATATTCCTTCGCTTAAAAGCGAATAGGCTAAGCTTTTTAATCAAAACTTTTATAGCTACATCCGCCACTAAATTTCAAATATTTGACCAGTCTCTATCTGGTTAAACAATCTCTACAGCTCTCCAATCAATTCCAGCCGAAACCATGTCATAGATCAATCGCTCAACTGGCTTGTGCATGTGTTTATTCATTTTTTATCATATAATTTGTACATTTACTTAATTACAGACATCTGCCCCGGCGATTTTCATTTCCATTTCAATTTCCAGCCGAGTTCATTGTCTCCTCGGGCTGCTCTCACTTTGAGTCGCTGCCAGAGTCAAAGTCGAACAGCTTTCGCTTAAAGTAGTTGGCAAATTAGCAACACCAACAATCACAATCACAGTTCCAGTCGCAGTCCCAGTCACAATACCAGTCACAGCAGCCAAACAAAAGGCAGAAAGTTATATACATTGATACTCGTACTGACTGCTGCATGCTCAATCAAATGATCGTGTGAAATGATTTTGATCATTGGCCATCTATCAATGTTTCAGTATTTCAATTCATTTCATTTATAATGAAACGCAACAGCAACAGCAACAAGTGCTGCCAGCGTTTAATTAACTTGATAAATCGTTTGTAAATTTCTTAATTATTACGTAGCCGTCGTGTGGTCAGTCAGTTACAAGCACAGCCAAAGCCACAGCCAAAGCTTCAAGCTTCAAGTTCAGTCTTCGATACAGTCTCCGATTCGGCGTCAGCCATCGATTCAGCTAAGTACAGCAATAATTTAAACATTTTTCGCTTTGCCATTCACCTTAGCAACTGGCTCCAATCACACACATTCATTCGTGCTCATTCGTTTTAATATTTATTTAATTATTTTGCCATACAAACTATAATTAATTTAATCTGCAATATTTGCGACGACAAACCAAATGGTTTTTGCTGTTCAAACAATTCGCATTAGTTGGCAATGTCGCTAATTGTTTATGAGGTGAACAACAACAAAGCAATTATATATACGAGTGTGTAGGTATAAACTTTTGCTATTGAGAAACTGTTAACAAGTTAATTAAATAATTGACTAAAAAACAGCAAATAAAAAACATTATCTGTGATGTGTGAGAGTCTCGGAGCTGCTGCTCACGTAATTGCCCATAATAGTAATTATCGTCGTTAGCTAAGACAGGCTAACAGTGGGTTCTAACAGCTGCATAACTGCTGCTAAATGTACAGTTCAAGAAGTGCTTCTAGCGTTGTATATTATATGCAGCTCACAGTAACAAAAGATTGAAGAAGTTGCCAAGAAAATAAAGCAACAAAATCAATAAGGAAAAACTTCTATATGTTCTTACTCGTACTTTAACTGAACCCTTTTCAAAACTTGGCAACACTTTGGTGGCAGCTACTTTGAGTTTTCCATAAGTGCAGCTGCCAAAAAGTTGGCAAAAAGTATCCGAAAGACATCCACAAGGAAAGACAACGATAGAGAGAGAGAGATGGGGACATACAGTCAGTTACAGTAATTAATTAAAAGCCAGTTTCTGCAAAGAAGATACTTCCCTTCAAGTTTCGGGGCCAACGGGAACTCCATCCCACAAAGCCAAACTGCCTTACTAAGCGCCTTGTGATCCTTTCTTAATTGAAAAATGTCGTCACACAAAATGGAGAAATGGCAGGCGAAAGGAAAGCAGAGCATTCAGCAATGGGAAATCCCTGTTAATCCGGCACTGAAATTGGAAAAACCTTTGCACAAAACGAAATGGAGCCAGAAATAGAGACAGACTCTGACACTGAGCGAGAAACGAACGGCAGCGATTGGCAGCGTCCCAGAACGAGGCTCGTAAAACTCTTGAGCCTCGACATAAAATTGGACAAATTATGTAATAAATGCAACATAAATTTTGGCTTTGCTCCACTAATTGGAAAGCAATGCACGCAGTTCCTAACCCAACAATTTGTTCAAATATAACCATTATGGCAGCTAAGCATAGATCAGAGGGCTCTCTCTCCCGCTCTTCCGCTCTCTGTATCACCTTCTCCACAGGTCTAGGTTCCATTCCAGTTTCTTACAATCAAAAGTGTCACAATATTACACTCTCAAACAAATCGTTAGACTTTGTGACTCATCGAACAAAACGCAGGGCAGACTTTATGTCTTCGACTGGATTTCATTCATAAATCGCCCCAACAATATTAGTCAGAGATTTGGTGGAGGGTCGGAGACAGACCTTATCCGATGGAAATCGTATAGCCACCAGACAAAAAGGGGTCGTCACACCTTTGGAAATCAATATCAAACAATGCCCATGTTGTTGGTGATTTTCCGGCAAACATAAAATTTCTTTTCAGCAGTTGGCTGCTTTGTCCCAACTTTGACACTTCTTATGGCCGGTCGAAAACTTTTCTTCTTTCTTCGCCCGTTCCGCAGCCGAGTCGACAAATGAGCCCGCCCGAGTGGGGACCGCCGCCGTCGCATTGTCTATGCTGGATCTTGGATGCTGGTCATCTGTCTGGGGCACGGGCAGCCAAAAAAGGGAGAGAGAGATCGCTCCATGGGCTGCTTCGGTGGGGAGCTGCTGACCGTTTATGGTTCTCGTCGTCGCATTTGCATGGAAATTTGTTGAAAACGCATTCAAACGAATCGATATCGAATGTTATTCGAAATCAATGTTGAAACGGTAATTTGTTGACCAGTTTAAATGTGTTATTAGCACCGTTTATATGCAAGTTACGCCCAAGAAAGGGCCCAGCACTGATAGATATCTCGGCTGGATATCGGTTCCTGCTCTCGTTTGTGTACGAGTGTGCCCTAATTTATGTATCTGGATGTGGGCTGGCTGAGACGAGCCATTCTACGGCAGTGTTATGTCTATATTCGTGCCTGTTTAAACTGCAATAAGCCATGGCTAAGACTGATCTATGGCTGAGCTTAGATCCAGCTGTCTGGGGCTTTGATTGGGTTTCGATTTTGTCATTCGAACTGGGCTTAGCCGCGGATAAGCGGGGGCCTCTCGATGGTTATGGTTTGTGTGATTGATCTATGCAAACTCGGATTAAATTTGATACTGAAACTGACCACTTGGAGGGTCCAGAATATTTATAGGTCATAGCAGGTCGAGCGATGTCTAAGAATGAACTTTTAGTTTAATATGTTCGATTTTCCTCTATGTGTATGTGAAAGCTATTTTGCAATTGAAATTTAAACATGCGTGTGAGCGGTTAAATACAATTAAAGTTCTATGCAGTTATGATACATAAATTCAGCAGGCCATAAGTCTATTTGTTGTTTGACTTCTATTCAATATCCAACACTCTGCCATTTAAAATTTTATATCAAATTTATGCCCGATATTCAAATGCAGCTGATACGAATCAGAAACTCTTTAGACTTTAAAGACTCCACATAAAACCCTTTGATATACAAGGCAGCCCATGGAGCTTGTCACACATTTCAAATGTCTCAACCGCTAGCGAAGACCCAGAGACAGGAGAGACACCACCGAAACGAATAATGTGTAAGAGACCCCAAGCGATTGTCCGCAAACAAATGCAGCAAATGCAACCAGAGAAGCCATTGCATGCAAATGGACAGGACCCCAAGCTAGAGACTTTGGGAGAGGCCTACCAAACCCACAAGCTAACAAACCAACCCAGACACACAAAGAGAGAAAGAGAGAGACCCGGCCGAGCCTCGTAAATTTGCAGCTTATTGGCAATAACTGCAAGTGGCTTGTTAACAATTTAACACGTCTTAATCGTTAAATTTGTGGATGCGCAAAAAATACAGCCCGAGACTCTGACTCTTGACTGGGCCGAGACACTCGACTAACTCACACGCTAAATGCCAAACGCATGACACTTTTTTAGGTGTGAATGCCAGAACCGAACTCGGATGCTGATTTTAATGGCAAACTCGTTTGTGGGGGCTTCGAGGCTGGAGCTGGGATTCGATCGGTTTAATAATGATATTTTCAGGCGAGTACCCAGCCCCAGGTTCAGGTCCCGCATGAGACTGCAGTCTCCACTGACTGCTCTGTCCTCTCGGTCCTCAGTCGTCTGTTCTCAGTCTCCAATCCTCAGTCCCCAGTCCACGTCAGAGTCAAACAAAAGACTTAAGTCATAAACTTTATGACATTTTGCAAAAATCTCGCCAAGAATGTCATCAATGAAACAAATCGATTTGTTTACATGCCAACGTCTCTGTCGTTTTTACACTCTTTCAAAGGGTATTCCGATTTTTACTAGATGTTTGAAAAGCAGAAATAAGAGACTTCGACCCTGTAAATAATATGTGTAGGTATACCAAATAAAAACCTCAAGTATATATAGACCATACCGCAATACTGTATCCATATTACAGCTCCCATACGAACTCTCCGCTTCCAAGAGTATCTCCACCTTCGGCGCCGAACCCCTTACTATCCATTCGTTGTTATTCCTGTTAGCATTTGCTTGTCTGGACTCCTTCTCTTATTGCCAATATCGATTTGACTCCTTTGGCTTTGGTCTCTGTCTGCCACCAAGCTGCAGCAGCAGCGCAGCAGCAGCGGAGCAGCATCGGAGGCAGCTACCCTCTTGCCCCTCCTGTACTCATTTATGTGGCTTTACCTCCTGGCTTTTGTCCACACAATTCTGAGAAGATTTTAATCTTACTCACTGCAGTCTCTTCCCCACTCTCTGTGTGCGTCTCCGTCTCCTGGTTGTCTGCCTCAGACTGTTTTTTGGGGTCTGGTGGGGGGCATTCGGTGTGCGGTTTATGGGTTTTCGTGTCTGATAATTTTCTGATTTTAATGTGCGAAATTAAACATCACATTTTTCAACACGAACGTTTTGTGCATGCGGTTGAGTGTATTTCATAAGGAAACGACCGTTCGAAAGGAGTTGAGAAAAGTTATAAAACGAAAAAAGCGGAGGGAATGATATCCCAAAAGAAGGCATGCAAAGATATCCTCGCAAAGCTGTAGACGTCCTAAAATTTCGGGATATTTTATGGTAACTTTTATAAATCAATTCAAATAAGTTGTGAAGCTTTACAATAAAAAGTAAGCTATTTAAATACATCTTCCAAAGCTTCAAGCGTATATCAATGGCCCCAGCCAATCAACTTCCACTGTCTATACATATTTCGTCCCTCAAACAATGTTAACATGTGTAAAAAATAACTTCATCGCTACAGAGCTGTCAAAATTTGAAGGAAATTAATTCCAACCAGAGCCAAAATAAATAAACAGTCACAAATTATACCCAAATTAGCAAACAACCAGACCTATGCAACCCACCACCACTTTCAGGGCCACCCACCCCCCGGGGCAGAGTAGCTATCAGATACACGTTACATGTGTAGCATAATACACAGACAAATACCGAGAAAGCACAAACACAATTACAATTACGGGGGCAAGTGACGGCAAAACGGGGCAATAAATACAAACCGCATAAAGCGACGCCAGCGGTTGCCTAATCCAAGGGGGAGTGGTGCACAGGGTGAGAGAGTGGGTGGAACGGGGCAAAGTCACCCTCATACCGAGGGTTATTTATACACCCCCACAGTAGCACCAATTACTCAACATGATTTCAATGAAATTACCGCACAAAACAAAGCCAGAGCTGGTTGAAGGAAGCAAGTCCTCACTCAGAACAGAAGGAGCAGAATCCATGAGCGGCAGGAGGAGCAGTGCGTGAAGCAGGAACACGTTCACACTGGAAAAAAAATAATATGCATTTCAACTGGTTATAGATATATTTTTGCAAATGTCAAATGGATATATTGCATCTTGCAGCATATATCTTAGAAGAAATTTTTCTATGGAACTCTGTAATTATCCAAAAGATCCTCGAAAATATCCCTTATTGTTCTCAGTGCAGCAGAAACAAGAGCAGCCACATCTAGATAGAGTTGCCACAGCAGCAGCAGCAGCAGCACCACCAACATCCCAGCAACGCCCCGGCAACAACCACATCAATCTCAATAACAATTCATAATTCATGTTTAACATGCGCCCCCGTTGTTGAGCAATTTAGCAGGCCACCCCGCCACCGCCACCCAAACACCCATCCGGAATACTGGCACTCAACCACCCAGCACCACCCAATGCCACCCCCGGCAGGACCACTCAAGTGGCCCACTCATCCTCTCGGGTGGCAGTCGCATAAATTGTTGATTGTTTGTCTATGGCCCCGGTCCGGGATGTATTTATGACACTCGGGGAGTGAAGTCAACGTTGTTTTTTTTTGCCTCAATAACAAATGACACCCGAAATGGGGTTGCTCGACGACAACCCAACTCCGTCATCCATCCTTCCACCTGCCCTCCTGGCTGCTGGCGGCTGCTGCTGCTGCTTCTGATGCCACTGCTTTTCCCGATGATCATCCCTAATTGGTGTTGAATGGAGTTTTCCTTGTGGCTGGTGAAATTTTCTGCTTTTGGGGTGAAAGGTGGTAGCCCTGGCAGGAGGGAAAAGGCTGTGTGTGTGTGTGTGTGGATAGAGGAGAAGGGTATTATGGGATGTGAGGATTTTAGCATAAGCCAAATCGTGTGGATGGGCGTGAAACTTATTAACATAATTGAGATCTTTGTTTGTCTATGCTTTGGATGAAAAACAATTCAGGGAAAATCAATTTTAGGAAGATGTTTCTTTGTATTTATTTTATGTGTAGATAGAATTCCAATATGAGGATAAGAGCTTCCTCTGTTCAATGGCCGAAACTTGTAATAATTGCCAAATAATTTTGCATTTTCATGGAATTTTAATGCCAATTGAATTTGCCAATCTTAAGTGTAATTTTTATGTCCCCAAGTTTAATTTTGTGAAATTTGAATTTATTTACATTGCGGACAAAGGAATTTACCGCAGAAATCCATACAAAATTGTCTCTCCAATGCGACGACAAACGCCGCAGGGGGGTGCTGCTGCCAATGCCAATTTTAAGTATATTTTTGTATCCACCAGATATCATGCCACGTTCCCGATTCCCGCACAAATTAGCATTCGCTTAAGTTATAATTTAATTATAATTTATTGATTTTAAACGGATATTTTATTTATACCCCCATCGAACGCTTTGCGGCGGCGTTGAAGTTCGATTCTTGTCTTGTTTTACGAGCTGTAAAAACGTGGACTTTATGGGGCACTTAATTTGGCCAAATATGGCTTACAAAATGATACAAACTAAGCTTCGACCGACAGTGGGCGACGACTCCCCAGTGGTTCTTGAAAGAAACTTCAAGATAGGGGTCTTTCCTCCGTTAAAAATAAATTTAGATATCGAAACTGTCGTCAGGGCTCCCACGTCCACTCCTCTGAGAGCGGTCACATTTATCATGCTAGCCCAGCGGCCAGTGTGACCATGTGTGACCAGAATGGAGGCGAGAGCGCTGCCAACTGGCGGCGAAATATATAAAGTGCCAACCGCTGCCACCCAATTACCAAATGACATGACAAAACCGCTTTAAGGCGTCGTCGTCCATGTCTCCATACAAAATTGCAAATTAGGAGCGCAGCGCAAAGTGGAAAAAATACTGAGAAATAACGAAACAAACAGCCGTAAAACTTAAATGCCAAAAACAGAAGGAGGATTACCCAGTGGGGCTAGGGAAGGAGCAGTGGATGGAGCAGCAGGAAACGAAACAGAAACAGAGAGATAACTGCCAACATGGCCGTCGCGTCGGAAGGAAAGAAAGATAGAACGAAAGTGGAAAGGCACAAAAAATAGAAACAAATAACATAAAATGCACGGCAATAAAAAGCAGCCAAGCAGCGAGAAGCGCGGAAAACCATGAAAATCTAACAGACAAAATGGTAAGAGGAGGAGATAAAGAAATTTGGGAGAGTCTATGCAGTAATACCTTGGAAAAGGGGCAATGCATTAATTGTTGTTGAATAAATTAGTGATCAATAAGCAATCGATATGATTTCCTTATGTGTAGTACATACTATGTACTATGTACTTATATTATAACATAGAAGATATTGTAGTTATATTAATAATTTCCATCTTTCAAAAATCCCATTACCAATACATAAGACTTTTTCTTTCCCGAACCGAAAACTCAATATACCCAAGCCCAGCGAAACTCGACCATAAAAAAAACTCGCGTCCTGCTTGGGGTTTTTTTTGTTCGCTTTCGCTTATCTTTAACTGCCATCAACAAGATGGCAACTTCCGTTCGCGCGCCATAATGTTTTCTCTGCAGCAAAGCGAAGCCTTAGCATATACACACAAGCACACACACGGACAGCATACAGAGGCAAGTCACGCACACAAAGGCGGGCCAAAGCTCACGCAGTTACCGCTGTATGTGGCAAGTGGCAAGTGGGAAGAGGCAGAGACAGAGTCAGCAACGGAAAGGAGAGATGGTCACCAGGGCGTGTAATTGAGTGCTACAGGACCCTTTTAACATTTTTATTTGCACATTAGCGAGGGTGGAAATGGCGAAATTTGCGCCCAAAGTGACAGCGCGTTGAGTGTGGGTGGTGGCTGAGGCACTGGCAGACGGAAACGGGGCGGGGCAGGAGAAGGAATACAAAGATACTAACCATTTCCGTATTGACTTCCAGTTAGCATTGTCAATATGCTCTCGAGTGAAGCGGTGGGTTCCTTCTCCCAAGTCATCGACCAATTTGTTTGTGGTTCGAAATGCGACAGTTGTCAGGGATGGAGTAAGGCTAAAGGATGGTCTGCGGGAGTGGCGGGTTTTCCGAGCATATGCCAAGATGTCGCTGCGATAGATAACACTCAATTGTTATGGCCATAGACATAAAAGTGGGATGTGGCTTGAATATTCACTGAACATTTTAAAATGTGATTCAGAGAGCCATTGAGAAACCTAATTAAGACCATAATCGATCCGAGACAATTCTCCATAAAGGTTAGAGAGAACACCCAATTTTAATCCCTTAAAGAGGTTTCAGAAGTTGCCACACTTATAAATCAGAAATATTCCCGTTTCGCACCACATTCGGAGCCACATTTCACTCTCCATTACAGAGCCCCAGCAGAAGTATAGCCAAACCATATTACGATAAGATATCTATAGAGAGAGGGAGAGAAAAAGAGTCGACCCTTTTTGGCTCATAATTCAAACGCAATAGGCCAGAATGGCAGCCATTTTGAACCCTTTTCATGCGAGTACGCGGCGTATGAGTAACATTGCGGAAAACATGAATAATTCCACTCCCGATCCAGCGCCAGTCGCAGCTGATGATAAAACACGAAAATGGGCAAACATAAATCTAGCAGACACACACACACACACACACACACAAGATATGCCATAAACAGAAGGCGGACTTGAATATTTCTACTGTTTATTAAAGTTGCTCAAAGCTCTCACCCTCCCTTACGGTCCATGGCACTGTACTGCCACTCAGCCTCATTTCCAGACACTTTCACTGCGATTCTAGGCAGGAGACAACATTTACATCAACATCATCATCAGCAGCATCCACACTCATCTCCGGCCGCCCGTTCCGCTCCTCGTGGTCGTTGGCAAAGTCAACTTTCGTTTAGCTTGTAAATAGCTCGTTTTCGCAGACTTCGTAACTCGACGCCATGTTAATATATAACAATTAATCTTAACTAAAAGTATCTGACGCCCACCAGGCATACACCATGGAGCCTTGAGGTTTATGCGGAGACATTGCTGTAGAATCGGTGATAAATGGGAGAGTTTTTAGCGGTAGTTTGGATAGGGACACTACGCGGAAAAAACTTAAACGATTAATACTGTGAAAAATGAATGAACACTTAACAATCTCGATTGAAGTTGGTACTTGTGTGCAATTGAACTAAAAAGCATCATACATGATCCTTTCTTAGTGCTGGGTTCCATTCACCCAACCTTCTGTAGTACAAAATATAGAAGAGTCAGTTGGGGCAGCATCTAAAGACTGAAAAAAGCTTCGGCTGTTAATATAATTTTATTATTATTACTGCTACCGCATAAACCCTTTTCCGACTCCCTTTCTGCATCACAATGAGTGCCACTCGGACTACAACTACAACGACACAGGCTCCAAGGACGCCATGTTGTTTTCCTTCTCTCTCACGCACACACAAACACACTAGCTGGTACACAGAACAGTCACACACACACATACTGGTAGAGAGGAACACTTTTTGCACATTACAGTGTTAATGTGCCTCACTGCCGCATGTAAAAACCCAAGTAATTTAAGCAAGTCTCGCCCAGACCCTGCCTGTACCAGAAGGAGGCGCCACAAACAGAGCGACAGGGACAGCCAGCTCAGGTTGCCCCATGGCCACCCACTGCCAGCCATGTGGCACCCATCCATGATGGGGGTTTTGGTTTTCTGGG
This sequence comes from Drosophila tristis, assembly GCA_018150885.1. Classification (NCBI taxonomy): domain Eukaryota; kingdom Metazoa; phylum Arthropoda; class Insecta; order Diptera; family Drosophilidae; genus Drosophila; species Drosophila tristis. Next base: position 492,632 of record JAECWT010000168.1, read on the forward strand.
TGGCTGTGTGTGTCCGTGTGCGTGTTAATGATTTTTTGCACACAGCTTCACAACTTGACGCTTTGGGCTTGTCTGCGCTGTGTCCCTTTCACTCTGCTACTAGCTCCTGCCCCGAGAGCCAGACTGAATGTTCATGGCTATGTGTATATACACAAGTATGTACATATGTAGGTGGATGCCACGTGTACATATAGGGGTATAAATTTATATGGGCTTTATGGGTTGCCACGTGCATTCGACGCTTGGGGTTTGTAGGGCTTCGGTCAGTGAGATGATTAACAGATACAAGATGGAAAGTTATGGAGGATGGGAACCCAGAGATAGTTCGGTTGGTTCGGGGATTACAGCACTTACAGCTCTTTAATAAATACATTTATTCCGAAACTGAGAGATATTCTACCCAAAAAGAACAGGTTAGGCGAAAATATCTTCAATAGCAAACTTTACCTGACTTTTACCCTTAACTTAAACATGGCAGTCTTCCACTTTCTATCTTAGATCTTCCCCATGCTCTTTGCTCTCATGAACAGCATAATTCCCCCTCAACGGTACACCCAACTGTTCATCCCAATCTGATCTTGTACATACAACCCAGTTAGCCAACAAACCCTGAAATACAAATTTCTACCCACTATCAACACATTTGCATCTGGCAAGCCAAAAACATTAAGAAATGAAACCAACCCAGTCACGTTGTCAAGACAACTCCGGCAATGCTCCGTTAACTGCAAAGCCCAGGCAAACGTCAAGTGTCAATCAAAAGCTCTGCAGGGGATCCCAAGCATTCGCTGACATCCTTGGCGCCAAGCGACCCAGCCCGGCCCTGACAGGCCTGACAACTTCGTCGCGGATTCGGACTTTGGTCACTACTTTTTTTTCAGCTTGTGCAAGAAAAACTGCTTATCATTTTTCGACCAGTAGTTGCCTAATAAAGGCGTTACCTGCTTCGGACAGTCAAGATTATTAATTACTCTATTTTCCAGCCCCCCTCACAAAAAATAAAAATGAAAACGGAAAAGGAAAAACGGCTTGGGCGAGTGCCGCCCATTGACTTTGAGAGCTGACCCCTCTGCTTATTACATTTTAATTGTTTTACAATTTTTGTGTGTTTTTCTGGGTGGCGCCTATTAGCATTTCGTTGGAGTGGAGTGGAGTGGAGTGGTGCCCCGCACCACGTGGTGCAATTCCCAAACTCCAGAAAACAACAACCACAGGAGAGGCAGCCACCGCAGCAGCGGTTGCGTCTGATTTTAACCATAAATTATTCAGATAAGCATAAGTGTCGGTCTCTATATGCGAGTATGTCTGTCTGCTTATATATCTCATTTTTTGGCTGTAATTGTTTTTCGTTGGTCATGATTATACTCGCCGGGGGCAGGGGCATGGGCAAGGGCTGGGGGCGGAGGGTGGTTGCAACCATTTTTGGAAATGTAATAAACCGTTTTGCTGTCTACTGTTCGGCTTGGGAAAGGGCGTGTAATTGGCTGGGACTCGTTTCCAGGTGGGAATTACAAAAGAAAAGTTAATGGAATTATTTGGAGGTCGGATATTGTAATTTTCCGGTAGATCACCATCTAACATTTCAGTTACTATTATATATACAGCAAATACCTCATATAGTTCACAGTATTTTATATGCCATAATACTACCGGCAACACTCTTGTCCAAACCCTGGTTCTCCACAAGTCATTACAGAAGCTGCTTCCATCCCTGCTGCCAAGCTATCGAGCCAGTTCTTGGAGCATATGCAGCCCGAGACTCTGCGCGTTTCTTTGGTATTTTCTCCATCAACTGGTTGTATCTTTTGTTCACAGAATCTTTGTCAGAAAATGAAACAGTACAAAATTTGCCCAGGGCCAAAGGCCACCGGTAATCCCAATCCGTTCAAGGACCCCAAGATCGAAGAAGGGCTAGACATCTAAGGCTAACTGTCGAAAGAAAAGCCGAGGAACATTGGATAAGCATGCAATGGGCACTGCAAAGGTAAACTTACCTTTTCAAATTTATAATAAAAATAACATGCAGGAGAAGACCTTCTCCTACGTAATTTATCACTCTACAGTTTGCGTAAGGATATTCTGACCTTCACCATCCCCATCGCAATTTAAACTTCTGAACCATCCTTCACGCTTCTCAGAGCGGGACACATCTCGAAGTTTTGACGGGACGAAATTCGCACGCCGCTCAGCTGCCTGTATGAAGCACTTCCCAAGACGTCCTGGATGATTGTGCTGAACCTCGCCAGGGCACATGACCGTCAGGCAATGGTGAATCAAATTCACAAGTCGGAACATCTACATAGGATTTGGGCTTATCATTTCTATTGTTGCCTTAAATTATATGTTTCTGGAAATTTACCTTTACGCTTCGCAAAATAAAAAAAAAACTAAAAATTTGTAAGTTACAAATTTTATGTGTACTTGTACACTTCCAAACAAAACCTGAAAAAATACACACAACCAAAGACATTGAAAGCAAAGCAAAGTGGAGGAAAGTGAGTGAAAATTCTAGGGAAGTTTCGATTGACTGCGACCTAAGGAAGAAAGCACAGGGGCTTGTTCTGCTGAACCGTTTTTAATTCCATTGACCAATGATAGTTTTAATGACTTAAGCGATCCTCTATTAAATGCGATTTAGTTATTATACTATTTTATATTTTAATGCCCATTCCATCTGTCCATTCCATCTGTTTGTGGATCTATCCATTCTGTCTGACATATCTGTGATATATTTTACAGCGATAAAGTATACAATTTGTACAACAATTATGATCCTACACACCTTTTCGAATATCTATCTAACCCGTTTGAGATATCGCCCACTCGTTCAACATAACCTCTTCTTACTTAACCCATTAAAATCCTTTCTTTCAATTGAAACTTTGGGTCTAGATAATTCCGGGTGCAAGAGATATAACAATCTCCAAAATCAGACAAAAGTTTTCGCTGCTGATTATGTAAGCAACTCAGCGAAGCCAGAGAAAACCAATTTAAAATTCACAGCACATTTTCCGCTGCTGCTGTAACAATATTGACAAAAAAAAAACCCCCCTCCTAACCAAAAAACACACCCAGAGCACACCCAAATACCCAACCCAAGGATCTGCCCCAAAAACGCAAAGGGAGTCGCTGCTGCTGTTTAAAATTCCGTGAGCATCGTTTCACAACTTTCCAAGTTGCCAAAAAATCGAAGCAGAACCAAGGAGTCGAAGGGCGAAAAAGAACTGGAATAAAAATGCACAAGCATAAATTCTCCAGGGCTTCCTTCCTTCGAGTGGGTGTGGCAAGCACACAGACAGAGAAACCGAAACAGAAAGAGATAGAGATAGAGAAAAGGAGAGAGCGAGCGTCCAAAGAAAATGTGAGGAAAATAAATGAAAATGCTCAGAGCTCGTTCACAAGAGTGCTTACGGCATCCGCAAGGAGCTGTTGAAGTGGCAAATTTGCGCAAGGCGACGCCAAAGAGGAGGACACCAAGGACACACGGACACCACCTCCTTTCAACCACCCACTGCCACAGTCCACACCGCCTCCCCCTCTGCTTCAGCCACTGCTTCTCCGGTGGTGCCATCGTTACTTACAACAACTACATGCCAGTGTCAACACATACTTGGCCATTCAAGTGGGCCAAAAACCCCAAAGGAAGCTCCCGACGCCATATTTGTTTCTACAGCAGCATTCTTCCCTCTCTTTTCCTCTTTCTTGTCATCTCTTTCACTGCCGAAAACATTTTTATGGCTTTGACATAAAAGCCAAAAAGCACAGAGTGTCATTTGTTTCTCTACCTCTTTAGGTCCGGCCCGTACCCGTACCCAAACCCTTGCCTTACCCTTATTCTTCTGTGTTGTGTAATTAACCCCTTTTTTGGTTTTTATTTCGATTTTTTGTGTGACTGTGAGACAATAAACTTTTGTGACAAAAGGCTTTTAATAGCTTGGCGACAAAGTTTGGCAATTTTTTCGCAATTTGCCGCCACAACAATTTGCGTTTAATTAACCAAAAGTTTCACTCCGCCCCAAAAAGCGTTTAGAAATTGGCATTTGGTTGTCTTCTGTCTCTCTGGCAAATTGCTGTGGAAAGTTTTTGGCTTGCAATAAAATTAATTTTGATGAGCTTCGCCCAAAGTCTAATGTAGACGGGGGGGGGGAAATTGTGTGGGAAGTGAGGGGCTGTGTGCTGGGAAACTGTAGCTAATTTTGGTTTGATTTTCCACAAAATATTCTCTAGCACTTTAAGCTGCTTTCATAGAGATCCCAACAATCCTCTAAAATCAAATTAAACCATAAAAATGCACATAAAACTAACAACCCCCTGTGGATGAGATCAGAACTACTCGCAACAACCCCCTTGGAACAGATCAGTTCAGAGATCAACTTTAATCGGAAATGCGGCGTGTAAATGATGCCATCATAATATTGGGATTTCCAAACAGCAGCGACCGACCACATCATCAGTCAAGGGGTTAATAAAGCCCATAAAATTCTCTAAACAGATTTTCCAGCGGAAAAGGCAGAGAAGTTTGTTTCCCCTAATCACATTCGACTTGGCGGCGGCATAAGGTGCACATTACTCATAATGCGAGCGTGTGAGATTCCGTATATTGTGTATTTTATATACTCGTGCACCTTCGGGTAGCGCCAACTGGCGCACAAGACTCACCACCACCCCCATCCCGACTCACCCCCCACTCAGCCCACACACACACACTGACTCCAATCAGCCTAATCGCTTTGGATGCGCCACAGAGCTTAACTTTTGTTGTACCCTAGAAGGAGGGTATTATGATTTTGATTTTGTTTTTGTTTTGGTTGTTTCGTACAGAAGGAATATTTTTTAGAAATAGAAATTTCAGTTTTTAAATTATTTAAATAACATTTCCATCTAAGATTAAGGTGTGGATCATTCCTTTTAAGAGAAACGTTATTTCATAATATATTTCAATCAAACATAATTTGAAATATACCAAAAATATGTAGAATCAATCTGCAAAGGGTATCAAAAGTGTCGTCGCCTGTGTCCAGCCTTCTCGCTGATTGAAGTTGCTGTCATTCCCGTTGAAGTTGGTCCCGTTTCCGGTAATATTCATCCTCTTCTCACTCCTGCTGCTGTCGTGACTTGTTGTCGCCAAAGTCAGTCTCAACCCGACAGAGAGTACTACTCGTATATTGAGGCAAATGATAAGCAAGCCCCATCATCATCTTCCACTCCCACTCCAACTCCCACTTTCCCCATCATTGCTCTACCCTCTGCCGCACACCCGCACGTGTGTTGCCATATTTGCTTTTATTGCCCTTGTTCTTGTTCCGTTTTTGTTTATTATGTGATTTTCCATATGGCCAAAATGTCTCTCTCTCTGGGTGTGCGTGCCTTTTCGAGTTAATCGCACACAAATTTTTATGTTAATTTTCATAAATTTTATTGTCGCCCCAAAAAAGGTCTTTTTAATTAGTTTTCCTGCGTGGGATTTACTTTTTTATGTGTATTTGGAAGGGTGGTGTGGGGTGTGTGCCGTGGTGTGGTTTTTTAAGAGTTGTAAGTCATAAAGTTGACATCAACAAAATGATCCATGTACGCGAACGCGTATAACCAAGTCGAGCAGTCAAGTGTCAAATTATTCCAAGTCGCTCAGGGAGTTGTAAACGTTTAGGCAGCGAGTGGGCCAAGGCACCATAAAAAAGAAGAAACAACTAAAGGGGGGATCTTGAAGGGATGAGACCTAAGTTATAACATACTGCGGCCAATAAAAATGAACAATACCAGAGTTAGCAGTTGAAGAAGGCCTTCAAAATTGGGAGAAACTGATCGTATAGTACGAGTTGCAGGTTAGAGGATAAAAATCAACAATTCTTCACCATCGATTAGTTCTTACTACACTAAGAGTTGTTTTATTAACTGGAGAAAATCTAAAGATATTCCAAGCACACTCTAAGATAATGTGTACGTAAAATCATGCATTAAGGAAAGAGAACTTTTAATAATTCATATCCAAAAGATCATATAAGAAAGAATTCCTATAATAACTGTGGAATAGCTATGAATGAATATAATGTTCCCAAATTAAAACTAAATTAATAAACCAATGCCAGACCTTAAGTTATTACTCTATACAGAACAATTGTCATATTAAACTGAAGAATTTTTTTATTATTTAGTTTAGTAAATCAAATCTAAGCATAATAAACTTAACGAGCACTGGCTGGGGGCCTTCGACTCTAAACTAAAGAATATAAAAGTACATGTACGTGCAAACATACAGATTATTGAGAACAATTGTTCCATCAAGAAACATAACCAAGTGATCGTGTTTTAGTTCTCTCTTCCGGATGACACTGGGCAAAATCAATGCAGAAACTGGGAAAATGTCAGGGCTATGTGAGTGTGTGATCGATCATCATCAGCCTCCTCCAATGTGTGGCCTGTGTGGCGTGTGGTAAACAGAGGGAATGGGGAATCCCAACTGCATATCCAGGAACATCCCTCTGAACTAGATCGATCAATGTGACGAGCTGTGGCAGACCGTGATTGACAAACCGACAAACAAACGAGCAAACGAACCAACGAGGACTCACAATATTTGAATAAGGCCAATTGAAAACAGTTCCGCATTGTCTGAGCTTGTCACAATCCGAAGCACCGCAGCTGTTGCGATGATCGAATTTTGGTGGTCCTGATGGGCACTCGTATTATCCCTATGATAGATGGCCGAGTCGAGGCAATTTGAGTGAGTGCGTGGCGGTTAATTTATCGAACACTAATGTAATTGCCAAAGAGAGTTGGCCTCAGAGACCGAGCCGGAGTCAGAGTGGGAGTGGAGGTGTACGGCGCATCAGCTTAATCATTTCAACTAATTGCCCTGTGCCAAGACTTTCCCGATGAAATAAAAAAGCGCTTAAAAAAGTCAGAAGTGGGCCCAGGGGACGGGACCCAAGGCCCGGGCGATGGACAAGCCAATTATGTTGATGGTAAACAAATTGCGCACGTTCCACGTACCATGGCATCAAAATTAGTGGAGAAAAAAAAAAAGAAAGGAAAGAACAGAACAGAAATTACAGCGAGAAGGACACGCCAAGCTAAAGTCAGAAACTGAACTGAAAGATCTAATTACGCTAATGACAATGGCCCCCAGAAACTACAGAGAGTCCTGTGTCCTGCGTCCTGAGTCCTGTGCCCCGAGTCCTGGTTGATGCAATTAAACGTTTCAATTGGGCTGCGTGCGACGACGACATAAGGTCAAAGTCATCCTCCAGAGCAGGAGTCAGCTGGCGAATGAATCGAACGGTGAATGTGAATTCATTAAGTATCGAAAACGAAAACTAAATGCAACGAAGCCATTTAGCCTCTGGCTTCTGGCTCCAGTGGCACGCAACCAGAGGCAGTAACCGCATCCCAACTAAACTTAAAACTCAAAACGACGAAGAGCCTTCTTCTTCCATCAGAGCGTAAGCGGATTTAGCGCCTGTTGACGCCTCTCAAATTTCCAGAGACCGCACACAACGCTTCATTAGCAACACCTACCAAAAAAACCAAGGAGAGGACGATATCCTTTTCGCCATTGCATCATCAAAGGGTATGGGAATATCATGGCATGAGGAGCAGAAGGCGAAGACGAAACCCTAGACGTGCACCACACACCAAAAACATTTCTGGGCGTTGCAGAAGACCTCACATGAGGCCAAGAGATTAGGGCATTGACTCATTTGAATGGACTCGAGACTGGTAAGGAGTGTGAAAGATTAATGTCTATGTAGAGTGTGAAAGGGTGAGCCAAGGCATGCAGAAATGATCCTGTTAAAGACGGCTTAAAGTAAATTACTTGAAAAGATTGGAGTTTATTCTAGGAAATTATTTATAGCAAGGAAATGTTTAAAAATTGAAAGATTTCGAGATTCAGTCGAATGTACTTTAATATACATTTTTCCCGTTATTGCAACAATTGCATTCAAGAATTATCAGCAAATAATAACAAATTCAAGAAATCTCACGCTTCTTTCTAATAAAAATATCCCTTTCCGAATCAATCCCGTGCCCCTATCTGTCACAATCGAAGAATGGAACTCATCTTGGGCACAGCCCAAAGCCATGAATCCAGAAAACCACACACAAGCAACCTAATTATGATTGATGTGGCAGAGCATAAACCAACCAAAAGTTATTCCCTTTTCTTTTTCTGGCCATCTCTATAGAGGGCTCATTAAAACCGCATCAGAAGGCGAACAATGCATCCCCACGGATGGAAGGATGGCAAGGATTGTGGCTCGGCTCAAATGCAAATCAAATATGAAATTTTTTAATATTTTGTTGGCACAACACAACAAATTTCAATATAATGAAAAGGGACGCACACACAGAGCGTGGAAAATGATCTATTGCCGAGACGAGAACAAGCACTAGGGGCCTGCCTGATCTTTCCTTGGGCAGATGCTGCAGCATCTTCTACGCGTCTTCCCCTTTTTCCTGGGTCCTAGGTCCTGGCTGTCCCTGCTTCAATTTGAATTCAATTTAGAGCAAACGGTTCAGCTTGACTTGACTTGTGCCTTGTGACAGGAGGACTGGACGGGGGACGGAGCGACAGCCGAAGAAAAGAATGGAGAGGATAGGTGACATTTGGTTTGTTTGCTTATTCTTTTGGGAAATTTATGACAAAGGGACATGTGCAACATTTGCAGCCTGCTCTGAAAGTATTCTTCCGCCTGCTCGTACTTTTTTACGATCCTCGGGGCGACCATTTTGTAGATGTAGAACCTTACCCAGAGCCCAGTCCCTGTTTCATTAATCAAATGCTGCACGTGTTCCAGGCGCTAAGAAGTCAATCAATATAAATGTATATCCCTCCCTTCCTACAGGGCACTCCGAATCCGACTCCTCCTGCAGTCCACCTGCAATTATACGCCCTCAATTATGTTGTGCAATGAATGAAAGTGAGATTGCGGCAAGTGCAAAAGATCTGTGGGATCAGTGGGATCTGGAGGAGGGACAGTCCTGCCATTGTCCTTGCTCATCCAAAATGCTTCCTACTTTCACACTTCTACCCTGGGATCGGGCTTAGTCCTCGGCTCAGGGCACACTGCTGCACCTGTGGGTCCGGCGCAGTTGGTGGGCGCTGGAAAAGGATAATTGCAGGCTTCGGGCGTGGCACACCCCTCACTGAGGTGGGTGTTGCGCCTTTAGCGGCTTAACTCTGCCCTGCCTATGGAAATACTCGTATGTAGCTGGCACTCTGCCCGCCGCGCCGGTTGAGTTCAAACAGAGGAGATGTTTTCCTTCTCAGTAGAGGAGCTGTTGTAATTGACACCTTAGCTTGAGGATCAACCGCACTGGGGCAGGTCTATTGTCAGAGGCGGTGTGTTTGATATTGCCCCAGCAAGGGGCAGATATTCGCAGAAATTGCAACTACAAATGGGCCGCTCAAGGAATTGTATATTTGGGTTAGCATTAAGTATAGTCGCGAAATTATAAATTAAAATCTTAAAAAACAAAAATAATAGTCCAATTTGAACAGAAAATATCCCTCATATTCACCATAAAAACGAGGCTACCAACTGATACCCAGTGCTCAGGGTGGTAATACCATTAAACAATGGCTGATAATGTTGAAAATTCATTTACATTTTGCGTGTTTTTTCTGCTCCCTGGATTGAGTAATAATTACCAGCTAGTAGCTGCCTCCAACTGAACTCATTTTCGACACACGCAATTATGGACCCTGGGCTAATCTTGGGCATCCAATCCCAATCTGCGGCTTTTGCAGCTGCTGGGCAGCGACTCCACCTCTGGCTCCACAGATTTTCAATTGCACATTGCCCTTTGTAATTGGGCCATGAAATGAACGGGGCTTAAACCAGTTACAGTCCGCTTCCCTTCCTGACCAGGATGTCTGGACGTACGAGTATGTAAATTTAGTGTTAAGTTGCATAGAATGGGCGTGGCACAAGATTAAGGCCCCAACTCGGACTCCAATTGCATTGGGGTAAATGGTAAACGGAAAATGTAAAACAACAAAAAACGAGAACAAGCCACAAAAGGCGTTGCCCGACAATGACACAAAATTTTGAAATGGAAAAACAAATAAATAAAATAAAGAGCTTGGTGTGTTCGAGTGTGGCTTGAGAGGGGCCCTGATGTTATTTAGCAAAATTACGCATCGTTTAAGTTGTGATTTATGTGGCATGAGGGGCCGACTTTGTGGCAGGGGCAGGCATAGGCGAGCAAAGCATAACCCGAACCCAGCACAACAGAACCCTTCGCCCTGCCACACACGCACACGCACACACAATTTCTGAGGCAGTGCCACGACAGAGATTGAGGCTCGGATTCGGATTGTTAATGAGTCAAATTACACACACAGAAACAGGACAGGGAGGCTGCTGAGTGGCCGCCGAAAGGTGTGACAATTGTTACCGTACACATAGAGACTCCGACAACACACACACATGCACAGATATTCACCAAGGCAGAGGCAGAGCAGGACAAAAGAGGGCATGACTCCGGCAAGTTGGCAAAGATTTATGGGGAATACGAAAAGGAATTCCCAGTAAATTTTCAACAATTCCTTGCGGTCTGACTGCCGCTCTCTTCGTCTCTCTGTCTGAGGTTTTTTGCATAAACAAATTACAACAAACGGAAAAGAAACTCTCATATCTGACTTTTAGCGGAATTGCTACCGGGCTAAGGGGAAAAGAAAGGAAAAGAAACGAAATAGTTGGAAACAAAAAGTCGGCCCCGGTAGCCAATTCCCTGGCAGGCAGTGCGGACATTTATCAAAGCGTCGGCGCGGGTTTGAAGATGCACTGAGACCGGGTCCCCAGGGCAAAGCCCAAGTAAACCCAAACCCAAAGCCGAACCCAACCATTTGGCCACACGGCAATGAGATTCATTAATAAATTCCAGAACAAAACTTCCTCCGACCCGTAAACACCCAGAAATACCGGTTGCCTCCTCCTCAACAAATTTCAGGGGGCGTTTAGCTGAATATAATGAAAAATATTTGGTAAATATTTGCGGTCAGCTAAGTGACAACAAAAGATCTTTGACGCAGAGATCCCTGCCACAGGACATGAGGGATATGCGTGAAAGAGGAAAGATGATTGGCAAATGTCCTCACCAGACAAAGAAGCACCAGAAATGGAAGAGGGAAACTGGAAAATCTGTATATGCTTTGGAAAATGGTAATTCAATAAGATTATGAATTATGCATACACGATAGGATTTTCTGTGTATTGGATTTGACAATAAGCACAGCTAATAATATCTGGTAGTGGTATTACGTTTAGCAATTCGTCCTAAAAAGAAGTCAGAAGGGGGAAACATTTAATACGAGTATTCGATTATTGTCTCGAAATATGCACTACATCCAGTACAAGGCAATACGATTACACAAACCTTATTCTCATTACCTCTTGTACTATACGTATATGTAGATATAAAATTTCTACATTTCATGATATATTAAAGAAATATTCGTCTGCAGAACACATGTTGCTTCGAGTTTCCTCTATAAATAAAAACCTCTTCAGTGCTACGGTGGCTTCCGCTTTTACAAGTAATGCTTATCAGGCAGATTTGAAATTGAAGCAAGTGCCAAGCGGAAATTCTCCGATTGCCCCCAAAGCAAAGTGAACACGTGCCTTCCTCTTCAGCTCGAGTGTTTGAAAGAGAACCCCCGCTCCCTTTATAAACCCTTTAGAACTGAGGCCCGGCTAAGTATTATATGAACTTAAGAAGCGGAAATGCTGCAGACAGAATCAAGTCAGTTGAAGCGATTCAAACATATTGTGAAAGTCGAAAGAAAATCCTGCACAAACATTAGATACTATCTATCGGAAAGTGCCCATCGGATCCATCATCAATCAAAGTGACCGCCCTGAAACCTATTAGGTCTGGCGCAGAACTAGAGCACGAAAATGTATCATTTGTTGAGACACGAGGGCCACCGCAGTGGACCAAAGCTAAATTGTGAAGTCCTTGCGGCCAAATTCAAAGTGAAAGTGTTCGATTACCCAAAAGAGATCGTTAAGATCGAAGAAAACAAGAAAGGGAAAAGTACGGAAAAAATATTGATTGCCGACAAAGGCAAAGAAGCACTTGAGACCCACTGCTCTCCTCTCCTTTCCTCTCCACTCCATTCATCATAACAAGGAGAAAGTCGGCACAGATCAGATCGAGGCCCAAACGAGGACAGTTAGCTGGACTAATTAACAAGCAGAATTATTTATTTTTACAAGTGCCAAGTGGCCACTTCTGCAGCGGGAGGGACGGCCCAGCGGCTGGGTTTTGTTTTTCCAATTTGTGTTTTCCTTGGCTTTTGACATTTTGGTGACATACGCGACTGCCACCGAGGCACACACACAACACACACTGGCCTGCCCCATATGGGTCGCTGGGAAGGAAATGCGGACACACACGATGTTTTCCCCGGGTGAAAGTGTCAAAGTGACATGCCCACTTTGTCTCCTTACTCTCAGAAAGAAAGTCTCAAATTACAGAAATCACACAGCCGACCAAATGGTGCTCCGACACAGGATAAGCGGGATTAGTACGCTTGTTAGTAGCAGGATCCCCAGGATCCCAGCCCGTCGCCGTAATTGGCGACCCCTCTGACACCTAATGAATCTGACGAACTGTCACTTGGAGCCGTTTTCTTATTCTCAGCGAATTTCTTTCCGAAAATTAATTGGCACTGACAGAGGTCCCGGTCCGACTTGGCCTGGGAAATGGTGATTGAAAATTGTACAATATGTTGACACGGCTAAATGCCTCAGGGGCAGTGGGCCCAGGCGGATTTCTAGGGAATTTAAAAATGCATAATTCTAGTATATACTATGTACACTGCATAATGCACAATGATGAATTGTTGCTGGGTCTAGATAAGTATCTTTAAATTAAAATAAGAACAAATAATAGTAGAAGAGAGAGAGAGAGACAGACAAATATAATATATCCTCGATTAGCATCAATAGATAGTCGATCGATCCATGGAACGTAGTATTCTTGTACTTTGAGGACCCTGAAGCGCTATGCTAGATTTTATTTTTTAGAAACAAAATCCAAAATAAATCATTGCTTTCTAAAATTATTTTGTGAATATGGACATGAAAAAAAATTCCAAGAAGAACGTTCCATCAAATAATCGGGAAGAACATAGAGCAAAATCTTGAAACTCTCAGATGTGAATAGCTCACAAGAATTATATATTTTATTTTATATTATTTATATTTATTTATTTTATTTGTTATGTTGATTACACATATGTACATACATACATACAATTTCAAACAAAAATATTTTCTTGCTCTAAATGAATTAATTAATAAAACAATAAGTGTTTGAGTGCTTATAAAATATAAAAATCAAGCTTAAATTTCATATGTAATTTTAGCTGGAGGAATAAATTACTATAAGCATCTCCGAACTCTCCCCGACCATTTTCAGAGTACGCTATAACATACCATATCCCATTGTGATCTCAACCTTGATTCAAGGTCCATTTCCATGTCCTTGTGGAGAAGGAATTCGGATGCATTGCTCTCGAGAGCCATGACAGACCAGACGCATAAAAAGCGTGAACAAAATAAAACGAAATGAGAAAAGTGAGAACCGAAAAAGGTGGGCCAGGAACCACTCAATGATTGAGTGAGTGCGGAACGTGTTGGGAACCAGACGAAACACACTCAAACGGCTGGCGGGGAAGGCAGGAGCACGGACGGGAGAGATAACAGGAAACGGAATGCGACGACAACGGCGAAAAGTTGTCCAAAAAAATAGACCCGAAAGAAATGAAAAACCGCAAGCGAAACGTTTGCACTTCATAAATGAGCAAGACAGAGAGAGGGCGACAGAAGGAGAGGGAGAGAGCGTGATGGAGAGAGAGCGCATGCGAGAGCGAGCTGGCGAAGCGCCGACATTTTTAATTGTAAATGAGTTATGACAAAGGGAAGAGTGGCGGCGGGGAGCGGTAGAGGCAAAAGCTGGTGAGTGACAGCGACGACGACGACGACGACGCAACCCACTCCAAGCGAGCGAGTGGAATGGCAAGAGAGTGTGCCCAAACAGTCGCTCTCACTCGCACACGGTGAGAGAGAACACCTCCCCCGCCGCTTTTCCAATGGGAAATCTTCTGCTCACTCAAATTCTGCCTGCCGCATCGCTCGCACTTAGGGGTGGACACATACTCTGCCGAGAGTGCTCTCTAGCCGTCCCGCTTGCACTCCCTAGGGGCGGCTGGCAGTGCCGGGAAACTGGTTTCCCGCCTGCCATTCGCCGACCGTTCCGACCGACAAACGCTCTGGGCTCTGGCAGGCCTTCTCAGATACAACACGTTCCTGACACAATTCAGTTCGTCGTCGCCTGCCTTCCGTTGCGCACACACTCACTCCGCGTTGCTGCGCCACCGAAACACAGTTCGCGTGCGTCTCAGACACAGATACAGATACACATACAAAATACACATACAGATACATTTCTAGTGTGCGAGATACTAAAAGATACAAAGTGAAAGATACTTGTGAAAGTGTGCAGAAGATGCCACAAATTCTATAAGTGCCAAGTGCTGACAAGTGACAAGATACAATATCTTCTGCTCGAACTAACATACTACGACCTAGGCCCCAAAGAAGACCGTCAAAATGCTGGTCGGTTCGCATCCCTATCTATGCAACGGCGTCCTGCCACCTGTGCCCGCCGTACCCGGGTCCAACAACACAGCCGCAGCGGCGGCAGGAGCGACTGCCACGACAGGCAGCAAAAGTGCCGCCGGCTCGGCAACGGATTTCTCCATTGCGGCGATAATGGCCCGCGAGGAAACCTCCAGTCGGGAGTCCTCCATCCGCAGTGCAAGTAAGTTGGGAAATCCATTTAATATATAAGAGACGGGAGTGGCATATGTATCTGGAAGTTGTGGGCTGATTTGAAGATGGTTAATAGCTTTTTAGCTTGTAATCGTTGAGAATTTGTGTACCTAAGAGGTGCTCCAGTTAGTTCACCTGCAAGATTATTTCTGTATTCATATTCAACAATCTGAAATGCAGATTTCTTCAGTTTTGACACTCTGTAAAGACCAACACTTCAAGCAATGTCTTCAACAGATTCTTTCATATTATTTGTCGCCATTTCTGATATAGTTTTTCTTATAAATGAATATCAAAATAAACTTTAAAGTCGTCGTCGTCGCTGTCCCTCACCAGCTTGTGCCTCTACCTCTCCCGTCCGCCACTCACCACTTTGTCGTAACTCATTTACATCTGAAATAGTTTAATTGTATCTTTAGTATCATATAAATTGTCAATTCTCGCAGTGCAGATAGCTTTCACTTCATGATTTCCAAAGTAGGAAAGTTCCCGTTAAGCATTAACCATTCAAGGCATACAAATCTATTCAACGATTAAAAACCGAATGCCAAAAGATATAAATAAATAAATTCTTAAAGCATTATTATTAATTGATTGCACAACCAATCTATTAGCAACTGTTGTCGCCTTTGCCTTTGTCTTAGTGCAGAACCGTGTTTAATTAGTGCTGACAATTAGCAGGCGTCCGAGTTCGAGTCGGATAACTCGTTCCGCCCAACACTTGCCACAATTTGCTGGCCGACGGCAATCGCAATTAAGTGAAGCCAAAGATCGTTCCAAGCAATCCGATAGATACAATATACAGTATGTGCTGCCACGGCTGTCGTGCATTTATTGCTGCTAATATGCAAATTATAAGCGATATCTAATCATATGGGAGTCATATTTCTGCGGACGCAAACAAAGGCGACTAATTATGTTAATTAATTTTCAACAATGTGCTTCATTTTATTAATTTTACGAGGCGCAGAAAATTAGCGACGGCCCAAAACAAAGCAAAACCAAAGGCAAAGCCACAGCCAAACCCGAACCCGAATTCAAGATAATGTTTCCATATTTTACGATCTTTTATCAAATATGCAACGATTTTTATTTTGTTTTGCTTTTATTTAATTCGTGAGTTTTTCGGCATTTTTCTCTTGCTTCTTCTGTGTGGATTTTAGTATATTTTTTCCGTTTGCTTAGTTTGCATTTTAACACCTTACCGTCTGGCTGAATGAAAGCTGCTGCTGCAGGGCGGGCTTATTAGCGCAGAGAGTCGCTGTGGCTCGCCAGATGAGGTGCGGCATGGCCAGGGTGTTCCAGAGTTCGTTCAGGGCCAGAGAGGCAGTTCGGTTTGATCATCAGACACCTTGGAAGCAGCACTCGCTTCTGAGACGACAGTGCGGTTTATGCAATCGCAGCTAGAGTTTCGGGCTTTTTAATTGCCAATTCTGTGTTCAGTTTTGGTCATTAAGTCGGCGACTGTCTCATTGTAACGCGAAGCGAAGCGGAAACTCCGAGAATATGAGACGACTCCACGCTGTCTGCCGCCGACAGAGCTCATCCAATAACCAATGTTGTCAACAGTATTTAGACCTGTTCCCCGCAAAGATACCGCTTTCAGTTAACCGAAAATTAGATGGGTTTTGTGCCCAGTGTTTTCCTCGAATCACACTTAATTTTCAATTTTCGTTTTTCTCTCCGTTTAAGGTCCAATTTCGGTGGAGGATGAAGTTGACGTTGATGTGGTTGACTGCAGCGATGCTGAGGAGCCGCCAACCAAGGCTCGTCGCATGAATCACAGCCACCACAACCAGCACCACCACCAGCAACACCACCAGCACAACCATCACCATAACAACAACAACAACAACAATAACAATGTGGCTCACATCAACTCGAATCACAAGAGCCGCCACAGCGCCGGCGCCGCATCCGTGGCAGCCACCGAATCGCAGCTGAACACCAGCTCCACCAGCAGCCAAGGACGCTGCTCCACACCGCCGCAATCCCCCGGCACCGAGGACAGCGAGGAGCGCCTGACCCCCGAGCCCGTGCAAAAGACACCCAAAATTGTTGGTTCCTGTAATTGTGACGATCTCAAGCCGGTGCAGTGCCACCTGGAGACCAAAGAGCTGTGGGATCGCTTTCACGAGCTGGGCACCGAGATGATCATCACCAAGACGGGCAGGTAAGCAGTCGCCTCCAAAAGTGCCATCCATCCATCAGTCAGTCAGTCAGTCAGTCAGTGCAAACAGCCATTAGGTGAAATGTGCGGAAACGTGGGAGAGTTAGCAGTGGGCTGTACGACGATTTGGTGTGTACAAAGGAAGGAAAGTTTAACTTCGTAGAAGAAAAGCAAACAATATTTTATAGGGACTATGATTCCGAAAATCGCTTATTATTGAGAGTATCTTTTGAAACTTTAAATGCTTATTTTCTACTCTATCAATAGATATTACGTGCAGAATTCAAATATCAGACTCAAATATCCGTCTGTTCGCTTACCCTATAGAATATCAGATTTTATCTACTTAAGGATGGAACCTATAGTCCTCTTCCATTCATTTTCCAATGTCTTTCCCAATATTTTGTTCTCATCCGTTTTCTTAAAACTCCATTCTTTTGATTTCGAATGTCTTCCACTTCATCATTAACATTTTTGCTTTGCTATCCCTATAAATTTGCTCGCAAAATTGTTGCAATATCAACAAAAATTTCATGCCATCTCATGGACCGTGTGCGGTCTCCGTAGAAGACAATAGATGCCATGCCAAACCATACATCCAACCATCCATCTATCTATTGAATTTCATACCTGCTGGCTGGAAAAAGTCAACCACATTTTCTGCAACAAAAATGTTGGGCAAAAAAATACGAGTGGAAATGGAAAAATCAGTTCGGGGCGTAGCTCTTGTCAGCGGGGAATGGGAGAATGGGAACAAGTTCAATCCGAGAGACCACGGGTTGTCCACACCTTGCTCCCACACCTGACCACACGCATGCACAGAGAGGTGGACTAGTTAGGGACATCCCTAGGGCACACATAAATACATATATACACACACACACACACACACACACAGACTGGCATGGATACTCCGGTACAGATACTTTGGTTCTTAATGATATTGTAAAAATCACACCTCAGAGTCGCAGACAGTCGGGCAGCAATCAGGGCGGTCGCCGTAACAAATTCCTCTTCTCTGGCCTCTTCCTGCCCCGACCTGAGCTCTGGCCTGCCCCGCCCCGAGGTTATGTCACCAGTCCGGCTTAGGAGGGACATTAAACCACAGGATACAGTCGAGATAGTTTTCTCTTTCGTGTGGGGGTAGTAGGGACTAAAGAGTTCGTTGTTGTTCCCATTGTCTGCACTTGTCACAGCAACGAACAAACAGAGGAACATATCCCTACGCTTGGGTTATAAATTAAAGACTTTACTAGATGTGTGGCAACATATAGATGTGTGGAACGATACAGCATCCCCCACCACAAATTAATAACAAAAGAGAAAATCTAATCACATTTTTCTACTCTTTTTTCTTCCCTTCCCTCCCATTGTAGACGCATGTTCCCCACGGTGCGAGTCAGCTTCTCGGGTCCACTGAGGCAGATCCAGCCAGCGGATCGCTATGCCGTGCTGCTGGACATAGTACCGATGGACTCGAAGCGCTATCGCTATGCATATCATCGATCGGCCTGGCTGGTGGCTGGCAAGGCGGATCCAGCGCCCCCGGCTCGCCTCTACGCCCATCCGGACAGTCCGTTCAGCTGCGAGGCGTTGCGCAAACAAGTTATCTCCTTCGAGAAGGTGAAGCTGACTAATAACGAAATGGATAAGAATGGACAGGTGAGTCGTCGTTGCCATCGCCATCGCCGTTGCCGTTGCCGGTGCGACGTTGGTGCTGTATGTAAGAGCAGATGAGAGGCATCTGTAGATGCTGAGGTAGCGATTAGCAGCGAGTGTTAAATGATTGATAATTTTGCGCCAGGTTCTGGTCCCCCACAGAATTTCACGATAGCCAGGAATACCCTGAGTTACAGTTGGGGACTTTCTTGATTAATGTAAATTAATTATCCAGAAATTTTTTTATATTTTGAGCATTCTTCGTCACATCTAGGAGAGAAATCTGCGGATAGATTTTTACCTTTCTTTTGCTGAGTGTTGTATCGATTCAAGTTTATTAACTATAGGTACTGCAGTTAGAATGCAGTCTAGAAATAAGAAAGAGCCGCACGCCTGGTGATCTCCTGCTCGATAAGCGCTTTAAGAGCAAATCGGAATAGTTTTTCCATTAGAAAAGTAACATATTCATGTTAATTCACACTCTGCCCTTGCATCGCTCCCTGTACAACCTCCGTTTTCTCCCTTCTAATCCAAACCGACTTACTACAATGCAAAACCCACTTTTATCTTTCCATTTCCAGATCGTTTTGAATTCCATGCACCGCTACCAGCCCCGCATCCATTTGGTTCGCCTGAGCCATGGCCAGAGCATACCGAGCACACCCAAAGAGCTGCAGGAACTGGATCACAAGACCTATGTGTTCCCGGAAACAGTCTTCACGGCAGTCACGGCCTATCAGAATCAGCTGATTACCAAGCTGAAGATCGACTCGAATCCGTTTGCCAAGGGCTTCCGTGACTCCTCGCGGCTTACCGACTTCGATCGGGATCCCATGGAGGCGCTCCTTCTGGAGCAGCAGCTGCGGTCGCCGCTGCGTCTGTTCCCCGACCCGCTGATGCAGCAGTTTGCCCAACAGGGCGATCCCGCCTCCATGGCGCTGTTCGAGAAAGCGCGTCAGCACCTGCAAATGTTCGGTGGCAACTCCCCGTACGCCCAGCTGATGATGCCCCAGATGTACCAGGCGGCTGCCGCAGCGGCAGGACCTCCTCCTCCTCCGCCAGGGCTGGGCGCCTTCCACATGTTCCAGCAGCAGTGGCCACAGCTGACGGCCGGCTTCCTGGCCAGCGCCAATCAACAGGCTGCCGCCGCCCAGGCTGCAGCCCAAGCTCAAGCGCAGGCGCAGGCTGCAGCAGCGGCGATGGCTGCCAATCGAACCCCGCCACCACCACCGCCGGCCTCCACGCCCTCGTCCACCTCCTCGGGATCCCCGTCACCCGATATGCGGCCACGTCAGTACCAGAGATTCAGTCCGTATCACATGCCCGGCCAGGGTCAGGGGCCGCCGCATTCGTCTGCGGGCTCACCCCCTGCGGCGCCGACCTCCCGCAGCCCCGCCCACTAGGCCGCACAGGGGGACCAACTCAAAAGTTCTTGCCAAGAGCAGTATTACGCAAAAGAAACACTAAAAAAACTCGTTTAAATGTTGTAAATTATTTGTTGTTCTCCATTCGAAAGCAAAAGATGAAAATTCTTTTGCCAGAAATATTTGTTGTATAAATTCTGAATTATTTTTTAAGCACCTCCGACCCACTGTCCAACTTGTACAGATTCATATACATACATATATTCTTCCACCTTCCTCCTCTAGAGAATTTTCGTAATTTAGTTTAATTTATTGTACAAATGTTTCAGTGTTGTTCGAAAACTCATCTCAGTGTAAAGTTAGAGCAAAATTCACACAAAACTCAAAAAAGAAGAAAGAAAAATACAAAAACTATACAAATAGATATGCTTCACGATTGTAAACTATATATAGCTATATAGTGTAAGCTTTAATCGTTAGTTATGCTATTACATCTAATGATATATATTCATAGTATTAACAATAAATTAATAGACGCTTGAGTTAGTTCTATTTATCTGGCGAAATCGAAAGATTTATTTGGCGGCTAGCATAAATTTCAAGAAGAGTAAACCATAATCTGTATTCAATGTGAACGCGTGAAAACGTAAAACAAAATATTTAAACAAAAATTATTAAAACAAAAAAAAAACACAAACAAATTTAAAAAAAAACCAAATCAAAAATTAATAAAAATATGTGAACCAAAAAATTACAAACAAAATATTGTTTTATTCGATTAGTTTTTTAAAATTCTCTTTCGCTATCAATTTCAGGAGTTACTGAAAACCTCAAAGAATTTTGAGGAGTTTTTTCGCTCTTAATTATCTAATGAGCATAGTTATTTATTTTTTTGGAAATCTTAAATTTTAAATATATTTTATCTTTGAGACTTTGGTAGGGATGTTTCAGAATGCTACAACAGATTAGCTTAAATGCTCCCTGATTCCTTATTCGTTTTTTTCGGATTAATATTTCAATTCAATTTCTGTTTCAGAATTGTAAAGATTGTTCTTAGCATTAAATGTTTATAGATTCGTTTTCTCCTTTTTTAGCATTAATATTTCAATTAAATTTCTGTTCTGAAGCGTTTTTTCCAGCATGCTTCCAGCATAGTTGAATAAACTCGACAACATTTTTCCTACATCTCAAATATCGTCAAGAATCAAATTACCCTTATTCTCCTAATAAAAAGTGCTCCCCATAAATTACAGATTATAATGCCCTAAAAACGCGCCACTTGGATGCAAAGTAGCCAGAAATCCTGTTTGAATTTCTCACCCAATCCTCGCCAGCACACATTCATATATCCTGTTCAGATGCCGATCCACATAGGCGTAATTCCTTCAGGGCAAGTGTCGCCTTGCCAGCAGAACAAATTGAAATAGACTGCGGACTGAAAGGGGCTGGGGAGATACGGCTCACACAGATACTCCTCACAGACACAGGCGTTGAGACAGATACACAGAAGAATGTTTAACGAATGCATTTTCATGGTCACTCAAAGTGAAATTTCTCATTGAGTTGGGATTTTTCGGGCATTCTTGTTCAGACAATTCGATTGACACGCCAGAGAGCACGAGATTTAAGTGGAGTCTTGATGGATGATTGGGTCCGTGTCGGGGTCTGCATCGGGATCTGGGGTCTGGAGTGTGGATAAGCGTATGAAAATTGTATTGAAAGTTTGTTTTTGTCTGTTTGGAAATTTTCATTTTTCCATTTTGATTGAGGGGTTGAACTAATCAGAAATGATTGGTAGACATCACAATTTTGATAACTATATAATACACTCACGCCCTACAACAATGGTCTGGTATGGTATGTAGAAGGCGAGGCAGCAACCCCCGAAGGGCTGCTCGGCTAATTATAAAGGAATTAACTGGTGGATAAACATCTTACCCAAGAAATAATAACACTTCCTCTAATTATATGGTGAACTCATTGAAAAAGGTGCTATCGGCATTTGTCTATCTGGCACCTCTCCACTCCATCGCCACGAGTACCTTCCTTGCCAAATATACCTGTACTTTCCCCTGACTGCAGGTGAGCGAACATTATGTAGATATCAGGGGCCAAAGATCTCCGATGTGTGTGTGTTCAAGTTAATTACAAACTAATCACAAAAACCAACAAAACATTAGGCTATCACGAGGCGGCGATCTTTACAGGAGCTACAACTCTCTGGAGCAACTACAACATACATATGTCAAATGTCGGAGTAATTTATAGGCCAAGACCGCCACCGCCACAGATCCATGTAGTCCAAGTGTCAAAACAAACAGAGCGACGCCCCACAAGAATGGTAACAGACTCATCATTTGCCGAGGAGGGAACAAGACGGAGACTGCGTCTGGGGTCTGCTCCCTGGGCATAAATTTACTTTTGGCGTTTTCGTTTTAATTTGAATGTAAATGATGCTGAGGCGGCAGCATCCAACACCGACCAGCTGTGGATATCTTCCCCCAGTGTTCCCCCATCAGCATTGGATAGCAGACTTCTTTTGGGCTAAGGTTAAATGTCGGGTGTCCAACAAACAGTGACAAAATATTTAAATTCTTATGTTGGGGGGCGTTTGTAAATATTTGAGGCACTTAATTGGAGGGGCGTGGGTGGGTTGGCCTGGAATTGATTTATGCTTAGGGAAGCGAAATCGATTTGAAAATGTCTGAAATCGGAAACCATTAGAAATAAGCATATTTTCAATTGAATTAAGGGGTGATCTGTAAGGAGAGAGTGGAGGGTATATAAGTAAAAGGGAAGAAGGCAAGTAATGAAGCAAGTAAATTATGTTAAAAAACATTAATTTAGTGAAAAATTTCCACTGTTAAGGACCCTAAAGTTATTAATTTACCAGTATATAAGAATAAATACTTAAATTTAATTTAAAGGCTGCCACAGTATGATGCTTTGAAGGATTAATTTTCTGACAGAAGGAGCTTAGCCCACCAAGAATGACTTTCAAAAAGTTTGATAAGTTTCCCCTGACGTACCCCGATTTACCTGAGTATATCTGAGAAAACGCTTTAGCGGTGCCACGCGTTGCAAGCTGAACCAGCAATCAACGCTAACCCTGCCACGCCCCACTCATTAACCCAAACATGATCGGGCAAAATGTCTAACGGTAGATGGGCCCCAGACACTTCTGCGGCATGATGATGACCATGGTGGGGGCACGTGCGGCAAAGTGCCGCGGCACGTGTATTGTACACCCGTGTGTGTGTGCGAGTGAGTAGCCATGACATGGCCATCAGGCGTCAGACCTCAAATCCCTTGTCACCTAGGCGCCACGGTGAAAATTTGTAGAAATTAACATTTTTTGTTTGCAGCTTTTGTAATCAAATGAAATTGCATAAAAATCAATAAGAAAAACTTATAAATAAAATGAAATAAAAACAGAAAGCATTTGGTGTCGATGATGTGCAGATTGAGAGAACACTTTGAACCCTACCCCTACCCCCTACCCCTGCCCCTGCCCCTGTCCCAGGTATAGAACCCTATATCTATCCATCTATCTCTCTGCCCATCTGTATCTGGTAATGACTTTATAAACACAAGGCATGTCAGACGGGGGGATTGGGACACAAAACTGTCCAACTGTCAGGCCGTTGACTAAGTAACATGCTAGGACTGGACACACTACGAAATCAATTAGATGGACAGAAGCCCGAGATGGGAACAGAACTCATGTATCATTAACAATTTTCATGTCATATTCCGTTTATATGATATCTTGAGCCAGAACGAACCTTCGTTCCTGTCCTGTCCTGTCCTGTCACTGTCCCAACGAATCAAACTTGTCAAAGACATCAAATATTCAAATACATTTTATACATGCAACAAATCCCGATGTATTCGGCCTGAGGAATTTGTTTTGTTGGGGTCGTTCCAAATTCTGGTATCGCCCCCACAGAAACACTCTCGCACCCACGTCGATGTGAATGACTGTAATTACAGCGGAAAATTGATTTTTATATCAAAATCTTGGCTTGAATTTCTATTGACTCTTGTGGGAGTTCGGACGGGGCGTGTGGGGTCAGCAAAGCTCCTGCCTGGCTGCTTGAGGTTAAGCATGGTCCGGCCAAAGGGTCTCATTAAAATCCGAAAGGAAAACCAGACCAAAACTAAACCCCAGCCTGTCCCCTCACTGAGCACTTAATGCCGCTCTAAATGAACATTTTTGTGGCCAAATCCTTCTCGGCCATGCCTCCGTCTGGCTCTCTTTGCGTTCGTATTTTTGGCAATTGATTAAAAGGCTTAACCTTTCAGACAATTGGCTATTTCGGGGCCAGTCTGTGCCTGGCCTCCGCTCCTCTCATTGTGGTCAGCAAGATCTACTCGTAGCTGTAGACCCGGCATTAGTTATAAATTAGTGCGAAATGGGCAAATTCTGTTAAATCTGGTGTGCTTAATGTGTGACTTTATGGGAAGCTGCAAAAAGTTAACATGTGTGCGCCTGGACGGGCACTGGGAGCCATATGAGATTGGCCTCTGCTTAATTGTGGAAAACTAATGCTTTGTAAGGTTTTGAGGTGAATTTTAGATGGGATACATTTCTTTTGGATATATACAATTTAGAGATCTTAGAATTGAAATGGATCTTTTATGGAGAAGAAGCTATAAATATGTCTAGTCTACATTAAGCGAAATTGAAAGCGGAAATATAAATATAATTTATTAACTAAATACTTAATATAATTTATATTATTTTAGCTATGCTGAAAGCTGAACCTGTTTTTAAGCTATATTAAACTAAATTTAGATTTAAATAACAGTAATAAGTAGAACTATACCTTACACGGCTAATAAATTAATTTGAGCCGGATATGGCTCGTGAAACGGATATGTAATATCAGTAAAGAAACGTACGAAAACTGAGTGCTTAGCAAATATTTACCATAAATACATGTACGGTTTTCAATGGGACTGTGAACGTGAAATTTAACAATTACAAGCGTGTTAATGAGAATGTTTAAAAAAATTTTTGTATAATTGCCCCAATCTAAATTATTTGAACGTGAATTGTGAATGAGGAGTTACATTCAACAGAAATTTCAAGAGTTTCTGATCACTCATAAATGCTCAGAAATGTCAATTTTAAAGCAAATGGTATATACTTTTTTACAAAACATGTATACCACATAAATAAAGATTTACAAAAAATGTAACAGCATAAATAAAAACGTATAAATTCGCATACATTTTCTGTGCCTTTATTTCAATATTCCGTCTGCTTATAAAATAAGCCATAAATACTGCCCAACGTTATGCAAAATGTGGCTATAATAAATTGATAAATATTTTTGTGTTACTTTTTCGCTTGTGCATTAAAAAGTTGAAATTTATTAATTTCTATGATATACGCTGACATTTTGATGAAACTTTGCCATGGAGTGCAGATAACCAGAAGATATACGTTTTACGATATGCGATACCTACACAAAAAAAGGTAAACAGAAATACAAAAATATGTTAAAATAAATTTTGTAAAATCAGAAAACGTGTTCTGACCCATGTAGCAGCATTCGTATAAAAACACTAAAACAAAATCGAATTAACTTCTCGTGGACAGTCTCAACTATCATCTCCATACGCCCCTCTCCAATGACATAAAACTAACCGAACAGAAACCCACTTCATTAGCAGCCACGAAATGGGGATGGCCAGGCGATCAAGAGAAAATATCAAAAATACTAAAATACATTTCTGCGGGCTCGACACGAATCTGTTTAATTGTTTTCATTTCTTTCTTTTTTATAGGTATAAATTATGCAAAAATCGTAAAAAACTCAGCAGACGAGGCAAAGACTTAACAACAGCTTAAAAACAACAAACACAAAAAATGATTTATGTGTGTGCAAAACTGAAAAATAAAATAAAGATTAAGTCCAAAACAATCCAATCCCATAAATATGTGTGTGTGTGTATTGATAATGTCTTAATAGAAATAATAAAAATAAATTAAAGATATCCACAGAATTGATGTGGTAAGGGCAGGGCCATTTACAATATGCAAACTTGAACTGTGATTGTGGGTCTCTGATGGTACTTTGTCAGCTCTTTCTTGCTTATGTTCTTAACCAAGTTCATTCAATACTTGGAACGCCCTCAAAGACGTCCAATGTAAAAGTAAGCAAAAGTTGATTTGGTTTGAGAGAAAATAATATATTTTGCGCGCTTTCTTTGTTTTTAAAATGTGCAACGCCCTTAAATACGTAAATTGTTAAATCAACAAAAGTTTGAGTTTGTTTAAAGCTGAAAGAAAGAAAGTGGGAGCGGAAAAAGGTTGAAAAATTAGTCAACAATTTTGGGACTAGATCTTTAATGGTACCTTTCAGCACCTCTATTCATTTGCCATTTACTCTAGCGTTCCCATAGATAATCAACAGCTTTTTTTTTATAAAAGTATAATTTTCAGAGATTCGAGTAGCTTTAATTTGAAGAAGCGAATACTCTCAGAAAAAGGTACACAAATTATCCGCCTTTCAACCCCTGAAATTCGTACACCTACATCTACATCCTAGGTACATCGTTAAGTGAATTTTCTGTCACCCCAGAGCCAAAACAGGCAGAAGGAAAGGCAAAAATTGTTTCAACCACCGGGAAAACAATTTTTGATGTGAATTTTTGTGTGAAATTATTGACATTTTGCAAGTATGTTGCACTTGTCTCATTATTACTGCCACATGTGTGTACGTGCCACACGACCCACTCTTTGATGTGCCACTGAGCTCGGCACTTGTCATTTTTATGGCCAAACATATTTCCCAATATATGTAAGATATATATCCAACCATTCCAGGCAGACGTGTGCGTGGGAATACGTACGTACGTACGTTGGGATATGATGATGATGATGATAATGATGTAGGTCTGACTTGTTGTGGGTGTCGATATGTAATTGCTAATTTTGTTATGCGATACGTTTGGGAAGTATTGGAGTTTCAAGTGCAGGATATACCCCATCCTGTAATGGGTTAGGAGTGCTCTCCTAGGGACTACATACCACAATGTTTTTCTGTTGCCAAGCAGTCTGCTGGGTGCTGCGGCACGTCTCGACTTTGAAGTTCACAATTGTAACCGCACAAATGTGCCACATGTGGCAGTGGCAGTGCCAGTTCCAGTACCAGTACCATCCATGTTTATATACTACTAAAATAATGGAAACATGTAGTAAAAAGTATAAATTTACTATGTAAACAACAATGAAATTGCCTCCCACTGAATTATGAATGGAAGTCCCAAAGACAGGAGACCGAAGACAGAGCGGCACCAACTTCTACAATACGAAAAAAGTATATGTACAATGTACATACATACGTACGAGAGAGTATCTTTGTATAGGAAATCATTAAGTAGATGTTTATGTTTCTGGGCCCATTGCAGGCTGCTTTCATGTGGTCGTCGTCACATTCTGTTTCTCTTTTGGTGGCAAAAGGAAAAGAGGAACGAACTGTGGCAACTGTCGCCTCTGATGTGGCAGCAAATTGCACGCACACACAGAAGGCATAATTATGGTCAAGTTACGGTCGCCAAAGGCAGTAAAAATATGGAATTGGGGTGGTCTACATACCGTATACATATATACAAACTTCTGTATACACATACATATGGATTTTTATGTATTTCCGCTCTTGCAATTTCGCCATTAGACGCATAATCAAGTTATTAACAATTTGTTAGACCCTGCGGAACCTCCGATTCGTGGATCCATGAATTGCGTGCCCACGCATAACGAGAGAGTCCAATAAAATATGTACAAATAATTTGCCATGCGTAATTTGTGCAAATAATATGCGTAATTGACAGGACAAAGGGGTCTGGGGCTGGGGCTGGGGCTGGAGCAGTGGTATTAAATCGTCCGGAAGAGGGAGGAGCGGCACAACATCAAAGCCAATGGCCAGATGATGTACAATTTTTAAATGAAACAAAACCAGAACCAAAATGAAACTCGAAATCGGTGCCGCTTTTTTTTACGACTACAAACAATAATAAAATGAAATTTAAGGCAGCAGGCGACAAAGTAAACACAATAATAAATGGTTATCGAAAGAGAGATTAAACGGCGAGGGAATGCTCTACAAGGCCAGATGGAGTAAAACATTTGGATATTAGAGTATATACCATGCCAAATTGTTTAGTGTTTTTGTGCGAATTGTTCAAGAATACTCCTTGAGTATAATAAGCTAATCTGTAGACAGAGATTTTTACTACATATATTCATTGTAATAATCAGTAATATTCCTTTTTAAATTCCACCAATACAATACCCATGCAACACACATAGATAGTACCGCTGCATAAATAAAGTAGAGGACTCTGACTAAATATCTTTGCCTCCAACTACCCCTTCACATTATAATATTGTACAAAGAGCTCCGACTAGCGCCAAAGCCACATCAAAGGGCGCACAGTAGCTCCCTAAACCAATTGATGTATGGGAGTGATGTACTACCAGAGGAAGGGATAAAGATTGAGAACGTTTTTGGATAGGGTAAAAAGGCAGACCCATTTTGGATAGGATAATTCCGCTGGTGGTGTGACTTTGTGGGTGGGCGTCGATCTAGAACGGAAGTACTTAAGGCAAATGAAAACATTAGCATAGAGCAACTCAATTGCGAATAAGTAAGTAATACAACTAATTAGGAAACCCACGACTTCTTCGCTGCCTGGCAATGGACAGGACCTCGAAGGGATATGTACATATTCGCATGTGTATGACCTTGTCGATGCGTCAAGGCTGACAAAATGCAGGACCATTAACTGCGTGTGGCACTTCATTATGGACATTTAGGGTGGAACAAAGGACGCATTGATAGTGTCGAAATTACTTTATGGCCAAGAGTGACCCTGAATCCCGACTAGTAATGAGATCTACCCGAAGGCCTCACCTTGATTTTTAGTATTTGACATTTGACACGCGCATTTACGAAATCAATAATGGAATTTTTCAGACCGGACGCGTGTTCCCCGCACAACATCAAGAAGATCCTTCGACTCTGAGTCTTGACTTTGGCTTCACCTTGGCCGGGACGATGCTCTATGGATCGAATGGATGGATGGGCATCCGCGGGTGTCGGCAGCGCTTGTAAAATTTTATTGATTCCCTTTTGTCTGTTGATTTACTTATGGACATTACGGGATTGTTCGGGGCAGCTAAGCCAAATATTTGTCGTGCTTTGTTGGCCTTTCACTCCGGAGACTGTTTAAGTAGTCGTCGTGCTGCTTCAGTTGAGGGACACGCGACAGGAGCTGGTGACAAGTTTTTGTTTGCGCTCCTCGAGCAATGGCAAAGTTTGGGTTCCCTGATGGCCTTATGGCCCGATCCAAGGCCGCACTGCCGGACGTGCGACTCGGCGCAGTGCTCAGCGGTGCTCTTGTGCCTAGAGCCTGGAGCTAAATGAAAGTCCTTGGAACAGTTAGTTCTAACAGTAGGAGATGTCAGGGACATTCTTTTTTGGGGGGTGCAGATATCTACAGAGGTTCTTAAAGGGAATACAATGTATGCAAGACAAGTTGAATGAGTTTGCTGAATAAAATCTGTTATAGAGAGGTGATTCGGACCCCCACATAATAATAAGTAAGCAGAATGTTATAGTGGATGTCGCCCCTGTAGCCCAGTCTATATAAATTGTCTCTTAAAAAAAGAGACATCACGACATTTACTGTGAAAGGTAAATCGATTTTGTATATGATTTAAAAGTGCAAGGATTTCAAAATAAGATTGACTTAAGATTGATTCCATCAGATACGTTTCAGATACGGTTTTCCCTGCATAACCTATTCCAAATTTGTATAATCTCACTTGACTTTTCTGGGAACACCTCCACGTAGACGGACTCCTTCTCTATCAAGGCATTACCGTACACGTGTTCGGATAACAATCATTAATAGATCATTCCATCAAAGGATCTTAGGGAGCAGCAAACCCAATCAAGTGCTACCTGACATCCGTCTCGCAACGCCCCAAACCGAACAAATCTCGACACTCTCACGGATCATTGGAGTGGTCGCAACGATCGCACTTGTAAGTTCCTGTGATTAATGATCGCCCGCAAAAAGGAGAACACAAAAAGATAGAAACTGAAATAGAGGCCACAACAATGGCAGGCACACACACACATCTATTAACACCAGGCTGATGCCCGCGGAGTTGCAACTAACCCACCAAAAATTAGAGAGAATATAGAAGAGAAGAAACCTGGTTGCAGGAACTGGCTTCCACGAACCAGACACAATTGCAACGGCAACGGCAGCAGCCAACAGCATTATTAATTACATGCATTAATTTCTGGCACAGTTCGAGAGGCGCACGGCTCAAGACACAAGACGATGGTGCCCCTGACAAGTGATGCAACTGCACTAATGTCCAGACCCGGACTCAGACCCATACCCATACCCAGTCCCAGTTCCAGTCCCGGCTTAGGCGCCACTGTTGATGGATTCGTGGCTGCGACCCGTTGATGAACAGCCGTCTAAATTATGGAAACGCTTGTCACCCGCTGCGTGCCATGGGTGCCAGTATGGGTACCGGAGTGAGGCGACCCCACAAGCCGTCGAGTCCATGTGAACGGATGGCGAATAAAAGAGGTGCATTGCCCGCTTACCGACTAGGGGGTATCCAGTAATCTTGTTTATTCTGGTGATTAAATATACAATGTAATCAGTCAGATTAAGGATTAGGGAAGGGTAACATAATGGTTTATTATGGAATTAATGGGGAATGCGAATCCGATGGTGCTCAGGTCTCGAAGTTATTCAAAGAACATCCTATTCTTATCCAAAATATATTCAGAAAGACTTACATAGTACAAGAATGTTCCATACTTATTTTAAGGCATCAATCGTTACCGAACATTAATTCCCGAATATATTGATATCATAATAAACATTTCTGTAGACCTTTGTAGATAATTTCACGAAATTCACCTTAAGTAAGTATTTTTATAATTCTTAGGTTGAATTATTCATTTGATATCCGAGCTGTTTTAATTGGTAATCTAGCAAATCCCCAGCCACGTTCAGCTTTGAAATAAAAGATCAAAAAATGTAGAAATTTGTCTCCCTACTGCATTTTGCTATCTACTCATCCATATACCCAACCCAGTCGAAGACTCCATGAGTATCTCGAGTGGGCTGAAGCGAGTACACCGTGCAACCCATCCAAGACCGGGCACAGACACACATATATCAAAAAGCCGCCATGTCGTTAATTTAATTTGTACAATTTTCAGCCAAATATTTTCCACACTACCGAAACTGCCAATAAAGCCCACGCTACTTTTTAGCCAACCAGTCTTGGTTGGTTGTCTATAGCATAAGAACAACGACAACAAAAGCCAGCAACAACAGGCCCAGCAGTGAAACACATTTTGCCATCTCTTTCTTGGCAAGAGTCGCAACAAGTTTTTCCAGTTTTAGTCGGGCAAATAATTTTCCAGTGCGCGCGCAATTTTTCATAATAATTTATACCAAGTTTTTTCTTGTTTTTGTGTTACTATGCCCTTCCGAAAGGTTGATATGATTCTGGCAAAATGTTTGCCACTAGGAGATGGAACTATTGCGAGTTGGGGAATTGGATAGAGAACTCCATTTTGTGGAGTTTCCTGCTCAGCATGTCAAAGTGGACGACCACAATGGACTCCAGCAGCCTCTTTTATACGATAACCTTTTTTTTCCTTATTTTTCTTTAGTATTTTTATACCCGTACTCAAAAAAAAACTAAGGCGTATATTTTATTTGTGGTAAAAGAGGATTTCCGACCCCATAAAGTATATATATTCTTGATCAGCATCAAAAGCCGAGTCGATATTTGCTGAAAAGATCTAGATTCTACATTGTGTATATATAATTTACAGTTTATATGTGGCATCGACATTGTAGATGTAGATGAAAGATTTAGCAAAAAAAAAGCATAAGCTCACAAATTTATATACTGACTGAGTACGGGTATAAAAGTAGAGTCGGGACCACAGAAGCGACTTACACGTTCCTTCACGTTTACTTTTGAAAATAAGTAGTCGGAAAAGTTGGCTGACAAACTGATCTGACTCAGACTCGCACAGAATGGGGAATATGGGGGATCTCAGCTCCCTCTGCTTTGGATCTGATATGCCGAACAAAGGCATTATCTGCGGATTTTTCGTTGTCCATTTTCAAAACCTGCAGCATTTATTATATATGGCTGCAAAGAGTTCACTGAATGGACTGATATTAATGTGGACCAAAAAGACAAAAAAAAGTTCCTCTTAGGAGAAACACATATTGAAAATAATTTTTTTTTTTTAATTTTGTTTCCCTGAAATAAATTCATGGTATGGCCCTAGAAGGGTATCCAAACTCTCGCCCTTGCGACAGCCCTTCTTTGTTGGTTTGGTAGTCGGTGAGACGCTCTTCCGTGGGGTAGAGTGCATTCGCTGCAGTTTAGTCGGCCTGTGCTGCACGCTCCATCCGTCATACGATCTGTCCTTGCATTTCAATATACATTTACAAACAAATATATTTTAATTCATAAAAATATTTGTTGATCTGGCAAATGTGATGTAAGCGAGGGGGTAGCACGTGAGGTCTGTGTGAAAAATGTTGATTGAATTCCTGGAATTACCCCGAGGAGAAACGGAAGCGCCGAGTCAGTAAGTCTTGTCAGAATTTTTGTTGAATTTTGAAACCTTCAGTTTTTGGCTCCGTCTGACCCAAATTTGTCGCAGCTTTCAAGTGCACCCCACGACCAGATACTCGTACAACATTTTAGAGATCAGCCTGCACACACACACACACACACACAAACCCCAAATATCGATGGCAACATTGACGCGTGCCTTGCTCAGTGGCATGACTCGGTGGAAATGGGAATCCATCATAAAAGATTTCTATACAATGTGCTGGTGGTTTTGTGTCGCGTCATTGTTGCAACATCAGCGCAAACAAGCCAGAACACACTTCAGAGATCCAACAATGTCGAGTGCTAATAAAACCCACTGAGAGAGCCTCAATGACTGACAATCTCAGCAGCAATCGTGAGTTATTTGAGGCGGCTAATCCCGGGCCCGGATTGGACTTCGCTCTGAAATCGAGTGTTAGACAGTCGGGCAGGAGTACACATGCACACATACTCGTATATTGTATATCTATGGATTATGGATATGTATTGTGTGTAGGGTGCATAACAAACAAGCTATTTAACACCGCCAGAAATGCTGAGTTAGCGTCCCGTGACGGGGCAGATCTTGGGAGTGACTCCTGAGGGGCAGCCTCCAGTCATGCCATGCCCAAAGTGTCGAAGATCAAAATCAGCAGCGGAGAGTCGCAGGAGAGTCAGAGTCGCGGAATTGATCGCGTCGATTAATTTGTCTTGGACTCTCTGTGACTCTCTCTCTATCTCTCTCAGTGTCTGTGGCACCATGAGTTTGCAGCATGTTGCCAAGCCGACCCATATGCAAGCTCCGACGGGGGACTCTCAAATGGAATGCACTTAATCACGATTAGTTGTAATCGATAAGCAACACTGACTTAGAAGACAGAGGGAGAGAGAGAGAGAAGATTTCCCTATATAGGTGTATGCCATGTATGTACTTCGGGTGGTCTCTTGGCCCCCATTTCCATATGAAAAACTTCTTCAACCTAAATGGTTAACCAATGATTTCAACATAATATTGTTAGCCTTTGTCCGACCTGATGCTCGGACATGATAAATGGCACAATTTATTTAAATCAAGAGAGAGACCTCCAAAAAAACACACACCAAATTCGGTTAATAATTTGTTCATTTATCAACATTTGTTAGCGGCGATTATGAATGACGTATGGGAGTGTGTGCGGAGCGGCCAGGTAGCCAAGAAGTCTCGTCGATTGGATCGGATCGGTTCGGTTCAGATCGTCCCCAAACGAATCCCATTTCATTCATAAAATCTTGTTTCTTTTGTACAATGTTCGCCACGACGGGTTGTCTTTCAGCCAGAAACATATTCGTACATACTCGTATGCAAATCCAACATATGCAAATATTTTTTATGGTTTTAAGTTTGCTTGTAGTTTGTTTAACAAGGGAATAACATCGAAAAGAAAAGGATTGTATTTGAAATACTTTCCGTCATGCATCCATAATATTCTGAAAATATTCGATGCACTTGTATTATATTTCTCAAATAAAGAAAAGTCTCCGACTATATAATATTTAAATTGTAAGTTCTAGATCCGTCCGTGGATCCATATGAACCGTTGGGTTCTGTGGAATCAAAATCTCATGTGAATCCACAATGATAAAGGTTTGCAGGTACCTTATTATCTACACATCTACGAAAAATCATACAGATTTAAGCATTATTTCACCTGAATATGGAGTACAAACTTCCGACTATTATTATTAGGTTCTATTGAATTTCTGAATTTATATAATTATCTACAAAAAATTATAAATAAATAACGATATATTCCAACCTGCTCTATAAACCTCCTCTTATCATTAGAAATGCAGGGTGTGCAACTCTAATAAGTATACATACATTCTTGCAAAATATTTAAAATTACATCAAAGAGTAGCCATGCGAGAACACTTTCTCATCCCCACGACCCAGCAGACCAACCCAGTTGACATTTTTCATAATTTTGTATAGCCCTTGCCCCATTTGAACCTCGAAAACACGCCAATTAAAGCCACACTATACCTATACGAGTGGGTAGGCGAATGGGATGGAGGTGTAGACCCATTCCAAAACTATTTTTATAACGTACTAATAACTGCAAAACTTTCACTGCTCGTTTTTTTGCCACCCATATATTTCTGTTGTTGGTGTGGATTTTTTTCGTTATTAATTAAATTACACGCCAGGCATTTTACAACATTTACAGCGAATTACAATAGCCAGGCACAGGAAGGGAGAAAGGTGCGGGTACGGGAGGGCTGTAAAAAATATTATATCACCAGACCAAAAATAACGAAGGAGAGTCTTTGAATTAGATAACTCGACCATTTGCTACCCAGTGGAAAATGCTTGAGCAATGCCTTGATTAGTATTAGTAATTTCAAAATATTAAATTGAAACTCTGAAGATTTATTAGACATAGGAGAACATTTAGAGTAAATTGATCTCTCTCATCCTCTCTTTCAACCATGAACTTACGCCACAAACTGTCACATACCTCACTCCAAACTGATATACCCACTGTTAGAATAATCACATTTATCATAAAGCACATTAACAGAACGCAACCTGGTCAGGGTGCGGGGTCCGGGGTCTGGGACTTGGTTTTTGTTTTGGTTTCGCTTTCGGTGTCTCATGGTAGGGTCCGTCTGGTCCCCGGTCGCCAGTTACGTTACCGGTTACCGGGCTCCCAAGGTATATCCATGAGTGTTAACACTCATAACAACTGCTAAAGCCCATTTTCGCATGTTGGCAGCTTATAAAACTGCAGCACTCGGGCCATAGAGCCATATAGCACCCACTCCCCCAACCCAAAGCAACCCAAACGCAAGCTCAAGCCTCAGCATTCCCTTCCCTGGATTCATTCCC
The DNA here is from genome assembly GCA_018150885.1 of Drosophila tristis. NCBI lineage: Eukaryota > Metazoa > Arthropoda > Insecta > Diptera > Drosophilidae > Drosophila > Drosophila tristis. The sequence goes on from JAECWT010000168.1 coordinate 528,213, forward strand.
TTCCCAGTGGCTGTAGTGGCTGTAGGTGTGCAAGTTTTAGAGAAAGATTTTGTGTGAGCGATAAACACGCGCCCAGGCACAAAAGTGTAAATTAAGCCTCAGACGCCGCGCGTCAAGGAGGAGAGGCCGAGACCCTAGTCGTGTGTGGGCCGAGAGTCGCAGGAAAAAGGAAAAACAAAAATTATGAGTTATGCCATGCAAGGACATGGTCTGCTCAAGCTTCGTTTGCTAAGCCATAGTCGTAGTAGTCATCGTCATAGTCATAGTCATAGTCATGTTTCGACCCTGTGGAGTACTACTACGACGACTGCTATGAGTATATTCTCTATGTAGAAGTCGAGTTCTGGGCTCAAGCATTTGTAGAGTTGGCACAGTTAGCGTGTCGCTCATTAGCATGAACATTTCCAGGGGAATTTATGGTGTCCATGCCACATGCGAAATGTGGGTTAGCAATGTGCAAGAGGCATTCTCTCTGGCAATTTTATGCTCATCAGTGGCGCATTTCTCAACATTCAGGGCAGGATGACGGACTCATAAATTAATTAATTTTTGGTGTGGCTTTCAGCGCGTTATCAACGCCCAGAGATCGGACCCCAGCTACGGGAGATATGTATGTAGATGTGTACACATATGTATATGTATGTGCAAGCATAGTTATATGGCTCAAGGGCAGCTGCGATCAATAAGAAAGAAAAAGAAAATTGTTGTTAAGACTCATTATCAATGGGGAGTGTAAGATACAGAAAAAAGGGGATAAAGGATAATCAGGCGATATATAACAGCTAGCAGAGAAACGAGTTCAATTCGAGCCCTGGGTCTGTGTTGGACCTGCAACACGATGACGACGCCGTCACTTGATTCTTATGCAAACAAGCCAGAAGGTTGTCCAACATCGTGTTAAAAAACTTGTTCGCAATTAAACGATGTCCTGCCGGGGCTGACTGAATGTCTGCCAGGTTCTGGTCGGGCCTGCCGTTCTTCTCTTTCTTCTTTCTTCTCCCTGGGGTCCCTGCATATGGAATGCGCGAAGCGAGCGCCGCGCATGTGCACAAGAAACTTCTTCCACCTGGCATTCAGCTTCAAGATCCAACTACAACAATCATATTTCTCCCGCTCTCTCTTCCTCTCTCTCTCTCTCTCTTGTGGCTCTTCAGGCAGACCAGACAAAGGTTGCACGTAAATGACCCAAGTTATCATAAATATGTCAAAAGTTGAAAATTAAATGTACAACATGCTGAGTCCTGCCAGCTCTCCTCTCTCTGGACCTCTTTCCGCGGCCCCAACACCCGCATCGTACATATGCCTCGTTCTTTATTGATATTTTTGCACTTGTTTACATTTTCTGATTTAATGCCCGGGCACCGGGCACCGGGATGTGCACCGATGTTCCCCGGAGACCACACGTGGCGCCATCTTGTTTATGATAAGTGAAATCCTGTTTTCGAACTGAGATTCCAATTGGTGTGAGGACGGGATGATTGAATGTGTGTCGTGGTTTATGAGTCACAAGGTAGTAAAACTTCCGCTGCAAGAGTTTGAAGACAGAAGACAGTGTAGAACCATAAAAGATTTTTTAATAGTTTATCTTTTACTGAAATGCTCCAAACAATAACCTGAACTTTATTATCATATTTCTCAAACTATTTAACAAATATGTTTGTGTGTCAAGATAGGTCAGACTAGGAGTCGTTAGAAAGTTTGATTCCATAAAAGACACCCAGACAGCCAGTACAACCAGAGAAAACGACCTCAGGGTTATCGAATAGTTCAACTTAGATTATAAAATTGGTAGTAATATTTGCCCCGCGAGTGGAGATTCGAAAATGAAATCATATTTAAATTATATTATACTATATTAAATTATATTTAAAGTTTTTTATATTTTCATTAAATATGAGCCATATTAAAAATAAATTTTAATACATTTATGTGGGTTGGTGTACAGCGGTGTACCCAAACCTGCAGCAACAACGACGATACCCATAATGACGAAAAGCAAATGAACGACGAGCAGAAGATGATAGCAGCGATGAAAAAAAAGAAGAACGACGCGAGATTTGAAAACGACGACGAAAAAGACGAAGTCTCAACTAACGACGTGATTTTAAACTTAATTACTTAAACTTGTTAAACTTAATCAATAAACTAAAAAATTAAATATAAAACCCCAACTTTATGTTCGAATCAACGTGAATTTGTATTTAATTTCACTGAGTCTTATATTGCTATGCCATTTTTCTCTTAGTTTATGATTATTTCCTACTACCTTTTGCTCTTAAATTGTAGTGTAAAATTAAAAACAAGTTTTTGTTAGCATTTTCGGTTATAGGGTGCAGTTACAGAAATTGTATTCACATTTAAATCGTAGAATATAATAAACCCTTTGGTATATTTACATTTTAAACCTATTCATACCTCCTCCAGCTCGACTCTCAACACGCACTCCACTCCCAGTCCCAGTCCAAGTCCCTTCCCTTGGGTTTGCATGCTCATAGGGAATGCGCTCCTTTGGGGTCCGTGCAGAAAATAACTTTGCGATAATATTAAATTGCTGTCAACAAGAAAATATGTTGGATGAATTTTCCAACTACAACCTGCAATTGATTTTCTGTCAGCGCACAAAATCAGAATGGGCGCAATGGGGGAGGCAAAACACTTTTCCAAGTGTTGATTTGTGTTATATGGTAGTTTCTTATCAACAATGCAGTCTATTAGGCATTACCCTGGATTGACTGACATGCAATTGGAGCAGGAGTTGGGTGGAGAGCTGGCAGGGAGTCAAGCAAATAAACGGCCAACATCAAAGGTGGCAACAATTTCAGGCTTTTGTGTCGTAAAATGAACAAAACATGGAAAAATATTCTACACATCAAGAAACATGTATGGCCAAGAACTGACTGCCACTGTCTGGGTGCCAGGGCGCCAAACTATTAACGGAATAGGAGTAAATTTGTTAATGCCTTTGTCTAAGCCATGTGCGTTGGCAGGTGGGAATGGGTAAAGGTATAGCTAAAAGCAGCTGAACTCCAAAAAGGGGTTAAAATGTGTTTATTTGTTTATGGTCCTCTCGCTGTCCTTTCGTGGCCCCCCGTTGGTGTCCCGCACACAGAAAGGGTTAGACTATATACGACTTCTATAGACGTTTATATCCCATATACGTACGTATATGTGCATGTTCATAGTTGGTTGATGGCCCAGTGCGTTTGACTAATGTCTCATTTGCATGCCAAAAGCAGTTAACAAGTTTTGCCCGGGCCACGGGAATGCTCGGTGGTTCGCAGTAAGAAAGAAATTATGGCTTGTCTTGCTTTTAAAAACAACTTAGTGGATAATACACCCCTAGTGTTAAGCCAGACGGCGGTAGTCCACGGCCACGGCCATCCAGGGTGGAGAATCACCAGCCAACTACATACAGGAACAACGAAGCAACAACGAAGTACTACTACTACAGCAACGACACATTCATTTCCTTCTTGGCGCGCCTCAAGTGTTGTCACCTGTCATAATAAGTGCGGAAGCAGCAAACGGCAAACAAAGAGACAGAAACAGACAGACGGACGACAGACAGTCAGAGAGAGAGAGAGAAAGAGGGAAAAAGTGCACAAAATGTAAGAAGGAATTTATGTAAACAAAATACCGAATAATTAAATGCTGTATTAAATCTCCTAGATAGTATTTTAAGTCCAGCTAACGAAAGGAGTTCCATTTGGACCCACTTTGATATCGAGTATTTAAAAGTCCTTTCCTTCTACCACTTTTAGAAAGGTTATTTTCGTTCAGTGTAGGTTAGTCTTTAAGTCTCCATACCCTTACACGAAAGTGTATCAGAATAAATGTTACTGCATTTGCTTTCAATTTATATGTTGGCCAACCGACATTGACGTTGCTGCCACTGGCACTTGCCTTTCCTCTGCTGCTGCTGCTGCTGCTGCCGCAAGTTTCCTCCAATTCATTTTCATAATTGCAGCAAATGTAAATTGCAATATTTTTTCTCATTTTTCTCTCCGCAGCTCCAGCTCCAGGTACCTCTTCTTGCCCCTTCGTATCGGGCGGGGGGGTCTTTTCTTGAACCATTTCTTTGGCCGCATATGCGTGTTGCACTTGAATTTGTTGCACTGTCGCACTTGAGCTGCAACCTGCCGCCTGAACCTGTTCCAAGTCCAGGGAGAGAGATGGATTGCTGTGCTGGTGCTGGTGCTGGGGCAGCGGCCGCGCTGAAACGGAACCGCAAATTATTTTAATTTGCGTTAAATAATGCAACGAGGTGAGAAAAAATTAAGAGCATTTCTCAGCGTCAGCGTCGGAGAGCGGGAGAGTGCCAGTAAAACTGCAAAAGAAAAAGTAATATTATAACAATAAGGCCACTCTCTCATAAGGAAAAACCTTTGGCCACATCAGCTCCACTCATTAGCAGCCTCGACAGCCCCCTTCTGTGGCAGTTGCAGTTGCACTTACAGGGTATCCTGTCACAAAGTTAAAAGCGCCGACCTGTAATTTGCCAGCAATAAGGCGTCGGCGCAATAAACTCAATTTGTGCTGCTCGATAAAAGCCGAGTGCCATGTCAGGAGATACCTACCCGTACCCGTACGTACGTACGTATCTGCATCTACATACACTGTCACTCCCATCTCCAGGTTGTAACGTGTTCATTGCCGCTTTATGCGAAAATAGCTTTGGGGTGCTAAAAGCCAGGCCAAGACCCCCAGTCAAAGTCAGGCTCTGCTCAGTTTAGCTCTTGACATGTTGAGCCAAGGCGTTGCCAGAGCCTAGGCTTTGTTATCTATATATGCACATATCTGTGAGAGATATGCGAGTATGTATATGAGTAGAGGCTGATCGGTAGCCCAGTCTTTGGTCTCTGCTCGCCAACAATTTATGCATGTTTCCTCGATCATAACTCTTAATTAGCCGCTGGGAAACCTTGTCAACTGTGTTGATTGACAAGTCTTTTAAGATTTCGGCAATCAACAAACAAAATACACACAAAGTATTCAGTGCGTAGGCCAAAAAAACATAAGTGAAAGGTGTGTCCCACAAAACAGAAACTAGAAAGGGAAACTGGCAATGCTGAATGGAAGTAGAGATACCCTTGACGGAATGCCGGGCACAAACATATAGGAATACACTGCACACCTGATTGAAGGATCCTTTCCATGCACAGCAGAAATTTATACTAATATATTCACCTTTCAAAAATGTGTAGAATATTTTCCTATCCACACAGATTTAACATTGATTGAGTTAAATTTTATTAAACATACAAAAAATAAAAAATTTTTCAACTCTCCTCCTTCCAAAATCCAACCGAGTCATAGAGCCATAAACCTGATCCGTTTTGGACCCAAACCCACTGTTTATGGCCTGGAGCTAACCCACACGCAGACACAATGGCAACAGTGAGTCCGAAAAGTGAGCCACCCACATGAGACAGCCATAGAGTGGACTGACAAACGCTGATCGATTGGCCCCGAAGCGGGCACACATAAATCTGTGGGGCAATTATTTTATGATAACTACAGAAAGGTGATATAATAAAATCTGGAAAAATAAAAACAAGAAAGGAAATCCAAATCCGTATGAAAGGACAACAAGTTGTTTCAGTTTGGATCCATTATATCGAATCAATTGTTGCACATTGAATCGCTCGGTGATCAATCATAATTTTCAGCGATCAACAGTTTTGTAGGCAAACGTTTTCATGTAAAGTCTTAAATATTTTCACACCTTATGAACAATGTGCAGTCACGATCGGACCCATACACGTCTGTGGGAGTCTAATGCGGCTATTGTCTGGCCACACGGCTCCACAATGCCAGCCAAGCGACAGTTGAACATGATTCGTAGCTAGATTATTCTTTTTACTTTTCTAGCGAAATATGACGCGCACTGGCTGAATGATCGATGAATGATTCGATTACGAAATACCATATAAAGATTGAGGGGGGAAAATCACGTCGCAGATGAGTCAGTCCCTTAGATTCAGAGGATTCTGTGTGTGTGGTGTGTGCATGATCTCGACTGAAAGAAAGCTGAGACGCTTCTTGAAAGTTACCTTTCACTTTGGGGCACAGGGCCAGGCCCATGAGCATGAGCTGACTTGACTTGCTGACTGACTGACAGCTTCATTAATACCACTCAAAAGGTAAGTTATGCATAGAAATAGCAGCCTGATTACGGAATTCAGAGCCAGATGACAAGTGTGTTTGCCTATGAATTTTGACATCCAACAAGTTGTATACTCGTACATAAAATGTCCAAGAACCTGAAAAATGTATTTTCTAAGCAGTACAGAATCGAATTCCATATTAATCGCTTCAGTTGCTGCTTACATTGTAATTTAATTTAAATTACACTTTGTCGTATTCTAATTAGGGAAGCCGACAAGTCATTTCATTGCAGTCCATAATTTTCAGGGAATAAAGTAGCAATCGAACCACTTGCTGGATGGTGTGGGTCAACGACACTTAAGACCCCCAAAGATGAGGCAGACGAGACGCTACACTGACACCGACACCTACACCCGATCGTAAGCAGCTTCCAGAGTTGTCAGCGCAAAATAAGACAAATGTTCCAACTGGCGACGCAGCCAAAATCCCCCGAAAAAAAGAGGGATATACTCGTATCGGAATTAAAAAGTGAAGAAGAAATAATATAACCGCCACCTACCACTTGGGCAGGGCAACGCTGTGTGGTCCAATTAAAGAAGGAACCGGGCCCGGGACCCCTGTCCGACTGTGTCTGCCACCAAATGTGCGAATGATGCGTGAATTTTAGTGCAGCCGAGTGTGGCACACACAGGAGCGTTGACTGATGGTCTGGGTGCAGGGCATTAATTGGAGTCGGGGCATTGGCGGTGGCCATTCGCCAGTGGCATATTTTATCGCTATTGAAGCGTTTGGCGTTAATTAAGACAAAATCAAGCGAAATTTTTGTCACATCTCAGACTAAAAGAGAATCCCCCAGAGTCCCGCTTCACCACGCACTGTGCGTGATTAATTGTGCCTTGTGCTGCGTGCCAAATGCAACAGTCTGCTGTACAGAGATGGCCCTATATACATATACAAATATATATACCAGATACACTCAAATACATATAGTTTTATACTCTCGCTTTTTGCTGTACTCGCATTTGCGGGCAAGAAAATGAAAAATTAGTCAAGAAAATCTGGCGAAATAAAATGTCGTCGGCGACATTTTGCAAAGAGATTTCGCCTTGTCCTTGTGTGGGTGCGTATCAATGTGTGCGGCCGTATATAGAAATCACTGCCGTCTGCTTTGATACTACATACACACTCGTATAAGCTCATATATTTGGCTCAGCTTCTAATCGTCGCGCATTAGTCAGTGCGTTTTGTGGGTTTCCATTGCTGTCTGTAGAGGCAAGCAGTCGAATAGAGGGCCTCTGCAATGCTAGTACATTGGTGACCATAGGAATACGCTGTAAGTGAAAGAAAAGATATTTTTATTAAACGTATATTTAAAAAATTGTCGTGGAAACCAATAAGCATAGCTGGTTGCAAATTACAAATGTAAATTTATGCTCTGTTCTCCACTGTTTGCCACAGATATCGCAGAAGTCGCTTTGATCCATAGGGTAATTTTCTCATAGAAGCAGCGCACTCATTAGTCTACTTGGTCCCTCGCTGTAACTGCATTCCTCAGTCGAGTTTTCCCTAGTTTTCTTATTTCCCTCGCATTGCACCATCTGAAGAGATCAAAGCGAATGGGAATGTGTTGTTGGTGCTTTGGTTGACACATCAACGCTTTTCTATCGACACCAAAGGCGAAACTACAAAGACCCCCAAGTCCAAACACGAAGCACTTGCCAAGGAAAGAATGGGCTGGCCACTAATTAATGTGCTTTTAATGATGAGGGCAGCGAACAAAAATGCAACTGCAAAAGCTTAGCCAGGGATAGGATCTGGGGTAGAGCCCCTCTAACCAACCGCAAGATGAGTGACAGGAATACCCTCAGAAAAGAAGGGGTTCGACTGCTGTTGCTCTGGGCCTCTGCGACATGTCAGTGTAATAACAATAACTACTCAAGACAGCCCAAAAGTAACACATTCGCATAAGGACATGAGGACATCAGGCAGGAGGACACAGTAATGGACATGGACAGGGACAGGGACAGGGACATGAGACACGTTGGCTTGTTAGCACACGACACGCTGTGGTCAGCAAATGAGCCGGCAGCTGACTGGGATGTGGATACCTATGGAGAGACCTGCTTGGGACCTCTGGTACTCCCATACTCGTACTTGTAATTGTCGTGTCAATTTTGGGGCAACTCGGCCTCAGACTCGGACTTGGACTTGTAGTGTGCTCTGCGTCCGTGTCAAAGTTTAAACATTGATTATCTGGAGACATATTCAGCAATTAGCAAATCAACTCGGCTGTGGCTGTGGCTTTTCTCTTTGTGTTTTGGTCTCCGGCTTGGGCATTGTGGGCTCTTGTCCCCATAAATGACAATTAGAAAATGTGTCAAAAGCATTTGGCTTTCTCCCCTCTCCCCCTCACTGTATTTGTTAAGTTTTAATATGACAGCAGATGGACATTGCAAATATTTTATCAAGAAGTCAAGAAACAAGTCTCATTCCCATTTGCATATATCACAGGCCTGTCCCTGATCTGGCTTGACAGAAAGAAGGAAAGAAGCTGGAAAACTCTCCGACTATTCCCCGTGGACATGTTTAACGGTTCAATTTTACACCTCATTTAATCCTGAACAAGTTGTATCGGTAGTACTTCTGGGCTCTCCCTGTTTTGTCACTCAATTTAAAATTATACAAGTCTCCTTCCTGGCGGATTGATTTATGGCTCACTCAGGTCCGGCGGTGCCGTGAACCTTTCACTTGACAGGATTCCACTTCAGTGATTCTGCATCGAGAAATTACAAAGTGTTAACACGAAAAGAGCAACAAAACAATGCCAACATATGTCCGTACATATTGTTCAAAAATTTGAATAAAATTATTTGTTACTGGGTAGTAGGGTGGAATGTGCATAGTTATTGCTTTGGTTATCGGGAAAAAAACTATTACTCCAATTGCCTGGTAAGAAATACCATTATAAAATTAAATATTCTTCTTTTTAATTTGTTAAATGTAAGCATATCTTATCTTATTAATGCTGAAATATAACCCTTTATTCTTTGTTTTATGTTTTATTTTATCTGAAGGAAAATCTTCATAATAAAGTTTTTATTCTTTCCTTTTATGCTTTTTAATGTTAATCCCTTATTCGAATTTTCGTATGGAAATAATTGCATTACCATCCACCAGCCCATTCTTAACCAGAAGACCTCCTACCTAACCAGCTGCATTGCATGTTATGGCTTAGTGAAAAGAACTCCTCCTATGTCTGTCAAATCAGCAAGCTCTGAGTGATGAAAGCTGCCGCCAGTTCACACACACTCCAGAGTCCAGGCCAAGACAAGGCCATTGTGTATCCATGAAAACACATACACACCTTCTATGTAGAGCCACATATGTATGTACATATGGTTGTGGTTTGGGATTGCATTGACAACTGAAGCGTTATCGAGGTGCATGCAATTTACTCATCATCACAGATGGAAAGGTGATAGCGGACATGTTACTCTTTTAATTGAAGCGAAGATGAGTCAAAATGAATTATTACTGCAACTAATATGAGTCGCTTCTGGTGCTGGTGCTGGTGCTAGTGCTGCTCTGTGTGGCAATTACCAACGAGCCGGGCTCGAACTTCCTGGCCAAGAAGGGCATGAGATATAGTCAGAGCGGGAGAGCGGGAGAGCGAGGGAGGCCTGGCTGGAGTCCGTGCCTGGTCGAGTGTCTACCTATGTTGAAAGACAATAATGCTTAATAATGAGCTGTAAAGTTTATTAATTGCCACACAGCAAATGGCGTTAGGGGTACACCTCCTCCTGGCAACGAGAACTGGGCCCCAGCTAATGAGGCATTTGCGTGTTTTGTCAATTTATTGCATTATTTGCACAAAGCACCAAAGACAAAAGACACATTAAAACTAAATTATTAAAAATTTTCGCAAAACTGTCGGACATATGTCGAGTGATGGGCAAGTTCATTGGACTCCGAAAAGGCCCGGAATAGAACCATCCAAAACTGAATGTTTCTCTGGATAAATATATTAACCATAAGCCAAACGATCATTGTACGAACCAATTTATTATCGATCACTAAGATATTATCATATAATATCAAAGATATAAGTATTTATACATTTTTCTAATTAATGGAACACATTTATTTTTATTTAACAATATTATTTATTCTTCCTTGCTTCTGCCTTCGCTGCCAAGTTAAAACTGAATGTCATTTTGATCTATCGATCCCCTCTTAAATCACCATCGACACCAATATACGATGCAACACAGCTATGTATACAATAAAAACTCAATTATTTTAATGTTTACATTAAAAAACAGACTAAAGTCATATACAATATTTTCTTTATAGATTTGAGTTCGAATGGTTCTGAATGGTTTCCAGTTAGATCATTTATATTTTTAAATTTTAAAGTCTATTTTAAATTTGAACAAAAATCTTAATACAAATAAAATTTTCTCTAGAAATTTTAAACATAATCTGTCCAGGGTTTTTTAGCGAAATCTTCAAATTTTAAATCCGACGTTAAAGCATTCTTTTTTATTTAATGCTGAATTGTATTCCCTTTAACATCTTTAAACTTGATTCATTTCAAGTTTCTCGACTTGTGGGTTGCCCCACTGAAACTGATTTCAAACTTGACTGATTTTAACAACCAACAGCAACAACAACAACAATAGAAATAGCAACAAAAAAGCAAACAACAAAGTCAAGAATCATTGAAGCATATATGGCGATTTACCCCGTTAATGAGACCATAGATAACAACGAAAATAAACTGTCAACTTGGGCCAAACAAGAGGAAGCTTCGCTGATTAAGTCAACCCTATAAAACAAAAGTTCACCGCCCCTTTACTGGAACGGAACGCAAAAACCCTCCTCAACGATGGCCAAATCAAGTCAACTACCCGAAGAGTGCCCAAACCGAGAACCAGAACCAGAACCCAGTCACAAAAGGGGTAAAATGTGCGAAATATCACAACTTGGCACTCGTGGCAGCGACAACAAAAACAACGAAAACGAGAAGGACGCACAAAAGTTACGCTGGATTAACAACCCCTGGCTAGGCCCTCGCACTCGCCCTACATATCTATATCTCCCCTTAAGCCCAACCCCTGGACGACACTCGTGCTGACTGCAATGAGAGCAATTTATAAAATTGTTACGCTAAATAAATTAAAATTTCACTTTTAAAGTATTGGGCGTGAAATTAGGATTAGCCTGGAGCGCGCTGAAGGAGTTGGGGAGGGGTTAAAATTGTGAGGGCATTGAAAGCGAAAGGAATTTATAGGGACACAATGGAGAGAGGGTTAAGTGTTCCTGTGAAGAATTTAGGATTAAGCTTTTAAAGATGGACAGCATTAATCAAAGATAATTCTAGGATGGTCCATCTATAATAAGATGCTATTCAAATGTGCATCAGTATATACAAAAAATATGTAAAGTCAACGAATAGACGAAGAATATAGGATCTAATATAGAATCTAAATTTAGAGGACAGCTATCTTTTGAAAATTTTCATATTAAAAAATGATCTCAGATCTGTATGGATCTCCCTTGTGAGGATATCCCTCTTGGAGGCACAATACATACTAATGAAACCCTGGGTGTGCGCCCCAAAGCGCTCCGAATGTATCTGCAACATCATTAAGTTCTAAGTAGTCTGCGGCATAGTCGGGCAAGCCTCCTTCTGTTCCTACTACCTGCAACATTGAATCAGCTGAACAATTTTCGTTATCTTGTTCGGGCCCAAATTCTAATCAAGCATTTTCTCACCTTACCTACAATATACACACTCGTATACTCGTTGGTATGGGATGGTGCTCATGATGTTGCTGTGTATCTTGTGTTACCCTTTACCTGCCTTCTGGTTGGGGGCGTGTTCGATGTTGAACGTTCTGTCGGCATAAAAGAGGCGGCGGCATCCACAGCGGCTACATTTCTGTGTTCTTCAGTTTTTTTTAGTTTTTGTTGTTTCTTTGGCTGCAGCCGCATTTAAGTCGATTTTTTGTTGTTTCTGTTGTTGTTGTTGTTGTTATTGTTGTTGTTGCAACGTCTGCGGCTGCCGTTGTGCCTGACATGTGAGAATTTGCCGTAAATCAACCTGTTGCTGACTGGTGTTGTTGCTGCCTCCACTGGGGCTGCTGGTGCTGCCTGCCGCACACGTTTTTCGGCGGCCACTTGGCTTATGAAGTGCCACCGAGAAACAGGTTAATCGATTTTAAATCGGTTTCGATGTTGTTTTGATCGCCACTACATGTGTATGCATGTGTCTGTGCGTGTTACTGCTGCCTGTTCTACTTTTCTACTAGTTTTATTTTTATGTGCTTTATTTTCGTTTTTTTTTGTCTTTTGACGTTTGAACTTGATTACCGGTGATTTTAATAATGATGTGCCTGCCTGTGCCGCTGCTGGTGTAGCGTTTGCTGTTGCATACGAAATGATCGTTAAAGACAGTTCATTAAGTCTCGCCTGACCACTTGATGGACTCGAAACGGGTCTGCCAACGTCTGTATGCACATGATAGTACTCTACATACATAGCTCTGGGTAGTGCATCCTTCTTTCAGTTGCGAAATTGCGAATAGGTAAAGGCCACTTGGCTAATTAGCTGTTAAATGCATTGGCCATTCGTTTTGCTCAACTCGCAGATTAAGTAGCAGGTTGCTTTTGCCAGGAAGATTGATACCCATCAAAAGGCGAGTACAAACTGAGGAATCACTGGGAGCTACCCAGCTACCCAATTGCAGTACCATCCATGAGGCCAGGGAGCATTTTAAAAGAGTCTGGTTTTAATGGGATGGCTGTCTATTTATAGACATGTAAAGCTACTTATGTTTAAGTCCTGAACAGTTTACTTATAGAACTGGATATTAAAGCTCTTCCAAGCTGCTGTTACTTATTATTTTCCTCCGACACTTAAAATGTTAATTCTTTATTTTATGGAATAATGAAAATACCAATTGAAATACCAATACACTGCCAGTGTATAATGCATTTGGCTATACATCGCGAGAGCTCTATGTTCTGTACCTATAAATTGTGAACTGAGCCTGATCTGCCATATATCTACTTTGCTTGGAAAACGATTCTATTGAGAGCCATAGACAACCTTGAAACTCAAAAACATTTAAGACTGCGACCCACGTCTATAGCGTCGTCGCACACAAGTGTCTGCAGTCCCCATTCCAGTCCCAACACCAGCCGCAATCCTTTGGAGCACAGCATACAACATCATTTTCCGCTACATTGCAAGCAACACCAAACTCCTAAAAGACAAATAAATAAAAGGGGGGAGCACAGAAAAAAGTAAGGAAACGAAAGGAAAATAAAAGTGGTTGCACAGCAGAACAGAGGCAGGCTGTTGGCTGGGGTGGGAATGATATAGGGTAGGGCAGAGGAACCGAAGCAAGATGATTTATTTGCGAACTCGTCTGTTTGGTTCCATTTCAATGCGAATGACAAACGCGACGATGACGATGCGCCGCAATGAAGTTTGCAGTGAAGCACTTAAAACTGCAGTAATTGCAGGAGTACGAGTACGAGTATAAGTTGCAGTTGCAGTGGCAGTGGCAGTGGCAGATTGGTTCGGGTATGGTCTGAGCAGTGGACAAGCATGTGACTGGCCTGGGGAGCAGGAAGTGCGCGCCTGCAGATCATCGCGGAGGCATATCACTTTACCAGAGCGGTTGGGCTGATGCTGATGCTCAGGCAATGCCGAGTGCAGTCAGCCTCATGTCAAATGATGAATTACAAGCGGAAGAGAGACATTTCAGTGGCAGTGCCAGTGGCAGACCCAGCAGTCAGCAGGAACAACGTGGTGCCTCCGAGAATCAGTGGCAGGCAGGCTCAAGTGGCTTGCTTCATGGCTCACTGACAGACGCGCTTCTACTTACTCGTACTCGTAGTCGCCACACACCGACCGACGGACCGCCCGACCGACACACACTCCCAACGGCACACACATACTAATTACCTAGTTAAACTGTCAAATTGACAGATGACAGTTTTTGCCTGCCCAATGGCGGAGGCAAACACTTTGTCCGTCAGTCAAAGGCCTCAGCGGCCTGATTTTCTTACTCATTTTAATGCTATTTTTTTCGCATATTTGCAACATTTTTATTTGTCATTTGCGCACAATATATATGCTGCAGGCCGCCCATTTCTGTCAAACTGCTGTCTGTTGCTTGAAAATCATAATTAGCTGCCAGGCCAAGGGGTAGACCTTCCCAGAAGCGAACTACTTTGTAGCAAATTCGCACTTTGATGCCGCAGGACCCTCGGAACCAGCCGCAGACACAATGTCGCGGCATCACCGAGAGTTGACAACTGCTCTATTTGAGTATTAATTATGAAAACGTGTGAACAATTTTAATTGGGTGTAAGGCCCGCCGCCAGTCGATGCAAATTTTTGCTTTCAATTGCATTTCACATTGTATATTTTGTATTAATAATTTTCCTCTCTACTCTACTCCTCAGCTCTCTACAGACATAGACATGTAATTGCGCGCTTTCCTAGCCACAATTAAATTGTCATAGACATGACGCAGCGTTATGATGGGGCAATTATAACTGTCAGATCTGACAGCATTACGGCTCGGACAGACTGCAGGCCATTTTCTGCCAGTACTCGCAGTGGAATTCTCAAGGAGGCACAGCCGGTGACGAGTGTGTTGCAATTTTTGCCACAAATTTGTTGCACTTGGTTTGAGGACCACCCAGTGGGTGCAATGGGGTGTTTCAAACGCTTAATAACAGATCTAGATCCACTTGAATTCAATTGGTTTCTTGTGAATTATTGCAATTAAACTTCGTTCAAAGTCTACGAAATTCAGCAGACGTTGCCAAAGGCAAGCAACTGCTTTGTTGTAAAATATCTGAATTTTACTATACTTTTATTACCGCATTAGAGGAATAGGAACTTTGGTTAAATTATGGAAATGCCGCAAGGGATATTAACGTTTACCTGCCTATTATTTCATTTTGGTTTCTAATGCAACATAACGACAATATAAAGTAAGAGTTTAGTCTGTGGTAATATTTGTTAAAAGTTTATGTTTATTTTTAATCCAAACTAATAAGTAAAATACATTTTTACATAAATTAATGTATGTAAGTCAAAGCCACTTAATTGGCGTTCTGTGGAGTGGATAGGAATCAATTGAATGCATTAACAGTCGCCCATTTGGAGCTGAAACTCTCCGGGCTTGGTTTCCAGCTCCTCTTTTTGCGCTCCGCTTCTGCTTTGCCATCATGAGAGTCAACCCTGTGGTGTACAGGGTGCGCTAACTGGTTAGGTCCTTGTGCTTTGTGGGGATTAACTTATTTCAGAGAACGTGGCTGAGAAATAAATAAATGTACACCTTTACACCCCTATATTTGCTCCGTGACTGGAAATGGTAAACACAGTCCCCTTCAATTTTATTCATTTTTTAAAGCACTTGAAATCACTTTTTTCAAGTGCCAAATGTTGCTCCAACTACTGTATCGACTGTTCAAACTAAACCTTCAAATTTTACACATATAAAACTTGAGCAAATACAACTCGTATATTCCACTTAAGTTCTTTCAACAGAACTTCTTTTAACTACACTCAGTGATATTCGGCTCGAGTCCTCGAATGTGCAACAGTGTTGCCCCTTCGCAAACGAGATTGGCAGCCTGTTACTTTCGGTTCGATTTATGGCCAAACATTAATAAGCTGTCAACACATGCGTTAGACCCCAAAATATGCTCAGGTCCAGAGACCCAAAGCGCGAGTGTTAAGGCCAGGATAGCAGAGTCGTACCAGAGTGAACCCGCCGAATCGCAAATCCCGAATCCCGAATCCCGAGTCCCGGGTCCAGGGCTGTGTTTTCAATTTCACTTAACAAACTGCATACAAGCCGAACGCTAATGAAGGCTCATAATTTTTGAACGGCACAAAACAATTTGACAGTTTTATATGCGCTTTTAATGCCCAAGGTATTTGCTGGTGTTGGTTTCTTTTTGAGGGAAACATTCGAAAGGATACCTATATGTATATACTTATGTGTAAGCTGCTTTGGAAGTGGACCTCATCGATGGCCAGTCGAAGGTAGGTAGGTAGCCAGTAAGCCAGTGGGGCCTCTAAGGAGGCCCCTAACATTTGCATACCCTCGTTTATATTTTGATCGATCGTTCGACATGCAAAAAGGCCAACTGCAGGTCCCATCCTCTCAGACACAGTCCCACAGGTTCCACTGCCAGACCAAGACCCAGTCCTGGGACTGTGTTCGCTTTTATTAATTTTTTGTTTGACTTTTGCTTTATGGCGTGTTCATTGTGGCACCACACAGCCAAATGTCAGTAGTGTCTCTCCTCGACGACTCCACAGCGTCTGTCTCCCGTTCGCGGCCATTTAACTGATTACCGAACCCTGTGTCCGGACGCAGCAGGTGGTTTTCACAGTGCCTCATCGTCGTCGCTGCGTCTGGCCATCGTCATCGCAGCATTGAAAAATGCTTTGTTATTGACTCTCTCGACGAGAGACATTCCAACTGGGGGCACGGGCTCCGTCTCTCCGACTGACCAACTGCTAACGTGGGGCACCCACGCAATCCACGCAACCAGAACCATCTGAACCAGCCAGAAGATGGTCTTATTTTCGGTCACCCCGCCTGACCGTGCGATAATTGTGTTTGGTTAAATGGCTCGATAATCTGTAGATAGCTGCGTTTGGAGCCCGGCCCAGCCACACCCTTTATGTTAATCATAATAAAAACATCAACGTGCATATTTACAAGCCGCCCTCGGGTTGCAGAGATCCAGACACACCGATCTCCAGATCTACAGATCTCAAGCCCTCTTCCGATGGCGAGTGGCAGGAGCTGCACAGTGCCCTGAGCCCTGAGCCTAGGCTGGTTGTTGTAAGTGCTGCTTAAGTGCAACAATTTTATTTGTGGCAGCAGTGCATGCAACTCAACTTGAACTTGAGGCATGTGAGTGTCTTACACTTCGGGAAATAAGAGGTAATATCATATCTAAACAAGGTTATCTAAGTTAATATTGATTCGAATTGATATAATTTCCATTGGATATAAAAAGATGTCTTCCTGAAGGAATGCTGAGGTTGCCCCAGTACCTTGATAAAATCTTACCTTCCTGCATAAATTTCAACTAATTCCATAGATTTTATAGCCAGCGACTCATATATAAATATAAATTGGCTATAAATATAAATTGAAATAGTTAATGCACTTCAATGAATTGGCTGGTAATTTCTCTCAGTGCTGCATTCCTCCTTTCATTTTCCACCCTATAAACCATGTCATAATCTCTCTATTTCCAGCATATCCGTATTAATTAGGCTACAAAAATGGGCAATTAATTGAATGAATTATTTCTTGCAGTGCAGTGCATGCCCGCAGTAGCAATGTCTCCTACTCTCCTGCCATCCGTCTCCTCTACATATCTTATCCACATTTTGCTTGTCTGTCAGTTGGTCTGTCTGTCCGTTCATCAGTCGATCCGTCCGTCCGTTTGTCGCTCCGCTCGTCTGTCCGTCCGCTTGTCGTTCTGTCTGGAATTGCCAACATGCCAGAGATTACCAACTGTCAGTTGAATGTCATGCCAATGGAACATGCCGTCAACTGAAGTGTTGAACTAATTTAACAGCTGTTGAAAAAAATATATGCTGCATGCCACATACACGGCGTATGTGTAATGAACGAAGAAGAGGCAACACAGCCCACTATCCGCAGCAAAATGTGAAATTGAAATGAAAATGCATCCCAACAAATGCACAAAAAATAAACGAGCTCAGAAAAAAAAATTTAATTTAAGTGCAGGGGCAATTAAAATACTTGCTCGCTGTACGGCAATATGATTGCAACACAATTAGCTGCACATTAAAAATATACGATAATTAAGGATCGAGTGGGATGAGAGAAGAGAGGCGTTGGCGGTGGCAGTGGCACAACCTAGATGGAGGCGTGCAGCAAGGTGATGATGACCAGCGGGCATATCCACACTCGGCCCACGCCTTTGGTAGTCAAATGAAATCAGCGCGACGACGTCGTTGATATATGTATATGTACAGTCGTGCCGATCTTCTCCCCATCTATGCCTTTGCCCCGAAAGTATCCCTCCCCAGAGAGCGTTGATCGTCGGGTAATTAGACATGAAAGGAATGCTGTTTTTGTAGATCGAAGCATTAGATACCCTCGCAGATTCATGCAGATACAAGTATGAGGTAGTGTTCCGATCTAGGTGCTTCTGGCAGTCTCAGCTGGAGATGGGTTTGATCCAAAAACTACTGTAGCTACGAGTACGATTTCATTCTAATACAGATTATATTTTATATATGCAGTCTGCAGTGTCGGAACTACTTTCTTCTTTACGTTGCAAACATCTAATCATATTCATAATATCCCAGCAGCAAGAGTATTACAAATGTTGTGCATAATTGGAATTGTAAATGAGCTGAGGCTCGGTCTCTACTCTCTGTCTCAGGAAGTAAGCAATCTTGGCCAACGCTTTCCAACCTGTCCGTACACCCCAGCCCGTCTTCAGATCCCACCAGACATGTTCGTGTTTCGCGCTTTCGTTTAAATGTAAATTATACAATATTTTTCACATTTGTTTCAGAGCGGTGGTGCAGTGTGCTGCGGTGCGCTTTGCTGATTTTTATCTGCAGTTTAAAAAAGTTTTGTTGTCTGCATTGATGTTTGCTGTATGTAAACGCTGATTTTAATGATGTGCCATGAGCTGCTCCATCTCCATATCCATGAGATTGCGATTCGGATAGCGACTGCGATTGCCTCTCATGTGGGATAACTTAGGCATTTTATTAGCCGCTGAATGAAATGACCAACTCCGGTTGACTAACTTGGTTAAGTTGATTGTCTGACATGACTGTGGATGGCTGCCACATAGATAACATGGCTTAGACGGGCCGCGAGGAGCCGCTTCGCTGCTCAGACAGCCAGTTTTTTTTCCTCGCTTATATGACTCTAGTTTCCAGCTACCACTACGACTATGCGCATTAATTCGATTTGAAATTAAACCGAACATGATTTTAAATGTTGATTTTTACGTTTTAATTGTCGCGTTTATATTGCCATAAAAACTGAACAAAAAAAACTAGACAGCATTTTACTGTAAACGATATACTATACATACCCCCAAAACGGCAAAACGTTTCGTGTTACACGGAATTTGAAAACATCGCATTAAAATCGCTTTTGGGAGCGTTCCACAGCGATAGAGAATGGCCCTACAGAAGACACCCGAGATGATCGATAGGGGAGCTATTGGGTTTCCAAATGATCAATAAAGTGTTTAAAATTCTCCAGCATTTACATAAATACCTAAAACAAAAGAAAGGAAGCTTTCAAATGTCTTGGCTCTGGTTTTTGACTGAGTTTAAGCTGCAGTCCGAGCGTTAAATGGTCAAAAATTGTTTTTGGAAAAACGATACATACCGTGGAGAAAATATTTTGGAAACATCGAATTGTAAGCAATTGTAAGCAATAAGCAGTAAGAGATAAGCTCTTACTAAACGATATTTAATCGTCTGGAACCAGCACAAATCTAGATCCAAAATGGCAAAATCTCTCTTAGATCCTTCCCTTATCCATCTTAAAACCAAATTGCTCCATCCATATGAGAATAAGTAGTTCCATGACTGCCATTCGATTTCCTGATCCTCTGATGATGCAAGATACCAACAGCAACGAACAAAAATTGAGATTTTTACAGCTCATAAATTATTAAACACCTGTAAAATGCGTTTAATGCCAGACGGAAAACACCAAAAACGATAGTGAAGAGTGGAGAGTGTGTGTGTGGAAGGAGATTGGGCATTGGTCTGCTCTGGGTGGCTATAAAGCAAAGCCGATTTGAGACGAACAGTTACAATTCTTCTTCAATGCCACACGAGACGAGCGAAGAAACGATGTTTTTATGTGCAACGAACGTTTTGTTGAAAATATCATTAAAATATCAAAGTTTATCACCTTGCCACACAGGAGAGCAAGAGCGTGATGCCCCGGCCTCTAGGCTGTTCTGTTGATCCGATGTAAGATCTTTCACACAAAGCACATACCATGGAATATGGACAGAGTGGGGGGGGACACCGACTTAATCCGTTCATTAGGTTTACGGACATAAGCTCATGTTGTTTAGTGAGGCGTTAGAAGCGAGGCACAACAATGAAGCCCCGGCCTGGGCCTCGGGTCTCACAGCTTGTTGACGCGGAGCAGGGGAGGCCCTCGCTCTGAGGTGCCTCTGAATGACAATGACAATGAGAGGAGAGTTTTATTTTTTTTTTTGTTATTTTTGAATATGCTTGACAGCATGACAGCTTTCTGGTCTGGGGACAGGCACAATATTTTGACATTTTTACGGCCTTACCGTCTTATGAAATGCCACAGAATACCCCCATTCGGTGTCCACCTCATCTCTAGTCAAATTAACGTTTCGGCTTTTAGTTTAATTAAATTCTAATTTATTGCATTTTATCGTCGCTTAAAGTGTATTTTCATGTTTCAAAATTATGTTAACGTCTGTGCCATGAATTTGTTCGAGATAACCTTTCGATTCGATCACTTTTTGCGCCATATCAGCATATCAGATTGGCCAACTTTTGGGTTAGCTTTGTTGCTACATTTGATTCGATTTTTAAACAAATTAACACTTTATTTTGTCCAGTTTTGTCCATCGGTTTTTGGCCAACAATAAGTGAGTAAGCTGATTAGGTTCCAGGGAGACAGACCTCTGCAATAACCCAAACTTTTGTTTAGCTTAAGCTGCTTATAAGAGTCGGTGGTTGGACAATAGTTATCACAATATTATGACTTGATTATGGCCAAAGACTAATTTTTATTCGTCCAAGAACTTTTCCACATGCTCTGCTCTGTATTATGTGTTAAGTTGGCCAAAGCCAAAGCCCTCAAGGTCATACCTTTCACATTCATGGTGCCAGATGAGTTTGATGGGAAATTTTCTTAAACAATGTATGATTTTTGATGATTTGTTTTGTTCCAAATTGGGGGCATAACTCATAAAATGGGACTTAGGAGATACGCACCGGCTGCAGTTCGGACACAAGACTTAAATGTTGCTTGGAAAAAGACTCTCGACGTGTGATAATTCGGTTGAAAATTGTGTACAAAGACCAGGAAGAGATGAGCTTAGTTGTTTCATTGTTAAGAGATTTTATTGGTTTTCTAGGCCATGATAACCGTAAGCAAACGCACGCAGGCTACGTGAAGTTTACGTAAAAAAAAAGATCCCTAAATATATAAAATAAAGCAATATTTACTACCATATTTTTTGATTTTCTATATCCATGAACGAAGCAATTAGTTGTCCCGGCCAAGCGCTGGAAGTCTTCCTTTTCATATAGTCCTACATATTTTTCCAAACTTATAACACTGCAATATAGAACATTTACTTACCAGGAAACCTTCAAAACCTCATGGTCTATTACTTTTCCTGCCACAATCCAACCCCCGACCAACCAACACTCAATTTTCTAAAACTCAGATAAGCAGCGACACGCACTTTTAAAAAAGATTTTAAAGCAGTTAGCACACAAATACATATGCACAAATTGGTCTGTCTGTGTGAGTGTGTATATGGAAAAATGTGGAATTCATATGAGCCCTAGAGACCAAGGGAACCAGGACCTAGGACCAAGGATAAGTTTTTGTCGGGCTGCACACGCTCCCCGAGCCAATTAAACGCGCGTTATCTGAGCCAAATTTTAAAGCGTTGATACATAAATCCTTTCGTTAAGCCCCGCAGCGTTCTTGACAGCCAAGGCACATGCTAACATGCCATTTTCCACACCCTACCAAGCCCAAACCCAACCCCAACCACAACTCCCCCTCCAAACGCATGACTAAAAAAGTAGCGCGAAACTTTTTCGAAAGAGTTTTTCCTCCTAGGGCAGAAACGGACGCGTTCCCTTAAGGATAAGCGACCAAAAGAAGGATGCACACACTGAGCATAATTATTCCGTGTTTTTTCGTAGACTAAAGAAGTAACAGAACTTAAAAAATAGACCCTTACGATCCTACTTTACTACTTTTTAGAGAACCCTCCTTTTGTTAAAATAGGAACGCTTAAAATCGGATGACTTTCTTATTGTAACTAATAATTATGACCTTTGACATAGGTATTTTAAGATTTTGTAGAATAAACTTTTCCACGACTTTTCGAACCACGTTTTTTTTCTCAGTGCAGCAAAGGACTGAGTATCTGTGTGTTAGAGTGGCTTTGTGTCTCTGTGTGTGTGCTTGGATGTATTTTAAAATTCAACTGTGGCTTAGCATGAGCATCATAAAATAAATTTTAAGCGCAAGTGGCGCCATTAAGTCTGCTCTCAACTTTTTTACACCCACTACGCGGCCAACGGCGTCGGCCAAGTGTGGGCAGCCCATGGGTGTGAGAAGGGATCGGCGAGAGGAGGAGGAGGAGGGGCAACGGTTCCCATATAATGTGTAAAAAGTTTATCAAAACCCTTTCCACACCCGAAAAAGAAAGTAAACGGGATGAACTTATTTATATAAATGGAGTCTTACATTAGGGTTCCTCAAGCTGGAAAAATATATAAAATAATATATAATATTTGAAATAGTAGACAATTTTATTCAAATTTATAAGAGATTTAATTCAACTCATTAATATTATATTTTACAATAATACTCTTAAAACCTTAACAAAGGTTATCCATACCAAAACTACCAAAATTCATTTGTAATTATTAAAACATGCAGACCGAATCTAAACATACATTAATATTTAATTTTTATACTCAGAATTCTATAATATGTTCAGAATTTTATAATATTTTTCTGAATAGCTCTCATTTTAATACTTACTTAAATTTCAACTACGTGAAGCACCCTACTTTCTGCTCATGTACTAGTATACCATTCATACATACGTACATGTACAACAGTACGAGCATACATATGTGTGGGTGCGTGCACATCCCACCCACAAACAAAATGGCGGCACAACATAACACAACATTTTTTGGCTACCATTTTCGAGCCACAAAAACTTTTCGACGCGCTCTTTTACAAATTACCAACAACTTTAGTACGCTTTTTATGATCGAACAGAGCGCTTATGTTTATCTCTCGCAGGCTGTGTGGGTGTTACCATATAGAGAGTACCGTACTACCCAGATACTACTCGTACATACATACATACAATATGCACATGTACGAATATAAAAGAGTCTGGAGATACAGACAGACTTTGGGAATTGCCGATGAAATATGTTGGGGAGAAACTAATTGAAATTGCAGTTAATTAGCCTTGAGGTTGTATATGCTGGAGTACGTACATATGTATGTATGTATGTATAAACGAGTATATCTTGGTATGGACCATTCCTAGATAATTGAATTCCACTTCCTTTCATGGCAACAGCTTTTCCACTAAGCGAAACGTGGCCGTAGCAAGGAAACAGCCAGCCATGGAAATGGCACTATTTTTTAATTAAATTTAACCAAAGCCGGCTTAAAGACAAAGACCCGGCCGAGAGCGGGCCTTTTGAAAGGCTATTAAGAGCCACAGTTTGACATTTATATTGACAGCCAATAATAGACAACATAACTACCAGAGATCGGGCCAAGGAAGCCGGAGAGCCAGGCCGCTCCAACAAAAACTGGAAACTGGCGTCTGGTGTGAAATTAAAACCCTTGCGGTATGGAAATAAAAAAAGTGCACGGGTATGCAAAAAACCAGTAGCCGAGCGCTTGGCGGTGGCTCCTCCGCAAAGGTGGCATAAATCTTGAGTGCGATTTTCGCCAAGGCGGACGGGACAACTACCACGACAGCCACCGCCAAAATGACAATTGTGTCAGCTACTGTGTGTGTGGAGCAGGCTCCCAGCCGTATGCCAACCAAATCCCAGCCTGATGCCTGGATGGCGGCTCCAACTTAGAAGTGCAACTAGTGAAATAAATTATTTTTATGCATTTGCATTTTCCAATTTTTAACACCTCCGGGGGTCATCAAGCGTGGCCAGCGCAGCCAGACCTGATCTCTGGTCAAAGCTCTCTACACTAGGTGTTCGTACATAATTACCATGAATGAAAGAGTCGAATATGGGGATACCCATTGGAGCATTCTATAAGAAATGCTGTTGAAGATGCTGTATGAAGAATACCATTAACATGAACTTATTTCCCTTAGTCCTACCAAAGCCCCAACCAAGTCCAATCCTTACTCCAATTATTCTAGGGTATATAAAAACCGTAACGAATGATCTGAGCGCATGGTTGGAATGACGAGCAGCAGCTGAGGCACCGAACTGGGGGCCACTGCAGGACCGACAATTATGCGGCAACTGTAGCGGCAGGCAAGACAAGCAGCCACAGTGATGTTGACGTACCTTTTGGGCATAAAATTGAAATCCCGGCCAGGATGCGACGTTGCCGCCGTTGTTTGGCATTAAATTTGCCACATCTTCGACACACACCAACAGAAAGAGGAGCTTCAGCAGCAGCAGTAACAGCAGCAGCAGCAGCAGAAAGAGGCACAACAGCAACAGCAAAACGATGGCAACGACAGCAACATACAAATTTATATGGCCGTGGGGCATGTTGAAATTATGCCATCAAATTGGTATCAACAGCCCATGCAGGCAGCAGGCAGGCAGCAGCAGCAACAGCAACAGCCCCAGCTACATGGGCAACAGTCAGTCCGCTGCTAGGATGTTCTGGTTTTTGGCCTTGCAACATGAGGGCAACAGTATACGAGTACCAGCAGAACCAGCAGCTCCAGCGACAATTTGTGTGCAATGTGTAAAGTAAAATGTTGCTGGGTGTGAACCTAATGCGTGCTGATGGGGCAAGAGCCTCAGACAAAGCGAGGCTTGTAAGCAAATTAGAGCTACTCGGGCTGCAACAAAAACTTCAGCTCTAATTGGTCTGATATAGACGTTACACCTAGATTGTTATGACAAGATCTTAACAAATACTATAACGGGCGACTAAACTAAATTCCATACAAAAGAATATAACGCCAGGATGCTTAAAGTTTTTTCTTGCCAAATTTGTTTACCCTTATTCAAAGTAAGGATCGTTCTTTGCCATTAAATGAATCTATATAATGATCATTTGGGACTAATACTTCACACTTCAGGGCTCAAGAGTATCTTCTTTTCAATCCCGGATATTTAATGGTTTCATAACAAAAAGTTTCGATCAAAAGTACAAAATCTTCCAAATCAACGATCGATTAAGTCTGAATCTTTCCATGCCCTTGATCGTGTTCGGAAAATGCTCTTCATGCAGTGAGTAATTTTTGTAAGTGAACCCTGGATCGCCCGAAAAACTTTACGAAAATTAAGAGCACAGAAAATAATTACGCACTTTTGCCATAATTTCATAAAGAGGCCAAGGATCGACATGAGATGAGAGAGAGGCAACCGACACAGCATCAGGTAACATGAACCTGTCGGCAATCCACAGAGCACCGGCCAAATGGCAGAGAATGCCTCAAAAAAAAAAGAAGGAGTTGCACCACAATCAACGCCCCACAAGACCAGATCAGACCCGACCACAGCATTTGGCGGCGGCCCCAACAGAAGTTATGATGAGGCAGGGCCCGGCGGCGGCATCGACATACATAGGTGGACGGGATGGGAAGCTGTATGCTGCATGCTGGTCTCCCCGCCCCCCGTTCCTTTTAAAGGGTCTGTGGTCTGGGGTCGGACGGTTTTGGCAATTGGCGCGGCCTTTTTAGCCCTCAGCCTGAAATTGGTAGGAGTTGATGCGTTGATGCAATTACACCATAATATTCACACTTTGCGAGGTGAGAAAATTGCGGGCTATTAAAAGATCATAATAACGTTGCACCGCTCTGCACCGCTCAGAAGATGGAGATGAAGATGCTGCAAATTGTGGAGCATGCACCGTGGAACACTGAGCACGAAGAACCACCGGCAGCTCGAAGCAGTTGCAGATGGAAATTGTGCCCCAGTCAAAGGCCCCCAAAGCCCCGACATTTATGACAGGCTATGAAATAATATTTTTTGCACCCCTCGCTTTCCTTTCCTCATTCGTTCGACACAAAAAAAAAAGAAACAGATCATTTTGGTGCACTTTCAATGCCAGAGCCAGAGACACAATGTTGCACACATGTCAAACTGGGGCGCTTCGCTTGATTTAGAACTGTGCCAAGTGGCGTTCGCAGAAATTGATTTAAAAACCGCTTTCAAAGCCATAAAAAGCCCATTCCCTTCCATTCCATACAAAGTCTGAAAATCGGCGAAATTTATTCCTAAATTTAAATGGCTTTTGGCTTACTGATTCGTTGAAGAGTTGCTAATAGATTTTTATTATATTTTATTCAGAGAGAGACAGAAAATAAAAATCCTTTGACTGAGTTTTTATAGTTATTTTATAACCTGAGGGTATACCGTAATCATGGAACGTCATTTGTTGAATGATAAATCGGAATTTAAGGTTTTAATACCCGGAGAAAAAATTTCTGAATAGCTACAGTCTAGTAGAATTTAAAATCTATCCGAATATATGTACATATTTGCACATATTTTAAAGTGTTTTATTGTTATATTAAATATGGTCCGTTTTACGTTTTAATCAAAGTTAATTCTATTTAACTTCATTTTGTTTAAAATGTTAAATTTTTTTCTTTAACCTATGCCTTTTTTCTGAAAAAAAGTAGAATCTTTAACATCATTTCACATTCCATTGATCATATTTCGAATCCCGAAAAATTTCTCTGACGTAGCCTGATATCTTATCCGAAGTGTGATTCAAAATTCACTTCCATCTAAAAACCAGTTGCCAGGCCAGAAAACCAAAGTGTTATCCGAGCGATCGACTCAGACACCAGCGCAGACAATCGTGGAGATCGAGCAGCGATATTTTAACACAATATCAAATTACGATCAAACAGGGGAAACGGACTACGAGGGCATACGTTGAGCATCCAAATCGACCTTTAATCAAATCAACTAGTTAGCGTTCATTTCAATACGTTTTATGATTATTAATATTAGATGATTATTTTCAGCTTGATTATCGCTTTGTTCGGAATCGGATCCACATTCCCAATCGCCACATCCAATCCAGATAACACACGCTCCCCACTGCCCATGCTGATCGGAACAGCATCAGCATCAACATCGTCAGAGATGAGGAGAATATATCAAGAGTCATTAGAATTGTCAACGCATAAATTAATTGCTCGTAAAGTGGCAAAGTTATGGATATTGTATCAGTTTTTGTCTCTCTCCAGATCTCTGTCTTTTTTTCCATTATTATATTTATTAATTTGTGTGGAAGGGATTGTTGTGTGTCTGGGCGTTGCTTGCCAAATCAAATCCAACAGACCCGCCGGTTTGTGTTCGTGTGCAATACTATTTGCATGACTATTATTATGTTTTTCAAGAAGTGCAACATTTTGTTTTTCTCATTTTATTGATTAAATGCGAAACGCGTTGATTGGCATATGCAAAATGAGTTTCGAAGAGGTCTTTGGAAATTTATTGCCTTTGTTCGAACCATTTCTGCGCTAAACACATGTCTTTTGTGGCATTTGATATGCGGAAAGATTGCCAATGGAGACGCACATAAATTAGCCATGTTCTACATATATAATTAAGTAATCTGAAAAACTGGAATTTAGATTAAACTGGATTGGGCACATCAGCGGAGAGCCGACAAAAGGCATTCAATGTTATGATCTGTCAAAGAAAGGAGATACGCAAATTCATTCTATGAGAATGTGATTGAAAGATGATGGCAATGAAATGTTTAGTAGATAAAGAGATGGGAATAAATGTGGCAGAATTGAGTTATAGAAGAGATTGAATGGCAAAGTCAAAAGCATATTTAAGATGAGTATCGATAGAATTTTATGAATGAATATTGAATGTTCATTTGATAGGGGAAATATACGAAGTCCAACTACCACTTGACCTTTTATTTACTGGCCATTTGACACGAATTCCATGGAGTCACTCAATTGCTCACTAAATCCCCATTTCAACACATTATCGGTATTGTTGGGAAACATAATTTTCCTCACGTCACTAATCAAGATAATTGCACAACAATTTTCAATGCTGGCAATTACGATTTCACGCGCATTTTGCCACGCACAATCTGAACCATCTTCAAGACTCTCTAAGATGTTTTTGTAGAGATGTTTGTTGGCCAAAACACAAGTTGTTGAATGCTACCAACAGAGGCAGCTGCATTCGACATGGCCTTGGCTGGGCAACCAAAAAAAATGCAGCGTTAAATGTTCAAATTTATGGAATTTTGATTAGCCTGGAGAGTGTCTGGCTTTGAGTTTTGAGGCAGCTCCAATTAGTGGCACGCCGGCGGAGTGATGGAGATGGTTCAATCGGTGGGGCTTCAACACAAATTTACGAAATTACATTTCAATTATTTTTGCTATTTTATTGCTCACTGCCAGACAGACCAGAACCAGAAAAAAGGGAGACGGCGTTCATCACACCTACTTTCTGGCACTGATAATTGTGCATAATTCAAGGGGTTTATGCCGCACTTCCCAGTCGCCAGTCGACAGCCTGTCAGAGTCCCAGTCGAGTCTCTTCTGGCTGTCCAAACACGTGCAACATGCCAGCATCTCTCTTCTGAATCTGTGGCACACAAATTAGCTTCGTGCTTAATGATTGCGTAAATGGTTGCAGGAATGCGTGTAGTTAATGCCATTAACTTGGTAGCAGCTCCAGCGCCTGAAGAGTTTTCTGGATAGAGCATCTCCATCATGAACTCAAGTGCCAAGTATTTTCACTTTTTAAATTATGAAATTTGCTAAAAAATTCCTTAAATTTCGTAAATATTCATTTCGCAAATCAAATTCTAACCTGTGCCCCCGCCTTTAAATTATTTTGCGACACGCATGTCCCTCGAAAGTCTTCTCGAAAGAACAACTCACGAATACCTGGCTATTTTTTATATAAATTAGCTGTAAGGTGCCTATATGTCTGCCATAAAAACGAAAAGCCATCAGCATTGACCCAGTCGCCAGTTGCCTGGACCCGTCATCAGTCCCGGGCCCAGACATATTGAAAATTAAAGCGAGCGCACGTTTAGCCCCTGGCTGCTTCCAACCCGAAGAACCCGAATCCGATCCAGAACCAGAGACGGAGACACCGTCATAAACTTCAACTGGAAGGGAAAGAAACACTTTACAGATCATTGATCATCATCACACAGACCCAGAGAGAGAGACAGAGACGCTGAGATCGGGCAAGGAAGACCCAAAAGAAATTGTGATTATGATTCATAAGCGTCTCGTTCTCTCCTCAGTTCGGTTCGGTTCGTTTTGAAACTGCTGTGATCTGTTTTGGGGGTTTTCGAAAATTACCGGAATTACTTTTCCCTCCTCGTTTTTGGTTTTATTTTCTGTGGCCTCAAGCAACGGCCAACACCTTAGAATTGGTTGGCGTGTCTGTTGCGGTGTTCTTTTCTTGTTTTTTAGATAAATGAATTTGCGCTACTTCAAGCGGCTGCCGTGCAGATACAGATACTCGTACCAGACCCGGATCATGGGTCTGGGACTCTCCCTCTGTCTCGGCTATCAACAGCAGCCACTGCGACTGCAATCCGTCAGTGGCTCTGATTGAAGCCACTCGTCCCAGACTGGACCCAACAGCAACAACAACAATCCCCAAACTCAGACCCGAACCCGAACGATCCCTGGCTGCAATTATACCGAAAAACCATCCATAATTATAGAGCGGCAACATATTTCGAAGTTAACACTTTCGTAGCATGGCTTTGGGAACTGGCTGCAGGCAAATTTTATTGATGCATCACAATTTAATGTGCACTTGGTCCAGCTCTCTGACTTTCTGAGGGATCGACATCGCATTGGATCGGATCGGATCGCATCGCATCGGATAGCTGGTCAGATCATCATCAGACAGACGCAGACTCAGACCCAGAGCCATGCCGAACCGGGCCTCGGGAATGTATAGTAATTTTTTAATAAACATTTTTGGTTTTCTTTTTGGTTTTCATGTTGTTGATTGGTATCTCGTGTAGTATGAGACTATGTGTTTGTCACGGCACGCAAGCATCGGTTCTTTATATAAGAAATTGAGGTTATGTTTTAGGCCAATTGAGGTTAAGTTGAAACATGAAATATGTGTGTCAGAAATGGAATCAATTTTGGAGAGTGTGATTGATGAATTGGATATTGTGGTTAATGGGGATGAAAGTGGAAGGAACGCGTTTTTAAGAGATTTACTTTTAATTTTTGATTTAGCATTATATAACTATTTTAAAGTGGACTTAACATACTCGTTTTTTAATGGCATTACTAGTTTATTGTTTTAACAACAAATTTAATTAAATATTACCCTAATTGATTTATAATACTTAATAAATCGTATATAAAGGTAATAAAGATTAAAAGGGATGGGAGTATGTATATAAACTTTTGCAAATAAATAATAAATCTTATGTACAGTTAATAAAGGTTAAAATTGGATGGGAGTATGTATATAAACCTTTAAAAAAGACCCATGTAAAATTCCCCCAAAAATATATTTGTAACCATAACTTTGGCAACATATTTATGCCATGACAAATCACACACCACCAACAATCCAAAAATTATTATATTCATTTTTTCGACCTCAACCAGGAATAAAAAAACAATGTAATCAAATTTGTTTTTGCCAACAATCCGAAATGCCAAAAAAAAAGTATTATCGACAGAGAATACACCGAGAAAAAATGATATTGTTTTGGGGTATTGTATTCCCAACCCATCGCCAATTATTGTGTGTCCACAAATGCGTTTATAAAAATTATATATACATACATGCATATATGTACATATATATATATACTCACACAACTATGCATTGTACAGTTTAAAAGCTAAAAATATCCACATAACATTCCCAACTAAATGCTTTTAGTATCCAGTTATTGATCCCTGATTCAATATCTTGTTGAATTGGCTACAAATGTTTGTTCGAGTGTATGAATAAAAGAGTAATATGTGAAACCAGGGTATACAGGCAAACCACAACAACTCATTATTTTGCATATCACACATATTTTGACATGGCCATAACCGAGAACAAATAAATTGCAGCCAATCAGGTTAGGGGCTGCCTGCCACCAATGACCACCACCGCAGTGGTTCCACAATTCGCTGGGTCATAAATCCCAGCCATGTTCAATAATTCAGTGCCCGGAAATTTGCTTCCCCACCCATTCCCTACCATCTCTACGAGCTCTCTACCCAGCTCTCTATCCCCCCAAGAAGCAGAAGAAGTTGGTTATACAAATACAAATCAACCGCGAAAAAACGCGTAAAAATCTGTGAGGAAATTTATGAGGCAAATAACAACGGGAGATGACAAGGGCCAACACAGCAGAGGCCAGTGGTCAGGAACCACCTACAGTTCAATTTGTTTCGACCTGGTTATGGGGGGGTACGAGTGAGCAGAGCACCTCCGAATGCTTTATTTCACTTTGAGTTTCCTCTTTTTTCCTCCTTTTTCTGGTCTTCTGGTCAGTTGTAGAGTGCACTACGCACACACACACACACACACACACACAAAAATGGTGATAAATATTTGCGTTTCATTTGTGCCTTGTGGTAGGAAGATATATAAATAATATTCGCACGATATATGTCCCCTTGGCAGGAAGATTCCGAGTGTAAAGCGGTGTGTGTCTGCGCAGGCGCGAAACCGACTAAACTGGCGCCCCCGGGCAATGCTCGTATGTGCCTCTCGCCTCTTTAACCTCGACGTGGGCGCCGCATTCAGAAAATGAACAAAAAACACAAAACTTGGTTTTGAAAAGTCGCAGCTTAAGATACTCTGAAATTAAGAAAAATTCTACATTTGTTGTATTGTGTATTTCAAGAAAACAAAAATTGTTTTGACCTGTCGCTCCATTATATCATTGCATTCGAATAACCTTAAAAATACAAGAGTTCAGCGCCCTGAGTCTCAGTTTCTTACGGATAATCTCTCCTGTGACTGTTCCTCTTCCGAGAAGACTTTCAGTTTAATTCGTGGGATAATCAACTTACATTTTTGTATAGTCGAAAATGATTTCCAACTTTTTGCAATATATTCCTGAAGTTGTAATACCCTTTCAAAGAGCAAAAAAAACTTTATGTGCGGAATTTTCATATTGGCTTGGCCCCCAAACCGAATCCGCAACTCCCGAGTCCGTTCCGTTCCAGTGTTTGCTCCAACTTGATATATGCGCTGCCTGCTCATAAAAATGTCAAAAAATTGTGTGCTGCATACAGGGCTTTGTCGTACAGTGCCATACCATACCATACCATGGCACCTTCGGGTTCTCCGGTCACAGAACGAGCTGCGCATGCGCGCATATTTCGCTTTAATTGGCAAGCAGCAAAGGAGACAAAAAAAAACTATACGAATATGAAACAGAAACGCAGCCCAGCTCTCGGGGCACCTCCAACGATGACGCTAAATGTGCCAAGCACACGCACCCATAGGTGGGCCCGGCCCCCGAGACGACGGGAACCGCGATCAGACTCTACTTGGGATCGGAATGGGAATGGGAATCGGTGCCTCGGTTTGTTTAGCGCTTTAAGCGCATTTAATGTGACACAGAACGAACAGGATAACGACGACGACAGCAGGCGCAGCCTCGGCCTCGGCAGCACGTGACACAAAGGTGGATGAGGTAGTGGACTTCGGTGGACCGGCAGGCGCATGCGTGCCAAAAGCAAATTTCACGCAAATCAAAATGTCATAAATTCGTGGCTTATCCCCTTGGGTCCAGCCATCGTCCTCCCCTTCCACCCGCTTCACGCAACCCTCTCTAGTGCTATATTTATAATGAAAATGATACGACTGCGCATTTCTGATATTTCTAGAAGAAAGAGAGGGAGAGACACACAGAGCGAGGGAGAGAGAGGAAGAGCGGGCGAATGACAAGTGTTAAATTGGCGCGCGAATTTCAACATGTCGTCGCCGGATCTAACAAAGACAGCAACAGCCACGAGAACCCAAAGCAGTGGATGGAAGGGGGACATCCAGAAAGGCATGCTATGTGTGTGGGTGTGAGCTTCCAGAGACGATTGCTAGTGGGTACATTTCCATGTGTGCGTCCAACAACATTGTAATCATATTGCTGCAGAAGGGGAGTCCCTGGATGCAGTTCCCATGATTACAAAGTAGATAAACCTCAACCGATCTCAGCAGATAGTGCAAACAATGTCCCATAAATTGTATTCTGATGAAACCATTAAAGTTATCAGTAAAAATTCCTCTTTAAACATGTTATTGTTCTGAGACAAGGAGCGTTCCACAAGCATTTCTGTTTACCCCTCTGTGGGTCAAGCTACGCTCAAAACCCCCCATTTAGATTCTTATGTTTTAATTATAATAGTCTTTGGTATACCCTGTCCCCCGAAATTATTCCTTAAAATCAATCATCAATTTTGTAACCCTCCTATTCCCCCTCCATTGTTGAAATATTTGCATTAGCCAGTAAAAAGATAAAATAAATTAATATTAATATTTAAATTATTATAAATTTGACCACAAACATTGCCCATAAGTAGTTGAAAATGGGTACCATCTGTTACATAAGTAACTTTGATTTATAATTCATGCCTTTATGCTAACTAAATTTACACCCATCAAGCATTAAAGCTGCTTGATAATCCCTAAGCAGACACCCTCACAATATGTAAGCACAGCCATATGCTATCCGTAAGCAATATGCCAGTTCTAATACATAACTATTCGGTAGTCGCTACACCCCTCCCAGGGCTACTACTCAGGTGGACACGTACTGTACCTTCTGCGTAAGGAATTACCCCATTAGCAATTTAACAGCCTCCATTTGGGGCACAACTGCTCCGCTCTGCTCCTGTGTGTGCTTGAGCGTGTGTGTTACTGGGAGTGTGAACGCATTTGGTATTGGCAACATGGCAATTGCACATTAACGACATAACACCGTTATAACGGCAGCACACCTCATCGGTACAATGCCCATCCCCCAAGCCGTACGTAGCTCCACTAACGCACTGATTACGCTGATTATGCATATTGATCGCGAAAGGCCGTGGGCACGTCCCAGCCATCATTCGGGAGAGCTTAGGGGAATCGTTCATTGGAGCACAATAGCAGTTCCTCCAATTAGTGTGAAATTACATGGGTACAAGCATACTTGTATTCCCCCTATTCCAGAGCCAAAGAAAGGCCTGCCTCCAATTGATTTTCCAAACATTTTTGACAGCCCACAAATCGTAAATATTTGCTCCATCCAGTGCCGGCGCTATAAATGCTAATGAGAGAGGAGGTTCGTTCTGCTCATGGCACATACACATACTCGTACGAGTATACATACATATATTATTACTTTTCGGTTATGTCGGGCCTTCTCTCGTATAACATTCATTGCTTTACAGCCATTTCAACACATACATCCTGCGGGGTCACTCAGCGGGTGCAACATTCTCCACTCAAGTATAAAAAAAAAATAAACTTTAAATTTTTGGTGGGGGAGATCACAGACAACAATGCCGTTTTAATTTCGGCTTTTGGCCCAAGGATTCATGTTGCTTTTTTATATGCCAGCAGCCCATCCATGAAGGCAATTCTTGAAGTGGTTCCGAAATTTGTAGGCCGTTGTTTTTTTATGGGTTTCTTTGAGTCTTTGAGTCTTTGAGCTATTTGATATTTTTCTTCACACTTTCCGCCACTAATGTTTTTTTCCTTCTCTCGTGCATATTTTATCACATATTTCTGTGGTCATAACTATTCGTTTTCTTTCTTGTTGCTGCTCTTAATGTTTTCCACACTTCTAGGGCCGTTTATGATGGATATTATAAATTCATTGATTGGGCTTTATGATCGCCATTCGACATAAAACTGTATAATCGAATTGATCAGAGATATGGCAACAAGCTGGCTTCTTTTGAGCTCAACAAAACATTTTTAATAATCATCAAAATATTTAATTTAGTCATTTTTGGAATGGAATTTTTCGCTTCGAAGAGGGCCCGTTGTTTGGGCTCTTTGTTTGATCCACATAGAAATATTTCGAACACAAAATTGTGTTCCATTATTACATAAGTTTCCCCTATGTAAATACACATATCCGTGTGACTCACCCATCGATGATGATTCACATGTATCGACATCATTTATCACACAGATCTTCCCCTGCAACCTGCTGTGGCTACCCACCCACAAAAGTGGAAAAGAATTTCCCACCCACACCACATCCAGAGAGACCACGTCAAACCACATGGAATAAAATGCAATTGATATGCCGATGTACATATCAATTTGCCACACACTCGGAGGACATTTATTATATGCCTATATGTGATTAATATGTCCACCAAATCCACCCTTGGGTTGCAGTCTGAGCTCTGCCCCAGGGCAACCCCTATGGTCTTTGGATGACTCTTTCCATGGACAAATCCCAAGAGGACAAACATCAATAATTGGCGTAACAAGTGCGAATTTTATGCCCACAAATTTTAGGCAGAATAAAGTGAAATAAACCTAATCAGCCGCATAAAATTTTCCCAAGATTTTCCCATCGTTAAAAAAGGACAGGCCCGGCGAAATGATAGGAAAAGGTTCTCACATAGAAGTGAGCCAAAGTTTTGGCAAATTTTCCAAACAAATTAATTTGCACTCAGCTGCAGGTACCCCAAAAAACAAAACAAAAAACTCCTTCTAGTATCGCCGGAAAGACGGTCCTCCCTTGTGGAAAAAGTAGAAAAAGTTCAACCCTGTAGCTCATCAATTAAAATTTAACCATCCTGAAAGTTTCCTTCCTTCTTCCGTTTCGTTCATCAGAATATTAAGGATAATTACATTTTAATCATCTTTATTGCTCTTTCACAAGTTTACTGTTATATACCAGTCGGTTTTACATTATATACATATGTATATACAGGATACATCGGTACGAATGCCACAACAATTAGGGGTTGGCCAAGCCAATGCGGTTGGGCTTTTTATGGGCCAACAGAAAAAAACCCCACAAAATAAAATGAAGAGCAGACCGCAGACATTTTTCAGAAACGGTAGCAACCACAAAATTTCATAAAGTTTTCGGTTATTTTTTTTAACATCGTGTGCGCTTCATCAATTGGTAATGAATGGAGTAAAGTGGTTACTGGCTGGAACTGGAGCTGAAGGACTTTAAAGGGAGACTCTGTCTCTGTCTCTATCTCCTACTCCAACTCCGGTTCCGACGCGTACCAGCTGTTGTCATTTACTGTGGAGCTGTTTGAACGTTGAACTCGTCGGTCACTTGAGTCACATTCCATTTAATTTGAGTTGAATTCAATTTGGTGAAACTTTTCGGGCAGGGCAGATGGGTTGGGTTGGGTTGGGCATAAGGAAAATGAATTAACTGGGAATGCGAATGCAATGAAGGAAAGTTTCAACATAACTTAGGAAATATATACTCAATGGAATAATGATGAGGTATGCAATTTTGTTTGAGAGTTTAGAGAGTTTTTAAACTTTTGGAAGCTCTTGGAGAGTGATATTTCGTATTTCTAATGGTGTATGCGGTTTTGGACTTACGAAATTTCGCAGCTCTAAGCAAATAATGTATACTATAAAGCTTTTTGAATGGAAGATTCTTGAATTCATATTTACAAGTCTCCTAAGTTTAAATTAGCAGCATAAAATAATCAATATAAAATGCCAGTATATGCCTGAACTCGTATATGGCAGCGCTCTAACGATGAATTGCAATTGAAAGATTTTTTGGAAGAGCCGATCGAATCGTCTTGCAACTCATCCTTATCTCCCAGGAGCTGCTGTGGCAGTGGCTGCTGCTGCTCTATGCACAAAAATTGAAATCAATTAAAATGACAACAAAAGTGGCCATAAATACTCATGTCCAGTTGCGCTGCTTTTTATGGGTTTGCCGATGCTGTTGGTGTTGGTGTTGCTGCTGTTGCTGTTGCCGTTGCAGCCTTTGGTCACTCTGGCAAATCTAATGAAGATTTACTTTAGGCCATAACACACATGGTGGAGGCGGCATCGAGGCGCTTAAGTGGCAGCAACGCCAGCGGTGGCTGCAGGGACATGGTCAGTGGCCGGGGCAGGGCCAGGGGGAGCCTCTCGTGGCCATTTATTTGGAATTTTACATTTTACAACAGGCCGAGTCCGAGTGTGGGAGGCCCTGGTGTGGCAAATAGAGATGCGTGCTCAACAAACGTTCCACCAGCAGCAGGGGCAGCAACGGCAACAGCAACAACAAGCAATTATAAGCGTTGTACACACAGCAATCTCCACCAGCTCATCCCCTCCAGCTTATACAGATCAACACTGGACAAAAACGTTGGAGAATATTTTCACAACACCCACAGTAAACTTCCGAGAATCGTACTCGTACTATTCGTACTATCGCCTATGTCGAAGTTACGATATAATCTTACAACTATTCTAAAAACTCTCCATAACCTGCAGTACTTAAAGATTCGTTACGTATTTTTCCATAGCATTGAGCTATCTAGATTTTGAAAGGATCAACAGTCCTTTTAATAAATGAAAAATAAATGGGAACTAATCGGTTCAATATCTTATTCTATATCTTATATATCTTATACTTATATCTAGTCCCAAATGGCAAATATTAACTTAACTATTTCTTGTGGAGGCGTTAAAAAATGTATCCTGCTGAAATTGTTACAAGAGAGAGAAGATCTATCATCCGATAAATCAGATCCGAAGTCACATAAGATAAGACCGTCATTTACCCATTACTCTTTTACCAATTCATTATTGATTCCAAATGGGAAAATGATTCGTATCTTAAGATCATCCTTGAAAGACTGCAATAGACTGTATATACAATCCTCAAACTATTTCCTCAGTTTTTTCTGCCAGTGCAACCAATTCCAATTCGAATCTCTGGCAGCTATTTCTAACAGTGGCAATAGCTTTGGCGACAGTCCCACCGAAATGCTTCCAGGGCTTGGGTGTGGGTGTGGGTTTTGTGTTTGTCTGGGGCTGGGGCTGGGGGCGTGGCAGCATATGGCCATGGCCAACCATTGCCATTGCAACACATAAAGTTCGATTTGTCGTTGGCGTTGCTGCTGCTGCTGCTGTTGGCTGGTCCTGGATTTATGTGCGCTATATGCGGTTATAAATTCCAAATACATGAACGACTCCTCTTGGCCAGATCTACGGGTATGCGCCAAATTGCAGCA
Source organism: Drosophila tristis (assembly GCA_018150885.1). Taxonomy (NCBI): domain Eukaryota; kingdom Metazoa; phylum Arthropoda; class Insecta; order Diptera; family Drosophilidae; genus Drosophila; species Drosophila tristis. The sequence goes on from JAECWT010000168.1 coordinate 566,513, forward strand.
GCCGCAACAACAACAATAGCATCGGCAGCGGCAATGGCAATAGCAATGGAACAGCAACAGCAGTGACTGAGTTTTCTTTTTAGAATCGTAATCGGCTGTGCCAATCGGTTTGTGTGCATTTCTGGACTTTCTCATAATGATACCGTGTATTGAACAGGGATATATCAATGGAATTGAAGCAGAAGAGAATTGATTTAATCTAGAACAGGACTCTAGGTATTTAACAGACATTTTTATTATGATCATACATTTATTTAACAAAAGCATTGCAATGGAAATATAAAACCTAAAGATAGTTGCAGAATTTCTTATGTTTTCAAATCTTTTGGATCGAATCTTAATGTTTAGTTAAGCTCCAAAAAATTTGTCTCTAAGTTACCTCCTTTTAATCTCCAAAAACAATAGACAGCAGAAATTATGAATTTGATTAATTCTTTATTTTGAGTGAATATTGTTATCGTTTTAGCAAAAACTAAAAATATTTTGTATCTATTTAAATATTGGTAACATCTCCTCTAACTGAGGACCTACAGGGTACCGCATAAATCGTTTCTCTATCCCAAATTCCCTCTTATGTTTTCAATTAGAGCAACTACAACAATCTGAAGCCGGAACAGCATTGGGGACAAAGCAACGAACGCACTGGAAAATGGCAAGTGATTCTTCTAAATTGCTTCACTGGCCAATTATTTCAATTTCGAATGAGGCGGAGGCTAAGCTAAAAACCACCAGCAGCAGCTTCCGGATCAGACCGAGGGACCAACCCTGGGCCACTTTCGTTGTGGTGGTGGTGGCCCAGGACTCAGTCCTCGTCGTATTGTCGTTATTTTGCCTTCCTTGGCTCATAAATCAGTTTGCTGCCTTTTTAATCCATTTTAATTGCTGTTCGTTGGTCATACCATGAATGTCGCAGGACGACGGGCATAAGGATATAGTTTCCATTGCTCTTGTTGTAACTATTCTCGTTATTGTTGCTACTGTTGTTTTCAAGGCGATTAAGAGAGCTGAAACACGTATCGCAGATGAATCTTCGTCCTCTATCCTAAGCACATTATGGCCATTATAAACGTTGTACGCTGTCCGAAAAGGATTTACCTTTGTCTTTATGTCTTTGTCTGCCAATTGGCAAAATGTGTTTAAATTTGAGAAACTTTATTCGCTTTAAAGGGGGACAATTACACAAAATTGAATAAAATAAGAGCCCAAAAGTGTTAAGAGTTTGGTAATGATGTTTCTATATTATATTTGTAACTTAATTCTCTAGAATGTTTAATCCAAATCAAGCAATATAAATTCACTCACATTTGTTCAGTTTCTCCGGAAGTGTATTTTTCGAATGCATTTAATTCCATTTCATAATTTTGGACATAAATGCACCATAATTGCGGCTGGCACACCTTCTTTTTTTTGCCTAAACCTAACCGCAAATATGCCTTATACTTCTCCGAAAAAAAATTCAAATTAATAATTACAGCCCAAAATGTGGTAAACGCTCTGAACAAAAAAACAATTAGAGTAGGGTGCCCCGGCGGGGACGCGCTGCCATAAGGGTAGCCAAAACGGATACCTTTGGCCCGTCAGGCAGAGGTGAGAAAAGTATTACATACAATTAACCAAACAAAAAATTAAACGGAACCAAATGTGCCCCAAAAAAAGAAAAAACAAAATGGGTTTCGAAAAACCACAAAATTACATGCATCTGTTTAAATGGTTTTTTGCCGTTATAATTTCAAAAGGGATAGGTATGGATATACCATATCTATAGAGAAAGTGGGTCAGGGAACTGTTAGATCACTCCTGCGCAACGCTTATCAGGCGATGGCTCCCGTGAGAATCGTTTAGAAAGTGTCCCTGTCGCTGTCTCTCTGCCCTGCCTCTTGGTGCTGTCACTCTTCAAACTTTAACAGGTGCACGCTGGGGGAAAAAAATACAAGTTAAATTACAGCGCCAAAATAGCCAAAAAAAAACGAGAAAAAATCTGAATGGAAAATACCAGTACAAAAAAAAAATGGAAATGAAAACTGCAAGCCACGAAACAAATGCGGATAACAAACTGTCAAAGTTTTACGCTTATTACAAACAACATGGCCAACGAAAAAAGAGGTGAAGGAACTGGACCTTGTTCGTATTTGTATGACAGAGTGTCGCCCCACTGCAAGGGGGCTGCAATGAATTGTGTAGCAGGCTCCAGCGACCACGACTGTGTCCAGTTTTAGTCGATGCAGGTGCCCCAGCGGGGATGCGCTGCCATATTTTTATTGTTGTTTCTTTTACTTTACTCTTTCAAGAATAGAGGAATGGGGCCTTTGGTTGAACCATGGCATTGAATAATACTTTATTTAGCTAATCAGTTAAAAATAGATTCGGTAAACCTGTGTTCCAATGTAATATACTCGTAAAGACATACTTCGGAAACACTGTACTGTATGTTTAATCTATAACATAAATATATGTAAGACACATGGACAAATATTTTTGCAGAGCTTATGACTATTTTCCGTTCACTTCGCGGTTTGTGATCATTCAAATACTTTGAAACAATCGGCGATTGTGGGCCGATACTCACCTGGGAAGCAATATCTTTCAGCTCTGCTCTGGGGTAAGCCACCTTGCGCTCCTGATTCTACTTTTCCTTTCTCAGAGTCAGGTGTGTGCGCTAACTGATAAGAACCGTGTGCTGGGCATGTTTGGTGAGAAATGGAAGAACAGGCGTGGCGGAAAAAAATAAGAAGAAAGAAGATCACTATAGCATTACACTTAAAATGTTTGTTTTATTATTCAGAATCAGAATCTTAAAATTTGAATTCAACTGATGGATCCTAAGATTCGTATTGTCCCTTAATAAAATATTCCTAGGAATATTGCAGAGCAAGTAGGACAACTATTGGGTGTCATGCCTGCATATCACTCCGTTCTGGGCCAGGGAATGGAAAGCCCCCCACATGGATTGCTCCAAAGTGGTAGAATCCATCGGTTGTTGATCGCCAATCAGCTTTGTGTCCCTTTGTTCTTTTTCTATGTTATTGTTCGGCCGGAACCCGACGAGTCTTCAGGTTGAAGCTGCTATCCGTGGACTGTCCGCGCATCCAAAGCACCTTCAACTCGCTATCGCTGTTTTCCAGGAGCTCCATCGGTATACACTTCTCGTGCATGCTGGACGCATGCAAATTGGTAAACTTTTTGCGGCGCATCAGCGAGGAGTGCGCCTGCACTTTCCGGAAAGATGACTTATAGATGATCTTATGTCGCAGACAGGGCCCACCCGTTTGGGGATCCACATCCACGACAGTGGCTCTGATAAAGTCCTGGAAAGATTTCCTCTTCAATGGCTTAAGCGATGTTTTCGATGGGTTAGCTGGTTGCGCGAATTTTCCCTCGTCGCTGCTTGCTTCTCGCCCCTCGCTCGTTGGCTCTATGTAGGGAATCAGTCGCTGGAAGTTCGGATTTGGGCGGCCCACACCGCACAATTTTTCCATTGACTCGCTCAAATTCATGGTTGATGGTTTATAGTCTTTTCATTTCTGCTGTGAACCTTTAAATTTATGTGAGATTCTTGAACGAACCTGGCCAATGTCGGAGGCAATGTAGTGAGCGACAAAAAAGCGCAAGATTCCGGGAACAGAAATCCTCCCCAGATCAAATGATGGATGCGGGATTTGAATATCTCACACCATTAGAGTAATAAAAATCGAAGCAAATGTTTGTTGACTTTGAACACATGGGCTTCTCGTTTAATAATTACAAGGAGCTTCGTTGAAGGAGCCTTTTGAATGTGACCGACAACGAACAGGTCCAGAATCGCAATGGGAAAAATTACAAAAGAAGCTTGCAATTGCGAAAACGAAAGCACTATTAGAAATTAATATACATATGTATGTAGATTAATATTTAATGTTTTAAGGCTGGGGATGCTCTCGCTATTTTAACTTAAAATTAATAACAATATAGATAACAATGTAGATTTACTTTACAGTTTACAGTTTTCAAACCGAAGAGTATTTAGTTAATATATTTCTAATAGTCAAGGCCCAACAATTTGTGTTAACCAAAAAGCCTTTCGACTAACTAAGTTGTAAACTTTCAACAGATATGGCGTGATTACAGTTGCCTGCAGCTACTACGCCACAATTTTCATTTATGAAATGAGAATTCTGCACACACATAAAACAATGGGAAGGAAAAACTCACACAAATGCACAGAGAAAAAGGGAAAGACAGTAACTTTTCTCGGGCTCATCAAAATATGCTTTTCCACACAGACACAAAGAAAATGGCGACAAAAAGGAAGCAGAACGAACACACACACACAAAAAGCCCATTAACTCACGCACACAGAAACAGATAGAGAAGAGAAAGAGAAAGCTGAGGAAAAATGAGTCCCATGTCTTTCATTAAAACTTTCGGCAAATTATCGGGTAACATATGCTTGCGGCTTGATTGTCAAATATAGTTCAGGAAAGGAAAGGAAACGAAACGAAACGAAAGGAAAGGAACCCAACAACTGTCTGTGTGTCCTCACACTCCTACCATTCTTACACGCCCATGCCACATTCATATATGTACCCACACATGTATATTCGAGTGTTCCACACATTTCCACTTGAGTGTTATAAGGGGAATTTCTCTCTATATACCCGCATACCTCCCCCAGACAGCAACATGAACTCTGTATAAATATTAGAGCAACTTCAACAGACTCCACTCCATAAGTTGTGTTTCCCTTTGATTTCCTCTGGGATCCACAGACCTATGGGAGAGACGAAAAGCTTAAGGGAAAGCGGTTACATTTCCCCTTTTTATTCCAGCATCCAAAAGGGGGTTGGCCTGGCAGAGGGGAACACCCACCGAAAATAATGTAAATCCGCGCAGGCGTTGTAATAATTTGTCGTTGAAAAACTTTCTCAGCTTGGAATTTGGTGAGTTATGTATGGGTATTTATTAGTTGGCGTGCAATCTACCTGATCGGTGGAATGTTTAAAAGATTGGGTTGTATCTCTGCCTATAACATTCCCATATCCATAAAATGGTGCAGCCTATTGCCATATCTCGCCCTTACTTTCAATTTAATTTTATTTGTAAATTAGTCCAATGCAAAATTTGTATTTAAATATTGGGAAACAAGAGTTATATTTGTTTGACAGTCAATGGAATGCAAAAAGTAGCTACTGGAAAGCTGTGATTAGAAAAATCTAAGCTATGTTTGAGGATAGTTTTCTGAATAGATGGAAGAAAATTTACTCAAGATTTAGAATGTATAGCCCAAATAACTCATTAAGCAATGAAGTTCCAAAAGAATGAATACTATATACCATCTTTAGGAGTCATCGTAACAGCCTTCCGAAGAAGTACATTTACAATTTTCAAGCGGAACTCCCTGTTACAGCTTCTTTTGCATCTGGCCCACCTTTCATGGCAGTTCGTGGGTTCTCTCCCGCTTAGTTAGTTTGCCTTGGCAGTCATTAGTAGTCCTATGTTAATTTGGTGCGCCTAATAAACTGCTACTTTTTGCCAGCACCCGCACCCCACCTGGCGCACAGACCCCAACCCTCCTCCTCTCCATCCCTTATGGCCATTACTCTGCCACCAGCCTCCACCTCCAACTTCTCCTTCTCCTGCTACTGCCCCTGGTGGCGCTGTGCGAATTTGCCACTTCAACAGCTCCTTGGTGGCAACACGGTCACGTACGCGAAACGAGTGAAAGCTGAAATTTCGTTGAAAAAGGATATATGGGCCCAGAGCTGGCATTGTCCTGGGGCCGTGAGCTGAATTCCAACTGTGTCCGTATCCGTATCCGTGCGTCCGTCTGTATTCTCTCCGTCTGTCTGCCCGCCATCTTGGCTTCCACATACAGACATTTCCTCTTTTTCGTTTTCTTTTGGGTTTTCCTTTTATTTTTCTGTAAAATGGCGTGGCAATGTGGGGGAGACACCAAAAAAGTTCGTGCGGAAAAAGAAAATGCAGAAAAATTATTGATTTTTTTGTAGCTTTTCTTCTTGCGTGGATTTCATCCTTAAGCTGCTTAAAGCCAAGGAAGGTTTTCGTTCAGGAAGGATGCTTTGAAATGGACTCTCTGCCCCGAAGGATGTTCGGATATGGCGGGACTCTCTCCATCTGCCATGCGGAATCAGTCAAACTAATTTCAATCCCACTCTGTCCAACTGTCAAAGAGCTGTATGTGGCTGTCAAATGGGGATATACTTTTATTTATTCATCGTTCGGCTGCCTACTCGTACATTTTCTTAGTTGTGACACGGCATGCCCATCATTTTTCCCACACGTTTTTATTATTCAGAGAAAAGCACATGTCACAACAAAAGTCAAAGAACAAATCAGAAAAACTTCTAACCATCCTGACATGTCACGCTGCCGCAGGTGAAGTGAATACAGCCATCAAATTCTCATAGTTTGTTGGCTTACGACAAACTTCATTTGAAACTTTCGAAGGTGGCAAGGGAATGCCAATGGTAGGTGGGGAAAGAATTCATTAGGAGCTTGGATTTGCGAAAAAATCTCAAAGTATCTAGTTAAATTGTCTTTTAAAGCGAAAAATTGTAAATTTTTGAAATTATTTGCCTTCCCAAAGCTCAGCGGTTACGTCTTGCTCAATTATCAAAAAACAGACAGCTTCAATAGTTTCAAGAGAACAGGCTTCAATGGTGACATAGCAGGTAAGCAAAGACACATACCAGACACATAATCACCCAATCTCTATGATAGACATCTTGCAAATTCACCACACGGACGTAGACAGCTAGCGCGGAGTTGACCAGAAGTAGATCAGGAGTCCATCACTTCTTTATCATAATTTTGCATCTGTTGTCGGTCTGAAAACCAAGAACCTCATTTTCCTTTACAAATTTCTCCTCTCCCAAAATATCGCTTCTAAAGCAAAATGAGAACTTTGGAAAATTGTGCCAAATATTACATTAACTTGCTCATTTTATTTATTTAACCATTTGGTTTCTCTCGTTTAACACTCCACTTGCTCGTCTTTACTTATTTATATAGTCTTTCTTGAGTGCGCTCCGCTTTCAACACTCTTTAAAATAAGCGCATTAAATGCAAAGCTGCAACTTCCGATTTTAATGCGGTGCACACGAAGGCATCCAGTGCACCAGGGCTTTACCAAGGGGAAGGAAGGCAATGCTCGAAACCAGTTGTCGCTCTTAATTATGGGCAAATGTTGGTCAAGTTATGTGACGGTTCTTTATTTATTCCTCTTTTTTTCCCTCCTTTTCCCTGCCTTTTTGCAGGTTCACTTTTTTCCAAGCTAAAGCTCGAAGGCGGCATGGATGGCATGGCCCTTGGCTCGCCTCGTATCGATATCCTATAATTATGTGCAATCAATACTTTTTCAGCATCGGCTTAAAGACGGAACGGATGTGCCCTGGGCCACGGCATAAGCTTGAGCCTCAACTGGAGTCTGGAGGAGGCTGGTGGAGGGTTAAAGTCTGGAGAGTCCATGGCTAATAGAGCGATTCAGCAGTCGTCTTCTTTACATCGAAAGGGGATTCCTAATGCGGAAGCACTTTTCCATTGTTTGGAATGGAACAAGACAAAAACGAAGGGGTTAACAAAGCAGGAGGAGGGGTGATAGGCGTAAAAAGAACATTCTAAATTTATTTAAGAATTGAAGATTCTCAAGTATAGACCATATTTAATCACTGTAGGACATACAAATGTAAATAATGGTTTTTTCCCCAGTTTTATACCGTTATTCCAATTAGACATTTTAAAAATATTTTTAGACCATTTTTCAGCACTGCAGGACATGTAAATGTAAAGTAACATATTTTAGACATACAGAAACGAAAAGGTAAATTTGTGCGGTTATCCTGTAAGAAAAAACCCGAAGAGCATAATTAAAATAAAATATGAATGTGCACACTTAACGCTTATTTATCAATATACAGAATTTTATTATTATCCGCAGTTCGAAGTATTTGCAACAACAAAAAAGTTTACACAATATGCATGTAAAATGTCATATACACAACGGATTTTACTTGAAGTAGGAATCAATAGAACGTACATTGGCCAAGTCGCCAAAGGGATTTTACCACCGTGTGGCTAGAAGAAGAACGTTGTGGGGCGCCCCGTTTAAATGCCTACTACGTTGGTTGCCAGGCAGCAAGGCAACGAAACGACACACACAACAAACCAACCGAATGACAAGTGTCAAAGTGGACAGCAAGTGAAGTGAGCAAAATCCGGATTGGGTGCAAAGTTGTTTCATCCAAAATGAGATTCATTCCGCTTCATACGACGAACACAGCGATCGTGTACAAAAATTCGCTATGCTCTTGCGCCTCACTGTTTGTCCTGGCATTCATTGCCCTGTCGGTGATGCTTCCTGTTCTCTTGGTCTCGCTGCTCAGCCCTTACTCGGGCATATCCGAGTCCCGGGTGCTGTACGAGCAGCCCAATGTGGCTTACAACTACCAGTACATATTCGTGGGCAGCACAGAGCCCGGACAGGATGGCGAGGCAGAATCGTTGGTCGCGTGCAGCAGCTTCAGCTATTTCAATGCTCAAATGAAGCAATACACCAATAGCTGTTCGGCCAGCAAGTACTGGACAGAGGATGTCGATTATGATACGGTCACGGATCGGGCACACTTCCAGCTGGAACTACAACAGGTTCCCGCACGCCTGATGCACTTTGATTTGCTGCTCTTCTTCGACGCCCATCTGCAGCACAAGTGCGATCTGTCGCCGCCCTCGTTGCTGTCGCATCAGCTCCAGTTGCCGCTGTCGGGACGCTTTCGAAACGGTCGCATCCAACTGAAGGGTGAGCTGCAGCTAAAACAGTACGTGGAGTTCACCTGCCCCTTCCCGGGGCGCAACATCAAGACCAACTTTCGTCCCGTCCATGTGCAGACGAACGCCAGCCATGCGGACATGTCGCAGTACAAGATGGAATCGCTGATGGCCCAGGTTAAAGCCAATCCTGCCTACTTCCAGTTGTCCATTCAGGAGACCTACTACCGGCCAACGTCGCCGCGCCTGGAGCCTGGCCTGAGTATCGAGCTGGAGCTGGATGTGCTGCAGGTGCCGGCTCGCTATCATCTGAGTATTTGGGAGCGACTCGGACAGTTCTGGCTATACTTTGCCTCATTCTTTGGCATCTCCTTTTACATCATGAACAAGCTGAAGGACTTCCTCTTTGGACGCCACATCATACGTTCCTGGGAGATCATACCGTGGAAGAAGCTCTACTGACACGAGTCGGGCGCCATTCTGGAGATGGACAACTTCTCGATTGGCGAGTAAAGGCTACAACTGGAATTTTGCAACGGGATTTTCATTGTCAGTCAAATAATAAATACAACAACTATACAGAGAATTTAAGTGCAGTGCAGAAGTGTTAACAGAACAGAATAATAAATCCCCTATTTGTCCTGACTATTGGACAAAAGGGCCAGGCTTCCAAACGAAGAAGAGGCAGTCTCTGGCTCGGGTATAGAATCAAGGGCGCGATTGTCTTCCAGCACAATGGTGGTACGGGGATAATGATCCAATTGCACAAACAGATAGCGATACTCCAGTTTACCTGTACAAGACTGTGAAAAAAGGCTTGTATTGTCATATTTATAAATGAAAAGTAATAAATGGATCCCTCCTACCCTTCTCGATTCCAGCTGCACCGTGGCCTTGTTCCTAACGCCCTGAACATAAAACTGCATCCTCATATGCGGCTTTCCCTGTCGCTCGTAGCTGGAGTGCGCCACATGCTGGCGACGTCCGCGACGCGATGTCTCGCCAAAGCCTTTGATGGGTGCTCCAATGGCATCCTGCACCCGGTGATCGTCAACTACACGTTTCAGAGCATCGGCATAGATGTTGTTGGGGCTTTCACTGGAGAAGAGCTCGCGGAAAATGGCATAAAACATGATGCCGGTCACTCCCAGACCTGCCAAAATTATCGCCGTATAGCTAGCCGTCTTGGTGTTCTCCTTGATCTTCTCGCCAATGGGCCTTACATCCGTGGACACATCGGCGCCACCCTTGGACTGCTGTAGAGCGCCTCCACCACTGCCTGAATGCATAAATAAGGGATTGATTAACGTATAGATAACTGCAATTTAATCAAATACAAACCGCGCGTCGCTTCCTGCCTCAGGCAGCGGGTCATATGCAACGATGCCGCACATTGCAGACGCGCCACTGCGTTGGGCAGCAGTTTCTGCCTATGGAAAACTAAATTGCGCAATAAAGCTAATCGTGACATTGTTTAAACCAAAATCAATGGCCAAGAGAGTAAATAATAGCAGTTTTATAAGAATTAATAATTGAAAACAGCTGTTATTATTATCGATACATCGATAGCAGGGCCATGAAGATTATTTTGATATTTAAATATTCATTTCATACTACAGCTGGGAATATAAGGATAATATAAAGTAACCCTTTCTATTAATTTGAATGTAAAAGCTTGAATATCTACGATTTAAGAACATATACAAATATTGAAAACATAGCAGCCACTCACATCTCTAGAAATTGTCATCGGACTATCGCACTACAATAAAAACAAATAAAACAAGAAAATTTCATCCGAAAGCCAGTTAAAAGTGCTCCATCACGTCGCTCACAAAGTTGTTTTTTGGTCGCCTAATCAGACGCTCATACGCGGTCGGTGTTAGCAAAGCAAATACCAGTAAAATTATGGTCGTCACACACAATGTAAAGGGTTGGGAGGAGTTCATGGCGAAGATGGAGGAGCTGGAGACCGGCAACAATGCGGTGCATGTGTTGTTCAGCGGCGGCAAGGATGAGAACGGCGAAAGCTGGTGCCCATACTGTGTCAAGGGTGAGTCAGTGCGCACAGCCCGGCCCCTTTGTGGTTTACCGCCGACTACTCAATTACTGTATTCATTCCCCAACGACGCAACTTTTTATTGCAGCGGAGCCGGTGGTACACGATGCTTTGAAGAAAGCCCCCGACAATTCGCACTTTGTGCATGTGGATGTGGGAGAGCGCGCCTAGTAAGTATATAATGTGATGAAATACATAACATGGCCCAGAACATTCATGATAAAAGCAATTACCGGGCTATCGCTGGTCGCTTTTAATGAGGGCTAATCGGCACTTAAGAGTTGCCTTATCGCCATCCAGCGTCAACAATACACTAATTCGAGTTATTTTTCGTTTAGCTGGAAGGATTTGAACTGTCCCTTCCGCAAGGATCCCAATACACATTTGATTTTCTTGCCCACGCTGCTGCGCTGGAAGCAACCGCAGCGCCTGGATGGCGAGCGCTGCTCCAACAAGGATCTTGTCGAGATGATGTTCGAAGATGAGGATTAAGCAGGAGTTTTTACTTAAATATTTTATAGCTTTATTCAGCATACACACACATACAGATAAATCTGATTAAAGGCTCCTCCCTCCTCTCTCTCAGTAATTACTCTTGTACTTTTTGATCTCCACCATTACCACATGGATGTTGGTCAACTGGGCGCGCGCATTGGGCGTGAGCAGCTTGTGGAAGCGATGATAGTATTGCACTAGGCTGGCCAGAGCCAGCTGCAGCAGCTGTGATCCTGTCAACAGCGAGGGGAATGACAAAAGTACTTCGCGGTTAAGTTCCTCCAGCGATTTCTTCCAGTTGGCCGAGAAGCTGGCTACCAGAGCAAGGCTGCGGCGCTCCTGCTTGCGCAGCTCATCCATCTGCTCCTTCTCAAAGAAGTGCTCACACTCCTTGACGAACTGTATGATGCCTCCGAAGTGTGGGGCCAGTATTTCCTCCACATACTCGTTGCTGCGCGCGTTCAGTTGCTCGCGGAAGGCTTCTGCCTCCTTGGAGTTGTCGCGCGTGTGCTCCATCAGTACGCCCAGTACGAGGTCATAGTTGTTAATGAGATAAATGAGTTGATCCTTGCGTGTGGGAAAGATGGCAGCCATGCGCAAAATGAAACACTCCACCTCACTCTGCAGCTCCAACAGCAGACGGCTGACCAGCTCGTTGGGAAAATGCTCGGAGATGCCCACAATGGCGGCACTAAACTCTGCGTAGCGACGGGTTATCTGCAAGGAAAAGGCTATTGTGATATGGCATAGGCATCCATCGGATGGGAAGGCATACATAGTGCGGTCCCAACTCCTTGTTGAATTTGGTTGGATCACAGTCATGGATGCTCTGTATGTTTAGGCGAAAAACATGCTCTAATCGTGGCCAAATAACCGATTGCAGCGAATCCCAATATCTGTTAACAAGCGCTGATTAAATCGGTTTCTAGATATGTCCCAAAAGATAACTCACTTATCGAGGGCAGGCACACAGCGCTTGTGGCACATCAGCTGATAGCGGAATATCAAATGGATGCACAGGAACATGGCTATGGTGTCATAGCAATCGTGTATAGAGGTGTCCAGGTTTTTCTATGCAGTCCCAAAATGAACATTTATTCCTTTGGACCCATAGCAGATTTTACTTACAATCATCAGCGTTAAGGTTTTGCCCATAATCTGGTTGAACAAATCCTGTGCTTGGCTGCCACGCACCATAAAGAACTCGGTGACAAACAGATATTCCCGACAGGCATTGTCCACCAGCGCATATTGCTCAGAGCGGAACAGCGCCTCTGCTGTGTACTGGAAGAAATAAAAATCATCTAAAAAAGGACCAGCCTGTGAAAATTTAAAAATCTCACGCGATTCTTTAGCTGGGCATGGGGCACTATGATGGGCGCCTCCAGCTGCTGGTTAAGTATGTCGCCGCGCTTTCCAATGGTGAAGATGGTGCTCTTGTGCTTCAGACTGGTGGTCTTGGAGAACAAACCCTTGGAGGCATTGTCCTCAATGCCCATCAGATCATCCTTAGTGCAGGATTCCTCAAATTTGAGACTCGTCAAACGGGTGGAATAACTCTGCAAAGGCCATTAGGATTAGGTTTGTGGCAGACAATCTCTTGCATGATGTGGAAGCCTACCTTAAAATAACTATAGTAAATCTTGCCCATGGTATCGATGTACTCGCTGCATATCTCCTGGGCCACATGCCGCTCATTGGACAGAATGAATTCGAAAAAGAACTTGTGCTTAAGCATCGCATTCTGTGGTATCTGGTAGTTGGTCATGGGCTTGCGGAACTTGTAGATTTGCTCCAGCAGATAGCTGCGTATCTTTGTCATGGCCCGGAGACGCAGCTTGTGCAGGACATCGCTCACATCGCTGGTGGACTTGGACTCCTTGAAGCTGAGTTCCTTCACCAGCGACAGCTTGTGATTGAGCACATTAAGTTGGCTGCTGAAATCACGCTCCGTAACTGGCGTCTCCATGATGATGCTGATCATCTCCTCGGACACTGCCATGTCCTCAATGAATTGCGAGAGCTGCGCCTTCACCGACTGTCGGTTGGTCAACTGCAGCGACATGGACACGGACTTCCGTTGCAACTGGGTGATTTCGGTGCTGATGTTGTTCAGCACGCTCTGGAAGCTCATTAGCATGTTCTCCATACGTCCCAGCACATCGTCGCAGTCGTTGATTTGATTGTGCAGATTCGCAATGTTTTGGGACTCGGCAATGTAATCTAAATGTTGAAAGAAATCATTAAAGTTTGTCTGTATATGTGGAATATAATCCAATATATACCCTCGATGGATTTATTCTCTACTTCTTTGAATTCCTTTTCAATCTGACGCGAGTACTGGCGCAGATCGGTGGTGTTTTTCAGTATTTCCCGCACTTCTTCGTTGTCCAGCTGCTCCGTCATCTTCGGCGACGTATCCATATCCATTTTTTAATTGTAAAAATAAATTAATAATGTTATAAATATTTTATAATGTATATTCATATTTCCATTTCGATATTTCCCTCTACTATCGATGGTTTTGAGACTTTCATTGATACCGATAACTGCGTTTCATTATTTCATTGATAGTTTCATTGTTCTTTCATTGATACCGATAACTGCGTTTGTGGCGTTGCCAGACTCGTACAATTCGTAGTTGCGGGCTGCCACCATGATATTTTGCTACCCGTTTCATTACCGATTCGCTTTGACCGATCTGGCAGCCCTAAAAACAAAAATAGGCAAAAAAGAAGAAGATAAATTTTCCGAAAATAGGAAGAAGAAAAAATGTTCCGTAAAAAGGAAGAAGAAGAACTTCTGCGCAAAATTGTTAACCCGATAATATCACGATAGTATCGACCTTTTTTTTTCAAAGCATTTAAAACTGTCGATGACCTAACTATCAATCGTTTGACAGCTCTATGCGTGGCCATGGCAGGGTTATAGGTTTGGCAATTGTTTTCCTTTATTTTTCCTATAAATTTGTAAATTTTAAATATTTTCCAACCAAACAGCTGTGTGTGTAGTCGATATACGCCCAATAGTACCCCTATTCCGATAGTGTCATATCAAATGCATCCGCATACAAAACAAACAGCTGGGCAGCCTATCGATACTATTAGTACCCCTTCTGGCTGCACAAGTTTATATTATACGAATAGGAGAAGCTAAAAAAGAAGGTTAATTCTAATTGTACAAAAGAAAAGATGACCAGCTTTCGCAAACGCACTGTGCAAAAGCCCATCCCGGGCACTCGCACCAGCCCCCACACCGCCCAGATAATAACATCGAGCGGTAATCCGTATCTTGACGTGGTAATCGGCGGCGGCCTGCCCGTGGGCTCCATCTGCCTGATTGAGGAGGATCGCTTCATGACCCATGCCAAGGTGCTGGCCAAGTACTTCCTGGCGGAGGGTGTGCTCTCCAAGCAGGAAATATTTCTCGGCAGTCTAGACGACATCCCCGCCGAAATGTTGCGTCGTCTGCCCCGTCCCCTGACCGAGGTGGAGCAGCGCGAGGAGCAGATCGCCAGTGAGCAAACGGGCGAGACAGGCGAGAACGGACTGAGGATTGCCTGGCGCTACAATGATTTGCCGCTGGTGAACTCGGAGCATGCCACGGCCAAGATCGGGCATCATTTCAATCTGATGGAGCAGATGGACTCGCGAATGCTGTACTATGCCAACACCGTAATTTGGGATGACAGCCACAAAGACAACGGGATTGGCGATGGAGAACTATCGAAGAGCAGCTCTCCCTCAATCTCCATGGAGCAGCAGCCCATGGTGGAAGCTATGGGCGAGGAGTCGGCGGCTGTCGAGACCGATACCGAAGCCAATGTCGAGCCCGTAGCCGATGCTGAGATTAAACCCTTGGACAATAACGCCGTAGCTACCGTCGATAGCACTGCCAACAACACCACAACCGTCACCAGCAGCCAACCAGCCGTTTGGCCCCACAATGTCTTCCATAATACCCGCTATGGCGGCCTGCTCAACGATATTCAGCAGCAGCTGCGCGACGAGAGCTTCATCACCGGCACCAAGAAGCATCTGTGCCGCGTGTGCCTCACCTCGCTGGGCTCACCGTTGTGGTACGACGACAACTTTGGCGAGGATATGCTCAAGTTTCTGACACTGCTCATGGCCAGCGTGCGCAACTGCAACTCGGTTTGCCTTATCACGATGCCCATGCATCTGATTGCCAAGTACGATGCCAGTCTAGTGCCCAAGATCCGTCAACTGGTTGACTACGCCATCGAACTGGAGTCGTTTGCCGGCTCCGAGCGGGAGACGCACCCCGCCTTTAAGGAATACAGCGGCCTGCTGCATCTGCACAAGATGTCGGCATTGAACACCCTTGCCGTGCATATGCCGGAGACCACGGATCTGGCCTTTAAATTGCGCCGCAAGAAGTTCGTTATCGAGCGGTTCCATCTGCCGCCAGAGCTGCAGGAGTCTCCTGCTAATCCACAGTCTGCAATGGCTGCTGATGATATTATTGCCTCGCCCAAGTGCGGGTCCAACGTGTTGATCAATTCCAATGCCTCCGCCTCGTTGGATTTCTAGCTGTCAATGGTTGCTACACACACTGCAGTGGAATTAGAAATTAAGTATGTATCTGTATCCACAAAACAACAAAATTGCATAATAATAAGCCAAGTAAATGCATTAATATATCAACTCTGCGTTTTTCCTCCTCTTCCTCACTTTGAATGTCAACCGCCAGCATCTGTGTGTACTCGATACTTTTTTCGTTTCACAGCTGTTTTGTTTCGTGTCGCTGTATCGACTATCGATAGTGCCAGTAGACGAAAAATGTAAACAATGTCTGAGTTGAATCGTATCTTTAGTGATTTAAGCGTGAATTATGTGCCGAGCCTGCAGTGGGTCGATGTGGAGGAGTGGCTGTACGGCGAGGCAGCAAGTGCGGATGAGGGCAGTGAGCGCGCGCGCCAGTTCTGGTCACTTCCGATATGTGGACAAGACGGACGCCAGCAGGAGAGCCAACTGCAGATCCTGCGCGAATTGGCGAGCGTTATTCGGTCGATGCGCCACGACAGCTGCAATAGCTATAGCAATACCCACGACAACTGGTCGAACATTATAAGAGTCGCTCCGGCCAGTGCATTTCTCTCGTACATCTACACCGTCGTGAGCATCTCCATTCCGCCTTCACACATTCTGGTAGCGTCTCCCGACGTGCTCAATCAGAAGCTTAATCTGCAGCTGTCCCTGAATGCGGCCAGCACGTACCTGCTAACACTCACCATTCCCGGAGCCAAGCGCTATGCCATCTTTGACGAGGACGTCATCGAGCATTTGCTGAAGCTGTTTAGTCTGCTGGAGCAGAATGCGAATCGCAGCGTTTTTGCTGACACCATTTGGATGCTCTTTCTGACGATTTGCGATGACCTGAAGCTGGTCTTTCGCTATGTGCACTTCAAGGAGCATCTCAAGCTACGAGACAAGATAATCCGCTGTCTCTTGGAAATTCTCTACATGAATTTCCAAAAGGGCTATCAAAATGCACGTAAGTTCAACACATAAATTTAAGTCAAATCTTGCTGTAGTTGCCAAATAGTTGCGCGCCAAATGACTATCGATAGTCCGATAGGTTAATATATATTGCCAAACAGCTGATATAACTTGGTGTGTACACACTAAAACGTATCAAGTGCATAGGAAGATTATACAAACAGTGGTTTTTAGATGAAAACAACTGGGATTTACTTCCCAAACACCCCGAACGAATAGTTTCAAATGCTGCGCACCCTTTCCGGCCTGCGTGGGCAGTGCCAGCAGCTGCTGAGGAGCACCTTCACACCCCATCACAGTGGCCCACGACCACAACGACTTTTGCCATGCCGTATCCGGATGAAATCCACCGATTCACCAGGCGCAGCAGCGCGTAAGCTGCGCCTCAAGAGTACTTTGTACTACATCACAGCCGGAGGAGTTCTCATTGTGGGTCTGAGCTATGCTGCCGTGCCGCTCTACAGCATTTTCTGTCAAGCCTACAGCTATGGAGGCACCACGTCGCAGGGCCACGACTCCGAAAAGGTGGAGCATATGGTGAAGGTGAACGATCGTGTGCTCAAAATACGCTTCAATGCGGACATTGGCTCCTCCATGCGCTGGAATTTCAAGCCGCAGCAATACGAGATCAAAGTGGCGCCTGGCGAGACCGCGCTGGCCTTCTATACGGCCAGGAATCCTACGGACAAGGCCGTGATTGGCATCAGCACCTACAATGTGATCCCCTTTGAGGCTGGCGCGTATTTCAACAAAATCCAATGCTTCTGCTTCGAGGAGCAGCAGTTAAACCCTCACGAGGAGGTGGACATGCCCGTCTTCTTCTACATTGACCCCGAAATTACCCTAGATCCGGCGCTTGAGCATTGCGACACCATCACCCTGTCCTATACGTTCTTTGAGGCCAAAGAGGGTCTGAAACTGAACTTCCCCAGCTATGCCAAGCCCCATGCGTCGGCTGCTTAGGGAATACACTTCTTACCCATTTGTTAATAAGAAATAAATATTTGTTACATTAATCAATTGACAACGAGCATCAAGTTGAGCAAAAAGGTGCCCAACACCGCTGCACGCTTACGAGATCTTGGGGGTTTCATTTAAAACAACGCAAAAAGAGGGATCTAAGAATTGTAATTTCAAATGTTTATTTGGCCTTGAGAAAAAGAAATTTTTTAATCAAATAAAACTCAGAGGCATAGAAAAATACAAAAAGTCAGCATTTGTGCGTTTCAAAATTCAAAATTTTGAAGCTCTTTTAGCAGTTGAACGATGCTGAGAATTCAGCTCAATCTCAGCTTACGAATTTCCTTGAATGCTTTTCTTCTAAATTTCAGTGGTTTCTCTTATTTTTTGTTAAATTTGTAAGATTTGTCGACCATTGAAGGCACTTTAATATTAATAATTGCATGGTTCGACAGAGCTAGAACTAAGGGCGAACTGAACACTTGTCCCTAACCAAAAAAAGTGATGGGTAGATGCCCATCTGACATATTACAAGACATTGCCCATTAAAAACTAAGTGTTCCAATACTTTTGTTAGGCAGTAAAATGTCACCCCTGATCAAGTTGTACATAAAAATCACAAGTTACATTTTTTCTACGATTAGCTAACGATGGAAGGTTTATTAAAAGTAATATTTTTGGATAAGAGGGTAATCTCAAAGGTCTCTCAGATCCCTGTTGATGCCACGCAAAGAAAAAACACAAGAGCCGTATCCTAAAATCGGACGAAACAAGCGAGCTATACAAACTATAAACCATATCTGTTCTGTTTCATGCGGATTCCTGACCCGCATATATGCACACTTACTTTTGTTCAGAATTCTGAAGACATTCAAAATTCCAACGACCCACAAACAGCTGTTTTGTTGCAGTTTGAGAGCGATAGAATGTTATCGCCTGAGAGAGCGTCATATGGCTGTTCTGCTGGAGGGAGGGGAAGGAGGAGGGAGGCTGGACGCTCGCCGCTGGGACATTTAACGCTCGTCGTTTATAAATAGATTAGAGAATTCTCTTATTCTCCAGCATCAGTCGAAACAGAACAGACGCTGCTTCCGCTGTGTGGCAGAAGATAGTGCGTGTGCGAGTGTGACCTCCTTGAACCACCGACAATGTGTGGCATCTAATGACGTGGAAATGTTGAAGAAGCAAGTGTATTTTGGCCTCCTCCTGGCTTGCGCCTTTGTGTGCATCTACGGCGAGGATGAGGTTGTGGAAAATGAGTATCAGCCACCGACAGTGCTGGTGGCATTGCTGGTGCGCAACAAGGCGCACATTCTGCCCATGTTCCTCAGCTACTTGGAGCAGCAGGACTATCCCAAGGAACGCATAGCCTTTTGGTAAGCAAAACAACATTTGAATGGGTCCCGTCTCTCTGTCAACCCATTTGCTCTCAACCCAGGCTTCGCTGTGATCACAGCAGCGATGACAGCATTGAGCTGCTAAAGCAGTGGCTGAAACACTCGGGAGATCTCTATCACAGCGTGAACTACGACTTTGACAGCGAAGGGCCGCATGGCTATCAGAACGAGAGCTCCCCTTACGACTGGACGGTGTCGCGTTTCAAGCATGTGATTGCCCTGAAAGAGGAGGCTTTCGCTTATGGGCGGGATATTTGGGCTGACTTTGTGTTTTTCCTCGACGCCGATGTCTTGCTAACATCGCAGCAGGCACTGCGTACGCTCACAGCCCTAAGGCTGCCCATTGTGGCGCCCATGCTGCTGTCGGAGAGTTTGTACTCGAACTTCTGGTGCGGCATGACGGAAGAGTACTACTACCAGCGCACCGACGAGTACAAAGAGATCTATCATGTGAAGAAGCAGGGCAGCTTCCCGGTGCCCATGGTCCACACGGCCGTTCTGGTGGATATGAACCACAAGGGGGCCCGGAATCTCACCTTTGACCGCCAGCGTTTGCGCGAAATGCAGCAGAATGAACAGATAGAACCGCTCTATGACGGCCCCGCGGATGATATTATTGTGTTTGCCATGTCTGCCAATAGCTCGGGCATTCCCCTACATGTCTGCAATGAGCTGGCCTTTGGCTACATCCTGCAGCCGCTGGAGCCAGGGGACACCCTCGAGCAGGACCTGCAAATGCTATTAAACCTAAGATCCAGCATGGTCAGCGATTTGGGTGCAGTGCCGCCCGTCCTGGACTACTTTCAGCAGCTTATCACGAAGCCCGAGAAGACGAAGCTAACCCTCGATCAGATTTTTATGATCAATCTGGACCGTCGGCCGGAAAGGCGTCAAAAGATGGAGAATCTGTTTGAGGAAATCGGACTGCAGGTGGAGCACTTTCCCGCCGTCGATGGCAGGGAACTCAACGCGGATCGTGTGCATGAGATGGGAATACGATTCCTGCCCGGCTACGAGGATCCCTACCATCATCGTGCCATGACCATGGGCGAGATTGGCTGCTTCCTCAGCCACTACCGCATATGGGTGCGAATGGTGCAGCTCGAACTGAAGGAAGTGCTCATCCTCGAGGACGACATACGCTTCGATCCGTACTTCCGGGCCAATGCCGTGCGGGTACTCAATCAGGCCAGGAGCGTGGTGGAGTACGATCTCATCTACTTTGGACGCAAGCGTCTCAAGGAGGAGAGCGAACCGTGGGTGGCCGATGCAGATAGTCTCGTTCATGCCGGCTATTCCTATTGGACCCTCGGCTATGTCCTCTCTCTGCAAGGCGCCCTTAAACTGCTCGCGGCCAAACCACTCGAGAATCTTATACCCGTTGATGAGTTCCTGCCGGTGATGTTCGATCGCCATCCCAACAAGACCTGGGCCGCTGCCTTCAAGAAGCGCGACCTTATCGCCCTGAGTGCCGCCCCACTGCTGCTCTATCCCATACACTACACCGGAGAATCTGGCTACATCTCGGACACGGAGGACTCCCAGCAGATAAATGTGCAAACCACTGAGGGGGTGGCGCGTCTGAAGAGCGATCGCGAGCAAGTGTTTGACAAAAAAGGCGACGAGGGCCTACTCGAGCAGCCGTTAAAGCTGGGCGAGAGTTTGCCCAATGTGCTGCCAGGCAAAAGCCACCAAGAGCTCTAAGAAGCTCTCTAACGAATTTTCAAAGAATTTTAGCATGCCAAATGTTTGTAGATTAAGTTATCCTTAAAAGAAAAAGCCAAAAACGTGCCTTAAAACGTATCCACCAACAGACAAAACTATTCAGCAGCGAATGATCAAAAATTAGTTTTAAGTTTTTGTTCTGCTCTCTAGATATGTTGTGGAAGTACAAAATGTGTGTTACATAAGAAAAATTAATAATTATTCCTAGCTCCCATTGCTCTCCCATTACCTGGCACATTGATGCTCGACACGCACAAGCATAGGCTGGAAAGAGTACGCCAGAGAATTGCTAGACTCAAAACGCACAAGAGAATGCTGAGAAAGTGAATCCCGGAGAATTGCAAAGTAACAAAACTTTTTCATTGAAAACATTCCGAGCAAGAGAACCCAAAGGAAAAGATAGTCCCACAAAGCCGATTCCCCCACAAATGAAATCTTTAACTTGCACAAAGTATAACTGTAGTTAGTATCTAATCTGAACAATAGATTGCTAAGCCGAAACCATTGACATAGCTCTTAACGAGTGTTTTTTAACCTGACCATTGACTCGATTAACTCGATTTTATTTCGTACTATAAAAACTGTAAACGCTTAAAATTTAAATTCCCCTTTTTTTCAACCCATGGCCCCCTTCATGAACAAGTTCTTGATGGGTGGCAAATTCTGTGTGAGTTGGACGCCCAGACTCCGCAGCAGAACCACGGGACTGAACTCGGTGGAGTAGAGCTTGTGCAAGGCATGGACGCCCAGCATTATGGGCACATTCTTGGCCAGGCACTTGCGTTCGTATTTGATCAGATGCTGCGTGTCGCCCAGCTTAAAGCCGGAATAGGCGCCGGCGGCCAGAGACTCCACTAGGTAGCGCACATCACTGAATCCCAGATTGACGCCCTGGCCGGCCAGGGGATGCACGCGATGTGCGGCATCGCCCACCAGTGCGGCACCACTGGAAACATACGAGGAGGCATGAAGAAAGCCTAGTGGGAAGGTCGCTCGCGAGCCATCCTTAACGCCGCACACCCGGGGAGGATACTGCAGCTGCTGCTGTGCGGCTTGCTGGCCGAAGAAGGAGTTGAGCGCCTGCACAGCCTTGTCAGCCAGCTCCACGCGCGCATACTGACGACAGAACGCTTCGTTCAGGGCATCCACAAACTCCGCCGGGGGCAGGTCCTTGAGATGCTTGGCTTGCGACACTGTGGTGCTCCACACCAGGGAACTGAGTTTATCGTTCAGGGGCAGCAGGGCCACGGGTCCATTGGGCAGGAAGCGCTGCCAGGCCACAGAGTTGTCACAGGCATCGTCGCTCAGCTCCAGAGTGGCCACCAGACCCATGCGATCGTAGTTCATCGAGAACACATCGACGCCCATTTCCTTGCGCACAATCGAGTTGGCTCCATCGGCGCCAATGAGCAGTTCGCATGAGAAGGAGCGTCCATCCTGCAGCTGAAGCTCAGAGTGGCTGCCGTTTGTATCCTTGGGCAAACGGACACACTCGACCCTGGCCTTGTTTAGGACCTGGACATTGGCGGCTTCTCGGACGCGTGCATAGACCGCATCGAGGATCAAATCATTCTCGATGATGCAGGCCACATCGCTGGCAAAGTTGTCGTGCTGGAACTGGATGAGCGCATCGCTGTTGGACTCCCACACCTGCATCTGCTTCACGGGCTTGTAGCGGGCGGCCTCAATGTGCGACCAAGCGCCAATCGACTTGAACAGCTCGATGGAGTTCTTGTTGATGGCCGACACACGGTTCTGGTACGGACCACTGGCATCGAAGCCCCTAAATTCGCCAGCGCCCTCCAGGAGCAGCACCTTCTTGTCCGCCAGTGTGTCATTCTTGGCCAGAGCTGCAGCCAAGGTGGTGCCGACTAGACCGCCGCCTCCGATGATGATATCAAAGTGCTCCGATGCCGGCGTTGACGTTGTTGTTGTTGTTGTAGACAGGAGGCGTGTCGCCACGTACCGCAACTGCCCTTTGGATGCGGCCCCTCCATTGTGCAGAAATAAGCTTAGCATGAGTTCTGTAAACAAACAAATTGTTGATTATTTCACAATTATTCTAATTAATTTCTTGCCTCTAGTTTTTTATTGCGAGGGGGTCAACTCTTGATGGCAACTCTGGGAATGTCAGCTGTTTTGCTATCGATTACTGATTTAAATTTGTAACGCGTTTTAGGTGCTCCCGCATTGCACGCCAAATGCTTCGAACTATTTGGCGAAATAACCAACGAGCACAACGGCGATGTCTATGACACACTGCATTTATTAATGCGACAGTCATTCCCCATGCACATATTCACGGACAGCCCCCAGAACGTTGGCAGCGGACGACGGGGCGGGCACATGCAGAGTGGCGAGCACATATCGGATTGGTTTATTCAGCTAATTGAGAAATATCCCGACATATTAGTCAAAATATTGCACGTGTATATTGAGTGCGTGGTTTCGAATCCCCTAAAGGCGGTAAGTACGAAAGATTAGAAAAAAAATTAAACGAATAAGAGTGCCATTTTGTTTTGCAGTGGAAAACCGCTGATGAGAAGATTGCCGTTGGCTATGCGGCCAAATACGACAGCATTCTTTATGCCAAGTGCAATAAATCATGCGCAGATTTCCTCCTGGAAGCCGTAAAGGCAGACGATGCGGTGGGCATCCAAACCCGCGCCCTTGATCTTATCGAACGCATCCTGCTCCAACAAACCGAAGTCGAGTGGAGCATTTTTCGCTACGATGTCTCCAAAGTGCCACGCGAAGTACCGCTGCTGGCTGAAGTGATGCGTTGCATCAATGACAGAACCTTCAGCGTGCGCCGCAAGGCTTGTCAAGTGCTCATCTCGGCTCTGAAGCAGGGGTCGCCCACAACCAGCAAAATACTCGAGGAGAGCATCCGATTCGTTCAGTTCGATGCCACGGATGTGGAGACCCTGGCCGAGCCGTCTTCCGAACAGCATGAACTGCGCTTCGTGAAGCCGGACATTCTGCAGTATGCCTACAGCTTCGAGGGGCATGAACAACTGGAGGCGGAGGTGAAGAATCTACCTCAAATGATTTACCAGCGCTTTCTGGATGCCGACAACGGGCTTGCCCGCACCTCGGGCATAGCTCTGCTCGAACGCCTGGTGCTGGTCAATCCTCTGATCATCTACAATACGAATTTCGTGCGAGAAACCTCATTGCTGGCCGTGGACCGACTGGCATCTGTACGCAAAGCGGCGCTGGAATTGATGGAAACCCTGCTGGAGGCCTACTCCAATTGTTTCGCTCTGATTTGTGTTTATTGTCGGATTTGGGCGTGTCTGCTTGGCGATGAGGATGTGGCCCTGCAAAAGCTAGCCATTCAGGTGAGAGTAGTCCCCTAAAGAATCATAAGTTCCTTTATCAATGCTCGTTTCTTTGCAGAGTTTCAATAAGATTGTTCTGAAGAACATCCAGCCCATGGAGCATTCGAATGAACCAAAGCATTTTATGCCCTGGCGTATTGTTGGTACGCTGATGATGACACAGCCGCGAGCCTATCTGCAGGAGCGATTCGCTATGCTGTTGGAAAGAGACACTATTGTCACGTAAGCAAAGGGTTTCCTCGAACAAATGCTCTAGAATCTGTACAATCTTCCATTCCTTTCAGACCCAAGCTGATAAATGTAATCATATCGCATTTATCCACATCAACGGACACCGATGCCTGGGCCCTGTTGCTTCTCCTCTCCAGCCGCATTACCAACAACATGGATGCTTTGATTGTCATTTTCAATGGCCTCTCCTCGTACAACATGAAGGCCAACCAAGTGCTGGCCCTGCAGCTAATCATTTGCTGTCTGTCCAACTTCTCCAAATCGGCATTGAATCAGCTCTTTCAGCGTCTTCTCGAGGCCCTACGCACGGGCAACATTTGGCTGGGTCTCATTTCGAGTGCCGTGAATCTGATCAATCAAATCCACCATTTGTCCGACAGTCAGGGGCCGTCCGCTGACTCAGATGCCGCGCCAAACTGGCAGCTAACTCTACTGGATGATCTCACGGATGGCATTCTGGCCAGCGCTACCAATTTCCAGGAGGAACACATGCGTTTGCAGTGCCTGTTGGGCACATACACGGAAATATTGGTAATGTTGCCGCAGACGGTGGACACACGCATCAAGGAGATCGTATTCAAGTACCTGCGAGAGTGCACCAAGCTGAGAGAGTCCCAGTTCGATACGGAAAACGAACGCATGACCAATTGGATGATCGTGATTGCGGGCCGTCTGTGTCTGCGGGAGCATCGTCTGGCCAACGAAGTATCGGAGCTATATCAGATCATATTGACTAAGAACGACCGGCCGCAAATCATCAATACAACACTCATAGCCCTCAATGACCTGGGGAAGAAACACCCAAACATATTGGAAAGCAATTTCCAGTGCATTCTAGCCAAGATGCACTCAAAGTTTGCCATGACCCGCGTGCGCACATTCCGCTGTGTGAAGGATGTGGTACTGTCGGGCTTTAAGAAGCTAAAGGGACCCACTCTCATATCTATGCTCTCCGCCCTAGTGGACGATAGCGCTGAGGTGGCGCGCGAGGCGGATGCATTCTTCATACGCTACAAAAGGCTGTACGAGAAAACCGTGTTTGTTCATTGCCTCAGGGAGTCTCCTTTTTATCTCAATGGGCAGGCTTATCAGAAGGGTGTGAAACCGATTGATACCCGCGACCAGTCGCCCCTGAAGGGTCAGAAGATGGTCAGAAGACGGCGCCTGCTATACAACCACATTATGTCCACGATAGATGAAAACACGTTGCTGCTGTACTTTGGACAACTGAAGCTGTTGGCGGGTAAGCTAAAGGCAGCTCTTTCTGTCTCCCATTGAATCCTGATGTTTCTTTCTTTTTAGAGAAAAGCAAGGACGAAGCATTTGTGGGTTCACCCGACGCCTTGGCCGTCATACAGGACCTTCTCTTCATTATGCGTCGCATTTGCTACATCACCAAGGGTAAATCCAGACAACAAGGAGGTGCCCGGCCCGATGGTGAGAATAGCGATGAAGGTGAGCAGGAATCAGAGGCACCACCAGCACCAAATCCTTCAACGTCAGCAGCAGCAGGAGCCCCCCCAGCGAGAGGACGTGGGCGTCAACGTGTGGACTTGGAGGAGCCAGTTAGTTTGATATAGAAATCAGTATAGAATCAGTACAAATTCTTCCCATCTGCAGCTCAAACAATTGGAGCACTGTCTGCGTTATGTGGAGGAAACACATAGAAACCTTCAATCGGTTATGAGCCCCGAACTACAACATTCCTTTGACAGCCTGTGCCAGGCTTTGGCCATGCGCTTTCCCAGCTACATTGACTTTGCACAGCCGTCTGAATTCTGGGCAAAATATCGTTCTGCAAAGCCCAAAAAGACCAGAGCCAGGCGCAAGCGACGCCCTGCGAATGATGAGGCTGAGGCCGATACAGAGGAGGAGGATGATGCGGCAACGGCCGAGGGTGAAAGCGACAGTGACAATGAACTGCCATTGGAGCGGCACAAGACCACACCAGTAGCCGGATCGAGTCGGGGGCAACGTAGGAACAGCTGCGACATGCTGGTAACGGAGCTGATCTTTCATCCGCCCGACTGGTAGCTCAGGGCTAAGTTTTGGCTGCCAAAAAAGACTTAATTAATTCCTAATTCGAAAATTATGCATTTATTTGTAAATTGTAAATACAATAACATAGCAATCATTTCTGTCCCGCCTTCTTGCCACAGGATGTAGCGTAAATGAGCTTCAGGCCCTGGACGAATTCGCAAAGTACCAGTTGGCCCACCTGTATCTCATTCAATCCCAGCTGCTCCGCCTCTGTGGCCTGGACCAGCATGCACTGTAGCAGAGTCGAATTGATGGGCTGTATGAACAGATTGAGTTCCTTGCGTGGCTTCTCATCCTTGTTCTCCTTCTCGGGCTCCTTTGGTTTGGAGCTACTTGGCGAAGCGATGATCATTGCTGATGACTGAGGCGGAGATCCACTCCATGCCTGGCTCTCAGGCATGGTGGCCTGGCTCATCAACGTATCCTGATCGGGACGAAACTTGGGGGCTACATGCTGGGGAGCTTCATTTGGTAAATGCTTCAACTGATGCTGCGGCTGCAGCATTTGCAACGTAACCGGCACTTGTGTCATACCACCACGTGGCTTGTTCGGCAGCAGTTTCATAGGCGTGGACTTCGGTGCTGTGCGCACTCCCAGTGGGATGATGGGCTGATCGCCAGGCTGGTTCCTTTTACCCTGTATGATAACCTTGGCCGGAGTAACCGCAGCAACCGGTGTGGTAGCCGGCTTCAAGCCAGCCTTGACGGCTGCGGCCTCGGCTTTGGCAGCCACGGCCGAGGCACGCTGCCTTCTGGAGTTCTTTGGTGGATTGTCGGTAACCACGGGACGCTCCACAGTGTTCTTGCAATCTGAGTGGTGGAGTAGGTAGAGCTGGAAATGGTTTTGGGGAAAATGGATAACCCTTTCTGATTGTCTTACCAAGGCACTTGCAATACTCATGGCAAGTCCTCATTGACTGATAGCAGTCACAATAGTTCTTAATGCAAGAGGTACGCTTGCAGGCACATCCCTTGACGGTGGAATCCTTTGGTGGCTTTGGTGCCCGTGGCTGGCGACGTCCTGCTGCCACTTTTGCCGGGGCAGTTTCTACTCTTGCAGTGATGCCACTTGGAAATGAATTCATTTTGCAAAAAACCTTTACGAACTGTAATTTCTCTAGCTGCAGCAGCAAAAAATGTCAATGAATGGAACGAACCCTCATGGCATGGGTGGAATGGAACAGTTGACAGCTTTAATGACAGTACGAAAACAGGGACATGAAACACATTCCATATCGGATATTCGCTTCCGTTGAAATTTCCGGAATGAAAATTAAGTGCCATCGATTGAGGGCATATCCAAAATCAGCAGGGCGTTCCCCATAAAAATTAATAATAATAATTGCTTTGGCACTAAACTATTAAAGCTTAGATAAAGTAATTTAATAATATATTTTTACTGGTAATAAAGTTAAAATTTGTCAAGTACCAATTGTTTAACAAGTGTTTTTAGTATATATCCCGATATAACATAGATAATTTGTTCATTCATTTGATTTTCTATATAATATGGCATGGCATTATGTGTATGATATTGTTGTTTCTTCATCCTTCCTTCGTCCCGTCCTCTTATTATTGTGACAATAATCGAAAGCTAATAAAGTTTCCAAAAAATGTTGTGGCTCTTCTAGCTATTAGATATAATTTGAGCATAGTCCGTACTAATTGCTAACCACTACTTAAAGATATATTGCTTGATCTCTCTCTATATATATATGTATGTGTATATAAATTGTAAGTAATAGTTGACCGATATATGGCTATGTATTTTTGATTTGGAAAGTAATTGTGTTTCCTGCAATCTATAGATATATATTGCTTCTAAAGTAAATACCGACTTTGCACTAGTATTATCCATATATGGAAGATTTCTTCGTGTGAACGAACCCTAGCAAATTGTCCCATTGAGGAGCTCATAACAGTTCTGTGGCGAGGCGGGGGCAGCTGCTGCAGCCGCCTCCTGGCGTGTCTTTAGAAAATTTCCCACCCAATGGGCCGTGAGATCCAAATACTTGGTCTGCGAACCGGGATTGTAGTCCAGAAAACCGGCACGCGGCATCACCTCCTCAATCTGGCTGCCATCAGGCCAATTGTTATAGCTCGCTATATTGATAAATCCCACATGATTGAGTATGGCCGAACGCCAAGCCACGCCATAATACTGAAAGGAAAGGAAAGTATTCCAATATCTATTTAATAACCCAAAGAAGAGACTTCGGCCACCTCCCACTTACGCGTCCATTGCTGCGATGCCTCTGTATGTCCCCATGCCGAGGGAACTTATTTCTCTCCGCAAACCCGGGACCCACTGTAGGCACAAACATCATTTTGTAGGACTGGGCATATGATTTCAGATATGACCAGTTCTTCCAGGTGCTGGCGAATACAGCTCCATTGCTGGGCAGTTTGCTGTAGAAGCCATCGAAGCACAGCCGACGCATCACATCCGCATGACTCTTGAGTCTATGGAGAAGATTTGGATTACCACCTGAAGCTGGATCAGGAGGCATGCTCACCTTATGTGACCTATAAAGAAACCATCCAGCACTCGCCTCAGTCCATCGGGATCCACTTGGGCAGGTGTGCGGCATAGCAGTCGTCCCAGGCTGTCGCTCAGCTTGTAGGCATTACTCACATACAGAACGGGCATGGCTGCCCCTCTCGACTGACTCCACACTCGATAGAAACCGGGCAGGCTGGCAAAGGTCGCAATCTCTTGTAGCTGCTGGCGCACATACTCCACACTCTGATTCCCGGCCACGCTTAGCTCAAAGGTCACAGTCAGATTGTGCTGCGGGGCCAGGTCAATGATCTGATGGAGCAGAGCCGTCTCCGCCGGCTTGCCCGAGCCGCTGCCCGTAAAGCTGAGTATGAGCACGCCAATGCCGCAGCTACGTATGTTCTCAAAGTGCTGGGAGAGCAGCGAGACGCTGGGCTTGTACAGACCCAGAGCCGGGTAGAAGGCAGTGTTGAGTATTCGCACCGCCTTGGGTGTTGTCGTCAGGGGCACATCGTATGGATGCTCAGCGGGCGGTGGTGGTGGCTTCTTGGACTTGTACCAGGGCACTGGAGCCGTGTAGAAAATGTGCACGGCTGTCGTGGCCACCTCTAGGGTGGTGCGGGATTGCTCGGCCTCGTGGTCGTGCTGCTGTTGCTGCTTGATCTGGTCCAGTCGGCTCTGTATGATGCGCGCCTTGATCTTATGCTCATCATACTTCTCCGGCACAATCACACCATTCTCCCGCTGGGGCTGGAGCAGACCCACCGCAGCCGGCTGTTTTTGCTCCTGCAACTTCTGCGGCTGCTGCTTGTCACCAGGCCGATACGCTCGTGCAATAAATCGCTCGTCCAGCAGCAGCTCGATGGCAGCAGTGCGGCCCGTGGAGCCCAGCACAATGATGGTGATTACGAGCAGACCCACAATCGCCAGCAGCAGCACAATCTTCACCTTGCGTCGGGTTTTCACATACTTTTTTAACAACATTTTCGTTTGCCACTTGCATTTTTCCCCCTCACATTCTGTTTTTGGGGTCGCGTTTGGCTTGACTGATGTTTTCCTCTTTCCGTTTCACTGCTGCCTACACCATCCCCAGTCCCCTCCCTGCAGAGGTAGCAGCAGCTCCCCATGCATTGCGCATGTCCTTACAAAACGGACAAAGCGGAAAACCGCTCGCTTGCACAACTATTCCAGTCCTCCAGTCTGTTCCGGCTTGCGATTTCGACAGGATTTTGTGCAGACAGGAACACAAGTGTAAACACACACATATCGATTAGTGTACGTCAAAACAAAGTCTGAAAGGTTTTTTTTATTGAGTTATAAAGTAGTTTTTTATAAAAGATGGGGGTTTGGATTTATTTGTATCTATTCAATGTGCATTTGTTTTTTCTGGGTGGTATTATCCCCATGCACTCTTAAAATTTCTAGCGTCCCTCAACTGGAAAGATAAAAGATAACGATATAAAATCTGCATACACATATCATAATGATGTTGCGACGACTTACTGTATGTGGACAAGTCAATCTCCTCCGGCAGCTCACTAATGTTGACATCGAAACGATCCTGTACTTCGTTAAGTATCTTGGCATCGTTATCATCCGAGACGAAGGTAATGGCCAGTCCCTTGGTACCGAAACGACCCGCACGGGCCACACGATGTAGATAGGTGTCGGAATCCTCGGGCATATCATAGTTGAACACAATGTTCACACGCTCAATGTCCATGCCGCGGCCAAACAGATTGGTGGCCACCAAAATACGCTTCTGGAAGTCCTTGAATTGCTGATACCGATTCAAACGCTCCTCCTGTGTCATGCCGCGATGGATGCCAATGGCTGGGAAATTCTGCTCCGTCAGCAACATCGACAGGGCCACACAACGTTGGACCGACTTGACAAATATAACCACCTTTGCGGAAGGGGGGAAACAACCACAGAGTGTATGAGCATCGTGGCGGAAAAATATGAATCAGAGGGCTGCGCAGCAGATCGTTGCGTTTTACCTGGTTGAATTCGAGCACATCGAGCAATTCGAACAGCTTCTTGTTCTTCTCGTTCTCCTTAAGATTAACGTAGTGCTGCTGCAGGCCGTGCAGCGTCAGCTTGGCCTCATCGTCGACGTAAACCTCCATGGGCTAGATATATGGGAAATAGAATGTGGCGCAGCACATTTTAAAGAAAACAATTAGGGGGTGTGAAAAGAAATGCAACTAAAACTAGGCTCGCCTCAAAACATACAACAATATATGTTTAGAAATTTCTACATACGGCCACGCTACCACCATATCATATCTCATCAACTAGTAGTACTCTGGACCGTGCCGGGACTGCTCCCGGTAGACATAGATAGACAATCAATCAATCACTCTGCGGCGTGAAGTGAAGTGTGCAGCTTGCAGTTGAGCGGCATTCGTAGCATACAGTCTCTCATCTCTTAACCAGTCCACGGCTGTTGCTCTCATTCGTTTTTTTTTTTTTTTTTTGTTATATTGGTTTTGGGTTTTCCGTTTCGATGGTTGTTAAATCATTGCGATTAGGTGTATGATGTGTGTCGCGGATTGCAGGAGGTTGCATGTGGTTATGTTATATTTCGTTTACGTTTTCATTCAACGCGTTTAACCATTTAGAAAATGGTTTCTGGCAGTCATTCGGCTAACATTTCTTTTGGTTTTGGTTATGCTCACACGAGCTCTGAACGTTTGGGGTAGTTTACGCGTTTAACCATTTACAAATATGGTGTTGTGGCTTATGTAGCAATTGTGGAGGAGGTTGTACCGGATACGTATCGATACTGAATAGAGTTTACAAAAATAATAACTAATTGTCGTGATAGCAGTGGATGCGAGAAGTACGAGCAGTTGTTGGGTTATGAACACGTTGATATTTACATCTTGCATAAACTTTTTGCACACGGGACGTATGTCCTTGCTCAATGTGGCAGAGAACATCATCACTTGCTTTCCGTGGGGTGAGCTACGGAAAATTTCCTGCACATCCCTACGCATATCTGTGGAAAGGGTGGGAAAAACATTGTTAGAAACCATTGAAGATTAGGGTTCGAGAAAGCCCTTTGGAAAACGTACCTAGCTGCTCCAGCATCTTGTCGCACTCGTCGAGTACAAAATGCTTCAAGTGCTTCAAATTCAGTTTCTTGTTGCGTATCAGGGCCAGAATGCGACCGGGGGTGCCGACCACTATATGGGGCGTGCCGCTCTTAAGGGTCTCCTCGTCCTTTTGTATGGCCAAACCGCCAAAGAAAACTGCAACCTAGCATAACCAAAGATTAGTATAACCAAAGATGTGACCCTTTTACTGTGACGACCCAAACATACCTTGACTGTGGGCATATACTTGGAGAAACGTTCATACTCCTTGCTAATCTGGAATGCCAGCTCGCGTGTGTGACACATGACCAATACATGACAGGTGTTGTTGTCCGCGGGCTCGAGCTGCTGCAGCGTGGCGAGCACAAAGACAGCCGTCTTGCCCATACCGGACTTGGCCTGACAGAGAATATCCATGCCGAGTACAGCCTGCGGAATGCACTCGTGCTGAACTGTAATTACGTGTGCATATTGTAAAAAACTGTACCGGGCAATAGAATGTAAAGGAGTACATACCTTCGGATGGATGCTCAAAGCCACAGTCGACAATGGCACGCAATATTTCTGGTTTCAGCAGAAAGTCACGGAAGCCAGAGCTGTGTATGGAGACGTAAGTGCCCTTGACGTCTTTCTTTGGCGCCTCTTGGTTCTCGACCGCAGTGGTCTCAGTCTGCTCCTCATCCTCGTAGTCGAGAAGATCTTCATTATCAGCCATTTTCGCTTAGTTTTGGCTTTGTTTTAAGTCGCTTAATACAGAATAGGTTTCAAATGCTGCACGAAAATCAAGAGGAAAAAGCCGTGTAAATTACATGTGTTTCTCTGTACGAAAAAATGCCGCTTTTTGCGGGACCGGTGCCGGCGTACCATCCGCCATCTTGTTTTTCCGCAAAACACGTAAATTGTATTTCAAAATTTCACGAAATACCACATATGTTCGTTCTTTTATATGGCACATTAACTGCAACTTTTACTCACCTATTTCACACGAGTTTTCGCTTTTTTATCAATTTTTCCGACAATAAAAAAAACCTCGACGTTTGACGTGATGATGCAGCGCTGGGAAAAATACCGTCTGACCCTCAAAAATATACCAAAATTACATGCACCTTTTCGTTATATACCGTAAATATACTGACGGACCCGTCAAGATGCGTTTGATATTCCTCGATTTTGATATTCCGTTTAATATTACCAGCTAGCTGGGACTCTCAGCGCTAAACAAATAATTTTATCCGATAGATACATAAATTTTCTACAAGACTGGCAAGTTTTCAGAAGTCGTTTTTATTGAATTATTTACATATTAAGGTTCAAACAAAAACAACATTAAACGAATGTGTCGTCGTTTTGTGGG